>CM069459.1:36206543-36398095 GCA_035610835.1 Ophiura sarsii
GAGAGATATTGTCAGTTTCTCTTATGGTACGAGGGAGATTGTTCCATGCCCGTGGACCAGCTACACTGAAAGATTTCTGACCCAAGACCTTATTTGTCCTAGGAACATTTAGGCGAGTAATGTCATTTGCAGAACGAAGAGCTCTTCGAGGAACATATGGTGACAGTAAATTGCATAAATATCCAGGTGCAGTATTGTTCATGCTTTTGAAGACAAAAAGACAGAGTTTGAATTGAATCCTTTCCCGTATGGGCAGCCAGTGGAGTTCTTTAAGCGTGGGAGTAATATGGTCACGCATGGATATGGAACATATCAACCGAGCGGCATTGTTCTGCAATCTTTGAACTCTGTTCAATTCATGTTCCGTAGCACCAAAGAGAAGAAGATTACCATAGTCAAGACGAGAGATAACTAAAGCTCTAACGACATGATGAAGAGTGTCTTTATCGAGGTATCGCTTTATTCTACGGATGTTTCTTAACTGGTAATGTGTAGATTGACAGAGGCTAGATATTTGTTTGGTCATGGTCATATTTGCATCAAATTTTACACCCAGGTTCCGAACAGACAGCGTTGCTTCAATATGTGCATCACCAATTGCCAGGGACACATCTCTCAATGCCCCTCTAAATATACCGTATTAACATTTTCAAAGTAAATGAGTCATTATAACCGGATTTTATAATTGTCTTAATGTTAAAAAAGGACGTTGTACATGTATGAAGGCGTTTCATTATAAATAGGTAAAGTCAATTCATCTCTGGCTATCACAGTTATTTGAAAATCGCTTGAAATTGAATTTCGAGTGTTTCTAAAGTCCGCTTAGTAAATTAATTTGAATTTCGAGTGTTTATAAAGTCCGCTTAGTAAATGTTTGGTCTCTTCAGGAAAATAACATAAATAGATTTTTTTGTTTTTATATTTTTAAATTAATCATTCTCAGTACGTTTAATGAATTGATACTAAAACACTTTGCACGCGGCAGGCGTCTGCACACGACATTCTAAAATTTCACAAAATGTATCAACAATTTCAAATAATTAAATTTCATTACCATATTTGGAATCACCGTGAGAAATGTATAGAAATAAGCATAAACATGTCTATTATCGGTCAGCAATCCTTGAGATAGACTATGAAAATTGAGAAAGGTTTCTGAAAAATCTGTTTTGTATATACAACTAATAATAGCCACGTGGAAAGTGTTAAAACTGTAATTAATCAAACACGTCATTGTGTTAAAGGTGTATGTTCCGATCACTTTTTTGGGGCTATGATTTCTTTTTACATAAAGATATTTTTATATCAGAAGAATCCCCACATTTTTCTCATTATGTCTGTAAAATCTTAGGGCCAGAAATGTTCCATCTAGAAATTATAGGCTAAAATGTGGTGAATTACTGCCAAAGGTGGTTAACCACCAACACGTTTGTGTACTACTCAATGGGCAAATATGTTGTGACCGTGTGCTTTTAAAAATAGAACCGTTGGAGTTATGCAACTCAAAATTTGGAATGCGATAATTTTAAGGATGACCATGTAAAATAGAAAACATCAAGTTGAAAATCGGACCAGCAATCGGAACACCTACCTTTAATGTCACTGCTGAATTTGTAATATTTGAAAGTACCTTTATAAATTGAATCGAAGCGAGTTACGCATTGCTGGCCTTTGGCGATAGATCCCTAACTTTAAACTGACGAATTCGGTACAATATACGTACACGATAGTTTGCACACGTAGCTTAGAGATACCGAATGCCAGCACGTGTTTCGCCAGGCTGGTTTTGACGCTTCTAGGCGCTGTCGATACAACCGCGCCAGAAACAGAGATTTATAGAAAAAACCCAATTCAATCAGTAACAATACTTATGGAAAAATGATAGCATCCAAATGCAAAACGCACGTCATTTGGTGTGTTACGTTAAATAGTCTTTTTTAATTGAGATTCATTTAAGGGGGGGGGGGGGGGGGGGGGGGGGGGGGGGACTCAAGGAAGTTTTTGATTTGATCTTTTGATGTTTGCAAGTGCTGTAATTATTGAACTATTAATCAAATGCATATAAAAGTATACATTTTTGGAAAGGAAATATATCAGAGAATCCAAATTTGGTGTCAATTTTGACCAAAGATGTTTTTTGACCCATATTTATTTTGGGACAAGCTGACATCATTATTTTTTTTGTAAAAATGGTCCCAAAATAGCTGTATTTTTTGAAATTTTGTCCAAAAAGTGCCAAATATGTGATTTTGTTCCAATTTTTTTTCTTACTTATATTTGGCCATTTTGGTTAAAATTTCAGAAATACAGCTGTAGAAGAAAAAATCGGACTAGATTAGTGTCTTAATAGTATAATCAAGCGATTTGGGGCATTTTTTACTCAAAGATAATTTTGTTAGCTTGTCCAAATAAATTTGGTCAAAAAGTGATTTTTGTGATTTTCTTTAAAAAAAATCAACATTTTCAAATATCTCTCCGCCCACACAATTAATCCAAGCAAACGCACGTATTGGGTCTTCTTCTCAGATCAATAGTTTAATTATCAATTACTATTACTAGTATTCGATCGAATAATTTTCGAATAAGTTCATCATCTAAAATATATGAATAGAGGACAATTGGATGACTTTTGAAATCAAAGGGTGATAAATATTAAATTTGATATAGATCGTATTGCATAGTGTTTTGGTTTTTTAATTGTAATTTCGTCTAATACAGCGCGATATGTAACATTAAATTAAAATCTTAACACTTTCCACTTGGCAGGCATAGCAGACGACAGTTCCAAAATGTCACAAAATGTTTAAAAAATATCAAATTTACTGAATTACAACACCATATTTGGATACACTATGAGAAACGCATTGAAATAAGTACAAACATGTCTAGTATTGGTTCAGTAATTCTTGAGATAGACTTTGAAAATTGGGAAAAGTTCTGAAAAATATGTTTTGTATATGGTAAACTAATAGCCGCGTGCAAAGTGTTATGGATCAACATTTGGTACGCATTGTTGGCCACCGTCAGCGAAAAATCCGTAATATTTGACGCTCAACAAATATTATGGTCTAGCAGAAAACTCCATTACCTTTTCAGTAATAAGTGTCCGAATATTAATCATTCAACAGCATGTTTAACGTCTTAATTCAACTCTTCACATACGTCATCGTCTGCAATGCCCCTGCTGATGTTCTAATATTTGAAAAAATGGCATCATGCCTGATAGAATCGAAGCTAGTTACGCATTATTAGCCGTTAGCAATAGATGCTTAACTCATAACTGACAAATTCGGTACAATTTGGCGTATGATAGTTTGTACACGTAGCTTTAGAGATGCCGAATGCAAGCACGTGTTGCACCCGGCTTGTTTTGACGCTCCTGGGCGCTGTCGATAACCCGGCGCCAGAAACAGAATTAGAGATTTAAAGAAAGACACATCTTCAATTCTCGTGGCAAAAGACAGCATACAAAGCAATACGTCAATTTTAGTGGAAAATCAGTACTTATTTTTATGTTTTTGTTGTTGAAAATATGCTTAGTTATAAAGGGACGCATTGAAACTGGTATCTCCTTGATGTAAGACATTCATAAGCTAGACTAGTGTTAAGACCTCATTACAGAATAAGGCTGTATAATCCTTTAATCCGTCAATAGAGGATTTTGTGCTAGGTTAATTCCATGCTGTCTTACACCAACAATTCCGCTTCCGATCGATTAGATTGGGCTACAAACAGATTAAAGCAATCGTTCAACCACATTAAAAATCAATAACTGGTATTGTACTGGTTGTCAATGGGTTGTCAACGATCGGTTGAGAGCCCAAGAATGTATCGCTCATGAGTGTGACCGGGCACTATCAACCGGCCGTTGATAACTATTGACCTCATTATCTGTGTATATTACAGCAGACTACGCCGTTCCCTGTAACCGCGCTGAACCGGATAGAATCGGAGGGTGACCGTGGATCGAATTTTGGATAACGCCCCTTACTATTATATTACCATTCAATGTTAGAGTCAAGTTTTTGCCGTCGAGTCGGACTCTTGTCATTAACAAAATATGTATGAACAAAAAAGTGTTAATGCTACAATGAGACGACTTTATGAATTACCGCTTCAACTACGTTTGTAGGTTTGCCCAGTTTCAAATCTAATTTACAGTTAATCCCACAATTATTCATACCCTTTGAACAAATATGAGTTTTTTGCATTTTCTCATATCTATACCAGCTGGAGTGGTGGAACTTTCGCTTTACACTAAAGACAATTAGTTTGCAGTACAAATGTTGAGCCCAAATATATTTGGGCGCAACATTTTTTGCATAACAATAGTTTTGAACAAGAATTGTGTTTTTATGCCTGTCCAAAATTATTCATGCCCCATACCAAGTCTCAGGATTGAGGCCATTTTTTGTGCTAATACACACGATTTTGACATTCCCAACATTCTCTATATTGTATGATAGGCTTTTATATTGTTGTGCAATTATTCCATGATGTGTGCATACAATGTGGATGCATTACAAATGTGTCCTATTGAATGTACAGTGAAGGATGTTATAGGACAACACTCTTTGTCAGCATGGCGAAGAATATCAAATAACTCAGTGACGACCAAATAAGTCAGTGAGGACCTTTTTTGTGCATATTGTGAATGCTCACAAAGAGGATATGCTACAGAGCTACTTCGAAACAATTCCAAGTGCCAGAATCCACCATACAAAGCATAATTAGGAAGAACAAGAAGTTCAACTCGGTAAAAAACATTGAAGGACGCAGTCGGAAGCCAACGGTGTCCCTTATTTTGCGAGTATTGCGAAAGGCCAACAACAATCCACAGATCACCATCAATGCTCTCCTTAACAACCTCGGCAATTCTTGGACCAAGATATCATGGCAGATACTCCAGCAGACATTGCACATGAGAGGTCTCAATGGAGGCTGACCAAGAAAGACTCTACTCCTGAAAAGAGACACAGAGAAACTCGTCTTGCATCTTAGCCAACCCCAACACCTAGGACCAAAAGCTTGGATCTTTGTCCAGAAGTGCTCTTGCAAATGCTAGCGAGTTTCTCTTTGTCTCTTTTTCAGGAGTAGAGTATTTCTTGGTCGTAGTCCATGGAGAACTCTCGTATGAAATGTCTGCTGGAGTGTCTGCCTCAATTTCTTGGTCCAAGACTCACCAAGGTTGTTCAGGAGAGCATTGACGGTGATCTGTGGATTGTTGTTGGCCTTTCACCATACTTTTCTTGTCAAACAAAGGAACAGAGTTTGTTTCCGACAGTGTCCTTCAAGGTTTTTAAACTTAAAAAAACTATAAGTGAGAAATATTTATAATATAATATATGATTATAAAAAAATCTTCAAGGACATGCTCACGCAGAGGGACAAATGTTTTGAAATCCGCGCTACAGGAAACTTGAAATGCCATTCAGCAGTGTGCAGTCAAGGATAATGGTGTACACCTAGCACATAAAGTCACTGACCAGGTGCTTTGAGGTTGGCTAATTCAAAACAGATAATCAGTACCAACAATCTGAGATATACAATAAATGAGCAAATTCCTTCTCCGCAGTTTGATATCTCATTCAACAAAATCGAATGGATACTTTTAAGGTTATGGCGATTTCAATGACTTTTTGGTACCGTTTATCTATTTGAATTAGCCACCCTTAAAGCACCTGGTTAGGGACTTTATGTGCCAGGTGTATGTTACTTTGGGTGGGGGTGTGCTGACATGCAAGCCTGTACATTATAAAGGCCTGTACTAAGTCTAAATAGTCAAGGCATAAAAGCAAGTAGTCAGTAGCTGGTTGGATTATCGTGTATGAATAATCAAGTATTGGCCAATCCGAAATCAGCTTTAATAGGAAACGTAAAAATGATGATAATCATACAAGGACACAAAAGAGTACTTTAAAGCCAAGCTGTTTTGATATATGATACAAGCTTAGTATTGAAATTTTCATGGTTGTACAACACTCAGGAGGCACTATATTTATAATTAAATATTTGGTAAAATTATGCTCTGTTGCACTGTATGGCCATGACACTTTAGTAATTGATTAATAAGCATATTATTTAAATTCTCGCGTGAGTTTTCTCAAATACAGTGTTTACTTTTTGAAAGAAATATTGTTTTCAATATTCAGTTTAGAGATATTTTCAAACGACTGTTATTAAGTCTAGAAACACTTAATTGGGAAAAACCAACGAGAGAATATTTTAAACTTAATTACCTTTTATATGACACCTTGTTTGTACAAATTAAACATGTATTTTTTTCTAGAAAATAGTGGATAAGTACTAACATTCCCATTGAAAATACCAGCCGTCATCACTGAGTTGCAGAACAAAATTAATTTGTATAATACCTTGATGTTTAGGCGTCAAAATAAATATAAAACTTTAGCATATATGGATTTTAAAGAAGAGAAAATAAGTGTTTACAACAATATGTGTTTTCTGAAATTTGGCAATATTTTGGGAAAATAGCAAACTTGGCATAATCTTCTTTTCTTATCAATTTACTCTCTGCTATTTTGAAGCAAATCAATACCGATCACCGTAGCCGAGTTTTATTGTTCAAAAATATAAGTTAAGATTGCTTTCATCATAAATTATGCTATCTTCATGAACATATCAAAGTCAACTAACATTGAAGGTGCTTGCAAATCATCAATATCTCCTTCATTATTACTTTACTTTTCGAACGATGTTCGAATCAAATGTAGCTAAATTTGAAACAGCCTAAAGTGTATACCTAATTATAAATCGCCAAAAGCATCCCGATTCTGTAAATATTCAGAGACATTCATGAAGTTTTAGCATTGGTGGCCTTTTCGTCATAGTCATCTTATTTATCTTCGACTGATAAAAGAGGATAGCTTCGGGGATCGACAGCCTGTTGCTCGCCTTACATGTCTTACGTGTAATCGATTTGCACTCGCAATCAGCTACTATACAACGTTTATCTGCAACATATAGTCCCTACAAGTATCGTCAACAAAATCTGTCCTAACTATAATTGCCGGGATCTCTGTGTGAACTGCCAAAAAGTGAAATCACGAATAATGGAGTATATTTTTCGAACGGTCAAACTTACACTCGCAATTAGCAGCTATACAACGTTTATCTGCAACATTATAGTCCGTAAAAGGAACGTCAACCAAACCTGTTCTAACTATAATTGGCGGGATCTCTGTGTGAACTGCCAAAAAGTACAATTTCGAATACTGGGGTATATTTTTCGAACGGTCAAACTTACACTCGCAAAGCAGCTATACAACGTTCATAAGATTATAGTTCTTAAAAGTATCGTAACGGAAAGTGTCCTAACTATAAATGGTGGGATCACGAAACTGCCAAAAAGTATAATTTTGAATATGGCCTCTACTTTTCGAACGGTCAAATTTAATTAATTTGGAAAGAGAGACAAATTTTGGTAAATCATGACAAATAGAACTTTACACGCGTAGCCGCACGGTCAAACGCTGATGCAGTGGTCAGTTCAATATTTTTATATAACACCATGTCATGCATGTGTATACGAAAGATATATTTATTTGTTGAGGTCATGACCTGAGGCTTAGCTCCCGGGATATTCAAAAGTTATCGAAAATTTGCCAAAGGCTACAGGTGCTATCGGTTGGCAGACGATCTCGATATACATTTCGCGCACAAATAAAGCTATGGCGCTTTGGATCAACCAGATATGTATGTACACAGACGATGTCCAGAATATGTCCAACTTCATACATATTTATAGATATCAGAGATCGGATATTGGCTTCTATAGGTGATGGGAAAGTAATACTTGCGATAGGAGTGTGTCATTGCTTATAAATAGTTCGTTAAAACTAACAATCTAGTTTTCAATTGCAAGCCGTTTTAAGTTATTTAAAATAACAAAATCAACTTTGCAATACCTTACTGTAAGCACTGTAAGGTTGATTTGTCATAAAAAAATGATATCGTCGTGTTACAAAATACAGCTTTCTTTAAATTCTTTGAAGAAATTCATTTTAAGATTCATCATATTTTGCTATTCCAGTATGAGCAAATCGAAGTCAACTTAACATTGGAAGTAAGCTATTTACTATTCATTAATCTTCTTTCAATTATACTTTTTAGAACAATGACCGAATCAAATGTAGCTAAATGTGAAACAGCCTAAAGTGTATACCTAATTATATGTCGCCAAAAGCATCCCGATTCTGTAAATATTCAGACACATTCATGGAGTTTTAGAACTGATGGCCTTTTCATCATACTCGTCTTATTTATCTTCGACTGGTAAAACAGGATAGCTTCGGGGATCGACAGCCTGTTGCTCGCCTTACATGTCTTACGTGTAATCGATTTGCACTCGCAATCAGCTACTATACAACGTTTATCTGCAACATATAGTCCCTACAAGTATCGTCAACCAAATCTGTCCTAACTATAATTGCCGGGATCTCTGTGTGGACTTCCAAAAAGTACAATTTCGAATAATGCACTGAAAAATAAATTGGTGTCACAGCGACGCCTTCTTGGAGTCAACTGTAAATGACACTTACAAAGGCGTTATTTTGACTCCAAAATTGGTGTAATCGTCAATGATATGGGTTTGCACATAATTTACGGTGACACCGTTAAGTGTCCGACGGACACCTTTCAGTGATCATTTAGTGATTTACACCAAAACTGGTGTCAGATTAATTGAAATAACTCCAAGGGCGTCAATAGTTGGCGGGAAAGCTCACGGTTTTTAGAGGTGTCGAAGCAGCATGACACCAACTGGTGTAATTCTAACACCAATTGGTGTAATTCTGACACCAAATTGGGCGTCTATCAACATATCAACGCATGCGTTTTCTCGTCGCCATTTTGTTTGCATGTTACGAGCCGGTAAGACTGGTGAGTACCGATCTGCTCCATTTCCAGACATTTTTGATAATAATTATGATACAATTAGCGTAATGTAAGCCTTGTTCATGTTGTTTAATATTGCGCCAACTAACTGATGAAATGAATTACAATTTCATAGTCAGAGACTAGCATTTTATTGGACTGTGTGTCAGTGCATGGACTTACTAGTACTATGTGTGTGTTCGTCATGCATGCATGCATACGATGATATGTGCAACATTACATACATGTAGCCCGATTTATCTGGCTCAGTGGTCATCTTTTTCATACGGACGTCTTACATTACGCTAATTGTATCATAATTATTATCAAAAATGTCTGGAAATGGAGCAGATCGGTACTTACCAGTCTTACCGGCTCCTAAACATGTGCTATATCAATTACACCCCATTTGGGGTGTAAAGACATTTTTCGAAAATGGGTCCTCAGGTAACCACCCAAAGGTGTCAAAATGAATATGACACCCAAAGGTGTCAATTTGACACCCATAATGGTGTCAATTTTACACCCATAATGGTGTCAATTTTACACCTTTAGGTGGTCAACTGAGGACCCATTTTTTGACGCTTGTTTTAGTGTCAAAATGACACCAAATTATTTTTCAGTGTGGGGTATAGGGCACTGACATTGAAAAAAGGGTATAGGTATGTGCCGCGCTAAAGACCCCTTTTTCACTCTCTGCTGCTAGCTCTTATGATCCCCCCTTTTGAGCCTGCATCAGTTCATAAGACCCTAATTTTTTAGAAAATTCAAAAATCGCGAAATTTTGCGTTCCAAAGCCCCAATTCTTCGAAAATTGTGCGTTCTAAAACCAAACAATTTTTGAATTTTTGAATCAAAATTGAACGATAGGCCAGTTCTCAAGACCTACTTTTTTGAAAAAATCAGTTACTAAAATCATAAAATCCACTCAGTTCAGTTCCGTAGCCCCCTCGTTTTGAGACCCTGGGCGGCACACCCTACCCCAAAAAAGGTTGAGTGCCCCCGGGGTATATTTTTCGAACGGTCAAACTTACACTCGCAAAAAGCAGCTATACCATGTTCATGTGCAACATTATAGTTCTTAAAAGTATCGTTAACGAAAAGTGTCCTAACTATAAATGGTGGGATCGCGAAACTGCCAAAGAGTATAATTTTGAATATAGCCTCTACTTTTCGAACGATCAAATTTAATTTGGAAAGAGAGACAAATATTGGTATACATGTATTTATATGACAAATAGAACTTACACGCGTAGCCGCACGGTCAAACGCTGATGCAGTGGTCAGTTCAATATTTTTATATAACACCATGTCATGCATGTGTATACGAAAGATATATTTATTTGTTGAGGTCATGACCTGAGGCTTAGCTCCCGGGATATTCAAAAGTTATCGACAATTTGCCAAAGGCTACAGGTGCTATCGGTTGGCAGACGATCTCGATATACATTTCGCGTGCAAATAAAGCTATGGCGGTTTGCGGGGCGGTTTGGATCAACCAGATATGTATGTACACAGACGATGTCCAGTATATGTCCAATTTCATAGATATATAAAATATTTATAGATATCAGAGATCGGATATTGGCTTCTATAGGTGATAGGAAAGTAATGCTTGCGATAGGATTATGTCATTGCTTATAAATAGTTCGTTAAAACTAACAATCTAGTATTCAATTGCAAGCCATTTAAAGTTATTTAAAATAACAAAATCAACTTTGCAATGTATATATACCTTACTCATGTTACTGTAAGGTTGATTTGTCATAAAAAATATGATATCGTGGTGTTACAAAATACAGTTTTCTTAAAATTCTTTGAAGAAATTCATTTTAAGATTCATCATATTTTGCTATTCCAGTATGAGCAAATCGAAGTCAACTTAACATTGGAAGTATTTGCTATTCATTAATCTCCTTTCAATTATACTTTTTAGAACGATGTCCGAATCAAATGTAGCTAAGTGTGAAACAGCCTTAAAGTGTATTCATAATTATATGTCGCCAAAAGCATCCCGATTCTGTAAATATTCAGAGACATTCATGAAGTTTTAGCACTGATGGCCTTTTCATAATACCAGTGGCGTAGCTCAGGGGGGGGGGGCAGGGGGGGCAGATGCCCCCCCTGAAAAAAAAAATTGTGCCCCCGCCCCCCTTTGTGCCCCCGCCCCTCCCCTTATATATAGTACTTATATGTGGGGTAACCATTTAAAAATGACCATTTTGGTTTTGTTTTTTTAAATAAATCAACATTTTTGTGGAAAAACTGCTTACAACCCTGAGGATTGGGCAATATTATTTTTTGACCGTGCGAAATTTTTTGACTTCACCACCCCCCCCCACTTACGTGAAATTCACGAGTTGACCGACTTGAAATTTTTTGGGGGCAACCTTTTACGAAAATTTTAGAAATCTTGCCCCCCCTGAAAAAAACCCTAGCTACGCCACTGCATAATACTCATCTTATTTATCTTCGACTGATAAAACAGGATAGCTTCGGGGATCGACAGCTTGTTGCTCGTCCTACGCGTAATCGATTTGCATTGCAATCAGCAGCTATACATGTACAACGTGTATCTGCAACATTATAGTCCGTACAAGTATCGTCAACGTTACATGTTCTAACTAAATTTATAATTGGCGGGATCTCTGTGTGAACTGCCATAAAGTACAATTTCGAATAATGGGCCTCTTATAACCTGCTATGATTTTTCGAACGGTCAAACTTGCACTCGCAATTAGCAGCTATACAACGTTTATCTGCAATTTATAATCTGTAAAAGTATGTCAACGAAAACTGTCCTAATATAATTGGCGGCATTACTGTGTGAACTGCCAAAAAGTACAATATTGAAAAATGGTCTCTATTTTTCGAACTGTCAAATTTACACTCGCAATTAGCAGCTACAACGTTCATGTGCAACATGATAGTCCGTAAAAGTATCGTTAACGAAAAGTGTCCTAATTATAATTGGCGGGATCGCGAAACTGCCAAAAAGTACAATTTCGAATAATGGTCTCTGCATTTCAAATGGTCAAAGTTGCACTCGCAATTAGCAGCTATACCATGTATACAACGTCCATGTGCAACATTATAGTTCGTAGAAGTATCGTTAACGAAAAGTGTCCTAACTACAATTGGCGGGATCGCGAAACTGCCAAAAAGTACAATTTAGAATAACGTCTCTATTTTTCGAACGTTCAAATTTACACTCGCAATTAGCAGCTATACAACGTCCATGTGCAACATTATAGTCCATCAACGAAAACAGTCCGTCAATGAAAACTGTCCAAATATAATTGGCGGGATCACTGTGTGAACTGCCGAAAAGTAGTTTCGAATAGGCCTACACTGGCAGCCAAAAAGGAGTCCAAGTAACTCCTTAGTCGGAGTCAAAGTGACTCCATGACTCCATGTCAAAAACAACTCCACCTTTGGAGTCAAATGGAGTCAAGCAGCAGTGACTCCTTTAGGGAGTCACTGATTTATGACTCTATGTTAGGGTCACTGTGACTCCTCAGATGACTCCAATGGAGTCACACCTAGGCTGGACTCCCTTTCGAGGGTAATAATGACTCCAACTGGCTAAATATAGTCACCATGCCTCCAGGTAGGAATAAGACACTGAGAACTGGGGGAGGGGCGGGCTTTAGGGTAATTGGCTCTTTGATGTTTATGGTCTTGCTCAATGTATTTGCATTTACTTTGCGAGCAATCACTTCCCTTTTCCTTAATACCAGTGAGAAATATGCATATATATCAATATACATTCAACGTTGTTAAATTAATGCATCGACTTAATTCAAATAAATGAATAGGTTTAAATAAATAAAAGGTGCAAATTAGTTCATTAGCATAATTGAAATGGTACACAAGAGCACCGGTGCTAATTTTTGTACCATTGCAATTATGCTAATGAGCGATTTGCGCATTTTACTCGGCTAATATAAGACCACGTAAAATATGCAAATTAGTTCCAGAGAGTCAGGATGACTCCTTTGGAGAGTCAATGCATGTTTTAAGTGACTCCTAAGGTAGAGTCAAGGGGCCTTTACTCTACTTAAGGAGACCTAAGGGGTCAGAGTGACTCTTTAGGGGAGTAAGTGCATGTTTTAGGTGACTCCTAAGGTAGAGTCAATGGGTCTTTACTCTTCTTAAGGAGTCAGATGACTCCTTTTTGGCTGTCAGTGTAATGTCAAATTTTCCATGGAAAGAGAGACAAATATTGCTAAAATATGAAAATAAGATGATACTTTAAATATGTGAAGCGTAGCTGCACGGTCAAACGCTGATGCATTGGTCAGTTCATTCTATTACATAACACCATGTGTGTACGAACGATTATTTTTTGAGGTCATGACCTGAGGCTTAGCTCCCAGGATATTCAAAAGATATCGGAAATTTGCCAAAGGCTACAGGTGCTATCGGTTGGCAGACGATCTTGATATACATTTCGCGCGCAAATAAAGCTGTGGCGGTTTAACCAGATATGTATACACAGACGAGGTCCAGAATATGTCCAACTTCATAAATATTTATAGATATCAGAGATCGGATATTGGCATCTATGGGTGATGGGAAAGTAATACTTGCGATAGGAGTGTGTCTGGAATAACATTGTGGCACATTGTGCCGCTTGTGCGTCGTGTTCAACAAGTGAATAAGATATCAGTCTTAGGTTATACTCTAAATTATTGTAGGGTATTAATAGGCAGGCCCTTCACTGGCGTAGCTAGGTTATTCATATGGAGGGGGGGGGGGGGGGGGGGGGGGGGGGGGACGACGAGAAATGAAAATGAACCGACAAGATTTTTGTGAGTCAAGAAATGCGCGCGAAAATTTTCGACTTAACACCTATTTTTTGCACGATTAAGCTACCCCGCGCCCCCCCCCCCTCGCCCCCCTCTGGCTACGTTTTTTGTCCCCCTCTGGCTCAATTGTGGATGTCACTGTTTTCTACATGTTCTACCTAAAATAATACATGTACCCTATCACGACGTTCTATCGGGGTGTCCTTGGGTAAGGAATATTCTGACCTAAATAATAAGGACATTGCTAATTCATAGCCACTTGTGAATGACATTACACACAAAAAATGGTAGTCTTGTAGATTAAACCATTAAAAGTATCATCGTATAGGGGAGGATGGGGAAACTGGTCCGGTTCAGCATATTTCATAATATAAAAGCTTATGAAGCTTGAGTAAATATTTATGGAATTGCTATGAAAATATCCCCATATAACTGTTTACATATAACAAATAATCAATGTTAAAAACTATCCAAACAAAAGGCCAATTACCACTAACTAAAAACTTTACTTGGCACGGACCAGTTACCCCATCATTGGGGCAACTGGTCCTATATGTTCAAACGGTTAAAATACACAGAAATCATTGATTGACAACACGGAAACTATGCAGTATTTTCTTTACAAACACATTTCCATATTATTTAACGTGTAAAAAAGGATACATGTCTCATGAAACCCATGTTTTATACAGTTTTAGTGGTTAACGTGTAAATAGCAGTAATACTAATGGTGTACAAAGCAAGCGAAATTTTCGACTGTACGTTTATTGGATAAAACGGTATAAACCTAGTTAAATGGTTACATGGTTGTGATATTCATATGCCCCATACATTTGTCTATATTATACCCCTTTCTTTAATGATTTTATTTACTTCATGTAATCATCATTTAGTACTTATAATAAACCATCTTGATATTTAGCCAGCTTTTCATGTTACAGGGAATGTTAGTCAATATGACAATGATGACCCAACGGTTCATACACTCTCAGAAATTGAAGAACCTTTTTTTGTCCTCTATTTAGAACCCTTAATGGTTCTTGAGTAGCACCAAAATTGGTTCTTCAGACACCTTACAGAACCTTTTTTGGTCTCTTTAGAACCTTTATTGGTTCTGAAAATGGTTATCAAATTTTCAAGAACCTTTTTCGAAGGTTCAAGAGAAGGGTTCCTCATAGAACCTTCATAAAAGGTTCTTCAAAAATTAAGAAACCTTTGGAGAACCTTTTATGGTTCTATAGAGACTAAAAATGGTTCTGCAAGTTGTCTTAATAACCAATTTTGGTTCCATTCAAGAACCATTAAGGGTTCTAAATAGAGGACAGATTTAGAACCTTTTTTCTGAGAGTGTATACACAAAAAGCAGTGAATAAAATACACAAATCATGATATTTCGTCATTGAAAATATATTTACAGACACCATTGAAAATATAATGCAGATGTAATTCATAATACCGAGGTTTTAAACCATTCTAAAGCAAGTTCGTATCATATTGTAATCATTCAATAGCAAATAATTGTATTAGACCCAAAATACCCCAAAATATCTAAGAACTAGAATGTGAAATATTCCATTTTTTACCCACTTTAATACCGAGTCATGTTTAATTGACACTAACAACTAATTTTCCAAATTAATATTACAATTTTGATTAAGTTTTTGCAGGTGGACCAGTTGCCCCATACCCCTTCGGACCACTTTCCCCAACAAATGATTCAGCACTTTGTCGAGATGAAACATTACTCAATCACGCCTATGACGTAATATATTTGACGCCAAAATGTTTTAACATAGGCCTACCCCATTTGTCATACTAATCAATAACTCCAAAACATTTCGGAAAAAGAAAGACAAAACTCCATTTTAATTTTGGGCCAATACGCAGTTTTCTGTAGCCAGCGAGTATCTTTGAATTCGCAATTATAACGGCGTTCGGGTCCTACAAGTAGACGAGTGTCTTTAGATAAAATAAAAAATGGTATACTTTGTTATTTGCAAATTCATACAAATAGCTCTACCAAAGAATACCCGTGATAATGAGTTAAGTTGAACATTCTTTAAATTGTAATTTTGATCGCAAATCCAAACCACCAATGTCCCAAGTTAGCAACATGCGACATTTTACGGTCTTTACAACCACAACCTATGGTTTTAATCATATTTCGAAAAGTCCCTGAGCACATGCACTACGCGATAGCACCTATCAAATGCAATATGAACTTAGCATGCATCTTAAGATGACTGTACTGCATGTACATGTATATTTACTGTTGCATATCTATCAATCATATAAAGTACATTAAACATGATCTAAACCCATCTTCATAAATCGCCCATACTATCTGTGAATTTTCAATAAGTCACTCAAGGAGGTGGCTTCAAAGATCTGGAGAATACCACATGTGTAAATATCTTAAAGTTGCAAATGTTTTGGAATGTAGAAGGTAAGGTTAAGGATATATGTCAAGTTTTAATATAAGTCGTACTGTTCAAAAGAAAGCAGTATGCCCATACAATTAAAAAATCCTTCATTTCGGACCAGTGGCCCCATAGGACCAGTTGCCCCATATTCCCCTACGCGGTCTAGTAACCACGTGTTTAAACCTATGGATTGTGAGCTATGATCGACCTCAGACAATGACAACAGAGTTGGTTAATTTCGAGTTAAGTCGCCAAGTAGAACCAGAAACAATAGTCAGGGAAAAAGATGATCTAGAATGCATTCATGCAAGGTAACCAGCTTGAGCTTTTGCTTGAATGCACCAAATCATGAGCGCCGCTGGCACAAGAAGGCAAGGACATGAACGCAAGGACCAGAGCGATTTTCAAGCTCAAAAGCCTTGGTAACGAATCAGTTATCTGTCATACACTTCAAGAACATATATTTTAAAAGCAATATTCATACCAATAGATTATTATCCGATTCAGACTTTCGGTTTGTGGATGTAATTGACCTGTGAAAAACAATAGGGAATGGAAAATAGGAGTCCTAACAGTGTATGACTGGATGATTATTTGAATTATCTTATTGACTAAACCGTTGATGACGGTATGGGTAAATAAAAATTGTTGACAACACGTAAAATATGATTCTTTATTGCAGCAAAAGCCCCGAGTGAGTTTGTGAATCTCCGGGCTCTACTCTTTTCCCCGACACGAATTTCACGTTTATTTTCTTTCTTGGTACAATTTTGTGTTGTTCAAAATAGTCCGTCTTGTTTCGATCTTTGAGACACTTTTCTCGCAATCGTGTCGTCCTTGTTCGCTGGTTGTATGGCTCATGTTTCCAGGCTATAAGCATCCACGTTGCAGTGTATGTCCACCTGATGGCCCCGGGGCACCCTGATCGCTAGCTACCGATGAGTCTCCCAAAGTTTCCCCGTATTATCAATACTATTATATCGTCTGCGCATAAAATCCTAACCTCGTTCCAGTGATTAAACGTTAGCTCTTATTTAAAAAAAACCCCGCGCACATGCGTAGATTGCCTCTCAATAAATATTAGGAGAGCCAGTGCAACAAGTAAAGGGATTTATTGATGAGTAATTTTAGGCCATATTGTGGCTTTTGATCATTAACCTCAAGTATTATTTTGCCTCTCTCTATACGGTTTATTAAAGTGATTATCCTTCGACTGATTTTACTCAATCTATACCGTCAAGCAGCGGCATTATATCTATACTGGTTTTGTCAGTTGCAACGTAGTGATATCATTCGATCGATGTTCAATTTTCTGTGTACACCGCTTCTGTCGGATATGGCCGATTTGCATAGCGCAAGTAGACTACACTGAGCTAGGTTTTTTTAATTAAAAAAAACCGCGACTGTCAAAATCTGGGTATACTGCAGCGTGCTGTATCTGTTACACAAGGCATGTTGGCCTGAATAATTATTAGTTTACGCTAACTGGTTACAGGGAAATTGGCATAGCATACCAAATAGACATTTTTTTTACGGAACCAGTTAAAATAATAAAAATGGTAAGTCTTTAATAAGTCTCACTTATTAGTTAGAAATCCGGCGCGCTGTAAGTGTGCAGCTTTAACGATTGAATGCGAGTGTAAGTTATAAGTGCACATAACAAGTATGTGTTCCGTTAATGATATTAATATTTTTTGGCTTTTGTTGTATTCCTTTAAAAAATGCTAACATTTTGGCCATTTACTGTGTGAATAGGGCGGAAAGGTTTATTTGAAAGCTGACCAAAAATGTTTCCACAAAATATGTATCACAACAATATCATATCAAATTAATAACTAATGTCGTTTTAACTTGGTTAATTCATACGATAAGGCGAAGAAAACAATGCGATTTATTCCGTTTTTTGTTCGTTAGGGCGAAATCTATTGTTTAAAATGACGTTGAAGGCGAAATTCTTTTGAAAAGAATTTCGCCTTATTCCACCATTCAAATCATAAAAATAATGTTAATCAAATAATTTCTGATCAACCTGGTTATATATGACAATGGGTTAATATCGGTGTGTTAATTTGGTCAAAAAATGACAACCTATTTTCGGATCGTTTTATCCTGCCGTAAACCAAGATTATTTTCTTTCAGGCCGTTGGAGTAGTATGGCAACCAGCTTGTTTAAACGTATAACCTGTTGCGTCCACGTGAGAACTTTGCCTTTTATAACACAGAATATTGCATTGTTGAGTGTTAACCAATGCGCTAAGCCACTTTTAACAGCACGCGCAAACTGGAAGCAAAACTCGACCCGTCGTTCGTCAAATCGCGCCGCTGCCGCTGTTGTGGGATACTGATCCGCCCGCCGCTGTTTAAACGCTCGGATGAAGTGTAAACAAGCTGTCACCTCATCATTACGCCGGTTAAACCTCGATATGAGAAAACAGGAAAATATCAGAAGGATTTATCAGTTGAACCAAAAAGTCGAAGTTCAATTTTCCGGATTCGTAGCTTTACATTCTATAGAGCTAACTGCATTATCTAAAAACAGTCTCGGATTATTGTGACGGCGTGAGATTAGAGTTTTTGGTGTCGCTTTAAAGTGACCTGCGCTCTACTTTATCACGGTGGAGTTGATTACCTGAGTTGCTACACATACGGTAGTTGTATCGTAATCGGATTATTTTGTAATCCCTTTATTTTTCGTCTACTTTTTCTACAAGGTTTTCGGAGGCGCTACTAGCGGGAAAATTCAAGTTATGAATCACACACCTGCCAATAACACCAACTCGAACCAGACATATGGCTACGGAACCACCCCAACCGAAGGTGAGCTTATTTTAAAATTGATGGTTGGGCGCCCGAAGGCCGTAACTAATTTTTAGGGTAACTGAGATTTTTATCCCAAAATAATCCATCTATAGGTCCAACCTGGACATTTTCAGAGCTAATGATTCAATTTGACCCACAGATTTTAAGAAACCGACATATTTTGATTTTCCCGAGCGATTATAGTTCTGAAAATTAAGGGTTTAGCCTTATTATAATATGAATGGTATTATATGCCTCAAACACAGTGACCCACAGATGTTAAGAACTCCACTAATGTTTAGTTGTCAGCGTGATTAGTTCTGAAACTGTAAGTGTTTATTGTGATACTCTGGTAAGTCTCTTTCTGTCAACAGCTGAGTAAAAATCAATGGTTCAAATATATTAAGAAACCCAACAAATTGTCAGTTTTCAAAGCGAATGGCTCTGAATAATTACGGTTTTCTATGGATAACGTTGGAATCATAATCTCCATCCGTTCAACAGAAACCAATTGATTCTGAAAATGTGTTTATCGTTTTGGTATCAAACTCTCAATGTTTTCAAAAGTGAGTTACGTCACGTCACTCTATATGTCGCGATCAACCTCGAAATGTTTCTCTGAAGAGGTCTTCTTCTAAGGTGACACACTTTTGTTTGACACACTTATCAATGATGAAATACTATTCACTGGCACAATACACTGTGACAGGTATGTGTAAACTTATACCGAAGGTTATCTCAAAGGTGATCGAGGAGGTGTGTGCTATGTCTCACACGAAATGCGATTGTGATCTTTTCAAGTGAATAATGTTGGTAATTTGTATACAAAAATAATTTGGTATCAAAATATCACTTTGTCCGAAAGTACGTAAAAAAGCCTTCTGACGCTAAACTTTTAAACACTTTCCATCACTGCAAAAACTACAGAACACATCAGACGCTTCACAGAACACATTCCGACGTGTTCTACACACGTTCAGGGTGTGTCGGAAGCGTCCAAATGTAACAGATATAGAACATGTTCATGTGTTCAGATGTGTTCTGTATAGATGTTCTAATGTGTTCTGTAGGTGTTCTAGATTTTTGACGCATCACCATGTGTTCTGCATGTGTTCAAAGACCATTTCTAGAGCACATGGCCAGGAACATGTTCTGAAGCTGTAACATTTTTTGAACACGTCGAGACGCGTTTTTGACATGTTCTTGACGTGTTCTCTACGCGTCGATGTGTTCTGTAGTTTTTGCAATGATCACGCAGCTATTAGTGTTACCATATTATATAAAACAGATTTTAAAGAAACCTTTCCCAAGTTTCAAAGTCTATCTCAGGATTATGAACCAATAATAGGAATGTTTGTACTTACCTTATCGAATTTCTCATGGTGGTTAGACAAATGGGATGAAATTCAATAATTTTAACATTTTTTGAAACATTTTGTAAAGTTTTGGAACTGTCGTCTGCAGACGACTGCTGCGTGTGGAAAGTGTCAAACATTCATTACGATGTCGTCTTGTAAGCGGACACACGTTTTATTTGACATACTTATCATCAATGATGAAATCCTATTCACGGGCATAATAATATTTCTGGACAGTTACACTTTATTGAAGATTATGGTTATATTTGTGACTTTGTATTTGGAAAATTCTTAGTGATAGAGGCTGATATAGGCCTACATGTATATGGGCCATACTTTACACACCCACGTCAGTTCTACATGTAGGCTACGAGTATGATAAATCAAAAATCTAAGAACTTAAATTTCTTTTACTTTAACTGTTTGATATAATTTCCAGCTTCTCTAAAACAGTTCGACAATAACAACTGTCATCAAAAATTCCAATTAATATCACAATCTAGTTTTGACATATGGATCAAATGCGTGCCAATAATTCGGTTAAGAAATAGAAGGCATGCACCCACACTGTCCCACACACCAAATTAGAACAGGGTACGCTCTTTGAACCTTTATAGTGCCAGTTCGCGTTTTCCCTGCTATAAAATGATTTATAAATGTGCACATAATGGAAACGATTTACGGTTTTAGTAACGCGTTCATTGACTTGGCTCGTAGCTCAAACCAGCACTTGACACATCTTTAAAAATAAACATAATTTGAAAATGAATACTGAAATAAACAATGCAATTGTAAACAATGCAATCTGCCAGAATATTTAGTTGTCCATGCAATTTTCAAGAGCAAGCTATTATGGACACATGTTTTCTTCAACATCGAGAATCGACCAAGTGCTTAACTCGGCATTTGAATATCGATATTGTGCTAACATATTCAGAATTTCTTATACACTTTTGGTTTAATAAATATAGCTTGTTTGATTTAAATAAGCATCCACGTTATTTTCAGGACTAATTTGTTTGCAATATTCAATCAAATCAAACGTTCAGAAATTAATCTTTTAAGGACATTTTTCAAAGAATTTTTCATTCATTTGTTGCCAATTGAATTGCAAACATTCTCAAATGAGTTACGCACATTTTTAAAGATGACTCTTAAGTAGTTTATTAGGAATGACTTAAAGCATTAGGTTACAAGGCCCGCTTAGCAGCGCTATAAATTGATGCCCTAAAAACCGTCAACAAATTTAAATATTCGCCTTGCTTCCATCCAAGCTGGTTGCTATATATGACATTATTATTGTGTGCAACCAACCGGCTTGTACAGTATTGCAACTCTCATTGAGTAGTTTACACGCATGAGCGTAGATGTAATTTGCAACATAATGGAAACTTAACCATGCAGTTAGCCCCGATTTAAATATATGCACTGGGTAATCCTCTCGAAGTATTGATAACAATAGGTTTACCAGAGCGAATTAATAGCGCTTCTAAGCGGGCAGTTTATGTCATGGACACAAAGTAGTGTTGAAGAATGTTTTTTTTAAATATTATTTACAAGATGAACATTAATAATGGTCAATTCTGCTGTTGCCACTCACGAAATCACAAATGCAGCCTTTATACTCAAATGTATATTATGACTCTTTATAGAGCTATATCTGGGGAGCACACTTGGTTTTGAAATACACTGAAATCAAGTTCAAAATCAATCAACCACCCAAGTTGGCAAGGATGTCCATTTAGGTTTTAATTGTACCAACTTCAAAGAACATTTTAGTATATAACTCCCTGTGTCAGCCTGGACCGGGTCCGAAAGACATGCTCCCCAAATAATAGTGTTATACACTTCTGGTAAAATGCAACTTTACACATGGCAGCCTTTGTAGATAGGGCCTTATGGCTCGAAATCCTCGAATTTATCATTAAAACTGAGACAAACTGACCACGCTGATTGCTGTTATGGTTGATACCAATACGGACCCCTTATTACCAAATAATCATCAGCAAAAGAATAATTACCCGGCAGTTGTTCTCTTTCTTATTCAAGTTATTGATTTTATTCGTCCTCAATTGTCTTAATCAATACATAATATCCTATAGTCATCTCAATACTCCACGTAACCCTCATCATCTTTGTATCTATTAGCATCGTTAGTGGCGTCTTCATCAATTGTATTGATTCATTTTGAGTTTTATAAATCTGGGTGTTAGAAAATAGGTTACGGTATATGTCAAATTGTTAACATTTTCCACGCTGCAAGTAGTTTTACCATTATACAAAATAGATCTTTCAGAAACCTTCCCAGCTTATCTTATGAATTACTGAACCAATACTAGGCATGTTTGTACTTAATTCAATGCATTTCTCATGGTGATTCCAAATATGGTAATGAAATTCAATAATTTTGATATTTTTGAATCATTTTGTGACATTTTGAAATGTCGTCTGCAGACGCCTGCCGCGTGCCAAGTGTTAACCTTCCTTTTTTATAATTTCGAGGATCAACTACTTCGATGATGAAAAGGCAACTTGGTAATCATCGATTGCGTGTGTGGTGTTACAAGAAAAATAATAATCAGAGCTTCAGTCTCAACCACTCAGAATTCACCTTTCCTCATCTTGATCAGCACCAGAATGGAAGATGAATTTTTAACCTGGGATTCCCGCTGGGATTACGTAAGTCCTAAAGTGCATTATATGACAAATAAAAATTCCATTGAAATGGAATGGGGGCGATCCAAGAGAAAGAAGCATGTTTTGTAACCAAACATCTGTTTCATACCAAAATACCAGGGAAAAGTGTGTATGTATTTGCTATAATTCAAACCAAAAAAAGAATCGAAACACCGCAGTCTAAAAATAGTACAGGAAACCAATAAAGTTGATTTGTGTGCATGGAGGGGGAAGGGGGTTGGGGGGGGGGGGGGGTACAGTCCAATCTAGGTATATATGACCTTGGTCAAACAAGATAAGCTAGTCAAACAAGATAAGCTATTATGTCTCTCTGTTGGGAGTAGCACATCTCTAATCAACTAAACAAATATAGCTTTGACTCCAGCACAGACTGCGGGTACTGTTGAAATAAACTGCATAGGTACATGTAATTTACAAGACTACAAACATGGCGGCCCCCATTTATGTCTAGAAAGACCAAAATGTGTAAGTTTTTCAATCTCATGCTATAAGGGTGGCTTCGCCCCCCAAAAACATACGGCCATGACTTAAGCCGCTAAAATGCGCGTCACTCTTATAAAACCAAACGTGGTTTTAGTGTTTTAGCGCAGCAATGAAAGCCGAGTTGTACCTAAATTTCACAATCCCACAATGCAAAGTGTCAGAGTATTTTGCATTACAATAGTTACAAAGGTTAATTCATCGACTGTGTTGTATATCACGCTCATTGCATTGTGGGACTGACATTTTGGTATAACTCGGCTTCCAGTTTCGGAAATTTCCATTTTTGATAATAAGACTAAAAGTTCTGAAACAAATTCATCAGCATTGTATCTTAGTTAGTAATATTTAAGGGAGCGCCCTCAACAGTTATTTTTTTCTTCAGATTTGTTTCACAATTACTTGCTTACTTGACTTTAGTCGACCTCGGTCGGAAGCCATGATGATTTTTCGCCAGTTCACTCTGTCCTGCATTAGATTGCGTAGCTCTTGCTGGCTGATGCCAGCATCTCGACTACTAAGCAGCGTGGGGTATGTCAACCTTGGTCTCCCTTGAGTACGTTGACCTTGAGTTGGGGTCCAGAAGACTAGTTGAGACACTGGTTCTTTCAGCCGTCTTACACAGTGGACTGCAAAATTGAGGCGTCGACCCCTGACAATTTCTGATATTTTTGGTAGCCCTGCATAGATATCCTCTCTTGTGGGATGATCCTTCCAGTTGAGGTCCAATACCTTCACATTTAAGGGACATTAAGTAGTGTTGAAGATTTTTTTAAAAACATAATTTACTTCAGAATTCAAGATGAACATTAAAAATTACCATTATTGTTGTTTCTTCTCACAATAACACAGCAAAACTTGATTAAAACAATACCATCGCTATTTATTGAATCTTTTCTTTAAAACGCTCTCTATCTAAATATGGTTCGCGTTATGTATTATGCGTGCTGCAGGGGGACACTGTTTGACATACAATGCTGGTTACGGCTCAACCAGCATTTTTGAATCGACGTTTTGTTGTACAAAGAGGGCTGATTTTTCTTATCCTTATAGGTGTAAGTTCATACATGTATTGTGACGTGGTTTTAGGGAAAATACTCGCATGGCGGAGAGGGGATCAAAACACACAGAATGAATATAACGGATATAGCTTCCAAGTTATTTATATATACATTTTATTAATTCATCATAAATAGTTCACTTACTCATATTATAAACGAACACAGCACCCAGCATCTAGACTATCCTAAAGAAATGACATGACACGCATCAATCGTGAGCTTCTGTAATTCAGAGCTCACTATTCCTGTTGTGTGAATTGAAAACTATATGGCCTAAACTTATCATGAGGTGTTGTTAGCGTGGCACGACGACTTGAATTGGTCAGAGATATTGGCGCGTAGACTGAATGGGATTCAGAATACGGAAGTACGGTGTTGCCATTTCAAGTCAATCATGGCCTGAATTCTAGATATGAAAATACCTAATATAATTAATAATATCAATATAAATTTAGCGTCACAACATACGCCCTTCCTAACAAAATTGACACCTGACAATTTAACTTAAAGAATGCTGGGTGAAATATTTATAAAAGAAACTGATATCTTTATCATATATAGAAACGAATTATTTATTTCGTCTCAAAATTTAACATGTGCTTTATCCATGTTTCCGTCTGCCAAATTGACGGCATCTAATATCAGGTTGTATAATTTTAACTAACAGAGAATGTTATTTTATTTTTTAAACGAGTGGCCTTAAATACAAATTTATTATTAATCTTCTGCGACGCCAAACCTGTGGAAACCTGCGACCGTATTAACCCGGAATTCACGCGATAAAAATTCCAAGTGATTACGCTCACACGGTAAAGAGGGATTTTTGTTGTTGAACAAACACGCATACGGGATATCCCTTAAATGGCCTAACACAAACACACACACTCTCATACATAATCCTCTGATTAACGTGTGCGGTCTAAAGGTTTCATCAAAAGTTGAAGCGCAAAAGAATTGGAAAATTTCCTTCCAATTTCGATGTTTCATACGGAAACATATTTTTCTTATTTCAAAGAAATCACGTTTTTGTGACCCTTTAAAATTAAATAGTCATCAATGGTGACTATATATTATGTGTACACAACAAGACAATACAAGACAGACAAAACAGACAAAGGTAGCACTACTGAAATATTTAGTAATTTACATTAAACTTTCTTTTGTTTGCGTCTATTCATGTGAGACTAATGTTGCCAGAAAACCTCACAACATATGCCTCTTCCGAAAAGATACAAATAAATATAACACTTATTTGATCATACTGCATTTCCGCATTTTTGCTCAACTATATAAATTCAAACTTTCTACATGAAGAATATCATTGTGTGCAATTCTTTGCAACAATCATTTCTATATACAAATTAACGAAAGTGAACACACACTTTCAGGCAATGTTGCCCAAATTACAAATTGCTCTCATTCAACAATTTTATCAAAATAACACATTTTGTGTCATAAGAATTGTAATACTCATACCATGACATATCTCAGCCTACGGACTATAAATTTTATTCATATACTTCCTCTGTGTTCTCTATACTTGTACACTTTTAATTTATTTGCTGTTTCAGACTCTGTTCCTGCAATGATTCTTGCCCGCTGGCTTTACATCTTGCCAGTAATTTTGACTGGGTTAGCTTTCAGAGATTCTAAAGCGGCCGCGTTTAGGTTAGTCTCTGGTTCCCAAGTATTTCTTGAATTTGGGAAGCTCTGCCATTTTATCAAATACTCAAGACGTTTATTTTTAAAACGTCCCCTGAGAATACGCTCTATCACATATTCTGGAGTTTCATCTTGAATAGGAGGCAAACCTGGAATAATTGGAATCTGATTCTTGTCAGACTCGTGGGTAGCCAAAAGTTGTTCAAATATATCATCAGGACAATCGTCTAGAACTAATCCTGGAATTGGATCTCTATTTTCAGGATCCACAGGGGGAGTATCATTGCTTGGACGGACAAATCTATTATATGCAAATTTCATACGGTTAACATGTACAGTAGATGTTACCAATTTGTTGTTTTCAAGATTTCGCACCTTGAAATTTACAGGACCAGTCTGTTCGACTAGTAGAAAGGGTCCCGCCCAGAACTTTGAGAGTTTACGTGACAATCCTTGTTGCAATGCAGGTATATAAATCCAAACTGAATCACCAACTTGATATGGAACATCTTGCGCACGATCATCAAAACGCTCTTTCATTTTGGCTTGATTACGTTCAGCATGACGTTTTGAAATGTCCCTAAATACTTCGAGTTGTGATACCAGATTGTGAATGTGCTCACGAAGTGTCTTATCTGGATATTTGCATTGTGCTAGGAGTGTAACATCTATCGGAAGTCTTGCCTCTCTACCATACAACAAGAAGAAGGGACTAAATCCGACTGAATTTTCAGCGGGAGTTGTTCTATAGGCAAATTGTATAGCTGTTATGTACTTATCCCAATCGCTTTGGTATTCATTGACATAATGTGAAATGGTATCCAGAATTACTGCATTAAAACGTTCCTGAATTGCATTGCATTGTGGATGATATGAACTTGTATTCAGTTTGTGAGTGCGCATAATACGACAAACTTCCAATACAATCTTGGAGAGGAAATTTTGACCTCTGTCGCTCAACAAGGTTTGAGGACAACCATGTTCACAAATTACATAATCAAAGAATGCGCGAGCAATGGTTGACGCATCAGTAACTTTCAATGGTACCAAAATTGGCCATCTAGTACAATGATCTGAAAAACAGAGTACATAGCGATTACCTGAAGTGGTAATAGGTAAAGGACCTAAAATGTCAACACTTACTCGTTCGAAAGCGCCTGGCACTTTCATAGTTACCATTG
The DNA here is from genome assembly GCA_035610835.1 of Ophiura sarsii. Taxonomy (NCBI): domain Eukaryota; kingdom Metazoa; phylum Echinodermata; class Ophiuroidea; order Amphilepidida; family Ophiuridae; genus Ophiura; species Ophiura sarsii. The sequence goes on from CM069459.1 coordinate 36,233,911, forward strand.
GGGCTAGTACTTTATGTCTATGAGTTTTTCGTTGAGAGCAAGAAATACATGAACGGACCCAGTTGTCTACGTCACGATACATGCATTTCCAAAAGTAACGTTGACGGATTCTATTGTAGGTTCGCTGAAATCCAAAATGTGCGGCTAACACGTGATCATGACAGTTATTTAGAACTGTATCAATTAATTGCACGGGTATATACAAACGATGGACATTTCTTTCAGGCATGTGCCCTTTAGCAGGAGTATGCCAAATGTGATACAACAACCCTTCGTGTGCATAGTACTGATCAGCCTGTAAAACTACATTCCTAGCCTTAACAGCATTATCTGGCAATTCATCATTTTCCAGATATTGCAACATTGATCCCGCAAATATATCCGTCAACAAAACTTGTTTGAATTTGTCTAAGTTGAGCTCATTTGGAAAGTTTGGAATATTTGGCTTGACTGAATCTTTGTCATTCTCAACACGTTTCCCTTTTTGAAATCGAAGATTTCTAACCACGTTTACTGTAGGACGAGAGTTCACATCATTACTAGGATTTTGTATGATGTCGCTCACCATCTCGTCTAATCCCGACTTTACCCAGGCTACCTTATTAACTTCTACAGCATCAGTGACTTTGGAATGAGAATGATTGCAATCAGTACAAATATCCATTCTGTCATAATCTATTCTACTTAATGCATCAGCGTTACCATTATGGCGTCCACGAATGTGAATTACATCAAACTTATATGACTGCAGTTTAAGTGCCCATCGCGCTAATCGACTTCCGGTATTTTTGTTTATACCAAAGAGCCATTTCAAAGCGCAATGATCAGTTACAACAGTGAATTTGATACTATGTTGCAAATATGGAGCATATTTCTTGATTCCCTCGACAACTGCCAAAGCTTCAATTTCTGTAACAGTGTAATTTCTTTCCGCATCATGTAATGCTCTTCCACCATAGGATATCACACGTTCCTTGCCATCCTGCTTTTGGGCCAAAATAAAACCTAAACCAGTACGACTAGCATCGGTTTGCAATATGAATTCTGTGCCATCGAAATTTGGATATGCTAGAATTGGTGGCTCTAACAATTTTCGTTTGAGCGTTTTGAATGCTTCTTGACAACTTTGATCCCAAACAAAAGATACATCTTTTCTAGTTAAATTGGTTAGTGGTTCAGCAATTTTGCAAAAGTCCTTTATGAACTTTCGATAATATCCCACAAATCCAAGAAAAGATTTGACTTCGGTTACTTTGGCAGGAGTTGGATAATCTTGGACAATTTTCAATTTTGCTGGATCTGTTGCTACACCATCTTTGTTCACTACGTGACCTAAATATTTGACCTCAGTTTGACCAAAAGTACATTTCTTAGGTTGTAATTTTAGACCAGCTGCGCGCAACCTATCGAAAACTTGCCTTAAATGGTCCATGTGTTCGGAGAAAGAACTACTGAATATAATTATGTCGTCTAAGTAACAGAGAACGAATTTCCAATTCAAACCTCTCAAAACTTCTTGCATAGCTCGTTGGAAAGTGGCTGGGGCGTTATGTAAACCAAATGGCATTCTTTGGAATTCATATAGGCCATCTTGAGTGATGAATGCAGTTTTAGATTTGGAACTTTCTTCCAAGCCTATTTGCCAATATCCAGCCGCAAGATCAAGAGTTGTAATGAAATTTGGTTTAGCTGCACCTAAACTATCTAAAGCATCGTTTATGTTAGGTAACGGAAAGTTATCGCGTGCACAAATCTTATTTAAGGCTCTAAAATCAATTGCAAATCTATAAGTATTTGGGTCACCAGCTTTAGGTGTCATGCATACTGGAAAGGACCAAGGACTTGCTGACTCCTTTATAATGTCTTGTTCTAACATTTCGTGGACTTGTCTACGTACTTCGGCTTGAATGTGAGGAGCTTGCCTATACGGTCTAGATCTAATAGGAGGGTGATCACCAGTGTTAATAGCATGTTTAACACGGGAGTAATTACCAGTAGGACCCCCTTTTACTTGAAATATATCAATATATTCAGTGAGTAAACCATTGATTTCAGATGCTTCAGTATCTGACATGTGATCAGTATTTAAATTCACTTTTGAAAGGACTTCCTTTACTGAATCTTGTTTACTGTTTACATCGCTAGCTACCGCGGATGCTTGCCTTATATTAACATTGTTAACATTGTTTTTCTCAAGATCGGGGAAGGAGTGAATCCTATGCGGGTCAACGAGAGAAAAAATGCCCAATTTAGTACGAGGGTACAAAGTTATTGGTTCATCAGTAGTATTCATAACTAATAAATGAATACAGTTATTCTGTACACTAGAAGCAGTATTCGCGATCAATACACCTAATGCAGAGACACGCCTACCTCCATGAGAGAGACCAATTGTATTGAATGGCAATTTATTTGACAGTCTTGCGCACACAACAGACTGAGTGTGAGCAGGAATTTCCTGTTTCTCAATGACAAGTATTTTACTCTCCTTAGCAAGTCTTAGTGTACGAGATTCACAATCTATTCTTGCGCAGTGCCTGTTTAAAAACTGAGACCCAAGTATGATACGTGTACTTAAGTTACGAGCAATATTCATAGGTACAGGAAATTGAGTGCCATTGACAGATATGGACAAAACTATGAATCCAGTAATTTCCAAACTACTACCATTTGCTGCGCGTGCTTCAGCTACACGTGATTTTTCTATAGAAAAACGCAAATTGGAAAGATTAGCATGAAACCAATCGTGATCAATAATGTTGACAGATGCACCTGTATCAATCAAACATTGAACAGGGTTACCATTAACAAATGCTGCTATGGTATTCAACTTAGACAAATTAATCTCAATATGCGCTTGTGAAAAACTGGAATTCGATTTTTGTCCAAATGTCTGTCTGTTCAAATCAAGAGGTACACGGTTTGCATTGCCATTTCGGTATACACCTCTTACATGTTCAAATCTTTGAAACCTTAACCCATCTACATGTCGTGGAACATGTTTCTTTTTCTGTCGAGCAGATGGGTTTATTAGTTTAAAGGATTCCTATTTACGTCAAATTTGGCATAGCATTTTCTCCACCCATGTCCCACACGACCACACCTATTGCATACTAATTTTCTGTACGATCTATAGGGGGCCTGTGACTGCCTTGGTTGATTCCAAGTTTGACTATGTTGATGCCTAGGTTGAGAGGAACTACTTATACGATCTGAATTGTAAGTACGATCTAGCGGGGAAGAAAAAGAGACATGTTTGTCGTGTTCTAATTTCTCCATTCTGGTGGCTATATTAGACACGACTCCCGTCAGTGTGTCCAGAACAGAATTAATGCTATTTACCTGGGGCTCAGTATTTTGTGACTGTGCGGGTGCGAATAGTGAGTCATTTGCCGTTTGTTGTACTGAAATTCCCAATCTCGCGGCGTCTAGTGCTTGTTTAAATGATTCAGGTTCTTTTGAAAACACAAACGCTCTGACAGAAGGCAAAAGACCACGAACAAAAATAGATAATTTTTCTGCTTCAGATTTACCAATCTGCTTGCACCATCTTATTATTTCACAAGCATAGTCGTCAAGTGTTTCTGATGTCAATTGCTTACGCGACAACAGCTTAGATTCGACGCTCCATTTCCAAGATGAACCTTCGAAATTACTTTTAAGTAAATCTTTAATCTTGGTTATGGTATCCTTATCTGTATCAGGAATTGAATCCAAATAGACGCGAGCATTTCCATACACTTTTGTTTGTAAGGCAAGTATAGATTTTGGCGCGGTATAATCTCTCAGCTCAGCATACGTCTCAAATCTACTAATGAAGTTATCTACGTCATCATCTGGATTACCAGAATATTTAATATCGCAATTATGCATATCATATTTAGCCATATTTGCTACGTCAAGTTCAACCTCCTCTATACTATTAAGTGATATAACAGACTTACTATCGCTATCGCTTATTGCCTTTTTAACAATCTATGTCAAAATCACCCGCTAATTCCAAAGAGAATTCGGAATTAAATCAACAAAAAAAAATTTAGTCAATCTCAAGTTCAAGATCAAAATTCAAGTTCAAATTCAATCAAAATTTGAAAAATCTGAACATGAACCAAGTTTATTAATTATTAAACTTGATTAAGATTATCAATTAAAATTTATTGATTATGATTGATGATTAAATTTAATTAATAGACTAACAATGAACTTAATTGATGAAGTTTAAATTCACCAATGAGAAAAAAAATTAAAAGCTCAATGAAATCCAAGTCAACAATTTAAAGTTGACATCAAATTAAATGAATAAAGTCAACAATTTACAGCTGAATATATAAAATATTTATTCAATTGCAGTGCAGTGTATCAATATTATGTATCTTGATTTAGAAATCAGTCCATTCAAAATTTATATAGAATTCTGACTGTCATCAGTCTCATCCAAAAATAAACAAGATTTATTTCATGCGAAGAAATTGTCTGTCTGAAACGCACCTGTCCAGTAGAAGAGCTTATAAAATCTACACAATAGAATTTTACCGCGCTCGAGAATTTCAATCTCGGATTAAAAAATTTTATCAATGGATATCAGACCGTGGTCATGCACTTTTGAACCAGATTATCAGAGACTTGTAAATCGGAACAATTATATAAAAGACTTTATCGACTTGCCACGTTGAACATGTAGAATGCGCCCATTATTGCCAGCGTAAATAAGACCTAAATATTGATAGGCCATACTACATGTATTTCGTGTATACTATTTTAAACACAATTTTAATAGACCTTTCTGGGTCTATAAAACAAATTTCAATAGACATATAATTAAATTTCAGCAGTGCATACCAACAAAATGCTACCTGAATTCAAACCGTCTCACCACGCTGAGTTATAGTCGTCGACACTGGATGCGATGAACAACAAAATACATATACAACTTTGTAGCTACAGTCCTAATTATTCAAAATGAAGGGGGCTGGTAAATTGACCGGAATAATATAAACATTGACATAAAAATATCAAAACGAACGAATTCTCCACCAGATATTGTGACGTGGTTTTAGGGAAAATACTCGCATGGCGGAGAGGGGATCAAAACACACAGAATGAATATAACGGATATAGCTTCCAAGTTATTTATATATACATTTTATTAATTCATCATAAATAGTTCACTTACTCATATTATAAACGAACACAGCACCCAGCATCTAGACTATCCTAAAGAAATGACATGACACGCATCAATCGTGAGCTTCTGTAATTCAGAGCTCACTATTCCTGTTGTGTGAATTGAAAACTATATGGCCTAAACTTATCATGAGGTGTTGTTAGCGTGGCACGACGACTTGAATTGGTCAGAGATATTGGCGCGTAGACTGAATGGGATTCAGAATACGGAAGTACGGTGTTGCCATTTCAAGTCAATCATGGCCTGAATTCTAGATATGAAAATACCTAATATAATTAATAATATCAATATAAATTTAGCGTCACAACACATGTAATACAATTGTAAAAATATATAAATCCCAGTTATCATAATTGAGGGCGCAGCCTCCAACACATCTCTTAATGCCCCTTTAAGCATTTGTTATCAAAACAAACATAACATATCATCAAAATCAAGGTTTGAAAACAATTTACTGTATCATAGAATACTACACCTATTGATTACTAATTGTGTTTAATTAAGAGATAATATCTTGTTTTTAAACCTGAGATATTACTAGATGGGTTCTTTGAGGTTCAAGCTATTATTGCTTACAAACAAATGTAGCCCTTTGGTTTTAAAGGCACTCAGAGAGTGTGGTAGCTACTACATAGTATAGTGAAGTATTAAATGAAGAACATCAGACAGACGTATCTGTAAATAATAATAAGAATATATCCGTTTTAATAATAGCAAATCGATAGAGATGTTGACTGTGAAGTCGTCATGTTTGAGAATCACATACAAAATGAGTAATTATTACATTAAACAATATTATACATCAACAAGTATACAGTACATAGAACTGAATGGTATAAGCGATACAGTGTTCCTTTAATATAATTATGTGCAAGGATACGTGGCATGGTCATGGTAGTAAAGACTTGTGAATCTAGGGTGATCCAAATCATAAGTACATACATCGTGGTCATTGGATATTACTGATAGTTTAATAGCAGACTTATATACATTATATGTTACACCCTATGTTATACACGATGTTGGTCACATTATCGAACTCATTGGAGCAAAATACATCTGAACGTTTTGATATCATACGCCAAGTTCATCATTATTTCGGATTCAAGTGTAACGGATTTATGACGTAATCATATTACTGCAGTATGCGTAACTAAATGAAATTACCAACACTTGTTAACCATAATATTCTCAAACTTGTAACACTCGAGGCACTTGTACTGTTATATAGGCGTTAACCATTTAAAACTAACAATTGATCTTCAATCTTCATCAAAATACAGACATTGTTTATATGAAAATGATACTACACCATATCTAATTAGTAAGCGTTATGCAATACAATACTTATAACAAAAGATAGTTTCTTACCTGTAAATAATAATAATAATATATCCGTTTTAATAATAGCAAATCGATAGAGATGTTGACTGTGAAGTCGTCATGTTTGAGAATGACGTCATCAAGCATCTTTCGGCTGGATATCTTAAAACGAATGAGGGCGTTACAGGAAGAAACTTTTATAACATGAATAATGATAATATATATTTACATCAATCAACGAGTGCCACACAAATAAGGACAATTTTAATTTGAAAAGATGAATACAGACTATCTCCAGTGTCTTTAATAAATTCAGTGGGTTAATTTAACAAATATAATGGGTTATTGATGTTGTAATTGGTATTACATCAAGTTATATCAGTCAGTTAAACGCGTCTTTTCATTATGTGTAATTAGTTTCAAGCGATTGAACACGATTAGATACTTTCCTGGAAATCAATATTAAATTAAAATTAAACAACACAGAAGGAAACAGGCTCTATAGCCTAAAGTCAACGTAGCATGTAGAGATTGGCAGTTGCTGCTATGCGTGTTAAATAATTACAGGACAATTTTACGGCAGCTATTATATACACACGATATAATATCAAGATTTATGTAACGCATGAAAATATTCTAGCCATCTGATTGGTGGATACTACATCAGATAACACAAAATAGTTTGGTCCATTTCATGCTTGACGTCACTTCCCGGCCTTTTTTTGTCTTTCAAAAAATACTATTGACCAGGCGGTCAATAGTACTTTTTGAAAGAAAAAAAAAATGCCCTGCCTCGTACGATTTTGCCATAATGGCATGGCGGATCGACTCGCCTGTAAGATCTGTTTCATGTTTTATTTGATCAAAATCGCACACAAACATATTTGCATGCGTTATATAAAACAAATATGGACTACTCTTTATTCGTGAAATGGGGTGAACTATTGTCCCTCGGTGATTTGGAGACCTAAGCCTACTATTTTCCCTCAGCCTTCGGCTTCGGAAAAATAGGCTTACGGTCTCCAGATCACCTTGGGGAAATAGTTCACCCCATTTCCCTCATGAACAGTCCATATTTGTATAACAAAGCCTCTTATAAACTTACTAGGTGAACTCACTGGTAAGTATGCCATCTTTAGGAAAGTGACTGGTTAAATCTCTGGTATCCAAACCGTTCACTGGTATACTGGGGGGGGGGGGGGGGGGCAACCACCCTTCCTTAAGAGGACGAGGGTTAATGCATTTTTCTGTGGTGATTCCAAATATGGTGATGAAATTCAATAATTTTGACAGTTTTGAAACATTTTGTGAAATTTTGGAATTGTCATCTGCAGACGTCAGCCGCGTGTAAAGTGTTTAAGGAAATATGTTTTTATGTGTGCTTGTACGTATGGTGATGCAAAATATAACTTTGGATAAGGCCAACAAAAAAAAAGAGTTGACTTGCCCTTTCCGACCGACCCTAATTTTCGGAAATCTAGGGTCGCTATATATATATTTTTTCTTCAAAAAATAGAAAGATTAAAACGTGTTTTTGAGTAGTGTCTGCTTGTTTAAAAATAAAAAATAAAAAATAAAAAAAAATAAAAAAAAAATCTTCAAAACGTGTTTTTGTGCAGTAAATTTTCAAAAAATTTAAAAAAAGAAAAAAAGAAAAAAGATCCGATCGTCCGACCCTGACTTTGACCCTGAAAGGGCAAGTCAACTTTTGTTTTGTTTTGGCCCAAGTATCACATACAAGTCACTTATACGTACGAGCCATGCGTGCTTGTTTTGCAGTGTGGCCTATATTTCAAGATCTGAAAACTAAATCTGGTAAAGTCTACGCATTGCGCTCGTACTAATAATAATTAAAAATGTGGTGGTAAACCAATCAGAAAGCAGGAATTACAAATACGCGGAGTGCATTGAAAGTGTCCAGTGCACTCCGCGTGTGCGCCGTTCAATGCGCCCAACCGCGCGCTTTGTTTTGATTCGTTGTTCAGGCATAGCGGGTTCGCCGATTTTTACTGCGGGTGTTAGCAATCTTGTTAACATGGTTTTATTTGTCATTATAAAGATAAAATCATGCCTTAATTGTAATTTTGAATTGTATAGTGTCGTATATGAATTAGGTCAATACATGCGCGTGTCTTGTTTCTTGAGAAATGAGAAAATTCAATGCACTTGCGCTGGTGTTGATTTGTTCACAATGCCACTCCCCCTGCGGGGGTCGTGGCATTATTCGCATCAACACCAGCGCGCGTGCATTGATTTTTCTAATTTCTCTCAAAACAAGACGTACGCATTAATTGACCTATAATCATTGCATTTTCACATCTTTTATGCTAAATAAGGTGTGTACCTCTCACATTTTCTAATCACGTTTCATGTTAAATGATTGAAGGTGACGAATAATATGAAAATATTGGTGTAATTTGAAAATTATTTTATAATTTACATATTATTGCCTTAAATATTACATTAACCTCACCTTTAAAGAAAGAAAACACAAGACAAATATTTAATTAATATAGAATTGAGCATGACGCACAACAATATGTTTGGCCAGATGTCAAATTAAGGAATTAAGGTTGCCGAATTCGGCATATGTGCTCACTTGAACCTTTCCAGTAGAAAGGTCTTACCGGAATTGGAAACCATTCAAGATCTGGAATTTGCCGGGATTGCATAAGCTGTTTTAATTCATTTGTGTACCATTTTACTCTGCATGATAAGCAGAGTTGGAGAGTCATTATGTGTGCATAACTGCATTATTTACAGCGTAACAAGTGGTCAGATAAGCAGGAATCGTTCCTGTCTGTATCAATTCTGCCAGACTATCTTGTGAAGTATAAACGAGGGTTAAACGGCATTAATCATCCATTTACTCTCACAGGAACGGAAGGTAAACAAAATGACTATACGCACGCGCTCGAAATGTTATCGGTTCACAGTTCTGTTCTACAATAAATTACATGTACTATAAATTGTAAATTCCTTAAAAGCAGAAGGTATTTGTCAACGTTGTATGTCAGAACAAAAGTTCATTCGTGCTGGTGGAATAAAAGAAAAACTAGAGATAAATTGACAGGATTGAAGATCTTTCGGACACGCGACCCTAAAACCTGGTCATAGACCTTCGGTAGAATGTAGCGGCCACTGACTCTGTTCAGCGTGTCAGTTTTCTCACCCGGATTTTGGTTCCGGACTCCATCTTTCATGACCCCCTCAAACTATTGCGAACCTCTGTCCATCCAAAATTAAACCAATTTGCATAGGCGGATGGACAGGTTATATCTTTGGCGTAGGGGATGCGGTTACTCATTTTATCCTATCCCTCTGGGACCATTAAAACTAGAAATAAGTATATTTTCATGTAAATTGGAGTAATTACGCCTGCTAAAACATTTTTGATTGGTAAATTTGAAGAAATTGCAACAAATGGCATGCTACGTATTTTCCCTCTCGAGCACGTCTTTCTTGTTAAAAGCATTTAACTAACGTGACAGATCATGATAAATATTCCCATAAATGTTTACAATATAGGGAAATATGCCAATGTACTTTTGTGGAATATGCTATGTTCTCCTACGTCATTTTGTGTACGCGATACCTTTTTGTTGAATAAAACATAAATCGGTCATTGCTTACGTATCAACAATGGTTTGATATCCAAGTTGTTTGGTTTGCTAATAATAAATTATTGTAGTGGGTAGTACTTGAAACGCTTATTTATTGACAGCATAATGGCAAATGTCACCGTCAACGACCGTCAAATTGTTAACCTTTCCGTTTTTAATATCATCAAAGATTTATTTTATTTCCTTTTTGAGAAGCCAAATAGGCTCTACCACGAATGTTTAACAACATAGCTTTATGATGATACGATTCCAATCGTAAACTGACAAAGGTTACTCAAATATATCAAAGAGTCTGTGTAAACACTCACGTCTGATGTAACGTAATAACTCGCACGGAAGAAGATTTCTTGAGCAACACCAGCATGCTTCACTTTCATCACATGACCACTGTTTCCCGCACGTGAATTTATTAATCGTAAACAACATTTGGCTAAACACTGTATACATGTATTATCAGTCTTATCATGGACATGCTATTCCGTCAAGGTATCAAATGTTGTTTACGGTAAATAATATCGCTTCCCGCACCAGTGTCTACCCATTGACATTACATTGGAATGAAAATCCTGCTGCAAGTAAAGTTGTACAATCGATGCGACTTTAATTCAGTCCTCTCTTGTTTTTCGTAAAGACCCTGTATTTTTTGAATAACACATGCAAGATTTAGTTGGGATTCAACTTCGTTTCCATGTAGATTTCACACCACTAAATGGTTTCCCTATACGTTTACATGATATAAAGGGTTGCTACAAAAAGCCCATTTTCTCGCTTATAAAGCAACTGGATTTTTCTATTTGACATTTTCCTTAAATTTCATGATATCTTTGATCATTTAATCAAACAATTATATATGGTATCCCCGAAAGTTCCGAGAAATTAGCCCCCAGAGAGTTGGACAACTGGTGTAGCGCCCTCATTTATCAGAAAAAGTTGAGAAATCATGCCAGAACATTTACAATCAAAATGCATCCAAAAAACCTACAAAATGCATTGAAAATATTTCTTTTTGCACTGTGGTATTAGGTAAGAATCCTAAAATCAGGATTAAATTAAAACTTTAATCATTTGGGAGCAATAAGTACCATTTCTGCTCGATTCTATATTCATTGGGCCACAGGATGTCCAGCTGACAAAAAAGTTTGATTGACTGAAACTAATTACTGGTGTGGAATCTGTATGTTGTCGAGTTATGTACACCTAGCACATAAAGTCCTTGACCAGGTGTTTTGAGGTTGGCTAATTCAAAATAGATAATCGGTACCAAAAATCTGAGATATACATTAAATGAGCAAAATTCTTCTCCGCAGTTTGATACCTCATTCAACAAAATCGAATGGATACTTTTAAAGTTATGGCGACTTCAATGACCGCGCATAACAACAGCAAAGTTACACTAGGTATAGGAAATCATTGATTTGTGTGTGATTACGCACTGAAAAAACTCACAGCTAATCAGCTAAGACGAGAAAGCCCTGTTGGCACTGATGTAGAAATGCTAAGCATGCTGGACCGCACAAGAACTCTTCTTTGAACTCGAACGGCGGATACATGATGGAAGTGAAAACAATATCGCAAAGATGAATGGTTAAATATAAATGTCGCAGAGGTCCTTGAAACCTTAATGAATACAGTGTTATAAATAGTTATAAATATCGTTAAATTGTTGTCTGCCTTATGATATTGGTCTCCTTCCCACATAATGTGTAAGGCCACTTGACAGTGACGTGCTGTATATTTATAACGACGTTTTATCAGTGTTTACTTAAACCAGAAATTGCATTTATATTATACCTTATATATTGACGTGACTTTTGTCATTAAACATTGAATGTAAATGCATATCGGACTAGTATACATTAATCGCATGACTATAATAGTCTGTGCCGAAACTATGACTATATAAATTAATGTATCCGTTTGTGTTATAGGTTTACAGTTCATATGGACACTAAAAAGACCAATCCAGTAAATTTGTATAATACCACGTACGTACACGTCCCATCTGTGGATCAAAAAGTTGCGTTTTGACAGCTTTAAAACACTTTCCACGTGTTTTACCATTATACAAAACAGTTTTTTCAAAAACATGTCTCAACTTTCAAAGTCTATCCCAAGGATTTCTGAACAAATAATAGGCATGTTTGTGCTTATTTTAATGCATCTCTCATGGTGATTCCAAATATGGTGATGAAATTCAATTCTTTTGACATTTTTAAAACATTTTTGGAAACTTTAGAACTGTCGTCTGCAGACGAATGCCACGTGGTAAGTGTTAAAGGTAAACAATGTTATAAACGTTTTATAAGGAAAATGATGGAAACAAATTTGTTCCGAAAAAAGAATGGGTGGGAAAATATTTGATTTTTTAAGGGTTTAGAAAAAGTGGAAATATAATGAATTATGAAATACACTCGTCCAAAGAAATTCCTTGCCACTTAGTAAAGTCCAAATATTTCAAATTAATATTTAATAGAATATATATAATTGTATAATATCAAAATAAGCAGAAAGTAATCCTCTAACAGCTTAACATGGAATTTAGACATGATCACTCATGCATGGCAGATCCCATTCACTTGACAATGGCAAGGTCTGTGGAAGAAGATTGCAAAAAATTGGATAATCCCTCCATTCAAATGTTAATGTGAATGATTGAACACAATATGAACCTACCATTGCTTAATGAATGTGCTCAGCCATGCATGAATGCGTACATCTTAATTTCATACAGACATGATAGAGAATTATTGTTTGCTTATTTTGACATACAATTGTTTAATTTATATTAAATATTTATGTGAAATATTTGAACTTCCAATATTTGAACTTCAATGAGTGGCAAGGAACTTCTTTGGACGAGTGTAGTTTGATTTGTGTTTGCAAAATAACTACACTGGAATAGATCCAAACCGGTGTTCTTTATAATATTTGATGTGTGGTCAACCTGTTGTATGGTTTGTTAAACCTTTGTTAACCTTGTCGAGAAATATTAGTTACTCAAACAGTTAACAAAAGTGGTGTAGTGAAGTAAAGTAAGCGGCGCGCACTTGAACTCAATTTATCATAATCACTAAAACACAATATTTTCTGGAATGCTTATAATAGAGTTCTTATCCAATTTAAAAAAAAGTGAAACAAATAAAAAAATGTTTTTGAAAAGGTGAAAGCTGAGCTAAACATAATCAGATCAGACACCTTAACATGACTGCATATTTTGTTGTAGGTGTTCGAAAAATTATGATAGCTTACTTAACGTACGAGAATTCCCATTGGCCGATTTCACGATGATAATCCTCTTAAAAACCAATTACAATTTTGATTATTAAGTATTAAATGCTAATCTTTTTGAAAATTGCCACAATATTTGATCCTAAATTTCAGCAAATCCGCAGGTAGGGGATTGTCAAGTGGCATTTCATAATTTTCAGGAATTTCACTTTTCTTCATTTGTCAAAACTTCAGAGTGTTATCTTTCAGTACATGAAAAGAAATGTTCAATTTCGAAATTCCAAAAGCCTATTTAGAAGGATTTAAATCCCTTATTCTGATTATCTACTAAGTGGAATGGAAAAGTCTGCCCGCAGGGGATCAGCGAAATTCCCATGCGCCACGTATCCCGTGTTTTGTTTTTCACGCAAATTAGGGGCGTACATCACTAATTCGGCCCCCATAGACTTTATATGCTTTGTAGGCTGTGTTCAAATCTTTTTAGAAGTTAAGCAGTGGTATATGCACGATCAGTGATATATAGATGGGAAGAAATTATGTATTACCGGCTTTAGATAAAATGTGTTGCATGATCTTAAATTAAATGAATGCCCAAGGCAAGGAGCATTTGAGCATGCAGCATGTGCGTACCATTCATGTTCTATGTGTTGGGTTGAATACCAATCCTATCCCAGCATCAATATCTACTGATCTGCATTGAATTTGATACTCAGAAATGTAAAACATGGTGCTAAACACTATTAAAAAATGTAAAAATGTATTAACATAGTTCTAACACTATTAAAACAATGTAAATATGTTCAGTTCTTGTTTGTCTCAAAATTGTCTCTTTTAAATTATTCTTTAATTTAATAGGGAAAACACCATGGATTGCCAGAAATCTAAAATAGCGGCCATTTTGAAAAAAATAAAAAATAAATAAAAAGCCCCTCTTCCTCAAGAGGCCAGGGCTGGACAGCCTCTCCTGTATTTTAATATTAATATCCATTATTAAGCATATTTATTTCAGTTTGCGTTTGGGTGTTAGGCCTACGGTTTGGTGACATGCCATAATATCAGACATTGACATAAGTTCCAAGATAACCAGGGGTGAGGTCAAACAAGTCATGTTTCTTTACAACTTCCTAAAATTTCATGGTTAGATTGAATAATATATAAATTCGGGAACATACCGATTGAAATTCGGACTGAACAAAGAACAGAGGTCTTCCCATTTCGATTGCTAAATGGCCCATCATTCATATTTTTGAATCAATAAAAAGTCCGAGTATTCTAGACTTAAAAAAAAGCAAAGGTGAAAGGGACGGGATTAATATATGGTGGAACAGGATGCTCTATACTGTTGCCCCTCGAATGCGCCCCCCTTGGGACTAATATATTTATATATATATATAACAAAGAAGCTGCGTCGGCATTAAATAATATCAAATAAATGAAGTCAAAAGTGGAGAAATGCCGTGATAATATATAATTTATAATTTAATTGCAGCGCGTACGCGTTATTTCCCGCACGTGTATTTAGCCCGCGTTTTTTGTCCACGCGCACGCGTATGTTTGGCGTTCGGCTCCTTACGAATTTGGGTGCAGAATGTAAACAAATCTATTCAATCTACCGTACCCGATGAAGGCCGATGGCCGAAAATTTGTACAATAAATTATATATTATCACGGCATTTCTCCACTTTTGACTTCATTTATTTGATATATATATTAGTCCCCCCCCCCCCCCCCACCAACAAAAAATATGGTATATAACCATATTTTTTGGTTTTTTCGGGTTTGGTTATCACGAAGTTATGAGATGTAAACAATAGGCCTAATTGATTAAATAAGGTGTGGTTGCACCTTTGATCCTTGTACTTTTTTGCCCTTCTCCCAATGAAAAAAAAAAGGTATAATACGCTTCAGTCTATGTAGGTGACAAGGAATTTATAGGGATAGCCAATAAATAACCAAATCCTTCATATGCCTACTATAGCTAATTGTTAATAAAGACCGTGTTTTGACCGTCATCATTGTTATCTTCAGTAGATAGCAAACTAATTTTAAAAGAGATCTAATCGAAATGCTGCATAGAGCTATATTGTTCTGAACAATCATTATTTGATAACTATCTTCGGTAGATAGCAAACCAATTTTAAAAGCATCCAAGTGCATTCTAATGGAGAATTACTTATCATTATTAAACTACTGTGAAAGGTGACCCAAAGTTTTCCATTACCCGCCAGTGGCGTATCTGATGGGGTCACTTGTCGGAGGGGTTAAATGATATTTTCCCGGTGGACTTTAACTTTTCTAGGCTGAGGATTGCCGCCGCCGAATCCGAAATTTGAAGACAGGGAGGGGGAGGGGGGGGGGGGGGGGGGGGGGCTCGTGACGTGGCGTCATCAAAACCCCACCCGACTCAAATTAGGGCCCTCGTTCCTTCCAACCCACTGTATTTCAAAAATCCATCCGACTCAATTTGGGGCCCTCCAACCCACTGTTTTTACAGAAAATAAAAAAAATCACTTAACCTTTTATTAGCCCTGTAGTTTGAGTTTCTTTTTCAGTTGCGCTGGCATAAGGGTCAAGTTCAGTGCAAGTTTTGGCGTTTTACTTGATAAAATTGCAATTCACGACATGACTTGTAATCCGTCCCTCTTAATATCTGAAGTGGAAAAAGAGAAAACACGTACCAAAGAACTGCGACCAAACGACAGGTCATAATTAAATCTTCATCCCCATTTCTCGCTTTCTCTCTAATTTTTCCAATTTTTCACACTCATTTTTACTAAGTCCTTTATCTAGGATGGGTGTTGATTTTTACACCCAGAACTCACTAACTGCGCCACGGTGCATTTTAAAAGGACCACATTGATAAAGACTTGACTGCACTGGGCCTATAATAATGATAAACTCTGATAATTAGCCGCAGATGTTGCGCACCGAAATTAATACACGAGCGTCTAATCTTTGTCAACCGGTTCAACGCGCACGCGTCACCATTTATTTTGCCAACTCAAATCATTCCACGCGCGTACTCGCGTGCATTATCGATTATAGCACGCGTTTTCATGCGATACGCTTCCCGGAAATTTGTAGGCGCACTTCGAATGCCCATGAAAAGGTTTGGCTTCTTTTTCACAATTAACATCATCACGAAAAAGGTGGTTTTTAACACACATTTGATATTTAGCCTAGTTAGACCGCGGTATTTAGACCTTTTTATTCATATTACATCCACAAATGGTTGTTTCTGCAGAACTTACAAAACGATAAGAATTGCCAAATTCTGACCAAGGCATGTGTGTAATGCCTTGTTCAGACATATCTCAAGAGTAAATCGATGTGACCAAGGCATTACAGTATAATGCCTTGATGTGACTTAACTACACTTAGCACAAAAGTACTTGACCAGGGGCTTTGATGTTGGCTAATCCAAAATCAATAATCGATACGAAAAATATGAGATAAACATTTCATGAACAAATGTCTTCACCGTAGTTTGATACCTCATTCATAAAAATCGAGTGGATATTGTTGATGTTACTATCGAACGCATTTATGTCAGACAATATAACACGGGTACGGTCTAAAAACAATACCTTTATTCTCATTCTTAAACAATCATACTTTAGACATTTATCAAAGAAATAAGAAAATGTTATTGTCCACATTTGACAACTTTTACCCCTGCTAGGATCGAATAACCCACAAACATTCCATCCAATCACATGCGATGAGTAAACCATGCGTAAGCGTCGCGGCGCCGGCATAAACGCAGGAAAATCGCTAATGACGCACTGCAGAGTGCGCGTAATGGAGCAAACCACGCATTGTGAAGGTCGGGCGCACTGTTAAAACGTAGGCCCCACCTCCCGGGCCGTGTTAAGTTGTCTCATCTAGATGTCGCCGATTTCTCTGAGAACCAATGAGATTGCTTAACATTTCTTAGCTGTTTTTAAAAGAATGTTTAACCCTTACAGCCCCGCACCCCATGGAATCCCATTTCCCAGCCTGTCGGTTCCACCTGGTGCTGAGGTTTTTGGGTGAAATAATGGCCCCGGGCTGCATAGCTGGGCGAATACACTCGCCCAGCATAGCTCCCCCCGTGGCTCAGTTGGTAGAGCGTTCGACTTGTAACCGAGAGGTCGTGGGTTCAAACCCCGGGGCGTGGCACCTCTTGTTGTGTGTGTTTTTTTTGCTTGAACAAATTTCGTTGGAAAATCCACGGGAGTGTTAGGGTTAATGAACGATTTTTTATTTTATTTTTAATTTTCACTTTTCCCCCCTAATTTTACCTTGATTAACCCTTACAGCCCCGCACCCCATGAAATCCCATTTCCCAGCCTGTCGGTTCCACCTGGCGCTGAGGTTTTTGGGTGAAATAATGGCCCCGGGCTGCATAGCTGGGCGAATACACTCGCCCAGCATAGGTCCCCCCGTGGCTCAGTTGGTAGAGCGTTCGACTTGTAAATGTAACCGAGAGGTCGTGGGTTCAAACCCCCGGGGCGTGGCACCTCTTGTTGTGTGTGTTTTTTAAAATTTCGTTGGAAAATCCACCGGGAGTGTTAGGGTTAATCGACCACAACTACCAAAACAATTATTGCACTAAAATTGGGTTTCAATGGGATATCCTTGCTTATAGTTTTGATTATGCATTGGAGGTGTGTGTACTGACTCCCTGTCGATGCCTGTACCGGTTGAGATAGCACACAGTGGACAATGCATCTGTGATGCAAATCATTGATATCCATTATGGGAAACCAATTCTAGTGCAACTTTATTGTTGTCGTTATACTTGTGGTTATTGATATCATCATAACTTCAAAGCATCAATTCGATCTTTATGAATGAGGTATCAAACTACGGAGAAGAAATTTGCCCATTAAATGTGTATATCTCAGATTTTTGGTACCGATTATTGAGTTTGGATTAGCCAACATCAAAGCACCTGGTCAGGGACTTGTTGTGCTAGGTGTTACATTGTACATGTAGTGTAATACTAGTGGTATGTGGAAATGTTGGGCGGCACACAGCAGGCACAACCGTCGTATTATATTTCACACCTCTATAAAGAGTTCTGTCACTATCGATTACTGAACCGTGAACTATGCTATCTCACCAATTCAAATTCAGGTGTAAAAGACTAATCGGACTTCCTGCCCGGACTTCCTGGAAGTTAGTACTTGCTTGGCGTTTGAATGTCGGGACTGGCTGCTGCATTCATTGGCAGATAAGAAATCGGACAATTATTTTTCGTAAGAAATCTATCATAATATCACCAATGCAACTTTACATAACCAACCAACATGTCGCTGTATTTGCCTCCAACCACAACTCTTCGATTTGAATATGTATAAATGTAAATTCTACGCCATTGCGTTAATAAAATCCTGGAAAACATCATTTTTCCGGAAGTGGGTCACATTTGTATGGTTGAAATTCCTTTTCTGAAGGAGAACCGATATTGTTCCAGTTCTGCGGGGATTGGTCAAATGTCGGTATTCCTTTATAAGGCGGAATCGCAATATCAATACACTGGGCCCAGAGTAAAAGGGACGTTTACTCTATAGTTAAATCCGGTTCAAATTGGCGAGAAATATGCGGTTCATATCTCTCCGCGCACAAAAATAATCCAAGCGTACGCGAACTATTTTGGCATACGCAGGCATCACATAGACGATTCGCCGTGCAAAATAGTAGGCCACTCCATTCGAAATCCTTACATGGAAGATATGACCTTGATCTTCGACACAGGGAGTGTAGATTTCAAATCGAGTCACCCATGCAGGTAACCCCATTTGATATTGGATTTCAAACGCAATTGCCCATTAACTATGATGTCATCGGAAAAATCTAGAGTAAAAAAATTACTTATACTCCTGCGCCAAGCGTATTAGTTTCTATTATCGATTTCTATAACAATGATCGGTCACTTCAAAAATTAAATGATGACGAATTTGAACTGAAAGAGTCTAACAATATAGACGAATGATTCAATTGTCACTCGTAGAATATTAATCTGTTGCTTTTGAAATCACCATGTATGTCAATTCTATCTAGTGCTGGGCGATGTGTGGCAGGCATACGGTCGTGTTATGTTACACGTCTTTATTGTTAAGGTCCTGTCACGTACGATTACCGTAAGTTAACGGTTGCATTCGGCACCTAAACAGATTTCGACTTCAGGTTGCAAAAAGGCTAATCGTGCCTATCCTGAGGTTAAGATATTGCAATATTTTGCTATTAAATTGGCTCAGTATCAATGCATATTTGCGTGGTTTGATGAATGAAAGCAAAAATGTTATAGTATCAAACCTTTTTTATCGTGTGTATTTCGCTTCAACGAAATTAGTAACTGCTGCCTGAACTAATTTTAAACACAAGGTGTCACAATTTCCATTTACACCTGAGCTCGCTGTTAAGACGACCAAAATATCATGAACGCATTCAAAAACTGTTATCCCTCATAATGAATGAAGAAGAATTTTACATCGAATGTAGTATTTTGTTGGAAATAACAAAAACAAGTGTCATTTGTATCTGAGTTGCACTGTAGTTTAATACAATTTCATCATAACAAAATTGTGTCGATAATTGTTATTCTCTGACGGACCGATACATTATTATGGGTCATGTTTTGGTGAATGGGAGTTTGTTACTCCGAACTACATACTTTTGCGAAAGAAAAAACAAATGAGACTAACCCATTTTAAACAAACAATGTGCAAAACTAATTCATTCGATGATTGAACAAATCCGGCGTAAATGAAAAAAGGGCATATGAGACCTGTCATCACAAAATGAGTGTTAAGTCGGACAATGTTATTTTTAGGGTTTATCCAGATGTAAAATGCGTAGAAAACAAGCTTTAAAATGATATTGCTCAACTTTATTGGACCATATCTCCTAATGCACACTGGTGACTTTACGCTAATTTTGTGGTTCAGATGTTTGCGACAGAAAAAGAGACTATGGAAATCCTATACAAATCTTAGGATTTATGTTATAGGCTCTGGTTTTAGGGATTATACAATATTAGGTTGGGTCAGGGTTTGGAGTCATGGTTTGGAAGTTGCTTTGGGTATAGGATTAAGTTTGTGTTTTGCACAGGGCAAAACTAATTATATTCTATTCGGCTCTAAATGTCATCCCAGAAAGTTCTGCTACCATTTCTTATCGATTCGACTCCTATTTCATCTATCAACCACACCAGTTCCGCGGGGTTATCATTGATAAACATCTCAACTGAACTGGAAACTTCACATTACAAAAACATGTAATCAAGTATCGGTATACTACGAGGAGATTACGTTATGATCTTCCCTCTTCTGATCTTTTTCCTCTCTACAATACGCTTGTCTTGACATACATAACTTATTGCAACATTGCATGGGCAATCACTTAATCAAAACACAAATCCCTGAGCCCATGGTTGAGCACGGATATGACAAAATCGACAATTATATAGGCCTATCTACCAAAAAAAGGTTCTGTGTATCTGCGCTGGTGCTTCCTATGACTTGCATTCAAAGCCTCTCTTTCTCGACTTCAATACTCTTAATACTTTTGATATCGACAAACTTCAAACTGCCTTACTTATGTTCCGTTTCAACAACAAATGCCTCCCTAATTCTTTTGGGGGTATCTTCTCTAAACGTAGCCTTGGTTCAAGGCGACTCTAACCTCCCCCACCTCCATCCCCCTCTCCCTACACCACCCATTCCCCACCACACCCCATTCCACAACACCTAACTTTATCGCGACCGGTGGCAATTTTCCCCGGTCAATTTTCACTGTCCGGCGGCGACTGATACAGCGAGATCGCCGCGACAAGATTGGATTGGCATAGGCCCGCGCTGTACTGGTATCAAATGAATGGTGGTAGACAAGAGGTGTGTGGTGGGGGGAGAAAATAAGGACTTGATTTCAAGTCTACTCTAAACGTAAAAGATCTTCACAGTTATACTAGAAACCCAAATAACTTCATTGTCGAAATTATTAAATCCAAAATAGTCCGTCATTCGGTAATTATAATGGACCTCAAATCTGGAATTCTCTTGACTCTGCTCTAACTAGTTGAACAAATATTAACCGCTTCAAAAATATATATAAACAAATATAATTCTCTGAGAACGGTTTTTTTTCATTTATTGTCCTCAGCTTCTCTTTTCATGTCGTTAACCTAACATACAGTAACTATTCTACTGCCATTATACTAATTTCCATACGGTAAACCATCTACCTATATCATTATAACCTTCTGTAGTAGTACGCCTTTAAATCCAGATATTTTACAGCGGCAGAGCTCAAACTTAAAGCCTTTCCAGGCTTAATGACTTCTCCGCACACTTTCCAACCCCACCTGGTCTTTTCGGTATATCCACTCTTTACACTTTATATCGTATCGTTAATTTGTTTCATGATATTTTTCTTAATTATTGTATGTTTTATTGTTATATTATTATATTGTTATGTTGTTGGATTGTATTAATAAATATTATGAATAAGTGAATCAATTAGGTACTCGGCGTTAGGGTGATTACTACATGGTTCAGTATGTAAAATCTACTATAAGCACCAGTCCCGCAATTTTCAATACCTCATGAATATACGCGATACGTGCGTTTCAATCAGAAGCCATCTTTACTGCTACGCACTACGCGCAAGTCAAACGGAGATTGAACCAATTGGCCTACCGCCGCGTAAACGTTTAGTCACCCGCGTATAATGCGTATCAAGTTTGAGATCGACAAAACAAGCTCCGCGTAAGGCCACGAACGCTCGGCATGTTTGCACAACGCTGCGCAGTAGTAGTAGCGCGACATGTGAGTGGTTCGTTTGCACGTTTTCTCGACCAGACTGATCGATTTGCAATGGTGAAGCATGGTTAAAATGCCGTAAAGTGTCACTTTCTTTAATGAATAATTGATAGTACAAGTCTCATCCATATTATTAAGTGACGATTTTAATAGAGAGTTTTGAATCAGGATAATAACTTTTGGAAAAAGCGTACTTTAGGTCCCAGATGCTGCTGGTATACCAGTATCGTTAAATACTGGAACTGACATTAAAATTGCCAGTATTGCTCGATACTGGTACGTTTTGTGTTCCAGCATCGGGATATACTGGTACACATGCTTGAAAGATTATAGCTCAGTAACTAGTATATGGGTCAAACAAGTTATTGTTTCAGATACTAACACGGAGAGTTAGTGTTTACCTGCTGTTTTGCAATTTATTTTGATCGTTGACGTTTTACACCTTGCAGTCCGTGAATTCAGTGAATTCAGTGGCCGCAGTTTTGTTGCAACTTTGCTATAGGGCCTTTTTTCGTCTCATAAAATTTCTCAAAAACTTAATTATTTCCAAATAATTAATTTGACATTTATACAATACAATGATTTGAAATATAGATTTAGCAAATATGCACGCAGGCCTAGGGCTAGCACCAAAAAAATGGATTCAACGAGGTTTGAGACGATTTCACCCCTATACGCGACGCCTCATTGTATCGATTCGTTACGTGGCCGCAAGGTACGCCGTCTATTGCTCACGTACTATCGTCCGAAATCGGCTCGATGACGACTAGGTCGCGTTACCTCTATACACTGTTAGAAATTGACGTTAATTTACAGGGAAAATATACGGTTTTTATCGTTTTAAAACAGTATTTACACACAAAAATGGTAAAAACCAGTAATTTTACGATTCCCTCTATATTAACTTTATTTTTACGTTATTTGTAAAGTATTCCGTTTTTTTACAGCAAATGTAAACATTGACGTTAATTAACAGGAAAAATACGTTTTTTTACCTTTTTAAAACAATATTTACACAAAGAAATGGTAAAAACCCGTAATTTTACGATTCCCTCTACATAAACGTTATTTTAACGTTATTTGTAAAGTAATCCGTTTTTTCACAGCAAACGTAAAAATTGATGTTAATTAACAGGAAAAATAAACGGTTTTTACCGTTTTAAAACAATATTTACACCGAAGAAATGGTAAAACCCCGTAATTTTACGATTTCCTCTACATTACCGATATTTCAACGTTATTTGTAAAATATTCCGGTTTTTTACAGCAAACGTAGAAATTGATGTTAATTTACAGGAAAAAACATACGGTTTTACCGTTTTAAAACAATTTTTAAACAACAAAATGGTAAAAACCCGTAATTTTACGATTCCCTTTACATTAACGTTATTTTACCGTTATTTGTAAAATATTCCGGTTTTTTACAGCAAACGTAAAAATTGACGTTAATTTACAGGATAAATATACTGTTTTTACCGTTTTAAAACAACATTTACACACACAAAACGGTAAGACCCCGTAATTTTACGATTCCCTCTACATTAACGTTATTTCAACGTTATTTCTAAAATATTCCGGTTTTTTACAGCGAACTTAAAAATTGACGTTAATTTACAGGAATAATATACGTTTTTTACCGTTTTAAAACAATATTTACACAAAAAATTGTAAAACCCCGTAATGTAACGACTCCCTGTATATTAACGGTTTTTTATGAATAAATAGTTTATATAACACAAAACACTTCGACATCATCAACTACTTCGTTGGCTCAGTCGGTAAAGCGTCCGACTTACAATACAGAGGTCCCGGGTTCAATTCCCCGTCCAGTCAAGTTAAGGTAAGTTCATCTAAAAATCTTTAATAAATTGCGAAAGCAGAATAAACATATGACACATACAATTGACACATAAAATTAACAAATGACACATAAAATTAGGAAATTAAACACAAGCCCCGTTAATTAACAGGTCATGTATATTCACAACACATTCGTAAAATAACGTCAAAACTAAATAAATTAACGGGAAATTATATTTTACGGTTTTTTGTATTTTATCGGTATAAAACTGGCAGCTATTTAACGGTATTATACCGTTAAAAAACGGGTTTTTCTAATTAACGGGAAATTATATTTAACGGCCCACTGTATTTTATCGGTATTATACTGGCAGCTGGGACGCCGGTATTATACCGTTTAAAAACGGGGTTTTTTTTCGAATTAACGGGAAATTATATTTTACGGCCCGCTGTATTTTAACGGTATTATACTGGCAGCTGGGACGCCGGTATTATACCGTTAAAAACGGGGTTTTTTCTAACAGTGTAGCTCTGAAAACAGATATGAAGTCAGGACGCAAGTTTGTTGGTAGTGGGATACATAGGACACAAGATCAGGTCTCGGAGCTGACGTATTTTCGTTACTTAGCGAGGGACCCCACAATTTTAACCCTAACCCTAAACCTAAACACAACCCTAACCTCACCCTCAATCCCTCGCCAAGTTACGGAAACATAGCGCGTACTGGAGATCAGAGTTGAGAATAAAGAAAACATAATTAAATATAATCGATTATTCACCTTTCCCCAGCAGAGTAGGCCAGAGTGCCGATAAACGCTAAAAAACCCAGACGACGATGGACATGCGGAAACCTAAATTTTGAATTCGTATTGAAATAACGCGTAATCGCGAATGTTGATCTATCATTTTGAAAAATTCATCATAGGTTAGAAGAAAAATTTTCCAATCCAAAACCGTTCTGGGTGGCTAATCACCCCAATTGTAAATGCTATTTTTCAATTATTTTCATCGTTAACCGGGCGATGACTGTTAAAAATATTTCAAAATGGTGCACTCCCGTTGCCATATTGGATCGTCCGAGACGCGTGGCCAGCGTCGTCTGAAAAAACCATGTGCTTCTGATCGGATTCGAACCGGCAACCTTTGCATCAGATCCGCAGCTACAGAAGCAACTGGCAGAAGAGCCCTAAATAATTATCTATAGGTTTGAAGGTCGAAGTTGTTCTTCGATTTCTTAGCGGAAGTCATAAGGACGATATAATTATATGTAACATAAATACTAATTCATTTTGGTGATTTAGTCAATGTGTTTCAAACCATGTGTGCTTATTCCTAGCTATAAACAGCCATGATAAAAATATGCTGGGTATAAGGCTGTTTTCGTGTTTTCGTGTGTGGCAACAGCAGAATGACCATTATTAATGTTCACCTTGAATTCTAAAGTGAATTATACATTAACAACATATTCAACACTACTGCGCACCCCTTTAATAGTAGACCAGCGGCAACCTACTTGTACTGTAGAGCTCTTTTCAGTTTCGAGCCACCAACTCTGTTCAGTGGACAAGGGGCAGACCACCTGAACGGCTCTTTTCAGAGTCACACACATTTCTCACGTACGAAAAGGGCACCTACTCTCAAATCATTGGGGGCGGCGCAAGTGGCAGCCCAAATGATGATAATATATATAGAGAGGTGACAGTCTCTATTGCATTGCTCATAATAATTTGGTCCTGAAGAAGTCAGAGCTAATCCTGACGAACCTGACAGGCGTAAACTGGTCCGACGGCAAACCCATTAAACTATTAACCTCTGTTCCTCTAGATGATCATTCTAGACACGTTTCAATATCTACCTTTAATCCAGATAAACGTCTGTTTTGTTTGGATAATGCCTTTTCTGTGTACTGTTCATTAGAAACTTAAACTGTGTCTCAGATAACTAGTGAATCAATTTTATTAGCCGTAAGCGCTTTAATATCTATTTCAAATTACCAACACTGTACTTTAATCTTGAATCTATATACGAACTTTGACCTAGAAAGAAAAAAAAGTGGTAATCAAAATACGATTCTTTGATGGTGAGAGGATACGTGAGATTAAATATAGGAATGACTAGAGACAAATACTAATTAAACTTTGTTAACGGAACTCTTCAAAGTTGTAAAAACTCTAACTATTAGGCTACTCAGATAACCAGCAAATCAATGTTTGGACAGTAAGGTGTTTGTGCGTAAACAGTCCGGACAAATTACCAGAATTGTAATTTAAAGATTTACAATATTGTCATCTCGAGCAATCCCGTGACCGTGGCGCGGTGGATTTGTCTTATAGGGAGGTTATTCAACAACTTTAGCGGGGTTGTCCCTCGTGAAAGTGTGGGCGGAATCTGTGAGTGCCCAAAATCCAAAATGGCCGCCATACAGGAGAGCACAAGGATTAGGAAAATGTATAGTTTGCTCCACTTCCGAGTTTAAGTAAAACGTTAAAATGTCGTTGATATTTGCATGCGGGGTCAACATTACAAACTTGCTCCGATTTTGACAAATAATATAATCTCAAATTGTTCGTCAGATCACAAGGATTCCAGAAATGGTAGTTTTTACTATCTAGAGTATCTGTTGTTCTTTATATGGGGTCAAAAGGTAAAGTTCAATATAGGTCAATGGACCTTGACCTTTTGACCCACAACAAAATCACACGAACAAGTTGAGATATCATGTTTGAACCAATTACAATCTTGAATCTAAAGCTGTTTGACCTTTTGTCCATGCAATAAATTATGAAGTCAGAATGCCTCTGAAAACTCTAGCATTAGAATCTCAAACTTATATGGTTTTTGTTTTACAATGGATTTAAATTTCAAACTTTATTATTTATATGTGTTTTTGTCTATTTTCATTACAGTAGCCGGTCAAGGCAAACTAATGGAGCTTACGGTGGAAGGCGGCGAGTTAGCCCACGGCAGAAACAACTCAAACTCGTCAGAGCGGGAAACATGGGGCAAGAAAATGGACTTCTTGCTCTCCGTAATCGGCTTCTGCGTCGACCTCGCAAATGTGTGGAGGTTTCCGTACATGTGCTACAAAAATGGCGGCGGTAAGTTTAAACAGGGTCCCCACGTCCCTCCATGTGGCCAGTGGCCGCCATTTTCTTTTAAATGGCGAACCAACTAACAGGGGCCGTGTGTAAATATTGAAGATGGGAGGGATTCAGTCAACGGTAAAAGTGTCTCAAACTGTTTCAGACGAAATTGGAAGCGACCAAAAACTCTGTGTCAAGTATTAATTGTCAAGAACTGAAGAATGTCTACCAACGGTTCATTTATGACATCGTCTTTGTATAAACTCAACTGAAGAAGTCTACGACTATCTCCTCTCCTCCTGAAGTCTTTTTATGGGATACACTCTATAATCTGATAATCGATTTCACTCAAACTTGTTTCCCAAAAGACACATCTAAGAGTACAATATACAATCTAAAATAGTGAAATATGATTGAATTTTGCTTCGTAACAATGGTGCGTCTATTGCTTCTGAAAGACCTTTTCATCTTATGAACCCTCGCGAAATCGCCCCATATTAGCAGACGATAGATCTGACCGATAAATGATACAACAAACCTTTCGACCGTCTGCATGGTCAATGGCATTTGGCGCGTGATTACAGCGCAGTGGCTAGCTCGTAGTACTTTTATGTGCCCTGCACTAGAAATCGATAAATCGAGCACCTGTTTCAGATGTCTTATAATTATTGGTTTCACCTGTTGTTACAATGCGACGCAGCTGCCCTATTGATGCGATAAAACGAATATCTGGGTTAATTTATGTAAATAGTTAATATTTATATACCTAGAGACCAAGGTTAAACGGGGAATCCCCGCACGAGTGCCGCACATTGCGTTTAGCCCTCATTTTACTTAGCTTTGCTTTACCAATGCACTATAAATACCTGTTGATCATGTAAAATGAATGGTGACCTGAACCATGTTTCTGTGCTTTAACCTTACAGCTCATATACATGATACATACTTCAGTGAGTCTTGTACCAAAACAAAGCATTTAGAAAAGGCAAGTCACTGTCTACAAATGGTATTGCCATCAGTTCACAAAACAAGAATTGGAATTACAAGGCTATGTAGCAGAGCTATGTGAAATCATCATACAAATGACAAATCTAATATAGGATCACAATAAATCATCTAGGTTATATCAATGGCTAGTGTACTAAGAGATGTTTAATTTGTTCTTTTTACAAAATTTACTTAATATTATAGATAATCATTATAATTGGCCATAATTGTTGTTTCTACTCACAAAAAAGCAGCAAAACTTGATCAAAACAATGTTTAAATATGTCTAAATATCATCGCTATTAATTTATTGAAACCAAACGATGGCGGTCACGAAAAAATCTTTGTGGCAAGACCCCTGGTCACGTGTTGGTATCGTAAAAACACACCGGCAGCACGAAAAAAAACCCGTCGGGATCCGCCTTAGCCGCGCCGTGCTTTTTGAAAAGCCGTACACTTCTATATATATATATATTATATATCGTCGCTGTTCTGACGAATTATTATTGCCTATAACTATCCCTTTTCTACATTTCGCATCAAAATTGAGGTGTATAATATGAAATTTTGAGTTGAACACGTGACTAATTTAAAGTTACCCACCATGTTCAAGAACTGTTATTTACTTGCAAAAATGAAAAGAAAGGACACTTAGAGTTGAGTTGGTTATTCGATGGGTATTCGCGATTACGTGTTAAAACAATACGAATTGCAAACGTATTTTTCTTAATCCTTACAGCTGTAAGTTTGTGTATGTAATACAATTGTAAAAATGTCGAAATCCCGGTTTTTATCCTAATTGAGGGCGCAGCCTTCAACACATCTCTTAGTATCCCTTTAACTAAGTATTGAATTATGATTGTATTGCATCTCTTACATTTACGAACTTTTATAAATCGGTCCACGTTAGCAGACGATAAGTATGACCTAAACGTATTAGACGACCGATAGGATACAACAAACCTTTAGACCGTCTGCATGGTCAATGGCATTTGGCGCGGGATTACAGCGCAGTGGCTAGCTCGTAGTACTTTCATGTGCCCTGCACTAGAAATCAATAAATCGAGCACCTGTTTCAGATATTGCATAATATATTCGTTTCACCTGTTGTTACAATGCGACGTTCAGTGCAGGTGTACAAATGCAGCTGCTCTATTGATGCCATACAATGAATAGGGTCATGTGTTTTAAGCTCGCCTCCTTTCGCGTTACACACTGATTTTGGCTTTCGCTACATGAATTTAACTTTACACATTTATATTTGCTTGTATACCCCCCTGAGGTAGTAAAAGTATACATTTTCTGAAGGGAAATTGCATGAGGAAACCAAATATGTCATTAAAATTATAGTACGACCAAGAACTAAAATGGTATGATCGGAAATGTTCGGAAAATATCAGAGTTTTTTAATTTTTAATTTGAGATCCATATATTTTGTATACCTATCCCTATCATTATTTTGTTTACATATTTGAATTCCTCATGAAATTACCCATTAGATGATATATATTTGTCAAAGTTACTACGTCGGTATGGTAATTATACCGGCTAGTGAATATTTCAAATTTTTATTTTATATATTTTTAGAATTGTCAGAAATATTTGTTTAAGGATGAACCCTTCCCTGATATAAACTGCATTTCTGAATTCCTCTAGTTACAAGCTTTCCAAAAATGTATACTTTTGCGATCATAGGTTGAAAACTTTTTCTGTTATAGTCATTTTTATAAATCCGGTAAATTGAGGCTGATTATTTCATGTTGACTGTGTAGCGAATAGGAAGAAAGCTGATGATCATTGTCTTATCCATAATTAATTAGTTGTTAATAATAGTTGACAAGTCTGTTGAACTACATACTTAATGACTACTAAATATCCTTTGAAATGGGACCAAAATTGTGTTTTTAACATTAGGGGATGACTAGTTATTGTAGAAAGAACAAAGCATGGGATTATCCCCATTGAGTTTGTACAGGCGGCACCCCTTCCAGAAACACCCCTTCCAGCACCACCCCTGGTCCCCAAACATCAAACAGCTGTATCTCCCTTTCTGTATTAGCTATACCAATGCCATTTGGCAGGCAGATAGCTTGTTATTAGGGCTTTAAAATGATACCAAATTTGTTAAGATAGCTTTTGTGGTTTTAAAAATATTTGAGGAAAATGACAGCATGAAGCTAAAAAATGTAACGGCACCACCCTATTGGAGGGCGAGTTCATAACGCGTGACCATAGTCACATCTGGGTTAATTTATGCACGTATCTTTCTACTGAGGCATGGATCGTTTGTATTTAATATTTGGAATTCCCTTTCGGATTGCCCGACTCACTCCGGAACGGACACATATTTTCTTCATAAAACTATAACGGGATGCAAAGACGATAGATGATGGCGTAATAACACAAAGAGATGCACCTGGTCCGGACGCTGGTTGATGAAAGCAGGGATAGGAAAGGCCTATTCTGCACGTACATGTACGTAGATTAACAGGTCCCGTTTGCATAAATTACATAAATTAGGGTAATCATGGTAATCGTCATGATCGTCATTTGACGCGTTTGACGTCATTAATACATTATAAATGCAGCAGCGCCATTTTATGATGACCACAAAGAATAAGATCACGACATCGGAATGAAAAGAATTGATAGATTTGCATCAAGTCCGTCAATGATGACGGTATGGTGTTTTAAAGTGAGAAAATGAATTCAAATACATTAAATAAACAATGAAACATGAAGTATTATATATTTCAGGCTCGTAAAAACCGTCCATCACGTACGTTTTATCATAACTTTGGAAACCGCACAAAACCAAACAATTCCGTGTAAATTTTAATTAAGTCTATACCTAAAAGCAGACGACAAACAGCGCCACCAAAAATATGCGCACAGCCAAAGTTAAACTCTAAAGTAGCTTCAGATCAAGTTAAGTCGCACACCCCTGATTTAAGCTTAGACGTCAGCTGAATAATAACTGTTACCTTAAAGAATAAGTCGCAAACTGTTGTGTAGTTTTTTTGTGTAGATTTTTTTTCTGGTCATGACAAATAAAAATTGGATGTAAAATAATGATACATCTACTTATAAGCATGTCATATTCAGCTTTGGCCACTTTTCATGTGCAGAGAACTCTTGGAAAACGTGTACTTAAGGTCCCAGATACTGGTATACCAGTATCTCATACCAGTATCCAGTATCTCACGATACCGGCACATGAAATAAGCCAGTATCGTTATACTGGTACAATATTCTTGTTCGAGTATCGTCCGATACTGGAACACCAAAATGTGTTCCAGTATCGAGCGATACTGGAACGTTTTTAAGTTCTGGTATCGGGCGATACTGGTGCACATGCTAACATGCTATAAGTAGTGATTTGTTCCAGTATTGCACGATATTGGTACATGATGGTGTTCCAGTATCGCCCGATACTCGCCCGATACTGGAACATTTTATATGTGCCAGTATCGTCCGATACTGAAACACTGACTTTGTACCAGTATCGAGAGATACTGGGTGTTCCAGTATTGGACGATACTATGAAGTCCAGAATCTGGGACCTAAAATACACCTTTTCGCATAATCGCACATAATCAATAAAATCAGTAATAATCTACCTACTAAATGTTGATAGTTCAATTTAAGCAGAAAAACATATTTTCATCCATATTAATATCCATGGCAAACCACACAATATTTAATGCTAGATGTATTGTAAACAATACATTTATGTATCCTATAAATTATCATTGGAATCTAAACAGCAGATTTTCCATTGGAAGTCCAATTCCTGTTCAAAAGTGGCCAAAGTGGGATTTGCACTCTTGTTACTGAATTGATCATATCTCTATAGTGTTAGGTGGAGAAATTTAATGGGATAAAGTTTATTTGATAGAGGACTAATTAGGCGTACCAACATTGTATTTCGTTGAAAACAAAAATAATGGGATGTATTTTTCATTATTTTTGTCCCTCATGAGTCTTTTTTGACACGCCCTGTGTGCTTAAGAATTGATGAAATAACTGATAACTATACGGAAAAATGCAAACGTACTTTTGTGTCCACCCTATACATAAATGTTCTTCGTGCACGTATTTGAAAAGAATGTTTTCAATGACCGTGATAACTTATTGGGCATAAATCAACTGTGTCGTTAGGTTTACGAGAAAGTAACGCAGACTATTATACCCAAGTCCGTCTTAAATCAAGATGCATCGTATAAATGCCAGCATAAGTGTTATATAAAATCCATTATGATACTTAACACTTGATATCGTTGAGCTGTGCCATTTGATATCCGTACACGCCCTATAGAAGACGTTACCTTAACACTTTTCACGCGGCTAAGTATTAGTTTAAGCATACTCTAAACGGATCTCAAGGATTACTGAACCAATACTAGGCATGTTTGTACTTGTTTTGATGCATTTCCCATGGTGATTCCAAATGTGCTGATGAAATATATACAAGCTGTTTGACATTTTTGAAACATTTTGTGAAATTCGTCTGCAGACGCCCCCCTACACCCCCCCGTGTGGAAAGTGTTAACTCTTGATTTCATAGAGCTATTCATAGAGCTATTCCATACACTTAAATGAGGTGTCTCGCAAGCGCAACATTGTGTAATATATGTTAGAAAAATTATTATTGAGCCCAAATCACGTAACTATATAACACAAGAAATCATCTCTCAACATGCACTTTTTAAAATTCGTGGCAATCGAAAGACCCGGTGTCGATTAAGTCATAGTTATACAAAACACTTGCGCAAATTTGAGCGACAATACCCATGACGTCATCGACACCGGGACTTTCGATCGCCGCGAATTTTAAAAATTGCATGTTGAGATGGCAGTTTTTTTCGTTTTTGTGATTAGTATGATGTCGTATTCTATATAACTACGCGATTTGGGCTCGATTATTATTTTCCTATTTATAATGCACAATGTTGTGCTTGCGGGACACCTCCTTTAATATTTCCCACATATATTTCAAATGGAGTCACTTGCATGTGTGAGTGGGTGACTACTTTTTGTATCTACACTACTTGTGTTGTGTGGAAGATTAAGGTCAGGTTTTCCATAGGGGTGTAGATTTCATCTGGAAGAGCCCATTCTTAGCATTGCTAACGGTTCAGTACAAATTCTGAAATAGAGTATTAAAGGGCAGTCATGAATTCGCATTCTTTAAAGGTCGAGTTTTTTAATGTGTTATTTTAAACAATCGAAATCCGGTAATAAGATTGTTAGTTGTTATTCATTTGCATTTGTATTTACTTGCATTAACCGCATTTGCTTTTATTCTTCCAAAGAAGTACTTGACTGACCATTAGTACAAACAGGTATCAAAACAAAACAAGAACAAATGATTCTGTTTAAACCAAAGTAGTAGTCACCTAAAACCCGAGCAAGTTCAACCCCGGAGTTCAACCTTAGCAATCCTACTACTACGCATGCGCAGTTCGTTACTGATCGGATACGGGATACGGGGGTCGGCTACGGAATATATCTAGTCACCAAATTCAGGCGCTAATCCAATAGGAACGCGAGAATCGTCGCCATGGTAGGATTAATATAAGTAGGCAGCGTGCTACAGTATAAAAGTTGTTGAAGATAAGGAAGTGTACTGTAAGTTCCATATTATGGACTGTACCAGTATCGTCCGATACCGGAACACCCAGTATCGTTCGATACTGGTAAAAAGACAGTGTTCCAGTATCGGCCGATACTGGCGCATATATAATTTTCGAGTATCGGGCGATACTGGAACATAATTATGTACTAGTATCATTCAATACTGGGACAAATCTCACTGGTATCACGTGTACCAGTATCGCCCGATACTGGTGGAACATAAAAACGTTCCAGTACGGTACTGGAACACAATTTGGTGTTCCAGTATCGACCGATATACTGGAACAGTAAAGTCGTACCAGTATCGACCGATACAGTCAACTTTCATGTTTCAGTATTGAACGATCCTGGTATAATCTTGGACCTAAAGTACATTTTTCCACCACGATATATTTTGGCTATGAAAACTATAACAATTGGACGTGAAGTACTATAATGATCATGTTCAGCAATCGTTAATGAGTCATTATCATTTCTTCCATCCATTTTTTGAGTTAATATATGAAATCTAATCAGGCATGTCAAATTCCGCTTTGCCCACTTTTCATTTGTAGAGTCATTCAGTGAACATAATCAATGAAGTCAATAATAATCTACACACTAAATGTTGATAGTTAGTTCATATTGAGCAGAAAGACATAGGCCTATAATTGGTATCCATATTTTGCATGATAAACCACCGAACATTTGAATATTAGTTGGATTTTAAACACTACATTGATGTATCATCTTATCATCATTCGCGTCAAATTCAGTCCTTTTCAGTTGACAGTCCAATTCTTGTTCACAAGGTGGCCCAAGTGGACTATTTGCACTCTTGTTCGTTTCTAGATTTTGATCATACATGTATCTCTGGAGTTATGTGGTGAAATTTAATGGGATAAAATGTTTTCATGGGACACTTTTTGACACACCCTGTATATTGCGTTTAGATCATTTCATAATCTTCATGATAATAATGCAATACTTGTGAAAAAGGAACTCACAGGAAAATGAACCAACGACGAGGGCGCTCTACGTCAAAAATCTGATGTTTCTTTTGTTTCTCTTTTTAATATTTGCAGGAGCTTTCTTGGTGCCCTACATAATAATGTTGGTTCTCGTTGGGATACCGCTCTTCTATCTTGAATTGTCATTGGGACAGTTTCACCAGACAGGGGCCATTACAGTGTGGAACAAAGTCTGTCCGCTATTTAAGGGTAAGTCTATCGTTACATAGTTGTCATGTTAACACTACGTCATAATAATGTGATCATCTACGTCATCATTATCATGTTTCTTTCATATTCGTTAATACGAAATTTCAGCAAATAGGAGTCATCACAGTTAATGGTAATTCAATTAAAAGGGGTCATAGATCGGCTACGTCATCGTCATGTGATCAGCTACGTCATTAGGAATAAGTATGTCGGCTCTTCATAACAATTTTGTTGCGTAATCAGCAAACGACGTTTTCATGTGTCCAACTTCATTGTCATTGTCTTTGTATTACCAATTAACTAATCAACTTTAAAAAGAACTAAGAAAACAACATTTCAAAATTATTACTAACGCGACCGAAGTTTACCGTACGTCACTATAACACCACCGACCATACGCCGCTATGTAATACCAGCGATGATGTGACCAAATACGTCATTAGGCAAATTTAACCGGAAAAGGAGCAATTATAGTCTTGAATCTGTTCTGTTGGGTCTAAATCTTTTAAGTAACATTGCTATAATTGTATTTGTTTAAGTAAAAATCTGTTGACAGATATGTACGTAAATGTAGTGCAACGCATCTTTCAACAGAAAACACGTGTGGATCTGTTGATAGTACCTCTTGAATATTCATTAAATACCTCGTGGTAAAACTTTAAGAGGCATGGACAAATTGTTACTATTACATGTTTTGCGGAAAAGCTGTTGCAAGATGCGTATGCAAGTGTTGTGTTCCCCCGTTCCCCCCACTCAATCAGGGATACTATTAATTTTGGGATAGGAAAGTCCTATACTAACGTACGTAGCGAAAACGGTCCCTTTTGCATATTTGAATAAATTATGGTAATCGTCCGGAATGCGTCCGTGACCGGCGTTTAACGCGTTTAACAATGTTTAACCAGGTTTAACGTCATTTTTGGTCGGCATAGGTTTGAGGGCGCTGTGGATTTACACAGACGACGGTGGCCACGCGAAACCTAAATGTTGAATACGTAATGAATAACACGTAATCGCGAATGTTAATCTTATCATTCTGACAAATTCATCATAATTAGAAGAATTGTCATCGTTAACCGGGCGATGACTGTTAAAAATAATTCAAAATAGTTCACTCCCGTTGACATATTGGGTCGTCTGAGAGACGCGTGGCCAGCGTCGTGTCGTCTGCTACAATCACGCCTGATCGGTATAGCGCCACCAGTTCTATGCCGACCAAATTTTAATTTAAAGTGACCTCCGATCGGCAAGCTCAGTGGCACACCCTGACTCAATGTTGATGCTGGTGCCGCCACTGATGGCTAAGCATCTTGCCTCACGTGGTTATAGTACCTCATGAATATTCATTAAATACCTCGTGGTAAAAACTTTTAGCTGATAACTGTAAGAGGCGTGGGAAAATATAGGTGGATACTTTGCATATCATCGACCTGAATGCCACGGTGTACAAACAGATTATTCAGAAACTTTTTCATATTTTCAAAGTCTACCTAAACAATTACTGAACCATTACTAGGCATGCTTGTACTTATTTTAATGCATTTCTCATGATGATTCCAAATATGGTGACGAGAATCAATAATTGTGTGACACTTTTGAAACATTGTGTGATATTTTGGAACTGTCGTCTGCAGACGACTGCCTTTTAAGACCTGAAGTATGATAACTTGAAAAGATGATAGGACACCAATGTGTTCGGGTATTCTAGTATGAATACCGTTTTCAACAATTATTCATTGTTCGATATTAGTGTTGGAAAGACATGTAGTTTTTGAATCATTGTGTGAAATATCATACAAGAATGTGTAAATACAATATTAACGATACGAAACACAACACAACCTGGTATCCAGTTCTGAAAGTCTCCTTCAAAATTGTAACAACCTCATAATATCAAATTCAATTTCAAATGTAATGATGACTGGTTTATAATTCTTACCTTCGTTTCGAAGCCATTTTAACCAATATGATACAACATGATGGTTCAAACGGAGATTTTCCATTCTGCTGATACCATGGATATACAGAAACCCAAACCTGATGGACTAAAATTGTTCGGGAACGCTTCATGTTTCATTAAATGACTGGACACCATTATAGGTTGAGAATAAGTGACAACGCATGTACACCAGTCATTTCGATGGCGTGGGTTCGGATCCCACCGCTGCCACCATGTTTCATTAAATGACTGGACACCATTATAAGTGACAACGCATGCACACGTTTATTGATGACGTCACATCATAACACACAATTATATCAGCTGGTTATTATATACCACAACAGCTTCAGATAGCTCGCTCAAACGATCATTAGTCAACCACCGTCAACCCCAACCTCCATCCTATTGAAGGAAATGGCACGGGAATCTATTGGACAATTTGGATCTGCCTGCGTTGATCATTTAAAATGCCTGCAGAGTGATGGGTGTGGAAACCCCACTCGGAGGGGATCATCCCTTCAATTATCACTGGATTTATAGAGTGAAAGACTTTCTCTCTAAACCGTTTATTCATATGGACCAGGGAGAAGTGTGTTTATAGTGAATCCTGCCCAGTGGGCAGAAAATGCCAGAAATATATTCTCCGTTCCTGATTTCGATGGCGTATGTGATGGATTTATCGTAGGGTTACATACGCCTTATCTTGAAAGTGGACCGGACGAGCAGCAGACATGTGCGGTTAGTTATCATGTTTGATTTGAAAAGGTCAAGTATGACTTGCTGTTTGATATAACAGTGACAAGATGAACTTTGTGGTCCGCGATCTTAACCATAAATATGTTATAACTGAACAAAGTGACTTACTAATTGTATTACATTTGCATAATTAAAGACCTGTGCGAAAGAACTGACCAAGTCATATTAATTTTTATTTCATTGAATTTTTGTAGCCGCATTTTTCAGGGTGGTGTCGATTTCTGGATTGTCACTAGTCTGGGTGCAACAAATGATTTAGTTATACGATTGTTTTGTCATTAATGCCTTTGTGATGTTAACCCACCCTGAATGCTAACAAATGCTACTTCTAAGTCCATCTCCAAGCGCCTTTGTGCCGACGGTTTTCGATGACGTAATCGACCGAGCCTATAGTGAGCGCGGTATATTGCGCGAATGAGTAGTTGAGGACCGTGGCATGGTGGGACATAGGGCCGGAGAACGGAGTTCCAGGATTGATTCCTCGCCTTACATTTTTTAATTGTAATGCCACCATTTGTAACGGAAAGGAAGATTACGCGAGCTTGGCCAGACGGCCCGAGCGCTTGCGCGCGGCATCGATCATTTACGGGGGCTCATCCAGAGAATATGCTAAAGGGTTCTACCTCCTCGCTCCCCCCCCCTTAAAACAAAATAGTTGGCCTCTTTTTATGCTGAAATATCATGATCCAATTCTGCACAAAAAAAAGAAAAGAAAAATAAGGTTTACATCCCTGGATATTAACTTGGATTAGGATGTTGTAAGTAGCATTTTCATCATTGTCAATATCACATAAGCAAGGTCTACGGAGCATTGAAATATTTAAATTCATGAATTGTCATTCGTGTAAGAACTTCCCGTGTGTAATA
Organism: Ophiura sarsii; assembly: GCA_035610835.1. Lineage (NCBI taxonomy): Eukaryota > Metazoa > Echinodermata > Ophiuroidea > Amphilepidida > Ophiuridae > Ophiura > Ophiura sarsii. Next base: position 36,272,348 of record CM069459.1, read on the forward strand.
AAACCTGAAGATACTACTATTATAAGATTAAGAATAAAACAAAATATCCATGCAAGTTCCAATGCAGTACAAATTTCTGGTCATTTGTTTCAAAATTAAAAGTAAAAAATGAAATAAAAGCCTGCTTACACCAGCTGCCAAATAACGACTTAGCTATTTCTTATGCTCAGGTCTTCATATGCATTATGAAATAAATATTTGTTATGACAAATTATAACATTCATTTCACCACCTGTGGTTTGTGTTCAATTGACACAAATAACCCACGTAGCATCAAGTCGGACACATCCGGGGAACACCGGGGGACACCAGGGTACATCCGCGGACACTAAAAGCGGGATTTTTGGAGCGATATGCAGATGGAAAATTTAAATTCGCCACAACTTTCCCCAAGTTCAAGTTCAAGAATTTTAACCCTTTGTATTATCTGAATTATCGCATTCTGAAATTTCAGGCACTGATATTTACTGATTTTACTCTGCCTACACATTTAGCACACCAATGAAGCCTTATTTTAATTTTATCATGTAATAAATTGATTATCTTGAAATGGCCTAAAAATAGTCCCCTATTTACACACGTATCCGTAGGGTCATAATTGTAATGATAAGGCCCTTCCCTGATACGACGGAAAAAACCCTGTTCTACGGGCCCGAACGACCCATTTTTTTCGAAATGTGCAATTTAAAAATTAAAAAAATGAATTTGTTTTAATTTTTTGAAAAAAAAATGCCTTTAGTGTTGTTGTTGTTGTTGAAAATGTCGAAAATTCCCGCCATTTATTTGGGAAAAAACAAAACGACCGACCGACGCTACCTTAGAGTTATAAGTCCGTTTTCCTGTAAAGAAGAGGGGTTTCATCGCTTGTGCACAAAAGAACCTCGCACCACTTGTATCAATTCAAACACGAATATCAGCGTTCACTTTTATACATACAGTATAATATAAACACTTAACGAACCTTCCACCCAAAATGGGCATACTTCATTTAGATGTAAATTAAAACATCAACGGTATACTAAATTATTATGGAGCGGAAATAACTAGAGGGATTTAATAATATCAGTCAGTCCATTCTCGGCGTTTTGTGGCTTACCATTGTCAGCCTCGTAATTGAAATGCCAAACCGCGTCGACGTGGGTTAATAACAAATACTCGTAAATTGTCCTCCCCCAATCATTGAGAACCAAGGTAGGCTCACTCTTGTTTACAGTGTACAAAGAAACTTGGTTTACAGAAAACAATTACCCAAATTTGTATAGTTTCTGTAGGAGAATGGTTTATTTAACTGTCCAATCATTGTTTATTTAAATTAATAATAATGTACATTGAGAGGGAGACAAAAATACCACATACCAAATAGCCAAAAAGGTGCCATAATTTAAAAAGTAAGATAGTTATGCACCAGAATGGTCTATCGATTATAATTTTTTTCATTGTCAATTATAGTGATAACCCACTTAATGGTTTAACAATTTGCGGATGTTTTTCTTGTTGTCGATAGAGGGCAGTATAGTTCTATCAATGTCAGCTGCGCACATTGACCATGCGACCTTGAAGATGTATCACTTCTTAATAATGTCGTGTTGGAGCTAAAGCTGCACAATCATAACGGTGTGCTGTACAGTAAAAGTGACTTTCATCCTACGACGACGCCAATGTAATACGTTATGTACGTTACACAAGGGCTGAGCATACTCCACACTGCTCTATAACTCTCTCACACATGCGTATAAGTGTTTATTATAATACAATACGCTGTTTCTCTGCAATCCTTACGCCAGGGAAACACATAGGTCGCAGCCAATATGACACGCGTAGCAGCAGCAAACGCTACGGCTCAGCGGTCGAGAGTTGTGGAGATCTCAGCACTTTAGAGTAAAATTGACTTTTACGCTGAAGCTCAGCGTATTGATTTCGCACTCACCTCTTAAATTGGACTATTCCATTTGAAATCCATTCACCCGGATGGAATTAACTTAATCTGCCCTACAGGGAGTGTGAATTTTAAAGGGGCTACCTAGAGCGTGTTTCTGCTGGGACACTGCAAAAAGTTAGCGTTAATAAACGCTAAGTTTCAATCGGTCAGTTTTTAATCCCCCCTGTTTCTGCTCGCGAAAAGTTACCGGTAAGTTTATCGATCCTAGTCGATGGGCCACAACATTTGACCTTATGTAAAACCAAACAATGCAACCGCACCTGAAAAAGATTGCTTCACAATAATATGTATAACCCAGCGTGACATGGTTCACGGCGCAAACCGCTAAGAACCACCTTTCTGTTTCTGCTGGGTTTATTGCCGATTATTGCCGATTATTGCTGGTTCCAAACCTGCTTTGTGAAGGTTTTTGGGATTACCAAAAATACCGATTATTGCCCGGTTCTGCCTGTTTCTACTGGGCAAACTTACCGTTTATTACCGGTAACTTGCCCAGCAGAAACACGCTCCTATAGAGGTGAATCTATTAGAAATTCACCTTCGCTGTGTGTGAAGATTAAGGCAAAGGTCCCCTCTGGCTAGTTCGCCCAGGGTGAACTGGGTTTCATTCCAAAAGGATCTGGCTGAGTGTACCTAAGGGTTTAAGGTCATGCCTTCCATAGGGGTGAATTTCAACTAGAATAGCCCAATACATATAAGAGCACGTCTTTGAAAAGCCTTACCATTATCTGACCTTACCTGGTGAAGATAAATTGATAAGAACAGATGGAAGATAATAAATACGAAGCCAGAAGATCCAACTCCCATCCCATCCACTATATTTCCAAAGATTTGTCCACTTTATACTATATTTCACTAATAGTAAACCACATGGCGCTGATATTGTAACGTTAGTAGCCTATCCCAGGGTCCCCGAATGCAATATGCTATATTCAGAACCTCGATGAAGGAGCGATACTGGGTTACGTTTCAGACAGCCAGACCGGTGTTTTTTCAGCTGGCTGGTGTGGTGCCCAGTCCACATATATTTCTCCTTTCCGAAAATCGTCAGCGGCTTTAATTAAACTATGACTACTACAACCCAAAACAGAGGAATTGTCTCCATAAATGGAATATCTAGGATTTATTCTATAAAGATTTTAGCCAAATTCATCGTAGCGTCAAAACGATCATTTCAATCAAAGTTTTTTTCTTCTCAATTCCTGATGACTTGAGCTAAAATCGCTCACTGTAGCGTGATAAAGATCATTTCGATTTTGAGCAAAACATCGTTTTTTTGTGCACCACAATGTAATAAAGCAATAAGAGACCAACTGCAATGGCTTTAAGTTGGTTTTAATTAAACTATGACTATCCGCAAACAGGTTGAATGGAATCCCGGTTTTCTTCTTCTGAGGATTTGAGCCAGATTGACCGTAGCGTAACTAAGACCATTTTAATCAAGTAGAAACATCTCTCTGTGTATCATAACTCACGCAATGACTAATCAAAATTGATAATTAATCAACATTATCGACCATTGCATCAGTTTCCATTTGTATTTTATTTGCAGTTGTCATGAGTCCTATATATATTCTTGGTGCTATTTAAGCATGGAAGAAATGCGTTAAAAGGGTTGATTTGTTTCACAAACTAGTAGTTTATTTACAATTTCAGATAACTAAGCAACATGCTTAAAACGTTGTTAGCCTCACGATCTCGTAGTTTATGGGTATCGAAATACAAATTTAAAAAATAACCTGTTAAGGTAAAGGGAAATGATCCCATACATTATACACAAAATCACAAAGATTCTGTATCATGATTTCGAGGGGGAAAAGGCGGGGAACAACGATACAAGGTTTCAAAGTCGACGATATTTTCAATTGACCGTAAGCTATTTCTCTACTCCGCTGAATAATATTATGTAACAATGTTTAAGATGAGGTATTCAAGAATCGTGCTCACAACAGGTGTGTATCTATCGGGAAGGCTATACATTTACGGATGACGTCATAGGTTTAAACTACGACTGCCTCAGTCTGTGAATGTCTTTCTGATTCTCCTCAACATTTCTGTGATAAACTAGACTCCTCACAAAAAGTATAGAGACACTTAACAAATGAGCCAATAATTAACGGCCCGAAAGGGTATGGACTAATTGAAGCAAATGACCCAGTGCATAATTTTGTTCTGCATACTTTGATACCTCCATTGTTGAGATACGAGGTTGCGGAGGTGGGTTATTGTTATTTCAATGGTCGTAGGTCCAGTTTCAAAAGTGACAATCATCCATACAGCGTGTCCCAAAAAACTGGGTTCAAAGGTTTGCGAGCTTATAACTAAAAAAGTAGGAAACATGGATAGTTTATTTTTATGAATATTAAACAAAATATATTTGACCATAATTGGTTAAATTCTGTAATTAATCCAATAATTACTTTTTGAAATACAAAGAATTTCATAGAGCGTGGTCAAACCCCATTTGTTCCACTTTTCAAGGAACACCCCGATGTGTTGCAATTGCGTATTGTTGTGACTTCATCCAAGTTTTGCCTTTGCATTCATTCTTTACAAAGACTTACGCAGTAAACAAAATTATCTTGGTCATATTGCAATAATACAAGTTCATTATTTACATAAACATTAAAAAAATGTTCTTTGTTATAGTCCGAGTTATTGTTAAGTTCTTTCGGAGAATAAACCCCATGCCGGAAATACTGCACATAGCGCACAGTTTCATGCAACGCACGGATGGTTTATTCCTTAAATCGGGACAAATGGGTTCTGACCACGCTCTATTCAAATCTTTGTATTTCAAAAAGTTTATATTGGATTGTTCTCCGAATTTACCCAATCAAGGTCAGGTATATTTTGTTTGATATTCTTAAATATTAACTATCCATGATTCCTACTTATTTTGTTATAAGCTCGCAAACCTTTGAACCCAGTTTTTTTGGGACACGCTGTATAGAAGCATTTTTGTACACGTGTGTAAAGCATAAACCTAATCATTCTCTATAATAATATAGGGATGATTGTCACTTTTGAAAATGGACCTACGACCATTGAAATGACAATAACTCCACTCCGTGACATCGCATCTCAACAATCGAGGTGTCAAAATACGCAGAACAAAATTATGCACTGGGTCATTTGCTTCGATTAATCCATACGCTTTCGTGCCGTTAATTGTTGGCTCATTTTAAGTGTCTCGATACTTTTTGTGAGAAGTTTAGTACCAATCCGTATACAAGATGCGAGTGACAGTGGTGGATAGACCCTGAACCCGACCACCAAGCTGGGCGAGGGTTTGGGGATCAGGGTGAGGGCAAAGCTAGTGCTAGTCATGTACCAATCCACGAACAAGGTGCCAAAATCACCACTACATTGTGGTCCGCTTTCCATTGAATTAAAGTATCATTGACTACTAGGCCTATACAGTGTTGAGCGATCTTCTATTGAAACTTGTGCGGTAGGTAATTCTGGCACATTCAGATTGAGACAACCTCACATTCCCCATCAGCGTGGGGCTGAGCAATGAATGCTTACAAATGTGGTATCAATGGAAACCTGGACACAAACCTGGACACATCAGCTTACTATCAGTATGCATGCAGTATGAACATATCACAAATTATGCGAAATATAGGCGGACCCCAATGGAAATAAGCTAATATAACCTTATTGGGATATCCAGGGTCGTAGGACCCAAATGATATAAAATCATTGAAGAAACAAACCCATTTCGGAACATGTTTAGGAATTGAGAATAAGAATGATTTGAAAGTCACGTAACACTATCTCCTGTATAGCTTACAAAATGGGAATCACTTGATCACTCGGCTTTCTCGTGTGTGATGGCTGTCACATGGCTGTCCCATGGCTGTCACATGTGTGTTACAAGGCTGTCACATGGCTTTCGCATGTGTGTTACATGGTTGTCCAATGGCTGTCACATGGCTGTCCCATGGCTTTCATATGGGTGTTACATGGCTGTCACATGGCTGTCCCACGGCTGTCACATGGCTTTCACATGTGTGTCCCATGGCTGTCACATGGCTGGCATGTTAGAGAAGGGCATCAGGATCAACGAAATTTACACACGGGTAACATTGCCCTTTTGCACATATCTTTTGTGAATACATTTGTACTACTAATAATATGAGTTCGATACCTTTAATTAACATGATCTGAGACCTAGGCGTTAAGGACTTTGTTTAAACAAACCGACAATTGTAATGTATTTATGGGGGAACACCGAGCAGCCGTTATAAGATCTCCTCTTGATAAACTGCATTCCCTTCAAGATCTAACATTTAAAAGTCTATTTCTACAGAAACAATAAAGATTAACACACACATTATATTCACATAAAAATAATCAGAATCGTTCCTATTAGTATGTCTGCCCCGCGTGTCATCGAATGTAAGCCAAACTGTCTTGTATCGATTGACAACCGAAATATCGATGTACCGTTTGAGTGTTTTACACAAGCAGGCACGTGGCACGTACCGCAAAAAATACAGAGTTCCTCTGTTTGTTGTATGAAGGTTTGCCAGACAATTTCCGCGGGACAAAACCGCAGCTTCGGGCCGTTACTATCGAGGTACCGTATTGTTAATCATCAACGGTGTAGGTTTCATCCCAATTAAGAGATTTTGATATATTTTATTATCGCATTTTATTAACAAACAAAAAATGAATGCATTCAAATAAACAGCACCATAACCGGTGCTATATCCTAAAGATATTTTGTACTCGGTACACTCTTAAAGAAACCTGTTCAAAATCTTTGAGCGTTTGGGTGTATTTACCAGTTTTTCCAGGTTTGTTGAACTCTACCATTTTCCAACACGACAAAGTACGAAAACAAGCCTATGCTGTCAACTCCGGCATTTTCATTTCTTTACGTAATCATGGAAACCTGTATGGTAACTGAAAAATTGATTTTTCTGAGCGTAAATGGCGTGGCGATGTAGAGTTGGTCTTGGGTGGACTTTGATTCCCTCTCCCAGGGCAGTCCCGTTTGTCCCGCATTGGCTATCTCATTTTCTCATATCTCATCTCATACACCCCAACCCCTTCGGAAGACATTACCTTAATCCTCCACCAAGGTAGTGCTACATTTCAAATGGATTCCCCAAGCAGGAAACCCAATTTGGAAATTCCCACTCTTGTATGTAAGATTAAGGTGGTGTCGTCCATAAGGGTGTATGGATTTCAAATGGAATAGTCCATTTTCCTGGTATGATGACAGCTCTTATCCCATAAATACCTAAGGTGCGATTTTATCAATTTGAACTTCGATATACGTTTATCGTACATAAAACACACTTACTTTGACTATTTGGCATGTAAGAGTGTGTTGATCTGCCCTACTCTATATTCGGTTTGGGAAAACGTTTTAAAGTTACTTTTTCTGGATGTATTTACCAAGTTATCAAGGGTATACCGTGACAATAAAACAGACCCATCGATCATGGGTCGATCGCTATAACTGAGAGAGAGTGAAAGTAATATCATCAAATACACCACTGTATCACTTACCTTTCTGATGAAATTTGTACTATACCAGCCAGGCGAAGACCAGGCGTAAACACGTCGTATCATATCCATGATATCGAAAGGTTGTGATGCTACAAGATCATTATAGCGATAGCTGCCTTGTGTTATACTGTGTGTTTCACAAAGGTAACATAATAATAATAATAAAAGGGCATTTATAACACACGGCAGCAACACACGGCAACACACGGCAGCAATTGCAGTATCTCCATTTTTACGTAATGACCGTCGTCAATAGCTGCCTTGAACTATTTGAAGTTTATTGGGCCGTATTCTCGTACTAAACACGGTTTTAACTTAAATCCGTGTCTAACTAAACTCGTGTCTTAATTAAACGAGAGTTTATCTGTTAAATGACGTGGTTAACAAAACCCGATTTTAAACTCCACAAATCTCGTCCCCAGAGTGGTCATTCGTTCACTGTATACGGGAACTCGATTTATTGTGGTCCCAATGGGTTATGATAGATATCGACCGAATTCCTCAAATGCACGTGTATTCTTAAGACTACGCGAACTGCACGTCAGCTTGGACCGAGCACGGTTGAGTTATCATTCAAGGCGTACAATTGGTGCACGAGTTTAGTAAAACCCATGTTAAAAGTTAGACACTTTTGAGTGAGTTAGACGCGTCTTTAAGTTCAACACATCTTCGAGAATTACGTTTAGTTAAACGATGTGTCAAAGTTAAACTCATGTTTAGCTTAAAACCGCGTTTACATACGTACGAGAATACGGTCCATTATCGTTGCTTAAACTATATCTTTAACATCTGGCAGCTTTTATTTTGGCCTTTGTGGCATAAAAACCCTTAATATCCGATTCTCTCAAGATAGATTGTTTCATAGTTCCTGTATCACCGCCGTGACGTTTACTCTTGATATGCATTGAACTTTTCAAATGCCATAAGCCGATAAGTACTGTTGGACCCATTAGAAATAGCATTTGTTTTATGAGAGCTTTTTTAATATGTTTTCATTATATTTGATTACAATGGTTGCTATACTTGTTATTTGACCATCCAATGCATATTTCTCGAAATCATTTTTACTTGTTCATTCTTGACTGCCGTAGAAAAAAAATCACCCAAAAGAAGTTTGGGCAATGGCTACCTGTCGCATTATTATGTCAGTTTTTCTCAACTAAACGTGATAAAACGTGAAATCAAAATGAATAGCGCACCCATAATGTGACCGCTGTAGGCGTCATTGTCTGCTTGTTCTATACAGAGACTTTGCATCACGTGCAAGATCTTGTCATCGGTATGTATACCTCGCCTTAGAGAATACGGCCCATTACATACTCAGTGTGAAAAGCAGGTCAGTGATGAAAAGTACATCCGCCTAATCAAGGCAATCTATAAGGATCCAAGTGCTAGAATCCACCTGGAGAGCACCACAACCGAAGCCTTCAAAATTCTGAAAGGTGTGAGACAAGGTGATCCAATCTCCCCAAAGCTATTCACTGCAGCCATGGAGGATGTTTTCAGAAACCTGGATTGGCAAGGTATGGGAGTTATAGTCGATGGTGAACACCTTACCCATCTCAGATTTGCAGATGACATCCTACTTCTCAGCCATGAGCCCCAGAAATTGCAGAAGATGATCCGAGAACTGAGTGAAGAGAGCAACAAGGCTGGACTTAACATGAACATCAAGAAGACAAAAGTGATGATGTGCAACAAGCTGAAAGATTATGCTATAACAGTTCAAGGAAAAACCATAGAAAGAGTGGACAGTTATATATACCTGGGCAAGAAGATTTCTCTGGAAAATGAAACAGCAGGGGAAGTGAACAGAAGGATACAGCTAGCATGGGTGAAGTTTGGTAAGCTCAGCTTTATCTTTCGTGATGAAGAGCTACCTTTGTCACTAAAGCGACCAATTTTCAACCAGTGTATCATCCCAGTGCTATCGTATGGCTCAGAAACATGGACAACAACTAAGAGATTGGAGAAGAAGCTAAAAGTAACTGAGAGGGCAATGGAAAGGATATTGATTTGTCGTTACAAGAAGGGACAGGGTGACCAACACAGATTTAAGGAAGAAAACAAAAGTGAGGGACATCATACTGGAAATAAAATCAAAAAAATGGAGATGGGCTGGCCATCTAGCCAGGAGGAAAGACAACAGATGGACTCATAAATGAACAGACTGGATCCCCAGAGCATTCACCAGAGGAAGAGGCAGGCCAAACAGACGGTGGATAGACGACATTATAGATTATGGCAACGTTACTTGGAAGAGGACAGCTCAGGACAGAGTGAAATGGAAAATTGATGAAGAGGCCTTCCTTCTGCAGTGGAGTGAAATAGGCTAGATAGACATACTCAGTGTCGTAACCTACACACAAAACCAAAAGAATTACAGTTTGCACCGCGTGCAAGATATTGTCATCCGGTATGTATACCTTGCCTTAAAGAATACGGTCCATTATATACTTAGTGTCATAACCCACACACAAAACCAAAAGGATTACAGTTTGCACCGCGTGCAAGATATTGTCATCCGGTATGTATACCTTGCCTTAAAGAATACGGCCCATTATACTTAGTGTCGTAACCTACACACGAAACCAAAAGGATTACAGTTTGCATCGCGTGCAAGATGTTCTCATCCGGTATGTATACCTTGCCTTAAAGAATACGGTCCATTATAAACTTAGTGTCATAACCCACACACAAAACCAAAAGGATTACAGTTTGCAACGTGGCAAGATGTTGTCATCCGGTATGTATACCTTGCCTTAGAGAATATGTCCCATTACATACTTAGTGTCGTAACCCACACACAAAACCAAAAGGATTACAGTTTGCACCACGTGCAAGATATTGTCATCCGGTATGGATACCTCGCCTTAAAGAATACGTCCCATTATATACTTAGTGTCGTAACCTACACACGAAACCAAAAGGATTACAGTTTGCACCACGTGCAAGATATTGTCATCCGGTATGGATACCTCGCCTTAAAGAATACGTCCCATTATATACTTAGTGTCGTAACCCACACACATAACCAAAAGAATTACAGTTTGCACCGTGTGCAAGATGTTGTCATCCGTTATAGAGACCTCGCCTTAAAGAATACGTCCCATTACATACTTAGTGTACCCACACACAAAACCAATAAACATTTGTTTATACTCCAAATGACCAGCCTCCACGGATTCTCGAAAAGCCAATGAGAACTCTTTTATTGTACAGCAAAATGGCGTTTGCGAGAAATAAACGATGATTAGCTCGACCAATATGATGGCCTGGATGGAAATACGAGGAAACCCAAAACACAATGCGTTTTCATAGTTCAAACAAAGTCGGCAAGACAGTTTTAGAGATATAAGCTAAAGAAAGTTTTAGAAATTTAACAATGAGCTTGATGGATTTTTGAGCTGAGTAAAATGTTGATGTTGACAGCAGAACAAGCAATATTCTTCAGTCTAGTATACATATCTTGAAACATGAACATTAAGTTTTGGGAAATCTATAGGAGGAAATTTCAACAATAAGAAATTTCCGACATAATCCTGATTTCGTAGGTGTCAGTTCTCAATTAGTTTTCATCGAAAACAGGCTCAATCTTCCGTGGGTCAATAAACCGAGACATGCGAGAAAGAATACTCGTTGGGTCCAGGTAATGGTCAACCAGTGGTTAAGCCAATACACGGTTACATGTGTGGGATTCAATTACATGTACAAACCACTATAATAAATGGGTGATTGATGGACGGATCGAGACGTACGCCATCATTGTGGTTTTGAGGATTGTTCAATGTGCACCGCCAGGCAAGATCGACCGATTTTGGGCGGGAAATCCACGCAAGAAAGGGCGGGACGAACAGATGTTTACTTCCTTTTTCAATTGAATTCAATTTGGATTGTTTAGAACCGTAGTGGTCAAGAAGATAGATTACGGCTATACGGTTACTGTTGCTACTGTAATTTAATTTGCCCTAAACTTGTCTCATGTCGTTTTACGCGCTACGCTGTCTGACTCTACGCTGGTTCTGCATGAATAGTCCGATTAACAATGAACCGTTCGTCTCATCAAAGAAACCGCGAGTAAGTGCCCTGTATCGTGAAACGTAAGATACCCTCATTTTGTGGTGTCATGGTTTGAAAGAATATGTCTAGATTTAGCAGCGACCACTTATACCACATCAGTGCCCGATTACGGCTGATACATTGAAATAAATGACTCATTTCACGAGATTAGACAAATATAGTACATATGAAATGGTGAGTCGCAACCAACAGTTGTCGCAACCCATGTTGTATGCAGAAGAGTACGGGTACATGGGTTGCGGGGGGGGGGGGGGGGGGGGGGGCGTGTACCCTTTTTGTGTACCGATGTACCTTTTTTGTGTACCAATGTACTTTTTTTGTGTACTAATGTACCTTTTTTTGTGTAAAACACCCCTGCCTACCCCTTCCCCATTGTGAAAAGCATTTTCCGGGCCGGTTTGGATTAAAATACGTTCTAAATCCCCTCAAGTTTCTCGAGCTGTCTGCCAAAAAATTGAGACAAGCTTTGACGATTTGTTTTGGTACCAATGTACCTTTATTCGTATCTTGGAATATATTTATGATTTATGATCAGAAAATTAAATCTGCAAGAAAATCTGCTTCCAATTTTTTTCGATGATAGAGGGCGTTCCCTGGAAAAGATCACATAATATACCTTTAATGTTTGTATTCTAGCCAAAACACGTACACATTACACTCAACGCGACAGAAACAAGCAAATAATTAAGTCTTACATGCTGAAGAAATAGATACCATCCGATATGCAACAACCGAACGTGACTACTGCTTACGAGAAATCGATTTTGTATCGATTAAAAAAGCGCCTTTAGTCATTGAATAGCAAGATCAGGAGCATACATACGACCAGCACTGACTGAGCCTGAAGCCGTAAGAAGCGGTGCTTACTGTCCACATGTTGATTCGCGTCAACAAGTACATGTTAATTATTCATTTATTAGAATAATGTAGTACCCAATGATAACTAAACGCGCTAAAAGTGATAATATTCTTTCTTTTTATATATTTTCTTACACTATGACGTTTTTTCTAGTTAACATTTTCAACGCGGCTACTAGTTTTACCATTATACAAAACAGATTTTCCACAAACCTATATCTCAACTTTCAGGAGTGTATCTCAAGGATTACTGAACCAATATTAGGCATATTTGCACTTATTTCAGTGCATTTCTCATGGAGGATTCCAAATATGGTCATGAAATTCAATACTTTTTTGACATTTTTGAAACATTTTGTGAAGATTTGGAATGTCGTCTGCAGACGCCTACTGCATGGAAAGTGTTAATGTATCTATTTTCTATAGTACCATTTCGCGCAAAAGTAGTTTGTAACCATTACGTATAGTAACAGCTTTAGGCCGGCTATACGCTCTATTATATAATTACCAAATAAGGTATGACGTAAATCGATCAGAATAAATTAATGTTATTAATTAACATGGGATTAATAACATTTTATTTGATGATCATAAGATTAATTAGACCCAGACGAATAAGTCAATTACATTGAACATATTGAGCAAACAGTATGACAGGGCGGTTAATTTTGACGAAATGCAAACAATGGAACATTTATAAATACTACACATGCACAAATATGACCTTTACCAATTTGAGGGCAAGAGAACCGTTATAACATTGTTGTTTAATACTTTCCACGCGGCTATTGGTATTACCTTTACCAAACAGATTTGTCAGAAACCTTTCCCAACTTTCAAAGTGTATATCAAGGATTTCAGAACCAATACTAGGCATGTGTGTACTTATTTGAATGCATTTCTAATGGTGATTCCAAATATGGCAATGAAATTCAATTATTTTGACATATTTTAAACAGTTTGTGAAATTTAGGATGTCGTCTGCAAACGCCTGCCGAAGAAAATTGATTAAACTTTATATCGACAGTCGAGTGGAAAGGTTACAATCTTGAATACAAAATTCAAATATAATTTTATTTGCCAAAGTCTGGTTCTAGCAAATGGCCCGGTCAAAGAGGACCAACAATAGGTTAAGCGCTTGACCAATAGCCAGTATTTCTATGAACATATTACGATAACAACACAAATAGTAATAGCTACTTTTTAAAACAAACATACACGAGATTGCCGCCGAGAACGTCAGAACGATATAAACAAAGAACTATTATAGTTTGATTCGCAGACATTGGCCGATTTACCATTTCAGTAAGAGGTAACAGAAGCAAAAGAGAGGGGGTGGGGGCACTCGAATTTTAATCGTAATAAGCAAAGTTAATATCTTGTCTTCACCAGTGCCGCCCCCTCGCCCCTTTGACTACGTCACTGGGTTTCTTTGTTTAAGTTTAGCAATTCGAGGCAAAGGCAGAATAGAAAATGTATGTTTTAGCCATGTTTTCCTATGACTGAAAATCGACCTTTTCTCAGAAAAGACAATTAATAGGCCTACAGTAAATCGAATATGATGACATGACTTCAAATTACACCTCGCTTAATATTTGTCATTATTTGACAAATGTAGTTCTAAGATGTTCTGGAATAAAAAGTAAGGAATTATTGGACTAATTAAGAAATAACTATATTTCCTTTACCTCCCATTTTGTCTCATTTTCACAGGTGTGGGTTGTGCCGCAATTGCCATCGCCTTTTATGTTGACTTTTACTACAATGTTATTATCGCGTACGCCCTTTATTATTTCTTTGCGTCTTTCAACCCTGTTCTACCCTGGAGTACATGCACGAATGCTTGGAACACTAAGTACTGTTTTGAACCCATTTCCGGGCCGGAATATTTCGTCAACTACACGTCGGAAGACAACGTCACGGAGATACTAAATAAATCCTCCTCAGCGGCGACTGAATATTATGAGTATGTATTATACCTGTGTTACCTTAAGTTGGGCGGTGATGTCACTGCGTAATCTAATCACAGGCGCAGCTCTTTGCGCTACGACCATCATTATTCTTTAATCGAGCCGAGGGGTTAAAAAGACGTCGCATAGGAGCTATGCGTGCGATTTATTGGTTTAGAGGACTCAATAATACGCTTGCTGAGACGTCAACTCTGAACCCTGGGTAACTCGACGTAGTGTTATCCTATCTGCGTTGCTTCGACGCGTTTGTCAATGATACTCTAGCGAACAAAGACGGAAAATCGTTAGGTGCGAAAATACTGCGCTGATTAAATGATAGCAATTCCTCGACACTATTTGACCATGGGGGATGTCCTATGTAATCACCCCCCCCCCCCCCCCCCCCCAATCTTATGCATGATAAAATGCTCACCGTAATAGAAATGTCTAATTCAGATCAAATTCAGTTACTTTCACGCGATTTTTACAATAAAATACAAATAGTTTCCACCACACATTTTCCCCGCGCATTTTCAACCATTATTTTTGTCTCGCCCCTGCCCCCTCCCTCTGTTTTCCCCACGAAAATTGTTGAACATTACCCTTTTTTGAAAAGGTTTGCAATTTGTTTGAGTTTTTGTAAAAACAAAATTGTTGTTGAAAATGTCGAGAATCGGTGAACATTCACCAACATGTTTACGAAAAATTTGAAAAAAATCCGCCCGCACGACCGATCCTACTCAGCCCTTTTATGGCAAAAGGATGTATCTTATATGTACATTCCTAATGATATACTTCCTTTTAACATGGATTGTGTTAACTTGGTTCAATAATCCTCACTTAGGAAAAGGTTGCAACTTGTAAAGACAATAAAAGTAATATACTGCCTTTTACCACTACATGATTTATGGAGAAAAAAGCTAACTTTGATCATGTTAAAAGGAAGTATACTGTTAGAAAACTACACATAAGATACATTCTTTTGCCATAAAAGGGCTGTGTAACTTGAGAGTTCCGTTTGCCCGTAGAACATGTTTTGTTTCGTCGCCTAAGTGTGTCTCCATGGACCGAATGTGTAAACACCCCAACAAACAAACAAACAAACAAACAAACAAACTAATTGTTCCGATTAACTGGTTTTTCATTCATCATATATTTTCAACTGACTGACATGTTTGATTAAAACAATCCATGTGTCCGCTTTACATTTATTTACATACAGACGAGGCGTATTACAAATGCACAAAGCCGATGGCGTAGGAAATCTTGGCGGTATTGTATGGGAGTTGACGTTATGTCTGCTGTTAGTATATATAATCTGCTACTTCAGCATGTGGAAGGGCATAAAAGGATCCGGAAAGGTATGGAACCATTCTGTCGTTTCTAACGCCTATAATCTTGGAAAAAATTCTTGGCAAACGATCACTCCTCTTGCAACACCAGAAAATGTCGAGGTCTTCAGCGGTTATACAAAGTTTCCCAACATTGATGGATTGTGGACATGGTAGATGGGGAATGGAGAATTGGAGTTTAAGAATTTCCTCTTCAGCTCTTGACAAAATAAACGTCATTTAAAGATGAGAAGAAAAAACCAATTCGCGCAACATTTACAAAATGTTTGTAACCTGTTCCCAAGGCACCCAATACATGTCGAAGTACATACAAATATACACGGGATTGAGATACACAATCCCATGTTAATTTGTATGACAGATTATAATCTGTTAATCTAGATTAGCTTCATTCCGTTATAGCGCCCTCAACGGAATAAAGCGAATAACACTGACAAAATAGTTTAAGATTGTAGGATATCCAATATTGATTGTTTAAGTTTGTTCCATCCTTAGTTTTACCTCCCCGACCACCAGCCCCCTGAGTGTTTTGACTTTAACCTATTCCGGAATGTTTCAAAGGTGTTTTTAATTTTAATTATGCCATTATGTGGTCAGATTATAATATGTCATACAAATTAACATGGGATTGTGTATCTCTATCCCATGTATATACTTCTACATGTATTGGGTACCCACCCAAGGACTGTATGCAAGATGGTAGATTTCTCTCTCAATTGATGTTACGTCACACGCTCTATTACTGCATCAAATCAAACAGTGATAGTGATAATATGAGGGACCACTTTAAAAAGAAAGAGTGGAATTTTGTCACTTTTTAAAGAAATAAAATCCGGCGATGTGGTCAATCGTAAAAAGGGTTTAGAACCCCCGCTTATGCATCGTAATATAATATAAGCTTCTCCTAAATGTGCCGGACATTTGTACATACATCAGTAATTGAATCCTGCTCTAAAGGCGTGAGAGATCTGGTTCGATTCCTTCTTCGTTTTTCTTCTTAATGTTCTCATTTCTTGCAGGTCGTGTGGTTCACCGCCGTATTTCCCTACGTTGTATTATTCTGTTTGCTAATAAGAGGTATTACGTTACCGGGAGCCGGCAGGGGTATCAAATATTACATCACACCAGTGTTCTCGAAGTTGCTTAGACCTGGGGTAAATATCTGGAATATGATGAACAGACTGTATATCTAGTTAGTTCATACTGATTGGTTTATGTATCTTGTTTGTAGTCCGTAACGGATAAATGTTTATAATATAAGACAACCCACTTCATTCATGCGTACCCGTATAATAACCAAAAGGTTTGTCGTTCCCGAAGTATTCGTTGTTCAGATCTATTCAATACAAGACCTTCAATACAAGTGATATTGTTCAAAAAATGACCTTATACATTTGGCGGGTACCATTTGGCGGGTACCATTTGGCGGGTACCATTTGGCGGGTTTTGTTGAAATGAGTATCCATTCATGTGTGTTGGTCACATATTTATATACATTATATGCGGTGTTGGTCTTTTTAATTTCTGAAACATACTTTAGTTCCCGCAAATACCATGAATACAGCCTCTATTGTTTTGAGTATGCCTATCCCGGTATCCATTATGACAATACAAAACAAACGGCGATGTCTTGCTAGACGTTCCGTAACTGATGTGCGTATGCTCATACATAACAATTAAAATGTGTTATAATTGTAGCAGTACACAGTTTATTCCGTACGGGACGTTTAGCAAGATATAGCCAAACAAACATTGTCAAAAGGCAAAATGTGAATATTTGGACAAATCTGGAGTTGATCTGGATCGTTTTATTTTGGCCACTAACAATTGTCCCGTTAGAGCCAGTTGTTTTAGATACAGATCTTACACATACATAGCATTGCAATTATGGAATGAGATGTCATATATTACTGAAACTGAGTCTTTTATGTTACACAAGTTCATGGACATGGTATCGTAATGTGCTTTGGATGGCATTTGATTGTTTGATGGGTGTGTTTGTTTGTTTTCGTTTGTCGGGGTGTCCATCCGTCCTTTCGTTCGATTGTTTTTATAGGGTTTTCCCCCCCCTCCTTTTTGATATCTTCTTTCTCCCAATCAAGGTGTGGGTCGATGCCGCAACGCAGATATGTTTCTCTCTGGGACCGGGATTCGGTGTATTATTAGCCTACGCAAGTTATAACAAAAGAAGTAACAATATTTATAGGTAATTAGGAAACATAACTATCCAGGCAATAACAAATATAAAATACAACAATATTATTTATAAAAAAGTAAGTTTCGTAAGCAGATGATTTTATTTTGGTGTCCAAGTGAATAAGCTTAACACTTTCCACGCGGCAGGCGTCTGCAGACGACATTCCAACATTTCACAAAATGTTTCAAAAATGTCAAAATTATTGAATTTCAATACCATATTTGGAATCACCATGAGAAATGCATTGAAACAAGCACAAACATGCATAGTATTGGTTCAGTAATCCTTGAGATAGACCTTGAAAGTTGGGAAAGGTTTCTGACAAATCTGTTTTGTGTATTGTAAAACCAATAGCCGCGTGAAAAGTGTTAAATTGAAACTACTATTACTTTACTGAAGTCTCAACATCTGTAATCCAATGTGGGGGAAAAAGTGTACTTTAGGTCCCAGATACTGGTATACCAGAATCGTTCAATACTGGAACATAAAAGTTGCCAGTATCGGTCGATACTGGTACGATTTTACTGTTCCAGTATCGGTCGATACTGGAACACCAAATTGTGTTCCAGTATTGACCGATTCTGGAACATTTTTATGTTCCAGTATCGGTCGATACTGGTACACGTGATACCAATGAGATTTGTCCCAGTATCGAACGATACTGGTACATAATTTTGTTCCAGTATCGCCCGATACTGGGACATTTTATATGTGCTAGTATCGACCGATACTGGAACACTGACTTTGTACCAGTATCGGTCGATACTGGGTGTTCTAGTATCGGACGATACTAGTACATTCCAGAATCTGGGACCTAAAGTACACTTTTCCCAACATTTTACTTAATATTAAAGATATTCATTATAATTGGCCATTATTGTTGTTTCTACTTACAAAAAAAGTAGCAAAACTTGTTTAAAACTATGTTGTAATATGTTTAGATATCATCGCTATTTATTGAAACTTTTTTTTAAAAACGCCCTCTATGTAATATCGTATGTAATTTGAATCGAAAAGAAAAATAGCGTAACGCTGTTTTCTATAAACGTAATTTACCAATATTGGCCTCGCTTTCGTTATGATTTAATAGTGACGTCACATCAGAGTATGTCTCCCTCTTTAGCTTGAAATCGCCAATTACGAATAACGTCTATAACTGCCAAATCCGATAACCGCGAAACCCGCGAACCGCTCTAGTTAAAATCTGAATATATCAGGAACATTTTTTCGCGAACCTTGTTGCTTTTGATGAGAGGCTTTTGAGTTTAAATGTGTGATTGTTGAACGAGATGTGATTAAAAAACGACAGATTTGACTGTATTAATCAGACCCGCAGCTACATTAACCGTAAACAACATTTGGCCAACCACTGTATACATGTATCATCAGTCTCATCATCATGTATACTATACGCTTTATTCCGTCCAGGTATCAAATGTTGTTTACGGTAAATAATATCGCGGGCGGGGCATCACATCCCAACCACATCCAGAAATGTCCACATTTTGGTATTTTAGAAAGAGATCAGCTGTCTTCCAAAATGCAATTCCCCATTATGTAATCATAGCTACATGGATGTACGGGCAAGGTATCAATATTGTTTCGGTATAATCAACCATATTACTGTATTTCATTTCAGGGACGCTTTAATAACAAGTTGCATCAACTGTGGTACAAGCTTCGTGGCTGGTTTCGTGGTCTTTTCCGTGCTTGGCTATATGTCCGTCAGAAACGGAGTGGATATTGAAGACGTCGCTACCGAAGGTATGTAGTTGACTAAATCCTTCGGTCGTTATGCCAACGCATGGCACAAAAGATAACGAGGCCGACTGTGATGGGGCTGGTGTGGTGAAAACAGTCTAAGTATGTAGGCGGAGTGTCGAATTTAATACGCTCGGTTCCAGAATAAATGTGACTTGATTCTAGATATCTTAAAGGGTGATATTTTGAAATGATTGTCGTCAAGTTGATGTATTTGCACTTGGCAACTTGATTATCATATATAGTCTTAGTCTCTAAGGCCATAGAAATGGGAAAACAATGCACCACCATGAATAGGGAGGAGGGGCAGTTCAGTCTAAGTCACGTATACGACGATATTATGGTTGCTAAAACATCTAGAAACGGCGTTTCCAAGCAACCAAACAGTAGTGCTATCAACACAGGGTCGTCATTTCATCATAAGCGTTGATATTAAATAGAACAGTTCTCCAAACGTCTACCAAGGTGTGTCATGGATTCTATTATATTTGGGATAGGAAAGTCCTATACTAACGTACGTAGCTAAACAGGTCCCTTTTGCATAAATTAAGGCAACAGCGCTATGTTAATTGTTATGATGATAACCGGAGTCAAAGGAATGTATAGACTTGCAGCAAGTAAGTCCGTAGGACACAAACAATGACGGTATGGTGTAAAGTGAGAGAATGAATTGAAATACCTAAAATAAATAATGAAACGTGAAGTATTTAGAATCATCATGAGAAATGCATTGAAATGAGTACAAACATGCCTAGTATTGGTTCAGTAATCCTTGAGATAGACTATGACAATTGGGAAAGGTTTCTGAAAAATCTGTTTTGTATATGGTAAAACTAATAGCCGCGTAGAAAGTGTTAATCTTATAGTCCTAATTAACATGTATCAACCTTCCGATCATTGCTCATTCAGGTCCAGGTTTGGTGTTTGTAACGTATCCCGAAGCACTGGCCACGATGCCTTGGTCAACGTTTTGGTCTCTTATGTTCTTTCTTATGCTTATCACGCTGGGACTCGACAGTTCGGTAGGTATAACATGTACAATATGGTTACAAAATCGGGTAACATTATCTTTTGACTGACGTTCGATTTAAATCAAAGAAAATAACTTTTTGTTATCATAATTATTAGAGGATAATGACTGTATCCGTTATCTAGAGGACGCAGGTACCAATCTATCAACAGGTAAATACTGTCTGAGAAGCGTAATTTCAAAGCAAACTTAGCCAAGTATTCGATTATATATATATCTTTTAGCCAACATAATCAATTTACGTAAGTCAAATCTCTTTTTAAAAGTGTACTATTTGGATTGAATTCACGCACCTTTAATTAGTGGCCTATTTATTTGATCCTGATCTTCACAACTTCGGTGGTATTACATAGTGACGTATGATCGGTGGTATTACACAGTGACGTATGGTCGGCGGTATTTACTTACTGACGTATATTCGGTGGTATTACATAGTAACGTATTGTAAACTTCGATCGATGTTGTGATGTATATAACCTCATTAGGCTACAAGGCCCGCTTAGCCGCGCTATACATTGGTGCCCTAAAAACCGTCACCAAATTTAAATATTCGCCTTCCATCAAAGCTGGTTGCTATATGACATAATTCTCGTGTGCAACCAACCGGCTGTATTGCAACGCCCATTGAGTAGTTTAAACGCATGAGCGTGGATGTAATTTGCAACATAATGGAAACTCACCCATGCAGTTAGCAAGTAGTACCGCTCGTATACGTCCCGAATTTAAATATAGCACTGGGCAATCCTCTCGTAGTAATTGATAACAATAGGTTTACCAGACCGAATTAATAGCGCTCCTAAGCGGGCAATTTATGTCATGAGATATAACCTATGGTTTTGAAATACAGTTTTCTTAATTTGTTTACAATGTCCCTAAGCAAAAAAATGATTACCAGTTGGCCCAGTGCATTGTGGGTGTGACGTTCAAATCTTCTTTGTGACAACACATAATTATTCACTGTTTCACTATAACATCGCAACCACTTGTATAGTAAAAAAACCTCATAGTATAATTCACTTGGTTTCTGCTCTTATTATAGGCCTATATCTCTAAATATCCAAGCATACAATCCCAACACGTTCTATACTTTTTGTTGATAATAATGTGTATACTTGCTTTCAATAGTTTGGTGGTTCCGAAGCTATATTGACGGGTCTTTCCGATCAGTTTCCACGTCTCATTAAAGACCATCGAGAGGTGTTCATGGGAGGTCTCTTCTCAGTCTATTTTCTTATTGGTCTCGCCTTTACGTCACAGGTAAGTCAAACAAAATGTGTAGGGCTCTGTATACAATTGCCGACTTGTTTTACGTTCATTTTGACGGGGAAAAAAGGAAAGAAAAACAAGGCCCGACTGACCGACCCAAGATAGAGGTATGTTTGCCAGGGGAGAACAGAGTTTATTTTCATCGTGGCCTTAAGGGCAGTTTTTCACAATAAGTGTAGCTTTGAATTTGAGGGCGGTATACCATTTTGATGATGTTATTTTTCAGATGTGCCGTACGACTCAAGCGATAGACTTTGCCAAACGGTAACTTTGCGGATTGGAAAAACTGACAGTTTTCGCCATCCTGAGTGAAGAGGAATCGTTGGGTTTGAGATAACAATATAGTATCGATTTGGGCGTCAAAACAGGGATAATTTTAGGCGTCAATACAATATCGATTTCAGTCAACTCAAGTCTTAAAATAATAAATAACATAAAATGTCGGATATGCTTCGAATCGTTTTGATATCAAACAAGAGTCTTTATCACGTCAGAGGGTGTGTCATCCAATTGCATCATATATTTCGATTAATTTGAACCCAACTCTGACGACAGAATCTAATTTTATATGCGTCATAGCGTATTGTTGATGAAAGCAAAAGTTGTTACTGCTTACAAATCATGTGCATCTTTGTTTTCCCTACAGGGAGGAATTTACATGGTTCATTTATTTGATAGTTTTGCGGCCTATTACTCGATACTCTTTTGTGTATTGTTCGAAGCCATTGGCGTATCATGGTTTTACGGTAAGTACCTCACCTGCGCATCTTATACCTTAAACACTAAAACCCTCTCTTTTAATCGCCTATATTTCGAATATTTCCTCACATTTCCATAGTGCGTTATACATCAATGGAGAGCTGATTTGTCCATCTTGTTAATGATAACAAATTTGTAGCAATGACTTGTTCCAATGCCCTCAGCCACTTGCTTGAGAATATATATGTGTGAATGTGCCAGATTCATCACCAATTTGTGTTCAAAATGTAACACTTCATTGAATAAACGACAAAGTTGTTGTTTTGAGTGCAAAATAGTCAAAATTAAGAAAATAAATACCCTCGTCACCGCAGGAAGACGAATCTTGGCGAGTTTACAACCGGAAGTAGTTTACGGAGTAAAGCGCGCGAATCTACGCAAATGCATAACATTTTGTAAACTCGCCAAGATTCGTCTTCTTTCTGCCTCGTCACCGCTAAGGCTAAATCCTTTCAGTCCTTTTACATGGCGCACGGACGCGATGTTGTTCTGCCCGCTATGCATTCTGGGTAATTAAGCCCAGACGGCCCAGGCCGACTCTTGCGGGACTGGTGGCACTTGTCTAGTCACCGATAATAACACCTAAGCATTCTGGGAACGAGAATGAGAACAAGTCTTGCGAGATAAAGCAAGTGGATCAAGCTATGGACCCACGGCACATATTCTCCTGGTCACAGTCCGACATATGCGGGCGCACTTCGAGCAGCTCACAAAACTCACAAAATGCCACTAACCAATCAGAGCCGTGAGGTCGAGCATACGTATTGCGCACCACGGATGTCCGTTTTCACCATTTTTGAGGGTGAGGTTGACCTCGCAAACTTAGTTCAACCTCGTGTGACGTACGTCCATTTCCGGAGAAGTCGTCCGACCGGGAAGACGCAACTCTTTAAACGTTGAGTAACACGATGGATTCGTTCAACATAATATTCACTCCAATGATCTTCCTTGTCCTTGTTTTGCAGGTTTGGAATGGCCACCAACAGCAAGAATATCAAGAGATATAAAGAATATGTTAGGTTTCTCACCGGGGCCATTTTGGCGAATCTGTTGGACGGTTATAAGCCCACTATTTATTTTAGTAAGCGTTTCTTATTTTTCTTTAAAAATATAAAATTTGGTGTAATAAATATTAAATATTAATGGTTTATATTTTTATGATTTAATTTTGGACCACGCTTTAATTTTGCACTGTTTTTCGACGTTCAAATTCTTTAAAACATACATATTACATGATTTAACTAATAGGGATGTGGCACTGCGCTGGCACTGCACCGGCACTGCGCTGGCACTGGGCACTGCGCTGGCACTCACTGGCACTGCGCTGAAAAAAAGTATAACAAAGTATCAAAGCGCCAAGCCAAACACAGTAAGGTCTCTAAGAACGCAGTGGGCATTTTGCTTTACACCCCACCTGTCCTACACAGAGAACGAGATTGAGTTCTTGCTGTGATCTCAAGTAGCTGTTGCGATCTCAAGTAGCTTGTATGTATCCTTGCTACGTCAACATACGCTTTACGTCGCTCGCTTTGCCACAGCGACACTACTGAGTCATTACAGCGCTGGTCAGAACGCCGAACCTCCGCGCTTGTTTTGTGCATGAACTTATCCCATCCTAGCCGTTGCTCACTGTGTCACCAATGCGTTCTTGGAGACCGTGATGCGTTTGGCTTGGCGTTTTAATTATCCAGCGCAAATCAAGCGAGGGTCTGATCGCAGCAGAACTTGAAGGTTTTTGTGACCTTGATTTAAAAAGTAACAGTTTTGGATAGTTTTCTGCGCTCCTCCTGCGTGTTATTCATGTTGTGTGACAGGGCCATAACGTACAATTTCTGATAAATGCACACAAAACCGTCTGCAGCTTTGCAGCCTTTCTGCGTTGCGTAGTACCAAAAAGGAGTAGGATTTAGCTCTTCATATTACAGTGCAACTTAGGGAGCACATCAAAACTCGACCGCCCGGCAACCGCCGGTTCCGTGGGGTTCCGTGCGGTTGCAGCCGGTTTCTATTGTTCTAAACAATGATATGCGGTCCAACCGCGCGGTCGAGTTTTGATGTGCTCCCTTACCATAAATGCCCGTTTTACCAAATTCACTTAGCCTAAACATGTTAAATGACAATAACAACTTTTCCTCAAATAAAGTCAAGTTTAGGTGACACATGGTTTAGAAGCCTTACCGTTAATATTCATGAGAACAATTTTGTAAATTAACATCATTTGCGTATTATTTGCATATTTAACTAGCACCAAGTCCAAAACACATGTTAATTTATATCTAGAGATATGTATGTACCCTGGTAATCTAAAATGAGTAAAATAATACCTTTCTTTGTATTTCTTATTTATCGGATCAATTTGCATAACTAAGAACCGATATTTAATTTATTTGAAGTTAACCATAACTTTAATATTGGCTTGTGACCTATCAAATTAGAGCTTAAGACATAAACAACAAAATGGTATGAGCACTTTTTATGATTTCGTTTTCAATTTTTAGTTAGATGTGTAATTAAGCAATGGTTACATTATGTGCACATTCTTAGTTTTAGTGTGTGCAAACAAATGATTCACCAGTCAGGGAACATGCATTTGAAGTTGCACTGTAGTAACACAAATGTAACAATATGTTCATTGAATGTCTTTTTCTTCTTAGGTAATTGTTTGTAATGGCCTTTATCATTTCGACGGGGTGACAATGGACGATTATGTGTATCCAGATTGGGCGGTAGCAATTGGTTGGCTTATCGCTACATCTTCTATTGTTCTAATACCAATTGTTGCTATTGGTCAAGTGTTAATGGCAGAAGGAGATTTGAAACAGGTAGGATGAATTCGTTTTTTTAAATTTAATGTTGAGAACATTTGAAAAACATCATCAAAGCTTGAAACCACATTCTGTTTAAGAGACATACCACTTAAAAGGGATATTTGGTAATCTTTCGCAGAAAAAAACCCACAGGCTTATCACAAATTTGCACTAAGTAGATTGTAGTAGAGTAAAAAATGGAGTAAAACAATGAAGAAAAAAATACCTTTTTCCGAAATCGGGAAGAATATATTCCGCTTTCGTCGGCGATAGAGAAAGAATGCCCGTATACAATCCAGCTTCCTCCACTACTCTCGGCATTAAATGGTATGTCCCTATCTATATCATATGAGTGTTCAATCGAAAGATATACTGTGCAAAGAAGAACCAAGCAATTTCCGACCATTCACAGCATTTAGAAATTATTTAGATGAACCAGGTCAAGTTACGGATTAAATCTGATTCAAAACTAACTGTTAACATAATTATATTTCCTATGTTTGTTTCCTTTGCAAACATTTCTTGCGATTGTTGATGGGTTTCTTAAAATGAAATTCCGCTTTATATGACCCCGAAATTGATTCTCCACAATTTTTTCACGTCAGGGCATTCCACGTCCCACTTCCATGTATTGTTGCCTTAAAATTGTAAGTCTATTTTCATTTTCCTTCTTGTCAGCGTATACTAACCGCCATGCGTCCCGAGGATTCATGGACGCCTGCATCCACGCAAGTACCGTTCTATGACAGCCAGGTCAACGGTGGTATTATGGAAAACAAACCGGCAACTCACGTGTAATAACCAACACGGGTCTAGATCACGACACGAACGAGTGACTTAAACATTTGTTACCTCCGATAACTAAATAATCTGGTGTGAACCTACGTCGGTTTCTAAGACAATTGTAAATTACGGAACCGACATTGATTATCGACGATTGTGATGTATTATATAATATGTAAATCTACGTTGGTTATTGACGAATTTGATGCATAGAACCGACGTCTGGTTATCAACTTCTGTGATATATGGAACCGACGTTTGTTGCCAACGATTGCGATCTACTGAACCGATGTTGGTTACAACGACCGACAACAGTGAACTCCGGATTTTACGTCGATATCGACAAAGGTGAACTACGATGCCAACGTTGGTTACCGACACACGTGATACGGAACTGGCGTTTGTTGTCAAGACCCGTTATGTAAGGAACCTGTGTTCAAAGATATATATCTTTCTATTGTATAAATCTAAAGTGATATTCGTTAGCCGACGAATGTGATCTACGGAACTCATGCTGGTTTGCCGACCACTATGATGTCAATGGAACATACTTTATTGGTTACCCACTATCTTTGGAACCTATGATGGTTCAACTAACGACTGTGGTGATCTAATAAACCAACGTTGGCTACCCGCCAACAGTGATCCCTACATCGTTGGTCGTTTTTCTTCGGCGATACATTTAAGTTGGTAAACAACATCTGTGAACTATGGACCGCATATCGGCTCCCGACACAACTGTGATCTATGTTTAAACCTACGTTGACACATGTGATAATTTCGTGCCGGCGTCTGTGATGCACCTACCGCATTCTTTGGCGATAAACTTACGTTGCATGTTACCGACATCTGCATTCTTAGGAGCCTTTGTCGGCAAATTGCGACTGTGATCAATGTATAGACCTACATTAGTTGCTGATGAATATGATCTAAGGAACATGGTTCAACTAACGACTGTGATCTATAGGAACATACGTGGGTTGCCACCGACAATGATTTACCCACTATATCCTCACCTACCTACCTTATGGTCGGTGTTCATCGGCGATACGTTGTTTACGTACGATCGTATACAGCGATCTATGGACCCTATGTCGGCTACGTACGATCTTACATCAGCGATCTATGGACCCTATGTCGGCTACGGACGATCGTACATCAGCGATCTATGGACCCTATGTCGGCTACGGACGATCGTACATCAGCGATCTATGGACCCTATGTCGGCTACGGACGATCGTACATCAGCGATCTATTGACCCTATGTCGGCTACGGACGACTACGATCTATTTATAAAACTACGTTAGTTGCCGATGAATGTGATCTACCCAAGCTCATTCCTAATTTAGGGGTATTTTACAGCGTCGGAACTTACGTCGAAAGGCCTTATCTGACATTAATAGAAGCAATGTAGGCTACAGATAGAATGTTATCTGGAGAACCTTAGTTGGTTAGTGTACCGTTAACTGGGACCTCCCTTAAGCCTTCGTTAGTTACCTCCGACTCCATTTTTCAGGTTTTCGTAACTTATAATTGTGGGAAATCATCATAATAAAAACCCGTGAATTTGATCCCCCATTGCGAATCAAGGAGCTAACCGATAAGCCGTAAGCGGACTCGTCAACATAATAGTCTGGTGTAGACGATTGATTACTCTGTCCCGACGTGCACAATGATGTCTACATTTGACCGATACATGCGGAACATAGCTTGATGACCCCTCCCTCTGGTATTATCGTCTTAAGAAATTCGGGAGAAAGAGATTACGCGCAATTATTGAACACAGATAGATTCAGTTTTTAGGCTATATCCCAACTCTAAAAACATGTGCAGACTGCTGGCAGTTGAGCTGTGTTAGTTATCCCCTGTGGAATTATATACCTCACTAAGGCTTTACAACTCGGTGTCGCTAGCGACCAAAGTCGTTTTCACGCATGCTTAAAGCATCTGATCCACAGACTGGGTCGCTAGTTCCTCTTTATTAAATGACAACGAAACGAAGAGACCCTTCATGTATATGTCGACGGTAGATGGATAATTCTATACGAAAACAACTTTTGTTGCCTAGTTACCGAGGTATGAAAACAGCCGTATATACCCTCAAAATAATCGTGTCTGTATCTATAATTCGGTCTAAAACAATGATGATGACTTTTGAAACTGTTCGTAATATCGCGCATAGATAGACTTGACTAATGAATATTAATGATAAACCTCTCACTCAAAGTAGATACATAATATTGTACCTATACAGGACGACTGTAACGATTGGTGCACAAGTTTCTGATCCGCAGCATCCTTATGAATATTAATGAATGGAAAGGTCTCTAACACAGACACCAATGTACACACGCGTATTGTACCTATAGTTTTGGGATCCTACAGTAGCATGATTGATGTAGAGATTTTGGATGTCACCCTCATCGTTTTGTACCGAATACAGTATTCTCTTAAAACAGTGATTTGACGTTGACGTTAGATGTTTCAATTATGCCATGTTGTCAATTAGATACTATACGGTTTCACTTGTAGCCAAGTTGGATTAATCATGTTATGTACGTCCCTGTATAACTACT
This sequence comes from Ophiura sarsii, assembly GCA_035610835.1. Taxonomy (NCBI): domain Eukaryota; kingdom Metazoa; phylum Echinodermata; class Ophiuroidea; order Amphilepidida; family Ophiuridae; genus Ophiura; species Ophiura sarsii. The sequence continues at coordinate 36,301,235 of CM069459.1, forward strand.
AACTTTTGTGTCTCTGTCATTATAAAAAGTAAAAACTGATTACAAACTGTACGTTTCCCAAGAAATACTCCTGATAAAAAGTAGTAACACTCATTTGTTTGATCAGTCACATGACGCCCCTTTAATTCACATTTTTACAAGTGTTCCCGCCGAAAGTTAACAAATTCATACCGTGCATCGGGCATTGGTTACCGCTCGAAGCGGTGCGGTATTGAAATGGACAAACGTTTACGTATCCTCCCGGTCGTAGTTAAACACACATGGGGCACTAATGATCAGTTCATCGCGCGACTGAATGATTTAGTCTAGCAGCAACGGACCAATCAGTGCCGTGAGGTCGAGCTTACGTATTGCACAGCCACGGATGCGCACACGGAGTGAGGGTAAAGTACGCGAGGTCAACCTCATGTGACGTGCGCCTATGGAGTTGAAACAATATTAAGTTTTCAATGCGGCAGATTGCGATGCGTGCGATTTATGCTGTCGTTCTTTTTTTTCCTACAAATGGAACTTAGTGTCATCACATACTTTGACTTGTAGTTAGCTACATCAGGCTAGTTCAAGATATTACGGCATAAATAAGGCCAATCAACAGCATGCAACGGGTAAGTTATAAACTTATGGCGTGCGAGCTAAATATCGCCACTAAAAAGAGTGGCGGTCCGAAACCACGGCGCTATCTAAAGTTTCTATTGTCATAATAACTCATTATATTATTTTTTGTATTAAGCAAGGTACTGAACATATTTGTGTTAATGTCTATATCATCAGCTTATCAAATGACAATAATCAATGTGTATGTAGTGAAGGGCTATAATAGTGCCATAACAAAAGTTACTACTGAAGTACAATTCTCATGACAATTCTGCGACGTCAATAAGCTTGGTATTCAAATAAAATGTATAATAACGGTATTCCTGCAAACATTTCGAAGGCAAACTATTGAATGAAAAGAAGATTCATATTTTTGTACATTACTATTAATATCGATTGAAAATATTCATCTTTAGGAGCACCTATGAATATTATAATACACATTATTTTGATGTCATTTTTAACATTTTTTGATCTAGGAATAAAATAACCTTTCATAATACCTCGACATTCCAGAATTTTCCATTTTGTAGAAAGCGAAAAAGCATTGAAAATTACACTCGTAGGTCTTCCAAAACAGCCCGATTGGGCGATTATTTCACGGTTTAGTCAACATGTTTACATTAATTGTTTTCTTCATCTGATGTGGGTGTTGCCATGATAGGTGCGATCTCAGGGTCGTGAGCTAATTTTAGCCGCACCAACTACCGACGGGCTACGGAGCGTCGCCGCTTTTTTCAATAGCGTCACCTTATGTGATGTCATAAAGTGGAAATTGCTCTCAGTGGCTTTTTTAATGGCGTCACCTTATGTGGCACTGATGTGTCAATGGCGTTATCTTATATGGCATTGATGTGACCTTAGTTGATATTAATTTGAACTTATTTGGTAATAAGATGGATTTACAGCAACACACTTCTTTCCAACGACCTTAACAGCTGCGATTATGTAGATAACAAAGTTATAAGAAGGCGAGTTCAGGGAGACAAAAGAGCTATCCATGACAAACATTCACACCACTAATTAGTGCTCAAAATTGCTCACAATGGCTATTGTATTCCTATTGATACATAGACTGTGATGCAAATATCAGGGCGTGCTCTACGTGCAATATTGCACTGATTGATAAAATCAAAAACGTTACGAAAGTATTCATATGCCGGTCTTATAAGGACACTGGGGAGGAGTATCATGTTTAACAACCGTTGCGTGTTACAACAGCTTAAATGATAATTCTTCCGACATGCAGGCTCTCGGCTAATAAGAACAACATAATGGTGCGTGTGTCTCTAATGCAATGGTAATCGGGAAGTTGATTGGGGGTTTTGCATTGTTTTCGTGTGTAAATAACGCAACGGAAAATCGTCATCCTTTTATGTAAACAATTGTCATTATTTACTACGGTTTATTACAGTTACTGAATTTGTTATGAACATAATACGGTGCATCTGGTCATTCTTGTTGGTATAATTGTTACAGTTTTGTACGAAAATATATATATTAATAATGTTGTATTTGTACAAATTCTATGTTATCGATATTATGAATATATGACTATATTTGCATATTATGAATATATGACTATATTTGCATATTGTGATATGTTTGGTAAAGTGCCGATGTATTGTGAAATAATGAAACGCCATAAAAGTGCTGAAAATTGTAAGATAACTTGTAAAATAACCCTTGTATTGTGGTACCCTTAGATAAACTTGTAAAATAACCCTTGTATTGTGGTACCCTTAGATAGAAAACATTGAGATATGTTTACTCATTTTTTAACGGACATCAAGAAAAATGATACTAGGAATAGCATTCGGGGATCCGTAGATGAGATACATCTAACACAAACCGTTTCTGACCAGGTGATTTTATGTTAGCTAATTTAAAATCGGTAATCAGTATCAAAAATGTGACACCTCATTCATAAATCGGTATTTTTAGTTATGATGCATTGAGTAACCACACCTAATGATCATGATGATAGAACTATTTTTTTTGTACGGGGTGTCAGTGTGCTATCGAAACCGGTCAGGCATGCATGAATGACTGGTGAGATGTGATTCATTTCACACAAATTGTTACTGTTGAGTACACACTACACAATGATATCCCATAGAAAAACCTTACTGTAGCTTTGTTGCCGGTCGGTCGGTCGGTCTTGTCTACTTAAGTCATCTTAAATTTAGAAGTATCCAATCGATTTTTCATGAATGAGTTCTGAAATTGCGGGGATAAAATGTGCTAATTTTAATGTATTTTTTAGATATTTGATACAAATTACTGACTTTATAAAGGTTTTGTGTTAACCTACCGGTCAATTTCAAAAATCACGTTCGTATCATTTCGCGAAGGAAATGTTCTATGAGGATAGGCCGTATCATGAGGTATAACCGGATATAGAAAGAATGCTGTTAAGTTAATTCGCCGAGTTCGTGCGTGTGTATGAAAATTGTGCGTGGGTGGGGTGAGGTGGGGGAAACATGAGATAAAGATGGGGTGAGTTTGTTTCTAATGTGTAAATTGCAATCACAGGCAAGACACAGACACGCATTCGACGAAGGCAATAGGAATCCAACTCTGATTCGTCCCAAGGTGATAAGTCATGTTGAGTGTCTTGCTTGAGGAGTTCACATTATGTTCCCACTCCCTTAACACTTTTTGACCTGTGATTTTGACATTTCGCCGGTAATAAATCATCTAAGATTTTGTCAACCGCTGACTATGTGGTCCACTTTCAAGGTTAGTTTATGCCCTTGGGGCATAATTATGTCCTTTGCAGTCTTTTAATTGGACTACATAGTGGGAAATAGACACCTCCTTTGATGATTTATTACCGGCGAAATGTGTTAAGGGAGTTAGAACGTAATGCATGCACTCAATACTTAGCAATTTGGGATGGAGTCTATTTATTGTCAGTTAGTATTAAATGTGACTCAATTCGAGTAACCATGGTTATAGGGACTCAGAACGAGTGACACTGTTGACGAAATTGAAGGAAATCGCAACATTATTACTAATGATAATAATAATAATAATAACACTAATAATAATAATGAGCAGTTATATAGCGTTCTTACACATTATACAATGGTACCACAGCGCTTACTATCTAGCTCTGCTTCAGCATGTTCAGAGCTTTGGATTTTCCCATATTTACCCGCCGCAGGACCGCCTGGCCAATTTGAGTATAGAGACACACCATCACACACCGGTGTGGAGTACAGAGTGACCGCATTTATAACATAAACATGAAATAGGCAAATATTGGGAAATCTATGCATTAGGGACGCACCATTTGGGGGGGGGGGGGGCATGCAAGTTGGGGTCGGGCGGATTTTTTTCTTTTCTTAGCCGAAGTTTTTTTTTCGGGGGGCGGGGGGGGGGGGGGGGGGGGGGCGCAAAGGCGGCATTTTTTCTTCTTCTTTTTCAGCAGTGGGTCAACATTGCTTCTTCTTCCTGGTTGGTGGACAAAGTTTTTTGTATAGAAAACTTCCATGCCTCCCCTGAGTATCTAATGGTGCGTCCCTTATTACATTCTGTTTGACTCCACATGATCATTGTAAATAATGGTAAAGTAAATGTGTCTCAATGTTCCAAGTATGCGCGAATACAGTGCTAAGTTATAACGTATGATACTGATTGTCATGACTATATTACGATGTCGTTTTTTCACTGTTTTTAATTGATTTAATAATATACAAATTGTTGAATATGTCTGTTATATATATGTATAATTAAATATGTACAATAGTCTTGTGTAGAAAACAAATTATATAATATTATAACTAGATCGTGTGAATAATGTAACTATATAACGAAGAAATCCCACCAGATTTTGAAAGCCAAAAAAAGTCCAAAACCTATTACTTATTAGACCTATTATGTGTTTAGAATCGACGGTATTTTGTTTATCAAACCTTCTTGATTCATGATAATTGATTTAAAGGATTTAATACGAGCCCTCATCGGTAGCAATTGTTCCTAGATTGTTTTATTATTTCTATTATTAATATTATTATTACAAGGTTTATATATACACGTATTTCCCATTCTCTTAAAATCATGATATTATCATTATTAAGAAAATCACCCACATAAATTTGAATTATCATAGAAGGGACTATTATATGGGACACAGTCAATCTAAATCCATTGGAAATAATATATCAACTCCTAACATAATACTTACTTTATTTATGTCGAAATTATTACGTCGAAAGGATAGTAACCATTTTTCCGGGAAAAACGTATAAGTTCAAGATCAGCTGAAAGTCCAACAAAGAGATAACATTTTCTTCCCTGAAAACATGGAAAGGTCATGTGATTTAGATGGAAGGATTTAGACTAATTATGCGCCTGAGCCCCAAAGAAGATTTCTTGAGCATCACGTCCTTTAAAAGAATCCTGTTGCAAGTGTGATTTCAATTAAGTCCTTCTAGTTTTTCTTAAAGATTCTTTATTTTTTGCATAACACATAATATGTCAGTTTTAGTTGGGATTCAACTTCTTTTCACAACTGTGGTCAAGTTATGACTATCTGTACCATGTATTTACTATCGAAATGAACTGGTAACTAGACCACTCACCTTTTGGTGTGATGGTTCACGCCATAAACTTTATGTGACGATCATTTCTATCGGGGTTCTGTACTCAAAAGTGTGATGATCTAGTTGACGTAGTGATATCGGATTGGTCTATTTCATAAAAAAAAGTGCACACCCCTATAGAGGGGTAATTGTTCAATTTGGAAAATTCCCGGATTAAAATTTCTGGATTTCAGGTTCAAATTGATCTGAAATAATTCTGGATTTCCGAACCTCTCTATAGCCTATAGGGGATCGTCTATAAAGGATGCAGATTCTTCGGAAATCGCTTCGAAGGCGGGACAATTCCGGATTTCCGATTAACAGTTGAAGCTAAAAAGTCCAGAAATCCAAACCCCTCTAAAGGGGGCGTGCACCTATTTTCTGGAATAGCCCATTACACGTAACACTTCGCTGGCGAATTAGAAGGTGGAAGTCAGACTACCTACTGCTGTTAAAAAGACCGGTTGGCACTGTAGTGTTGCTAAGCAAGGTTGATTGCGCAAGAAATCTTCTTTGTCCGAGCCCATGACAACATCGGAAGTATAGGGATGAGTTTCATATCCCAAGGCTCAAGATAACAGTTTTTTTACCTGGAGCTATTTTTTTTCAAAGTAGCGCCTGGATCATGGGATTTATTGAGAACCAGGAGCTACTTTCAGTCTACCGGGAGCTAACTTTTTATTAAATCGTATTGTCAAATCGAAATTTGATGTTTTGGGCAAACTTCCCGATCGTCAACGGGCGCTGGTTTGGACAAAATATCAGCGCTCGGTTGTTTATTTTTCAGCATTACCGGGCGCTATGGCAGGAGGACCGAGGGGTAAAAATCGCCCAGCGCTCGCTTATCTTGAGCCTTGTTCATACCGGCACTTGTCCTGTATAATCCAGACTATTTAATTGATTTTAGTCAGACAAAATAGTAATTTGTACTCATTTTTTCTGTAAATAATGTGAATTGTATATGTATTGTTGTATATTTACTGTATAAGCAATAAATAATGTGATGTTGAATATGTTAGTCGCTGTATTGATTATATTTATTCAAATACAGTCTACACACCGGTAAATGATTTTATTTTCTGTAATACAGATTTGTATAACAACAGTTGTAACTAAAATATAGCGCCCTCTATACGGAATAAACCGCAATTTATATTTGGCTTTAATCCGTGACGTGAATAGACTATACTAGTATCCAATATTTCACGTTTATAGTACTAGTAGGCTGTCCATTATAGGTTTAGCTATACTTGATTTGACCTCCCCGACCACCACCCCCAAAATGCTTTGACCTAACAATAATAACGTATATATTCTTCCTATTGTGTCAGAATCTTACGATATATTACACTATTTATGTGCCTTATCGATATAGAGGGCGCCATATTTTTTCAAATCTGTATTACGGAAAATATAGACGTCATCGGGAAACGGAGAAGGGTCTCATATTTGGAATTTATCGACAAGGCTAATTGGACAGTGACTCAATCAATAGTCTCTGATCAAAAGTAGGGGCCAATCGGTGAGAGGTTCTTAGAAACAATGAGTCAATGAGTGAGAACACCACATAAGGGACCGGGATGCCAGCCCTTGGTTTGAACCCCCCCCCCCCCCCCCCCCCCCAAATCAGCCTGTTATACGTATATAATACGGACAATGGAATAAAGGTTGAATAATGTGAGAACAATGGTCAAATTAATTATTACTCGCGACTCCTTCTCTCTTCCCCTCGTTAGCCCGTCGCTTTCCCCTCCCCTGTTCCCCTCCACACCATCTTTCTCCATCCCCCAACTCTCTCCCTTTCTCCCTGTCTCTCTTGCCGATGGAAGTATTTTAACATCGGAGGTTCTCTAAAATACCCTCCTTGGAAACACTTGATCTGGCAACGGTTTCTCAAGAGATTATGCTGCACTGAATTTTAGAGACAATTCAAAAGTTGACCTTTTTAGTCGAATGGAGTAAGATAGCCAGTCATATGGGGCTATTTTTGTTTTAAAACGGTATACCGTTTATACACGTCTTTTTAATTCTTTTAAATATTTTCCGCAGCATTAAGTAAACACACCCCTACACCTTTTAACAGTCTCTGCCTGTAAGAACGTTTGATTTTCTTCAAAAACACACTTTTGGTTCGGTCATAAAATATCATCGAAATTTCAGGCAAAAAATCCCAGTAAAATGATTACTACGTTCCCCATAAGTATAAATAATATAGGCGCCAAGCACATGCCGACGAAAGGGAAACATAGTTTGTAACTTCAAGTGTTTACACTACAAAAGGGAGGAAAAAACACACGTTGGGATCTCGTTGGCGCGTCACATTGCGTCACATTAAATAAACAAGTTCATATAAAAAACTCAAAGCCTTTAACAAATTCAAAAAGTAAATATTGTTGGGATATTTTTGGCGCACGGAGATAATCAAGGTCAAAGATCAAATGCTACAATTTTGAGTCGTTTTCGCACCTCCGTATGTCCGTGCGCCATCTTTAAAACACCTTGGAAATGACATTTAGTTGGTTAACCTTGAATCAGAGATAGTGAAAACGAGGGATGATCGTCTCTTTTGATATTGTAGAAAACGTGTGCTGTGTCTGTCTCGCTCGCACCTGTATGACTCTCAGAAAAGGCCGGTATTCAAAGGGTACAGTAATAGTCTATTGCGAGAACAAATTGTCTCTCATACTATGTTATGATATATTAAACTATCTGTAGAAAAACGCAATTCAAATCGGTCAAACATTTCGAACACCTAAAATTATTGCATGAATTCACCGACGCGATTTACGTAACAACATTTAAAAAGTATTGTATACAATTGTTTCGTTCGGTGTTTTATAACACCTAAACTCGAACCCACGAGCACTCGGGACAACGAATGTATATTTTCAGATCCATAATAGTTTCTATTCGCGCGTAAGTGAAGTCACTGGTAAGTGTGACCTTTTACAAGATCGTGTCCTTGGTGTGTGATGTGCTACGATATAACCATGATAACGTTTTACAAGCTCGCGACCTTGCTGTGTGTTTTGCCTATACGGTAGTATAACGAAATAGTGTTTGTAAATAAAATCTTGTTACATTTTAAAATATATCAAAATAAATAACTGAATTTTCTTTTGAACTTATTTTAATAAGTTCAAAAGAAAATTAAAGATGTTGTTTGGGCAGACTATTTGCAGATGCTTTTTGCTGTACAATTTAAAAAAAACCATGTGCATAAAGTCAATTTGTATTTCTATAAATGCGAACAAAATAATTATCATTTTTTCTTCTAAATTTAATGCCAAAATATCAGAACACGCATCAACACAAAACCATTTTCAGTGATATGCGATTTGTAATACAAAGGTTAAAAAGCAAGGAATGCTGCCTATTTTGACACTTACACCAGCAAAGCTGATAATTGGCGTAAGTTACGCGGCGTAGCGATAGGAGTAAAGCGTGTGTGGACACGCGGTCAGAGTAACGAAACTATTTGTGGAATTGTTATTGCTTTTTTTTTTTAAATATGAAACCGAAGGAAGTATCCCTAAAATACACTCCTTGACAACTCTTAAACTGGCAACGGTTTTCAAGAGATTGTGCTACGCTGAATTTTGAAAACAAGTGCTAAGTGCTTTCCTAATACATGGTCACCGTCAAAAGTTGACCTTTCAAACGATGATTGGTTTAGTCGAATGGAGTGGTGAGATAGTCAGTCGCGTGTCTATTTTTGTTACGGTATTTCACGCTGCATTTGGTTTTACCTTATACCAAAATATAAACCTCTTATAGCTGTTTTTTATTTCTTTTAAAAATCTTAAAGGTATATAGGCCTATTCTCCGCATTATTTAGTAAAGAAAATCATAAAACCTTTTTAAAACCAAAAAGAAATACAAATACAAATATTGCTGGAATTACGTGTACTAATCGAAGCTTTCTTTTTAGAAAGTTGTTTTATTGTTATGCGAAAAGCTTAAAGGAAAACCGTACTATTCATGAGACCAAGCATTATATGGTAGGAAAATAATTATCTAATGTATATTGACTATTTTAACTGTACACAGAACTACAATGTTCATTTAAACGAATTCAAACTGCACATCCCCAACCTGTGATTATTTGAAATTCGCGCCCGGTTGTCTGTGTCGAAAGTGCTGATGGGATAGCCATACCCAATATTGTGACGTCATCGTTACTAAAACTGCCTCATCATCAACAGGTCGCTGGACGGTAATCACGCAGGAATTCAATGCATAAATGGAAAATATCAATACATGAAACAGAGATGTTGAAATCTCGTAACTGTTTCGTCATAGCTTCGATCAATATTTTTCTTTCTAAAGCCGATTTTGTCTTAACGCTGCACTTTAAAAACTTTAACCTACGGATGTGGTATGTATAATATATAATAATGCTACATATCTGAGCGCTAACGTTCCATGGCAAGGCTTTCCTTTAATAATTCAAAAAGCCATAACCCCGACCGCTTGTGGCCGGTAAAATCAGGGAGGGAAATCCCGGTTGTGCCGGCGCCTGGATCGCCTGTGTGGCAGTCTCGCCCCTATGTAAGCGAATTAATGGGTGAGCTTCGATTTTCGCAAGATTTTCGTCCGCACTATATGATAGTCCACCTGGTCGCGTCAGGGCTAGAGAAGCACGTGCTACCACCATCACCTATTAGAGAAGTATTTGTTACCATAGTTAGGGTAAGGGTTAGGGTTGAAATAAATGGATGTGCACGTAACACTTTCCACGCGGCAGGCGTCAGCAGACGACATTCCAACATTTCATAAAATGTTTCAAAAATGTCACAATTATTTAATTTCATTACCATTTTTGGAATCATCATGAGAAACGCATTGAAATAGGTACAAACATAACCTAGTGTTGGTCCAGTTATCCTTGAGATAGACTTTGAAAGTTGGAAAATATAACTGAAACATCTCTTTTATACATGCGTGGAAAGTGTCAATCGAAGTTTTATTCATAAATGTCCGTTAACTAATTTTGGAGTCAATGTTCACCCAACGTCTGTGTGGCAAATGGGATTGGATCAAGACTATTCTTTTCTCATGTCCGAAGTCTGACAGCAAAATTGTTAACTTTATTTGTTGGAAGTGGCTTTTTTTACTTTATTTTTTTCTTCCATCTTTTCTAACTTTCATTTCATTCAGCCAGCATGCTTATTAGGCTTTTTAAGCCTGGCCCGAGCATTTTGCTCGGTTAAATATTTAGAAACTTTGATATGGGTTTATTTAACGTACGCAGTAGGCCCCTTATTCTTCTATAGAGGGGTTAGGTAGAGCAGGTGGTACAACTCTGTCACTCTCTAACGCATGCGTATTAGTGTTGATGATATATTACGCTGGTTCCCCGTGATCAGTACGCCATAGAAACACATAGGACGGAGCCAATATGACACTCGTAGCGGTGGCAAACGATATCGCTATGCTACGCATAGTTAAGGGTGCCTGCCAATAATTAAATGCGCTTGCGTAGTAGAGGCCACTTTGTGAGTGCAAGTAATAATTATATATAGGTATTCTCAACTTCAGTTTCCGTTTTACTCTCGCTTCGTAGCTCTCAGCGCGCACAGAGATGATGTGATGGAATGTGCCTTGTTTGGAGACAAAATTAGGCGGAAAGACGAACTGTAACCATTGTTAATCATTCCTATTACTATCAAATACAAAATAGGAATAGGGTTTCGACACAGGAATCTGCTCTCATTCAATAAGCGGTAAGTGTTAAATATGAAATAATTATAGATTAGATACGTAGAGCTAGTTTTAATGATTTAAAACCTATTCAAACTAACGACAGTAGTGCCATTCAGGCGCGGATCCAGCTAAGTTTTAGGGGGGAGGGGGCAACAAATGAAATTGTGCTGGTACCATCCAAGCGGTGCGCAGTACCGCCCTCCAAGCTATGCTCGGACAGTTGGGTGTCTGAGGGGGATGTGACCCCCCTCAGAATTAGAATTTTTCGAACTCATTTGGTGCGATCTGATGTGTACTTTTGACCAAAATGTTCGAAAAGCCACCCCTTCATTTCCAATAAATATTTTGTTTTTATCAATGCACGAAAGAAGTTGAGCACATTATATTGATATATTCTTGATTTAAGTATAGATGGTTTAAAAGCTCGAACAGGGGGAGTCTGAGAGGGATGTTCCCCCCTCAGAATTGGAATTGGTTTCAATTTTCGAACTCATTTTGGTGCGATCTGGTGGATACTTTTTACCAACATTTTATCGAAAAGCCACCTCTTCATTTCCAATAAATAGATGAAAAGACGGAGGGCACTAGACGGAACCTGCTTCTGGACAGAAGAACGGTATAAACTTGCTCTATGTAACAAACTTAGGCTAAAATCAAGCTCTATGTGAAACATCCGACATAAACAAAGTATTAACATTTTCGAGCTAGAAAACTCTAATAATGGAGACGCTGACAAGTACAAATGTCTGGTTGATAGTTGTGTACGATTGTGTGAAAGCCGCGAGGACCTTAAATACACACAATTAGATATTCATGACTATAATATCTCGCATTCATATATATAACTGACATAAGTTACAAATTAGTTCCAAGATTTCATAACCGCGATTTTTTAAACTTCTTATGTATTGTTTGTCAAAGTCATAAGTTAAATAGTTCCACGATTTTCCAACCGCGTTTTTTTAAACTTCTTATGTATTCTATTGTTTGTCAAATTACAAGTTAGTTCCACGATTTTCTAACCACGATTTAATCTATTGTTTGAAGCTAGAAGTTAGTTCGAAGATTTTCGAACAGCGATTTGTTTCACTCCTTATGTATTCTATTGTTTTGTCAGAGTAAGAAGATACAAGTTAGTTCCACGATTTTCTAACCGCGATTTTGTTACTTCTTATGTATACTATTGCTTTGTCAAAGTTAGAAGATGGAAGTTCGATCAACCATTTTAAAACCGCGACTTTTTTACCTTAATATGTATTCTATTGTTTTCAAATCCGAAAATATACGATCGGTTCCGAATGTGTTCGATTAGCCGAGTGTTTTGACGCTCGGTTACATGACTTGTTGTCAGCTCACAAGTCATGTCCATGTGCCGGACAAAAACAAATATGGTTTTCACCCGTCTGCCCGTGTGGTAGATTGCGCTGGTGTTGGTGATAAATTGTCTCCCTCACAAAGTTGTATGTTGCGGCGTTTCAGTAACAAAAACGGTGAGATAAAAGAGATTTGGGGTAATATTTTTACTTTTTACCGTTCTGCTCGATACATTTGGAAGTTGCCGGTCGACGCCATTGTTGATATAAAAAAAATAGTCTCGTTCCACGTTTTTCTTCTCATGTGTGCACGCGTGTATGTAAACATAGTAAATCACTATAGGCGGACAACCAATGCTATGAATGCGATCAACTGTTGTGAAGAACGCACTACGCACCTACTCCACGTGACCTGTTTTTCCGAAGATTCCCGATCTCAATTTGAAATGGTCTATTGTAGGCCTATCTGCGATTTGTTTGCTTCTTATGTATTCTACTGTTTTGTCAAAGATAGAAGTTGGAAGTTAGATCTGAAACCAGGGTTATTCGTCTGCATCTTTAACACTTTCCACGCGGCTATTATTTTTACCATACACAAAACAGATTTTTCAGAAACCTTTTACAATTTTCAAAGTCTATCTCAAGGATTACTGACCCAATACTAGGCATGTTTATACTTATGTCAATGCATTTCTCATAGTGATTCCATATATGAAGAGCTTAGTTCCAAAAGGCGCTAACTCATTTTTTGAACAAATTGAGTTAGGTGCAGAACATGAAAGAGAGTTACAAAATACATCTTTTAAACTTTGTTCTACATCTGTAGCATGTTTGGATCCAAAGTTATGGCCCTCGGTAATTTCCGGAAATTCCCGGAAATTTGAATATAATTCACTATTTTTTAACCCAAAATGGTGGAAATATGGTTCTTTTACCATGGTAAAACATTGATAAGAATGTACTTAGTGAAATGCAATGAAGAAAACGTAAAATGTATGGGATTATTGTTTTGAAAATTGCACACGAACGACATTGTTGTTAAATAAAAAAAAATGTGCCAAATTGTCCACATTTTCAGTTTTCTCACAAAATATCAAAAATTCATAATTAATAAAGTTGAAAAGGTATTTGAATGCGGTTTTCTGTTTTCAATGTGATTTGATATTGTCTTTCAGGTGTACATATTTGGATATAAAGATTGCTTGGGAAAGTGTTTTTTGAAAATTGGTCGAAACATTTTTGTTCCAAAAGGCGCTAACTCACTGATTTCCGAAAATAAAGAAAGACATCTTTCATATGGCAGAACATTAGCATGATCAAAGAAGTGCAACATCCTCATTTTAAAAAACGTTGCTTTTCTCCTATTTCACTTTTAGTGAGTTAGCGCCTTTTGGAAACAAACTCTTCATATGGTAATGAAATTCAATAATTTTGACATTTTTTAAACATTTTGTGACATTTTGGAATGTCGTCTGCAGCTGCCTGCCGCGCGGAAAGTGTTAAGAGGACGGAGATCGGCACGTCTTAGGACCCTTCGGGTTTTTACAACCTTGGTTCCTTTTTGTCATCTTGCGTATAAGACGCGCGGTAAACAAGCCGTGGGTCCTAACAACCATTAGCTTAAAGGCATATTATGCGATCTTTTCCATGGAACGCCCTCTGGCCTTTTTTTTAAAGCAGATTTGATTGCAGAGTAGCATTTCTGATGATAAATCATATACGAGGGGCATTCAATAAATACTTGCAACCATTGAAAATCTCTGAGCCGTGGCACGTATCAGTAAAATAAACTTATGATACTTAAACTGTAAGTCTTACTCTTTTCTCACAGAAAATTTCGAACACGTAGGTCATTTTTATCATTACATCTCAGCACTGTGAATACCGTGATCTCAGGGCACTGGTTAGGGAATTTAATATTACAATGGCGGGAAATTTGAATGACAAGTTTATGGTATGCATTACGATACATGCATTAACAGTGTTAATATTGGCGCTTGATTTATAATGCTGATTCTCGTCAATTTTCAGTGCCCAGAGACCATGATGCTTATAGTACTGAAATTACATGATAAAAATGACCCACGTGTTTGAAATTTTCCGTGAGATGTGGGTAAGACTTACAGTTTAAGTATCACAAGTTCATTTTATTGACACATGTCACGGTTCAGAGATTTTCATTGGTTGCAGGTATTTATTAAATGCCCCTCGTATGAATACATTCTGAGTTACAGGGTGATACGATTCCTGATTTTACTTCAAAATCATGATTTTAGAGTGAATTTAGAATGAAAATAAACTGTCCTTCAGCAGGACAATCTATTTTCAACCTCTTTAAACCATGATTTTGAAGTAATATGGAATCGTATCGCTCTGTAACTCAGAATATGCTTTATGATCAGAAATGTAAATCTGCAAGAAAAAAAATCTGCTTTAAAAAAGATATCAAGGATAGAGGGCGTCCCTTAGAAAAGATCGAATAATATGCCTTTAAGATTCTTGCATTCATCTTGTAAGAATGCATCGCCGTATACAGTCAGTATGCAGCCACGCGAAAAGTCGTTCCTTTTCTAACCCAGCAAAGCGACCCGGAAGTACTCACCCGTAGCGATATGGCTTCGCAGTCATAGTTGACCTCGTAATAGCACGATGTAAATGAGCTCTTTTCATGATTATAATCACACATTTCAAACACATTTGCCATGAAATTGTATAGTAAAAAGGCATATTATGCAAATAATATTATCTAATATTATCTGTGAACTTCATGACATGTTGTATTTTCGGTGCAAATTATTGCAATCCGACAAACCCGAATTCAAGAAAAACTTGACGAAACTATAGCCAAATTCACGGTAAAAAAGTCGCTTCTGAAGAATCAGGCATCAATTTTATCCATCGTATCATAATATTCATTGTCTTTTGTAACTAGAAACATGCTTACAATTTTATAAAATTATTTAGTCCGGTCAAGTGAATGCTTATAATATAGCTCCTCGAATCTTGTCTCGATCTAAATTCATTTCGTAGCGTCGATGGGTTGTTGATCAAGTGTTTAAATCTCACGATTATATTCAGATTCGCTTGATAGCTCAGATGGTAAAGGGCTCGCTTTGGGAGCGGGAGGTCCGGGGTTCGAAATCGATCCTTCTGCGCTACACAATGTCATATGATTTTTTTTTTACAGAAAGGCTATTCTGGTCAAAATGAATAAACATTTCACAATTTCATCACACAAAATGCATGAATTCGGACGTTTTCATTGGAAAAACGGTATTTAAAAAAAAAAAAATCAATAATAAATTCAAACGCGGGCATGAAAATGAAGCGCGGGCGTGTTACGGGAAACTAAAAATCAAGTTGGCGAGGCCTAACGGGGGATCGTAAGTTTCGTTTTCTGACCTAAAATCGGTGAAAATCAAACTCGGTTTTTCTTATCAAAAAAGAAGTCGGGCATCAATGTTTTTGATATGAAATTAAAGCTTAAGATTCCGTTAGTACGGAAATTGCTCTTAAAATATCGTACGAATTTTAGTCCGGTCAAGTGAATAGATACAAGAAGCAAAGTCACGAAAGTTGTTAAATTCTAAAATTAGCGATAAAATCACTGTTTGTGGACCAATTATGTCAGATTTGGCATCATATTATAGAGAAAATTACGAACAATCCACCTACTTCGCCATCATGGCTGCCAGCTAACCCTACCTCAATTAATTCAGGGAAAACAAACTTCTCGTAAGGTTTTAGCGCAAGGTTGACATCCTGAAATCGATCTTTGCGTGGGTTAGAAATCGGCAAGGTCACTCATTTAAAGCGATACCTGCGTGCTGACTGTATAATTCCACTCGTAAAATAACCGTTTGTATATTTGCAGGTTATCAAAAGAGCGCGGGTCGGGTAGGCACCGCTATGACACAGACAGCACCTCAAGATACCATGGCTACCATGATGAGCACATCAACACCAACCGATGACAAAAACCAGATATCGAACGGCAACTTACAATCTAACATCGAATTGTTTTTTATAATATTTAAGATATTAGTAGGTTTGATCGGCATGGTAGGAAACGCTATAGTTTGTTACATTTTGGTTAAGATACCACCTGGAAAAGTAAAATTCCTTATCGGTACTCAGTCTATCATTGATCTGTTAACATCCATTATCCTGGTGGCTGTTACCCTTAATAGGATTCCATCCCTTACACTACCAATACCTAATAATCTCTTTTTTGGCTATTTGTATTGCTGGCTGTGGCGCTCTGAAACCATACTTTTCTGTCTGTTTTCGACGTCCTCCTACAATTTGGTTGCTATCGCTGTAGAAAGGTACATGGCAGTTTTGCACCCTATGTGGTATCGAATAAATTACACCAAAATGAAATCATTCCTGCTCGGCGTCATTCTCTGGACAATCGCACCCACTATGCAATTAGCGTGGGTGATTACGCACCGCGTGTACAACGGCGTCGAGTGCCGACGCATTATTCACCCGGCTATCGTAACCTCTACCGTAGGGGTGCTCATGTTTTGCTGGGATTTTTTCATCCCGTGTTGCATCATGGGATACTGTTTCAGTCGAATATGTATCTCGCTTATAGAGCATGATAAACAAGCAGCCACGTTGAAAGGTCATACGGGTCAATCTAGTAGTACCACTAACAATGAAATGACTTCAGTGTCAGGCGAGGTCGATGAAAAGGGGTCGAAAGGTCAAAATAGTGATGTTAGAGGTAATGAGTCGTCAGCCACCGATATGAAGCGCAGCCAACGTGTGACCAAAATGTTTGTCATTGTTTTCTTGGCATATATCCTTTGTTGGTCCCTGAATCAGATTCTTTTCTTGCAATATCATTTGGGTGGTGTTTTATTTTTCCGCACGCCACTGGGTTATTTTGCAAACACAATGTCTCTGCTGAACATCATTTGCAACCCTTTCATTTATGTTTTTAGGAACAAACAATATAGAAAAATGCTTAACTGTTTCTCTTTGCGTACACGTTGATTTCCCGCATGGCCATTGGGCGGAAACAGGACACTTCGCCTCTCGTAAATGTTGCCTCCTGTACATGTTGCCTCCCGTAAATATTGCCCACCGTGAAATTCGCCTACGTATAAACTCGCCTCCCTATTTATACCGCAAATCAGCACGAGCGATGGATGATCAATGTAATCTGTGTCTCAGTGCGGCCGGTAATAAATCTATCATGCATGGAGATACATAATGTCACACATGATCACACAAGATCTTTGTGCGGCGGCCCGGTTGTAAATCTATCATGCATGAGTATACATAATGTACATTAAATATCGTAACAATGATTACAAGTGTAATTATTTCTCACACAATCTATACATGCACGTATAGCACGGTTTTCAAAGTGAGAAAATACATTTTAATGTATGCCGATTGACAGAGTGACCGCATTCATAAGATAATGGGCAAACATGGGGAAATCTATGCATTAGGGACGCACCATTTGATTTTCAGGGGGGGGGGGGGGGCGGTCGAGCGGATATTTTTCTTTTCTCGCCGCCTTTGCTTTGCCGGCAAGTTCTTTTTTTTTGGGGGGGGGGGGGGCAAAGGCGGCAATTTTTTTTCTTCTTTTTCAACCATAGCGTCAACTTTTTTGTCTTCTTCCTGGTTGGTGGGCAAAGTTTTTTGTATAGAAAACTCCCATGCCTCCCCTTGAGTATCTAATGGTGCGTCCCGTATTACATTCTGTTTGACTCCACATGATTGTAAATAATGGTAACGCAAATGTGTCACAATAAATAATATTCCAATTGTTAAAGTTTCGAGCACAAAATTTCTAGGTGTTATTCTTGACGAATCACTAAACTGACAACGTCATAATACTCATATTACAAATATGGTCTCAAAATACTCGGGAATCCTTTTCCGCTTAAAACACACATTGTCACCTCACATCTTATTTTCGCTATATACAAGCCTCGTCCTTCCTCACCTTCATTATTGCAACATCATATGGGCTGATTCTAACAACTGCAACCTTAATTCAATTCATGTGAAACAAAAGAAAATTATTCGTCTTTGTTCAAATTCACATTACTCATTCTACCCCTTTGTTTGCAAAATTGAAAACCCTCACTATTTATGACATTCATAGGCTACAGAAGGCTATTTTTATGTATAAATTTGCAAATAACATGTTACCTGATTTATTTTCTCATTACTTTAATAAATCAGATGTCTTCCACTCCTATGGAACAAGGTTTTCACATCTTTATAGACCCCCAAAATTTAGAACTGATCTTGCTCTAGACATACTATTAGAAGACAGGGAACATTGGAGTGGAATGACATTAATGATGATATTCGACACTGTAAATCAGTCAGAAGTTTTAACAATAGATATAAAAAATATTTACTATCGTTTTATTCATGAGGTCATAACTAAGGAACTTCATTCCTAATATATGTATAATTATACCGGTACTTATATAAATCCGTATTCTATCGCCTTGATGTCTTACATAATCATTATTCACCGATGTACATTATAATCGTTACTGATCTGTTATTGTTATTGTAATTTTGTTCATGCCGTTGCCAACATACACTCGAGTTCTTTGCATTATTATGGAAGCTTAAAAGTGCCACCCAGATGTCGAGATAATGAGATCCGAGATCTAGTCATCTGATCATCTCTCCTTCAGGAAGTCGACTTGACGAGATCCTGAATCTTGTCATCTGATCATCTCGTCTCCAGGAAGTCGACTTGATGAGATCCGAGATCTAGTCATCTGATCATCTCTCCTTCAGGAAGTCGACTTGATGAGATCTGGGATCTTGTCATCTAACCATCTCGTCATTATAAAAAGTTGAATTGAAGAGATCAACATCTTATCATCTTGTCAAGTTGACTTCCTGAAGGAGAGATGATCAGATGACAAGATCTCGGATCTCATCATTATACCTATACTTACCCATCCTTACCCACCCTTACCTATCCTTACCCACACTAACCCATCTTTACCCATCCTTACCCATACTTACCTATACTTACCCATCCTTACCAATCCTTACCTATACTTACCTATATTTACCTATCCTTACCTATCCTTACCTATACTTACCTATACTTACCTATCCTTACCTATACTTTACCCATAGGTAAGTATAGGTAAGGATAGGAAAGATGGGTTAGTATAGGTAAGGATAGGTAAGGATAGGAAATGATAGGTAAATATAGATAAGGATAGGTAAGGATAAGTAAGTATGGGTAAGGATGGGTAAAGATGGGTAAGGGTGGGTAAGGATAGGTAAGGGGGTAAGGATGGGTAAGCATATGTAAGGATGGGAAGTATGGGTAAGGATGAGTAAGTATAGGTAAGGATGGGTAAGTATAGGTAAGGATAGGTAAGTATAGGTATAATGATGAGATCCGAGATCTTGTCATCTGATCATCTCTCCTTCAGGAAGTCAACTTGACAAGATGATAAGATGTTGATCTCTTCAATTCAACTTTTTATAATGACGAGATGGTTAGATGACAAGATCCCAGATCTCATCAAGTCGACTTCCTGAAGGAGAGATGATCAGATGACTAGATCTCGGATCTCATCAAGTCGACTTCCTGGAGACGAGATGATCAGATGACAAGATTCAGGATCTCGTCAAGTCGACTTCCTGAAGGAGAGATGATCAGATGACTAGATCTCGGATCTCATTATCTCGACATCTGGGTGGCACTTTTAAGCTTCCATACATTATAGCTAATGATTGTAAAGGGTTCAACAAAAGAAAGTATACCACTTTGTTTATGTCATTTTGAGTAACTTTCAATTTGTTTTTGTCCAAACAGGCTAGATAGGCATTTAGATGAATCTTTTAGGCATACTTTGATACCAAATTTACCCCCTAACAACAAAGGTAAACCATGATTAGCACCATTTAAAGGAAAATATCCCATTTTCAAAAGTCGCATTTCCAATACACAGCACGAGAAGAAAGGGCCAATTGTTAACACACACATGCCGTATTTATCCCGTACTGATCACCGCGCATATCCCTCAATGCGCGGGCTAATTCAAATGTAAACTAATGCATGGGTGAAGGATTTGAATGTAAAGGAATGTTAATGCATGGGGAGAACATGGACAGATTAACCAAATCTTCTCGTGCTGTGTATTGGAAATGCGACTTTTGAAAATGGGATATTTTCCTTTAAATGGTGCTAATCATGGTTTATCTTTGTTGTTAGGGGGCAAATTGGGTATCAAATTATGCCTAAAAGATTCATCTAAATGCCTATCCAGCCTGTTTGGTCAAAAACAAATTGACAGTTACTCAAAATGACGTAAACAAAGTGGTATACTTTCTTTTGTTGAACCCTTTATTTAGGTGGCCAGTACTTCCCGAGCTCTGCTCTGATTAATTTTGGTCAACCTACCATAGTATATTAATTGTATTGTTATTATTATGTATCTCATTTGTGGAAAATAAACTGAACTGAACAATGTTCCAAGTATGCGCAAATACAGTGCTAAGTTATAACGTATGATACTGATTGTCATGAATATATTACGATGTCGTTTTTTCACAGTTTTTAATTGATTTAATAATATACAAATTGTTGAATATGTCTGTTATGTATAATTAAATATGTACAATAGTCTTGTGCAGAAAACAAATTATATAATATTATAACTAGATCGTGTGAATAATGTAACTATATAACGAAGAAATCCCACCAGGTTTTGAAGCCAAAACAAGTCCAAAACATATTACTTATTAGACCTATTATGTGTTTAGAATCTACATACATTAGAAGTATAAGTTGTGACCCATGCCCTCTATCGCCCATAATTTGTTTTCTGGATGTATCCAAGAAATTGGATTAACCCCCAAGGTTATATAACTACTTACCAACGACATAAAAACGAATGTCAGCCAGAGTTCACCTCTATGTTAATGAGTTGCGCACAGAAAATATTGATTCAGTAAGATTCTGTAAATACTAAACTTAGATCGCCTATAGAAGTAGGAGTGGGCTATAGAGGGTCATAGTTTCAGATCATGCTTGCTACATGATTTTTTGATGACTTTATACGTACTGACAGCATTTTTCAAAAAAAAATTGAAAAATATGCAAAATCCAGGGTGCCCCGGCCAAAAAACCACAAAAAGTCGGCCATCTTGGAAAAACAGTATTTTGATCATAAATCAATCATTTTTGGTCCAATCAATTTGATTTTGGTGGCAATACGACCAATACCCATGTTTGTGGGGACATGGAATAATCTTATGTAACTTTTATCGCATGGCGATGTTTCGTTTTCCTGAAAATGGCATTTTTAGTGAAAATAGCCCTGCGGGGGCGCTGTTTAAAAAAATACCTTTCCCATCGAAGCATCTCAAATTCTAATGTTGAAATATGATAGGAGTTACAATTTAGGCATTTCCTGAAAATCTGAGTAAAATACCATTTGTTGTTTTGAATCTACACCATTTTGAACATCTTTGAATTGTCTCCATTGAAACACACGCGAATGAAAGTTCGTTCCTATGGAAGTGCTTTTAACGCATTCTTTTGATTTTAAAATGGATGCCACGGTAAAATGAAATGAGGTAACATGCTCACATCTTCAGACAATGTTTCTTGACACACTCTTAACATATTTCATGCATTCAAATTCATTTTTATTAATGCGATAGCTACTTTATTGCAAAGCGCCCTCACAGTCCAAATTTGGCCAAAATCAGCTATTACAAGAAAACGAAGGGGTTATATGAGACGAAACTAGCACAGAATGACATCTTGTACCCTTAAACATGGGTATTGCCACCAAAATCAAATAAATAGACCAAAAATGACTGAGTTATGATCAAAAGACTGTTTATTCCAAAATGGCCGACTTTTTGTGGTTTTTTGGCCGGGGCACCTGGATTTTGCATTTTTTTCAATTTTTTTGTTGAAAATGTTGTCAGTATGCATAAAGTCATCAAAAAATCATGTAGCAAGCGTGATCTGAAACTATGACCTAAAATGACCCTCTATAGCCCACTCCTAATAGAAGGTTGTTTGGCTGCATTCAAACCAAGTATGTCCCTGTTAATCCCCTCATTATGTCGCAAGAGTGTTGCCATACATGTTTCCTAAAGCACAGCGATATATGCCTCCTAGATCACAACTCAGGACAATAAATTATCTCGATACATTGAAAACACAACTGTTTGCAGGTGGACAGCACCCTTTTTTGGCCGCGAAGGCATAAAAATAGCCTAATTAAAAATAAGTAGTTTTTCGCTAATTGTCATGAAGTCGCACACCGTCGCATATAATGTTGAACTTGAACGCCCGTACAATACTTTTAGCTACAGTTTGCGGCATATATGTTGACCGTATGACACCGTACGGCTGAGCAATAAATTAATTTGTAATTGTCTTCGAAAAAAAACCCTCTTGAGGGCCACCATGATGCTATAAAACTAAACTGGATCTCCACATCACTATATATCGCCGATATTTAATAGGTTTAAAACAGAACGTGGGTAAATAGTGAATACGGGAAGGATTTACTCTACATATAACCACCACAATGAACTGTGGATAATATTGTGACGAACGCGAAAAGGAAATAATATTGTGCGATCGATTTCGGGTTGTGCCCGTTAGTGGACAAAAGGACCATTAACACCAAGGACATAGTTAGTTGAATTTATTCCTCCACAACATTTGTTTAGCACAATCAGGGCATTGACCACATATAATTATGTCATTGTGCCCTATGTTACTTTAGTAAGGTCACGTACCAATGTTCATACACAGAGTGAACAAAGTTTGTGGAGGACAAATAAAACGAACCCGCGAAATTCAACAGACTTATGCATTCGTGTAAAGCAATAGGCGGCTGGTCTCTATAATAGGATTTAAATAACAATCATGTTAAAGATCGACGATGTGATTAGTGCTAAAGGGACATTAAGTGGTGTTGAGAACTTTAAATGTTTAAAAAGTTACTTCAGAATTCAAGATGAACATTAAAAATTGCCATTATTGTTGTATCTACTAACAAACACACAGCAAAACTTGATTAAAACAATATCATCGCTATTTATTGAAATACGCCCTCTATGCAAATATGGTTCGCGTTATGTATCACGCGTACTGCAGGGGAATACTGTCGGACGTAAAATGCTCGTCGCGGCTCTACGAGCATTTTTGAATCGACGTTTTCTTGTACAAAGAGGGCTGATTTTTCTTAATCCTTATGGGTGTAAGTTCATACATGTAATACATTTATAAGAATATACTAATCCCTGTTTTTATCATAATTAAGGGCGCAGTCTCCAACATCTCTAAGTGCCCCTTTAATCATGGATCATTGATATCCCTTCTGTATCTACTATTCCTATGGTACATGCCATATTATAATGTAGTAAAGAAAGAATGCATGGAAAAGTATATGTACCTATAAGATTACTATGAGACTGTACATTGCTGTACATCCCTTACTAAAGGTCAAATCTAAAGGTTTACCTTGTTTTCCTTTTTTAACCCATTAATCTGTGTCTCAGTGCGGCCGGTAATAAATCTATCATGCATGGAGATACAATGTCACACATGATCACACAAGATCTTTGTGCGGCGGCCCGGTTGTAAATCTATCATGCATGCGTACATGCACCCGGTACAGCACACAAGATGTTGTTGGGTATACATGTACATTACATATCGTAACAATGATTACAAGTTCGATTGTGTAATTATTTCTCACACAATCTATACATGCACGTATAGCACGGTTTTCAAAGTGAGAAAATACATTTTAATGTATGCCGATTGACATAGTGACCGCATTCATAAGATAATGGGCAAACATGGAGAAATCTATGCATTAGGGACGCACCATTTGATTTTCAGGGGGGGGGGGGGGAGGGTCGGGCGGGTATTTTTCTTTTCTCGCCGCCTTTGCTTTGCCGGCAAGTTCTTTTTTTTTGGGGGGGGGGGGCAAAGGCGGCAATTTTTTTCCTTCTTTTTCAACCATAGCGTCAACTTTTTTGTCTTCTTCCTGGTTGGTGGGCAAAGTTTTTTGTATAGAAAACTCCCATGCCTCTCCTTGAGTATCTAATAGTGCGTCCCGTATTACATTCTGTTTGACTCCACATGATTGCAAATAATGGTAACGCAAATGTGTCTCAATGTTCCAAGTATGCGCAAATACAGTGCTAAGTTATAACGTATGATACTGATTGTCATGAATATATTACGATGTCGTTTTTTTCACAGTTTTTAATTGATTTAATAATATACAAATTGTTGAATATGTCTGTTATATATATGTATAATTAAATATGTACAATAGTCTTGTGCAGAAAACAAATTATATAATATTATAATTAGATCGTGTGAATAATGTAACTATATAACGAAGAAATCCCACCAGATTTTGAAAGCCAAAACAAGTCCAAAACATATTACTTATTAGACCTATTATGTGTTTAGAATCCACATACATTAGAAGTATAAGTTGTGACCCATGCCCTCTATCGCCCATAATTTGTTTTCTGGATGTGTCCAAGAAATTGGTTTGACCCCAAGGTTATATAACTACTTACCAACGACATAACAACGACAGTCAGCCAGAGTTCACCTCTATGTTAATGAGTTGCGCACAGAGGTATTGATTCTGTAAGATTCTGTAAATACTAACTTAGATAGCGCCTATAGAAGGTTGTTTGACTGCATTCAAACCAAGTGTCCCTGTTAATCCCCTTATTATGTCGCAAAAGTGTTGCCCCCGGTGTTGCCATAAATGTCTTCTAAAGCACAGCGATATGCCTCCTAGATCACAATAAATTAGCCCGATACATTGAAAACACAACTCATAAAAATAGCCTAATTAAAAATAAGTAGTTTTTCGCTAATTGTCATGAAGTCGCACACCGTCGCACATAATGTTGAACTTGAACGCCCGTACAATACTTTTAGCTACAGTTTGCGGCATATATGTTGACCGTATGACACCGTACGGCTGAGCAATAAATTAATTTGTAATTGTCTTCGAAAAAAACCCCTCTTGAGGGCAACCATGATGCTATAAAATTAAACTGGATCTCCCCATCCCTATATGGCCATGTGTTTTGAACTCACCACCCAAAAAGGGTGGTGGCGTTGCATTTTTGGTGACAAATCATCCATCTCTCTCTATTAACTCAACAACTAAATGTGGTAGAGCTATGGTTGAGGTGTCATGTGAAAGCCTATTTATCTAGCTACATTGTGTTAGGTATTTCTATAAATGTTTGGCTGAGATATGATTGATTATGTTGTGAAAGTCAGGGGTGGTGGCGGTGGCGGTGGCGGCGGCGGCGGTGGCGGCGGCGCTGTGTGCAATCTCTATGGGGAATATAGAAAATGTTTCCAATTCTACGTTCAATTTACTATAACTCCTCATCCCTGTATGGTACAAATATGATTTTGCTCTCATTTGATAGATTATTTTATATTCTATAAGATTCTGTTTCAACAAATGTTACAACTATTGTGCAACAATTGTAATCATGAATCGATTGCGTTGTCCTTGGCTTTTTCCCTATTCGCTACACAGTGAACTTGCCCTAATTCATCGGTTTTACATACATGACTATAACAAAAGAAATATTTAACCGATGATAGCAAAATTATACATTTTTGGAAAGCTCTCAAATAGGGGAATCCAAAAATGCCGTTTAAATCAGGATAGGGTGCATACCAAAAAAAATATACTTGTAAACTCTAATAAATATGAAATTTAAACGTTTGTGCTCATTTACTTCTCGATATAGTATATTTCAACATGTTTACCATTAACAACTATTATGTTCTGGTGGGTAATTGCATGAGAAACTTAAATATGCACAGTAAAATTATGATTGGGATAGGTATAAAATTATTATTGAGCTTAAATCAAAATATGAAAAAAAATCGATATTTTTTGAACATTCTTAATCACAACATGTTACCATTAGGTCTTATTTAAATTCTAATAGCCTATTTGGATTCCTTGTGAGATTACCGTTCAGAAAATATATACTTTTTATGGGGTAGAACAAATAGTTATTACGATATGCTAATTCGAATCTCAGATGTTGTAAAATGTAAAAATCTGGACATGCAACGGTAAGGGTGGCGAGTTCAAGACACACGGCCATATATCGCCGACATTTAATAGGTTTAAAAAAGAACGTGGGTAAATAGTGAATACGGGAAGGATTTACTATACATATAACCACCGCAATGAACTGTGGATAATATTGTGACGAACGCGATAATATTGTGCGATCGATTTCGGGTTGTGCCCGTTAGTGGACAAAAGGACCATTAACACCAAGGACATAGTTAGTTGAATTTATTCCTCCACAACATTTGTTTAGCACAATCAGGGCATTGACCACATACAATTATGTCATTGTGCCCTATGTTACTTTAGTAAGGTCACGTACCAATGTTCATACACAGAGTGAACAAAGTTTGTGGAGGACAAATAAAATGAACCCGCGAAATTCAACAGACTTATGCATAACGTGTAAAGCAATAGGCGACTTGGTCTCTATAATAGGATTTAAATACCAATCATGTTAAAGATCGACAATGTGATTAGTGCTTTAATCATGAATCATTGATATTACCCTTCTGTATCTACTATTCCTATGGTACATGCCATATTATAATGTAGTTAAGAAAGAATGCATGGACAAGTACATGTACCTGTAAGATTACTATGAGACTGTACATTGCTGTACATCCCTTACTAAAGGTCAAATCTAAAGGTTTACCTTGGTGTACATTTTTAACACATTATTTGGCTGGTAAATACCACATATTATTTGATATCAATGGAAAGCTTGAAACACATTTTATCAGCTACAATTACTTATTCTGTGATTAAAACTACTCTCTTTGAGAAATGTCATCCGCAAGTACGAAGTTGCACGTATTTCGCATGACATCGGTGTTCCCCACCTTACTGACTGGCCTTTTAAAAGGTATGCTATCCCCAAAGTATGCCAGCCGGAAGCCTTAGTCCCACTCTTCAAAGTGTTATGCATTTTATGGATGAAATGTCCGGCATTTTTTCATAAAAAACCACCAAGAAATTGTATGTTTTCCCATAGCGTTACACTCAAATCACCCGGATGTGGCAATCAACGGCAAAATTATTACAATTTCTCGACTATTGAGGGCAGTGCGTATAAGTATAGTAAAATAATAAGAACGTAATCTATGTGAGGCTTCTAAAATGATTCAGACAAATGTCAGTCCGATCTCGTTCATAACTAGCTGGCGTACAATTTATCAGAGACTCCAGTCCCTCCGTGCCACACTTCGGCACACATAGTTGAATACCGTGCTATATGAATAATGACTTTGGATTTACGAGCGAATAGCTGCATTCCGGAGTAATTTCCTAAAACGGACTCGCGTCTATTTCCTCCAAAAATAGTCATGATCAATGGGAATCGAACTCGAGGTGGCAACTCAATTCAATAACGACACAAAGACACGCGTTAATGGGTTCGCCATAAATTCAATAGAGAAGTGTTGCTATAATAGTACATACTGCACTCAATTTAGGTATTGGCACTTTATTTTGCTTAATTAAAGCTAATTAGCACACGATTTTAATATGCCAACAGCGATATTCTTATCGAGGAGACAATACCCCACATGTCTATACCAATCGCATGCTCCAACACGATGGGTATCACGAAATGTCTCACGGGAAGCCCTTTTCTCGGGTTTTACACTGTACCACCATACATTTGTCTATATATGCCCCTTGCTTTAATGATTTTATTTACTTCATATATTCATCATTTGGTACTTATAATAAACCATCTTGATATTTAGCCAGCTTTTCATGTGACAGGGGAAGTTAGTCAATATGACAATGATAACCCAACGGTTAATATCCACAAAAAGCAGTACATACATAATACATAAATACATAAATCATGATATTTCGTCATTGCAAATATCTTTACAGACACCATTTAAAATATAATACAGATGTTATTCATAATACCGAGGTTTTAAACCATTCTAAAGCAATTTTGTATCATATCGTAATCAGTCAATAGCAGAAATAGTTGTATTAGACCCAAAATGCCCCAAAATGTCTAAGAACTAGAAAGAATGTGAAATATTTCATATTCTATTCACATTTCAATACCGAGTCATGTTTTTTTGACACTAACAACTAGTTTTTGAAATGAATTTTACAATTTTGATTACATTTTTGCAGGTGGACCAGTTGCCCCATACCCCTTCGGACCACTTGCCCCAACAAATGACTCAGTGCTTTGTCGAGATGAAACATTATTCAAGTACGCCTGTGACGTAATAAATTTAACGCCAAAATGTTATAAAACATACCACCATTTGTCATAATAATCAATAACTCTAAAACCTGTCAAATAGCCTAAGAAGAGATACGTTTATGTATATCCAAATAATAATGTTAAAACCTTAGGTATTACTCAGTAGTACTACAAGTGCTAGCAATATAAATGAAAATTGGGAAAAAAAGTGAATTCTATCAAATTAATTATAGAAGCATGGAAATATAGACAATTGTCAATGGTTGGCAAAATATTAATAGTTAAATGCTTAATGGCATCTCAATTAACATATGTAAGTTCAGTCATTTTCTTACCGGAACATGTCATTACACAATTAAACAGTATATTTCACAAATTTGTATGGAGGAAAGGAGAAAGAGTCAAACGTAAAACACTGATGTTAAATTATGAACAAGGTGGATTAAGAATGGTAGATACAAATATGGTTCAAATGCAATACGGTTAAACAAATAAAGCATATAGAAAATCATAACAACCAAGTAATTTGGAACAATGAGCACATTAGATACAATGGAAAGACGATTCACTTTAAGCTTTGGATAAAATCAGGAATCATTAAGATTAATCAATTATTTGGTAAAGATGGGAAAATGTTAGATGTAATAAAGTTAAGAAATAAAATGCCACACAATGGTAGGCTATTAATGGAATATTTAGCTCTTATCAATGCAATTCCTAAAGATTGGAAATGTGTCAAACATCCTCATACAGAAGATAAGTGTATTTATTTAAGATGTACTGACAGAGATGTTAACATTGATAAGACAACAGTAAAAACCTTCAAAAAAGAACTGATGAAAAAAGTGTCTGTGATTCCAATATGCCAACATTTCTGGCAGAGAAAATATCCAAACTTCTCTTTTAATTGGTATAAAATATGGAATAATATTCCATCTACAACAAAAGAAGGCAGACTGATATCACTTAATTGGAAAATCACTAGTAATATCTACCCCACAAAAATCCTTCTGCATAAAATGAAAATAGAAAATAATGATGTATGTGATAGGGGAGGATGGGGCAACTGGACCGGTTAAGCATATTTCATGATATAAAAGCTTAAAGCTCGTGTAAATAGTTATGGAATTGCTATGAAAATATCACCCATGTAACTGTTTACATATAACATATAATCAATGTTAAAAAATATCCAAACAAAAGGCCAATTACCACTAACTAAAAACTTTACTTGGCACGGTCCAGTTACCCCATCGTTGGGGCAACTGGTCCTATATGTTCCAACGGTTAGAATACACAGAAATCATTGATTGACAACACGGTAACTAAGCAGTATTTTCTTTACAAACTCATTTCCATATTATTTAACGTGTAAAAATGATACAGGTCTCATGAAACCCATGTTTTATACAGTTTTCGTGGTTAACGTGTAAAAAGCAGTAATACTAATGGTGTACAAAGCAAGCGCAATTTTCGACTCACGTTTATTATAGATAAAACGGTATGAACCTAGTTAAATGGTTACATGGTTGTGATATTCAGACGCCCCATACATTTGTCTATATATACCCCTTTCTTTAATGATTTTATATACTTCATATAATCATCATTTAGTACTTATAATATACCATCTTGATATTTAGCCAGCTTTTCATGTTACAGGGGAAGTTAGTCAATATGACAATGATGACCCAACGGTTGATGTACACAAAAAGCAGTGGATAAAATACATAAATCATGATATTTCGTCATAGCAAATACCTTTACAGACACCATTCAAAATATAATAAAGATGTAATTCATAATACCGAGGTTTTAAACCATTCTAAAGCAATTTCATGTCATATTGTAATCCTTCAATATCAGAAATAGTGGTATTAGACCCGAAATGCCCCAAAATGTCTAAGAACTTGAAAGAATGTGAATTATTTCATATTCTATTCACATTTCAATACCGAGTCATGTTTTATTGACACTAACAACTCATTTTCAAAATGAATTTTACAATTTTGATTAAGTTTTTGCAGGCGGTCCAGTTGCCCCACACCCCTTCGGACCACTTACCCCAACAAATGACGTAGCACTTTGTCGAGATGAAACGTTATTAAAACACGCCTGTGACGTAATACATTTTACGCCAAAATGTTTTAAAACATACCACCATTTGTCATAATAATCAATAACTCCAATACATTTCAGAAAAAAAGGCAAAACTGCATTTTTGTTTTTAGCCATTACACATATTTCTGTAGCCAGTGAGTATCTTTGAATTCGCAAATATTACGGAGTTCGGGTCCTACACGAAGACGAGTGTCTTTAGATAAGTAAGAAATGGTGTACTTTGGTATTTGCAAATTCATGAACTAATAACTCTACCAAATGAATACCCATGATAATGATTTAAGTTGAAGCATTCTTTAAATGATAATATTGATCGGAAATCCAAACCACCAATGTCTCAAATTAGCAATATGCGCCATTTTACGGTCATTTCAACCACAACCTATGGTTTTAATCATATTTCGGAAAGTCCCTAAGCACACTATAATATAGCACCCATCAAATGCAATATGCACCTAGTATCTTAAGACGACTGTGCTGCATGTATATACTGTTGCATATCTGTCAATCATATAAAGTACATTAAACATGATCTAAACCCATATTCATATATCGCCCATACTATCTGTGAATTTTCAATCAGTCACTCAAGGAGTTAGCTTCAAAGATATGGATAAAAATCACATGTGTAAATACCCTAAAGTTCCAAATGTTTTGGATTGTAGAAGGTAAAGATATATGTCAAGTATCAACAAAAGTCGTATTGTTCAAAAGAAAGCAGTATGCCCATACAATTACAAAATCCTTCATTTCGGTCCACTTGCCCCACGGTCCAGTTACCCCATATTCCCCTATATGTAATGAAAAGGATTATGTAGAACACTTCTTCTTTTTCTGTAAGAAGATACAACCAATATGGTAAGAAGCAAATGACATTATATCTTTAAAAGTATCAAAACTTATAGTTCTAACACATTTTGATGTACTCTTTGGGTTTCAGCAATGTATAGAAAAACACAGAGAGATTTCATAACTAGTATAATTATGATAGCGAAATTGTCAATTAGTAAATTTAGATATGGGAATCATCCCAATCTTTTATTTCTTTTCAAATCAGAATTGAGATTCAGAAAATTAATTGACATTTAAGTAGCATCAATTTACATTGATCAGATGATTGTGCGTAACAATGAGATGTGTAACTTGAAATTATATCATATTTTGAAGCTACATATCATAGAAGATACAAGGAATAGTAAGAATATGAACATGTTTTTGATTTGATATACATGTATGTGATTGTGATAGAAAAGAGTGGCGATTTGTAATCATGAAGTATTTGTAACTGAAGAAAGAATGGTGATTAATAAACTTAAAAGATAAAAAAACACACTCTAAAACCTGTCAGAAAAAAGGCAAAACTGCATTTTTATTTTTAGCCATTACGCAGTTTTCTGTAGCCAGCGAGTATCTTTGAATTCGCAATTATAACGGCGTTCGGGTCCTACAAGTAGACGAGTGTCTTTAGACAAAATAAGAAATAGTATACTTTGTTATTTGCAAATTCATAAACTAATAACTCTACCAACTGAATAACCGTGATAATAAATTTGAGTTGAAGCATTCTTTAAATGATAATTTTAATCGCAAATCTAAACCACCAATGTCCCAAATTAGCAACATGCGCCATTTTACGGTCGTTACAACCACAACCTATGGTTTTAATCATATTTCGAAAGGTCCCTGAGCACACTACGATATAGCACCCATCAAATGCAATATGCACTTAGCATCTTAAGATGACTGTACTGCATGTATATATTTACTGTTGTTGCATATCTATCAATCATATAAAGAACATTAAACATTCATAAATCGCCCATACTATCTGTGAATTTTCAATAAGTCACTCAAAGAGGTGGCTTCAAATAATTGGAGAATATCACATGTGCATATGTGTAAATACCCTAAAGTTGCAAATGTTTTGGAATGTAGAAGGTAAGGATATATGTCAAGTTTCAACATAAGTCGTGCTGCTCAAAAGAAAACAGTATGCCCATACACTTATATTCTTCCCTTTAGGCCGGGAGCCCAGAAGGTTTAATCAGCTGAGAAGGTACAAAAGGTTTGATGATCTGATTAGTTTAGTTGGGCGGGTGGCCGCTATAGAAGGTCAAAGGTCATATAGGGGCAACATGTAAAAATGGTCTGATGATATTAAAATGCATATCACTCATTGACTCATTGTTTTTAAAAACCTCTCACCGATTGGACCCTACTTTGATCAGAGACTATTGATTGAGTCACTGTCCAATTAGCCTTGTCGATAAATTCCAAATATGAGACCCTTCTCCGTTTCCCGGTGACGTCTATATTTTGCGTAAAACAGATTTGAAAAATATAGCGCCCTCTATATCGATAAGGCACATAAATAGTTTAATATAGGCCTATCGTAAGATTCTGACACAATGTAAGGCCGGGAGCCCAGAAGGTTTAATCAGCTGAGGAACAAAAGGTTTGATGATCTGATGGAAGAATAATTCATTGGTAGATTACCAGTGTAGTCACCTTCGGAGCCGTAATTTCACCCTTATTAAGATGAGCACTCCTGATGTAGTTCTCGTTGAAAATGACTATTGGGAAAAATCACCGTGTTGCATAATATAGCTTTTCTTCATCATCTTCATCTGTGTAGATAATTTTATGCTCTGAGGTCTCTGGGCTGCGGACCAGACTTTGGCGGGTTAAACCGGTTTTGTGAGCGCTCAACCGTTCCACTTTCCTCATGGCATATGGTTGTAGGTGGAATCAACTCCGCCCGCCTGAACGCCCCGGTGCCTCTGCAAAGCCAGATAATGTAGCTTGCTCGCAAGGCTGTCTCGGCTGCTGTGTCTAAGATTGGTTTTCTTTTCCCGCTGGGGATTCCTAGCGAGGCCAGACATTTGCTGATCGTGGTACTATAAATCCCCCTGCTTCCGACTTCAACGGGAAAGTAGTTTACAGACCATCCATTATTTTCACACTCTGCTACAAGGTCTTGGTATTTACAAGAGTCAATATTACTGCCGTGTCGCAGCCTGTAGGGTGGCTGCTATAGAAGGTCAAAGGTCATATAGGGGTCAAAATGTAAATATGGTCTGATGATATTGAAATGCATATCAAACTCTTCCTGAGACCATAGGGAGCAAAACATGTAATGGTTGTATTTCCACCCGATGCTTAGTTTCCGAGATTTAGGGCAAAAGAGGTCAAAGGACAAATTGTGCCTCAAATTCTTTGTACAGGTGTAAAATTCTCAAAATGCTCTGATTTTTATGAACATGGTCTCAAATTGTTCAGATGGATGCCACGAGCCATATCTACAAGTTAAGCATCTATTAGTTTCATTAGGTCAAAGGTCAGGAAGCTATACCGTTAATCGATTTTCAAAATCTAAAATTCCTAAGAAAGCTGTGCGTTTGCGTAAGATATATATGGAAACGGTTTGGACAATATCATATTACCTCGGTATAGATCATTCTGAGACACCCTGTATTATATAAATATAGGATCTCAACATAGTTTTGTTTTCCTTACAAGATTGCTGTTATTAAATACATTATGGATAATCTCTATCGTATGAATGTATTGTATGAATAACAGTGGTTATCAAATGTCACCCAGACAAGCTGATTAGCGCAGTCGTTATACAGCGGCCGTAGGATCGGGGTTTGGACCGGTTCAGCTGATTATTGAATTTTATATGTTTTTCATCAACGATTTTCTGCGTTTATTTGACCAAATTGTAAGCACCCTGTGCACGTTTCAAATATTTGCATTTATTTATTTGTGTCAATGTCTGACAATAATCAAGTGTTACATTCACAAACATTTTTACGGAATTAACACCACTTAGGCCTAATCTAACTCTTATTATAATTATACAAGATTATTAACAAAATACGAAACCAGTCCCAACTGAAACAGTGTAGAAAACCACAATCACGAGAGTATAGCGGTCAGCACACATTAGCGGTATAGCTTCCGGACCCTTGACCTAATGAAACTAATAGATGCTTAACTTGTAGATATGGCAAGCTATTCTTTTTTGAGACCATGTTCAGGCATTATTATGCAGTTCGAATCTTCCGTCCTATACTTGCAATGCATTAGTAAATACCTATTATTCTGAACATTATGTCACTGGAGCGAACTTGGCCAGACCAATATCCTTCGATATTGGACAATTTGGTTACCTGCCTCTTTAACACATTTAAACCATACGCACGAATATCACTAAATGCGTGTGTAAAGAGACTCATTTTTGGTTTTAAAATACGACATATGGGTCATCGGGTCATTGTGTTAAAAATGGCGACTGGTTCCGGGAGCACACGTTTTGTTACGCTAAATGAAAAAGAATTTCCAGGAATTAGGCCGACAGTTCTGCAACTTGAAGAAGCACCGATACAAGTGTGTCTATCTGTATAAATGGGGACGTTCCTGGCCTAAAAGATGGCGATCGTCAAAGTTTTGTACTGTAACTTTTAAGTCAATATAAGCTTATTACATAAACAATCGTGGTTTTTTTTTAATGTTGAAAACAGACAATCGCCGAAATATGTCTTTTGAATTTATTGCTAAGTGTAAAACTTGAACTTGTTACGTGTTTGGAATTTGTTTTGGAGCTTCTGTTCTGTCATTCTGTTAGTGTACCATAAATGTTGAACAGTTTGGAAGGTAGACCTACAGACTTTTACTTTTTTAGTACAGTGTTATTCATTTATTTGATAGGCTCAAGTCATTTCTCGAGTATCGGGTCAGATTCTCATTGCATAATAATGATAAAATCGGACGGATTTTTTCGCATGATACACGCTATGAGTTTTAAAAAATATTGTGCTTGACTGCGTCTCGCACAATATTTTTTAAAACTCATAGCTCGACCAATATATTTGTGTATCACGCTCAAACCATCCAATTTTATATCACAATTTGACCTTTGACCTATTTTACCCTGCATCTCGAAGACTAAGCATCGGGTGGAAATACAACCGTTACATTTTTTGCTCCTTATGGTCTCAGGAGGAGTTTGATATGCATTTCAATATCATCATACCATTTTTACATTTTGACCCCTATATAACCTTTGACCTTCTATAGCAGCCACATAGGCTGCGACACGGCAGCAATATTGGACAGTGACTCAATCAATAGTCTTGATCAAAAGTAGGGTCCAATCGGTGAGAGTTTTTAGAAACAATGAGTCAATGAGTGAGAACACCACATAAGGGACTGGGATGCCAGCTCTTGGTTTGACCCCCCCCCCAATCAGCCTGTTCTACGTATATAATACGGACAATGAAATAGAGGTTGAATAATGTGAGAACAATGGTCAAATTCATTATTACCCGCTACTCCTTCTCCCCCACCCTTTAGCCCGTCACTTCCCCTCCCTGTTCCCCTCCACACCCTCTTTCTCCATCCCCAACTCTCCCTTTCTCCCTATCTCTCATCTTGTCGATGGAAGTATTTTAACATCGGAGATTCTCTACAATACCCTCCTTGCCAACACTTGGTCTGGCAACGGTTTCTCAAGAGACATATGGGGCTATTTTTGTAACGTATTTAAACGGTATATAATACAATATTATATACCGTTTATACACGTCTTTTTAATTCTTTTAAATATTTTCCGCAGCATTTAGTAAACACAATCTTAAACCTTTTAACAGTCTCTGCCTGTAAGAGCGCTTGATTTTCTTTAAAAACACACTTTTGGTTCGGTCATAAAATATCATCGACATTTCAGGCAAAAAATCCCAGTAAAATGATTACTACGTTCCCCAAAAGTATAAATATAGGCGCCAATCACATGCCAACGAAAGGGAAACATAGTTTGTAACTTCTAGTGTTTACACAAATTTGAGTGTTAATACCGTGTCACTCAAATAAATATACTTCGACATTCCGTAAGTTTGGCTCGATAATGATTCCTCAATAGGCGTTCTCCCCCACACGGTACCCATTCTCTCTCCCCCTCCATCGACCTCGTCTCTTCTCCTCCCCCACACCCCTCTCCCCCACATCCCTCTTTCTCCTTGCCCCGACTCTTTCCATCTCTCTATCTCTCTTTTTAAAATATGAAACCGAAGGAAGTATCCCTAAAATACCCTCCTTTACAACTCTTAAACTGGCAACGGTTTTCAAGAGATTGTGCTACGCTGAATTTTGAAAACAATTCAAAAGTTGACCTTTCAAACGATTGGTTTAGTCGAATGGAGTGGTGAGATAGCCAGTCGCGTGTCTATTTTTGTTACGGTATTTCACGCTGCATTTGGTTTTACCTTATACTAAATTATAAACCTCTTATAGCTGTTTTTTATTTCTTTTAAAAATCTTAAAGGTATATATTCTCCGCATCATTTAGTAAAGAAAATCATAAAACCTTTTCAAAACCAAAAAGTAATCAAATACAAATATTGCTGGAATTACGTGTACTAATCGAAGTTTTCTTTTTAGAAAGTTGTTTTATTGATATGCGAAAAGCTTAAAGGAAAACCGTACTATTCATGAAACCAAGCATTATATGGTAGGAAAAATAATTATCTAATGTATATTGACCATTTTAATTGTACACAGAACTACAATGTTCATTTAAACGAATTCAAACTGCACATCCCCAACCTGTGATTATTTGAAACTCGCGCCCGGTTGTCTGTGTCGAAAGTGCTGATGGGATAGCCATACCCAATATTGTGACGTCATCGTTACTAAAACCGCCTCATCATCAACATGTCGCTGGACGGTAATCACGCAGGAATTCAATGCATAAACGGAAAATATCAATACATGAAACAGAGATGTTGAAATCTCGTAACTGTTTCGTCATAGCTTCGATCAATATTTTTCTTTCTAAAGCCGATTTTGTCTTAACGCTGCACTTTAAAAACTTTAACCTACGGATGTGGTATGTATGATAATAATGCTACATATATGAGCGCTAACGTTCCGTGGCAAGGCTTTCCTTTAATAATTCAAAAAGCCATAACCCCGACCGCGTGTGGCCGGTTAAATCAGGGAGGGAAAACCCGGTTGTGCCGGCGCCTGGATCGCCTGCGTGGCAGTCTCGCCCCTATGTAAGCGAATTAATGGGTGAGCTTCGATTTTCGCAAGATTTTCGTCCGCACTATATGATAGTCCACCTGGTCGCGCCAGGGCTAGGGAAGCGCGTGCTACCACCAACACCTATTAGAGAAGTATTTGTTACCATAGTTAGTATCGTTAGGGTTGAAATAAATAGATGTGTACTTAACACTTTCCACGAGGCAGGCGTAAGCAGACGACATTCCAAAATGTCACAAAATGTTTCAAAAATGTTACAATTATCTAATTTCATTACCATATTTTTAATCATCATGAGAAACGCAGGTGCAAACATACCTAGTATTGGAAGTCGGAAAATATTACTGAAACATCTCTTTTGTATATGCGTGGAAAGTGTTGATCGAAGTTTTATTCATAAAGGCACCGTTAACTAATTTGGAGTCAATGTTCACCCAGGTTAAATATTTAGAAACTTTGATATGGGTATATTTGACGTACGCAGTAGGCTACCTATTCTTAGGTAATACAACTCTGTCACTCTCTCACGCATGCGTATTAGTGTTCATGATATAATACGCTGGTTCCCCGCGATCAGTACGCCATAAAAACACATAGGACGGAGCCAATATGACACTCTTAGCCATGTTAGCGGTGGCAAACGCTATCGCTTATGCTACGCATAGTTGCGGGTGCCTGCCAATAATTAATTGCGCTTGCGTAGTAGAGGCCACTTTGTGAGTGCAAGTAATATAGGTATTCTGAACTTCAGTTTCCGTTTTACTCTCGTTTCGTAGCTCTCAGCGCAGAGATGATGTGATGGAATGTGCCTTGTTCGGAGACAAAATTAGGCGAAAAGACGAACTGTAACCATTGTTAATCATTCCTATTACTATCAAATACAAAATAGGAATAGGGTTTCGACACAGGAATCTGCTCTCATTCGATAAGCGGTAAGTGTTAAATATGAAATAAATATATATTAGATAGAGCTAGCTTTAATGATTAACCTATTCAAACTAATGACGGTAGTGCCATTCGTACCAATCAATCCAATTTCAGTTCAGGAATCTACCGGGTGGTTCAAAAAAAAGTTGACCCAAGTTCAAAGTAATTTTTTTCAACCACATTTAAAGTTCCAGAGAATTTGTGTTAAAATAGTCTTAATCAGCAGTAAGTTTCAAAGTTATCCTGAAAAGATGGCACGTTTAGCTCGTTTGGTTCTTCAGATATGGTTCATTACAGAAAACATGTACAAAACTGATTTGTCCACGGGAGCGTCATTTTGTTGTTGACTTCAACAAAACATCATGCTCTAGTTTCAGAATTGAAAAGCCCGCCCTGACAAAGTATCCCAAGCTCTATTCTTATGTGCCATTCACATTCAATAAAGAAACGTAGGTACGTAAGTAGGTAATGTCAAGCACCAGACAAATGTTTCAGATGTTTGATGTTTACAACTATCCTTGGACAAGCAGTGCTTACTAGGATTCAAACATTCAAGATTCAAGATGTTGCCTTTTTCCTTTTTCTCCATTTTTTTTACAATTTGTAACCAATTGTGTGTAAGTCCACTTTGTGCATTCCGTCTCTACTAAAAGGACGCTCCCGTGGACAAGGCAGTTTTGTGCATACTTTCTGTAATGAACCATATCTGAAGAACCAACCAAGATAAATGTATAATTTGATCAGGATAATTTCAAAACGTACTGCTGATCAAGACTAAGTAAACTTATATTTTATGACACTTCAAATGTGGTTTCAAAAATGCCTTGAACTTGGTTCAACTTTTTTTTGAACCACCCGGTATACTTTATGTGATGCAGCACATCGAAAGGGGGACGTGTTTATCAAGATATAGATGAAAACGGACAGAAAAAGATAAATAAAATAATAAAGATTTAGAAGTCATTTTCACTCGTAATATATGAATGCCTTGATTAAATTGGATACATTTGGTGTCATTTTAAACCTTAGAGAATGTCCTGAGAGCTCACATAATAAACATGATAAACTCAAAATTGACTTCACCTGCAAAGTCCCCCCTTGCGTTGTGCTGCATCACATATACCATATTTTTATATATATATTAAGTGTTAAAACACTTTCAACGCGGCTATTTTTTAAGTAGATATTTTACAGAAACCATTCCAAACTTCCAAGGTCTAAGGGTTACTGAACCAATAAAAGGCATGTTTGTACTTATTTGAATGCATTTGTCATGGTGATTCTAAATATGGTTATGAAATTCAATAATGTTGACATTTTTTCTACATTTTATGACATTTTGGAATGTCGTCTTCAGACGCCTGCCGCGTGGAATAGTGTTAATATATAATTGGCGCCTTCCTGTCGTTGATGGGATAAACATCGAATTCGCGTAAGGAAAGCGACGCTTCGTTACGCGTTATCGATGTGTACATTCTTCGCCTCGGTTACGTTACGTGATATCAATGTTTTCCAGTAGCGTAGCCAGCGGGGGGCAGGGGGCAGACTGCCCCCCGGACACCTAAAATGGGGACGGAGAAGCGGAAAAAATGGAAACGAGAAATTGTTCATGTAGTACATTTACTGTGCGATTTTTTTGGACTGTGCGAATTTTTTTTGGACTGTGCGACATTTTTGACCCCCCCCCCCCCCACCCTTTATTATACGGACGGAACATCAACATGTAAAGGACACCCACATATTAATGATGGTTGATTGGGTGTACATGTATTATACACAATAGTAATGATCAATGGGTACACAATTCATGACAGAAATTCAAAATCTCAGCTCAAATTGTGACGTCGTTTGCATGGATTGCACATATTTAGAAAGAAATATTTCAATAACTTTGAATAATCGTAGGGGATTATCAATAAAGTGTATAAGGGGCGGATGTCCCTTTAGACCTAACATATTTTTAGCGTCTCGCGTTGAAAACTAGAAATGATTTTTGACTGGATATGTTTATATTTACCTGTATTTTATTCCGTGTCTTTTTGTAAACAGATGAAT
Source organism: Ophiura sarsii (assembly GCA_035610835.1). Classification (NCBI taxonomy): domain Eukaryota; kingdom Metazoa; phylum Echinodermata; class Ophiuroidea; order Amphilepidida; family Ophiuridae; genus Ophiura; species Ophiura sarsii. The sequence goes on from CM069459.1 coordinate 36,341,913, forward strand.
ATTTATTTTTAATCTGCCGCCTCGTTTTCCAGATAATTAGCTTGGTTGTCTATGAACTCCTTTTACACACTAGCGGGAATACCCATGATTTTTATTATGCAGATAACAATAGATTAATATACAGTCATCAAAAAATAGCTTACCAACTAATATGTGCTTATACCTCTGACAGGGTAACTTCTACTTAATAATATCAGATTATAAAGTTGTTGAGAAATCTGTCCTCTTTAATATGAGATATCGCGTGTGAAGAATGAATTGATATCAAGGAAGTTACAGTACCAAAAGCAAGATAAAGTGCGGTTTCCATTTTTGCATTTGGCTGTTTTACATGTACACCCCGACTCAATTACGAGCAAAGTATTGATCTGGTGTAGTGCTGGCTGAAAAAGTATTCAAATCTGAATAACAAACAGAAAGACTGTCCAAAATTGCCATTTTTTAAATCAAGGTCACTAAAACCGTTTCACATTCTGCTGCGATCAGACCGGGCATGCATTACGCTGAAAAATTATCAAAAACGCCATGCCAAACGCATTTAAGGTCTCCAAGAACCCATTGATGACGCAGTGGGCACTTTTACCATGTTTTCAATGTTGTTCAATGTTGTTCACTAGTCAAGCACCGAAAACAAGACTGCAGGAGGCTCTTTTTATTCACGGATCCGCCATTTGCGATAAGAGCCGCCGCCTAACTGGAATCATTGCACAATGTCTTACTGCATGAACAGTTCGTGTCGTGGCTCTCCTCGTAAATTGCGGACCGTTTAAAGTGATATTTATCCAAGTGAGATTTGAAAGTAGGAACGCAATGGGTCGTATAAGAGCGCAATGAAAACGTCATAAGCGGGAGAGGAGCATACTAAGAGCTACCTTGTTTTAAATATTTGACAATTTCGGACAGTTTTCCGCCATCTTCATGCCTGTTATAATGTTAAGAGTTTTTTAGCGGAATGCAAGCGCTGGCTTGATCGCAGCAGAGTGAAAACAAGAGAGACTACCTGATGAAGTACCAAAATGCTGACATGAAAAACGAATTTTGTTTTAGTTTTTTACAAATATCTTTGTAAATATTCAGTCAATCTTCAATATCTGAAATTAAAAAAGAAGATTTTGTTGTGGTCTCATGAGGAAGGTAGTGTGTTCAATCATAAAGTGGAAATGCAGTGCTGTTTGAGTTGTCTGTGTGTGATCTTTGTGAGTGTTGGGAGATCATTTCATAGTCCAGCACCGTACTGATGTTTCCAGCGGTGTTCGTTGAGAGTGTCACATATAAAAGGTTATATCATGCATATATCATTCTATAGTGTCCCAGTACTTATCTTCTTTTAAGCACTGTTAAGTGTGTATCCTATAACTTTCCATGCACGGTAGACTGACAACAATATTGTTATGCGTCAATTTACTCAATGTGTTATTAAGTCATGCTAGTTTGTCTAATCGCAGCTTATTTTGTTTTGAAATTCAGCCAATCACGTTATGGCTAAGATATCAATTCTCGAATCTACACGCTTAGAAATGAATGTCAAATTTTGCTGGGTACAAAAGAAATGTGTAGTTTTTTACCCAATATTGTGCTAAACATCGATTTTGTAAAATAACTTTTTACACATGCAATAATTCCGAGTTTTACACTCTGGAAGTGTAGAAAAGTACCCATAATTGAGTAAAACATGATTTGACACCATGAAAGTGTAAGATTCATCGTAGTCTCGTACCCAGAATCCATTTTACATGACAGAAAACGTATGTGAAGGAGGCTACTGCGAGATGTATACTCTCATGTCCACTGTTGGTAGGACCATATACTAGGGGTCAATAACTCGGTATTGTGTTGGTGCAGGGAAATATTTAATGTGCATACATCGGTGTGCACTCAAGCTGATCTCGTAGCAACCAGTTTGATGGCCTGAGCTCAGCGCACCATATTCTGGTCCGGTAAAGCGAGTAAAACACTGCTTGTTGTGTTCGTATTGAATGCGGTACCATATCGGTTATGTTACTTTGCAGTATACAGCCATGGCGGACGACCGCATATCGGTCAGAAACTTCTAGTGCAGGTACAGGACTTGAGGACCTTATCCCGGCTTTTTGTAGGCAAAATGTGATATGATTTATACATTTATAGTCCTGTAGAATAAAACAATAGTCTTATGGGAGTGAAGTAGTGACAGATCTGGTCTGAGATCTAGGCCATATTTCTTATACCTATTGCGTAATAATAATCTTATAAGCTTATTATATACGCAAGTAGTACAGGAATATTACAGCTACTTCACTCCTAAAAGAATATAAATTGTCTTAAAATAACTATAATATGTATAAACATATCACAATTTCCAAATCCTCCAGCAAGAAAGCTTTGACCGTTGTCACCCGCCATAGCTTAAATGTGCAAAGAATGTGCACAATGTAGTGTAAAGTGTTACACAAAAAAAGGATCAATTGCCTACACAGCATTATTGGGTAAAGGAAATTTACCCATGTTACACAACAAAAAGGATAAATTGCCTACACAGCATTTTTGGGTAAAGGAAATTTACCCAATTTATGTGTACCAAAAGGACACAAGTGTTGGGTAAAACCTCTACACAACTCGGTTGTGTTAAGTGTTACACATACCTTACCTTGATGGGGGTCACACTACTAAATAGAGCTCCATAGGGATATGTACAAAACCACAGATATAAAACTCTGTTTAGACTGTAGAGTGACTTTGTCCTGAAGATGATCACATTTTCTCACCAAAAAGTGAAAAAATAGGCCGGTGAACCTGCTTGATTTTTCAAAATACGCCCATGGAGTTGATTACCTCTCTGACGAGCTTGGAAATGCCGCCGTAATCGTCAATGTTTCCAGTAAAGATTACAAATTTGAAAGATCTCTCAAAATTTATCTAGATGATATTCACAGTTTATAGTCAGGGTGCATGTAGGTTATGTCCCATTAATCATAATTAATCATAAATCATAGATATTTACGCAATTGTATTACTGTCATTTCTTTTTTAATTGAGGATTTTGCCATGCATATTTTCTGATTCTAGTTTTAAACACCGCCCTTAATATAAGGGTAGCGGATACTCCATTTAGTGTGGTGCACCCTTAAGGAAATTGATATTGTGCTGAACGTACTTGAAATGTACTGGAATAGTTACCTTGAATCGTTTGGAAGATTTTATGATCATTTTAATGATATTTCCATGTTGTTATAATTATCTATGAGTGGAAATTGTCATGTATGGATACCTGCTATCTACTGAAGATAGCAAAATTAACATAGCAATATTAAATTTTGTGAGGACAGCTACAACCCTTTTTAAAAGAAATACTTGTCAGGACAGCGTTCATCCTTTTGAAAGAAATTCTTTTTGAATTTAATGTCTAGGTGTGTTTTTTACTGACAGGGGGTACATGCACTGTGTTGTTGTACAAAAATAATCAAAATAGATTCCAAAATGAAAACGTTGGTGACTTTCCCCACCAATGTTCAAATTTGATAATTCATCTACAAAATAACAGAGCAGATGTACACTTAATCAGGTCAGACTTTGTTTATCATTTAACCAAGGAGTTATAGAAAACTCCTTTATTTAACTTACCTGTTAAATGGTTTTGCCTTCAGAATGCAGGCATTATACACAATACCTTCTTGGATGTGACCCTCACATCTTGAAATAATTTTACAACTTGAGCTTAACTTAGTAACACAACATAAGCTTAAGCCTACTCCATCCATCATCCATGCATGGAATAATTAAAAAAAATAAAATTAAAATAAGCTTACTTCGTATATAGATTGTTTCAAATTCTGTCAATCATAGCGTTGTCAATATAGCGCCCTCATTTCAAGAGTCACATCGCGCGTACTCACGCCCATAAGCCCATATTTAGGTGTTCTTAGGGGTCCGTAGGTACCTCATGGGATCTCAAGCGGTAGTTGAAGTGCTCGTCATAAGATGAAGGTCGGAAATCAGCATGCTTGGCTGGATATTCTTCTTCTTCGGCCTCCGTCAGATATGACGATTGGCTGCCATACGATCACATCTCCGGATCATCTTTCTCCAAGCTACTCTGTCTTGTGCCAGACGCTTGGCCTTTATAAGACTCATACCAGTCCATTCCTTGATGTTGTCAAACCATTGTTTCATTTGACGACCTCTTTTCCTGCTGCCTTCCACTTTCCCTTCTATGATGTGGAGTGCCAGTAAGCTACCACTGCCTCTAATGATGTGCCCGAAGTAGGCCAGCTTTCTTTTGATAAGCTCTCCTAGCAGTTGTCTCTTTACACCAAGTTCTTTCAGGATACTTATGTTGGTTCTTTTCTCCTTCCAGTTAACTCTTAACATTCTTCTCCAGATCCACATTTCAGCAGCCATTATGCGATTTTCATCTGCTTTGATTAGAGTCTATCCCTCCAGACCGTAAAGGAGCACGCTCCATACCAATGCTTTTACAATCTTTGTTTTAAGGTTTGTTGTGAGGTTGCGGTCATTCCATAGGTCCTGGAGTTCTATCATCCTTCCCTTGGCCATTCCGATTCTAGCTCTTATATATATTATATTCTGGATATTAAGTGCACTTAATAATGTCTCAGGCATGCATCAATTACACGGTAGAAAAAATTGTATTTGTATGACGCTTGTTGCATGTCTAGGATCGTACATTATTTCCGGGTTTTTGTTGTTGTTGCAATATCATCAATATTTACAAAATGTAGGTAATGATAATATTATAATGACAAGTATGTACAATGTGAAAATCGATTAAAACACTAAGTTATAATATTTAAGCTTAATTATAGGTCAAATGTCATACATGCATATAATATCATCACGACATAATTGATATACAGGGTGACTCAAAAAAATGTTAACACTCCGGGCACATAAGATATCTTAAAAGGACAGGAACACGCGGGTCTAATCTTGATGTATTATGAAAGCTGAGTAAATAAGCTTTCATTTGCATTTTATTGCGTTCCAATTGGTTATTTAGAACGGGAGATATGCTTCAGCAAACACGAGGAAGCAAAATCGGCTTGGTCCAATCCTCTCAGTGTGAAAATAAAGCTTTTAAAATGCACGAAGCAAGAAGCAACATGATTAAGTCACACACACGCATCAGTTAATCTGTTCTTTGTTCTTTGTTCTTTTCAACGCATTATTTCGATTCTTTTCAAGCTTAAAAGACATAAATAAATATATTCCACATAAATTATATAGGTATTTTGTCATGAGTTCAAGTTCTACTCTTTTTCCATGTGCAATGGGTAGCTGTCAGTAAAGCAGTCTTTAAAATTGAAATTGAAACATTTCATGTTCTTTGTTGAAATGGTCCATCCAATAAAATAAAATAACTAATATTGCACTGAAATAAAACTAGTATTGCACTGAAATTAACCATAAATCAATTGCACGTAATGAATGAAAAGATTCAATTATATTCAATAATCGATACATTCTAACTTATGATTAAATGTTGCAATGGTATTGTTACTTTTGAATTACTGCACAATAATGTTTTAATGCAAATTGGACCACGCCGATTTTGCTTCCTCATGTTTGCTGACGCATATCTCCCGTTCTAAATAACCAATTAGAACGCAATAAAATGCAAATGAAAGCTTATTTACTCAGCTTTCATAATAAATCAAGATTAGACCCGTGTGTTCCTGCCCTTTTAAGATATCTTATGTGCCCGGAGTGTTAACATTTTTTTGGGTCACCCTGTACATGACATTACAGTGAAATCAGTTTACAAAGACAGAGTTCTTTTTGAAATAGGAATTTCAAAAAGATAATAAGCAGCGCCATAACATAATTAATTGTCTTTCAGGGGTGCGACATTTTATCTGGTGTCACTATTAAGTCCGTAGTAAATCGTGAGCTGAGAATAACAAGGTTCAAACCGATATTTTAGTCATTTTGAGATATGGCCCATTTTATATTCACGGAAAACAATATAAACATAAGAAATTCATCCGGAAATTGCGTCTATAAAAACATCTATCTTTTAAACACCTCGTCAAGTTGTACATCATTTTAAAGTTTACAAAACCAATATTTCGAGAACACTGAAATGACAGTTAGAACCTTGTAATTCTCAGCTCACGAAATGTCAATTTTTCTCTTATACAGATTTCGCAGCGAAGACTATAGTGAAGTATAAAAAGCTGAAAATTGGTAGTATCATACTGGATAGACATTCCATCTACTTTCATGGTATTGATTGATCTTCCGTTCGACAGATTTAGTCTTGATTTAGAGCATCATTCAGCATCTTTGGATAATCTCATCTATCTACCAGTTAACCGCTCATCCGCTCGCTGACTTCCAGACCGGAGCAAGTTAAACAAGCACAATACTCTCCGCTGACTTCCAGACGAGGGCAAATTAAAGAAGGACAATGCTCTCCGCTGACTTCAAGACCAGGGCAAATTAAAGAAGGACAATGCTCTCCGCTGACTTCAAGACGAGGGCAAATTAAAGAAGGACATTGCCCTTCAAATATGAGTTTCGTACCCGGTCCGTCGTTTAAAGCAAGAAAATGTATGGAATTCGAGTGCATTGAACGTTCTCATCACAAATTGATGACAAATGCAATCAATGCTTTTTACTTCTAATTATAAATAGTCACAGATTAGTTGTGTACATAATACAGGTAATTAATAAGTGTGTAAGCAATATAAGGTTAGTTCAGCCTGTTTAATATTATTTAACTCAATATAAAACTCCATATCGTTCAATTTTGTAGTCGATAGAATAAAGTGGCCACAGCTACTTGCTATTTATGTATTCAATGAAACACCCACTTTTATAACATATTTTGCACCTTGGAAACAGACTAAAGCACTGGCGATATAGCGGAAACTTTGGTATTTATGGGGATAAACATTTGATTAAAGAACGTCAATCGGTGCGCGTGTTACTACGCGAGGATCCTCTAAATTCGGTGCCGTAAGAATGTTCAAAGCGAAGCTGCCCTTTTAATGATAACTCATTTTCAAATAGGAACCCGTTGGAATAATTTTGAAAATCATGACTTTCATTCAAATTTGCTGCAGCAGCCATGCATTATGCTTGTTATCAGTTATTCTTTCATCGGTTTCGTTTCAACAAGGAGAAACAGCGGTATCTGTTGGTTGGTCTCATGGTTGGGGAACATCAGAAACGATTGACATTCAAGATTTTAATAATTCAACAACTTTAGTGACAGTTTCGGCATTGGCATACTATGATTCTATCGATGTGACTCTAACAGAAACGAATGCTGTGTTAATGGAGATGTCAGTCTTGGAAACAATAGGGGCATACTCTTACGTGTACCTTGTCAAGAGTGCTAATGATACAGGAATCGATTGCGCTAAGAAGAAAATTCTTTCCTTGTCAATGGATTCAAATTCGTCTTCTTGTGCTGTCTATTTGGTAACTCAAGCTATTGAATTACGTTTGAGAAATGTTCGAATCACTATACGAATCACTGAGGTGACCGTGCCTGCGATAAATTGTTCATGGGAGGACTCTGCTAACGAGATGATACCTGACGGTCTGTTATTACCCATATGCCATACTATTAGATACGATGATGAGATAAACCTATCATCCGGAGGCGTACCGGGTAGGTTTGGTTGGAAGATTCCAGAGCATTTAGGCAGGGAACCGGGGAATATCTGGATGACTAATACATGGATAAGATGCGAAGAAAGCTGTGAGTGTACCTTAGGGTATAGGCAATGGAAAACGTCGTGCAAAAATGGTTTGGAAAAAATGTTTCTGCTAATTTATACCACGCACTCTATTTATATAAATTTCAAAGGTATGCGTTCGGCTTTCGCAACGGATGCTTTTTCTGGATTATATGCGATGACAATATTGAACCTTGAGGACAATATCTTTGGCAATTTCACGGGTGGATTATTTATTGACCTTATTGAACTGCGAGTTTTAGACCTTACCAATAATAGATTGTCATCATTACCAGTTGATGCATTTATTGGGCTTATTCATTTAGAAGTATTAATACTAAATAACAACACACTAACTGCGGTTTCATTGTCAGGAGTGTTTTCTGTATTAAATCGACTGCAAATGTTATATTTAAATAACAACCTTTTAACTAATCTAAAAGATGGGATATTCTTTGGTCTAATCAACCTGATCTTTATAGACCTTTATAAAAACAAAATGTCATTCTTACACAAAGATTCGTTTACCGGGCTTGCCACATTACAATATCTCTACATTGACACCAATAATCTCGGAACACTAGAACCAGATATATTTTACGATTTGACTGCTTTAAAAGAGTTGAAATTAAACAATAATCAACTGTTATCATTACCGGCTGGCATATTTAACAGATTAGGTAAACTAAAAGAGCTTAATCTTCAGGGTAACAATCTTGCTTCGCTTCCAACAGTCATATTTGCAAGATTGCGTAAATTAGTCAAACTCAGTCTCGGGTTTAATAATATCACCTCTCTACCAGCGGGTATATTTAGCGGATTGAGTAACTTGAAATGGTTGATTCTCGACAGTACTAACTTATTATCACTACCAGATTTTTATTCAACGCCACCTAAGTTATATTTACTCCAAGTAAATGACAATAGTCTGAAATCACTGTCGAATAATGTTTTTACTGGCATGCGCAGATTGCATTATCTATATCTAAATCATAACCTTTTAGCAACGTTATCAAATGATGTTTTTACTGAATTACGCGGCTTGACTATTTTAGACCTATCATTTAATAAGCTTACATCAATGCCCAATACTATATTTGAGCAGAATATTAATCTTATACGACTTCTATTGCAAGATAATAGCGTAACAAATTTGACAGAAAACCACTGCAACAGTTGGGTACATTAAATCTAAATTTCAATTGTTTGGCGTCACAACCAATTCTCAGTGAAGGTTTAATAGCAATACACTTACAAAACAACGAGCTAGCACAACTACGTCCTGATGCGTATGACAATGTAACTGGTTTGTATTTCTTAGACTTAAGCCAAAATAACTTACTGGAAATACATACCCATGCTTTTCGGTCATCAGTTGCATTGAGATATCTAAATGTTTCTCACAACAAACTGTTGACTTTGCCGTCCTTTGATTCATGTATAAACTTATACCTGCTTGACTTAAGCGGTAACAAACTTGTACACTTGGACAAAGAGAGATTTAGATATTTAACACATATGTCATTACTATACTTAGATAATAATCAGATAAATAAATTAAGTCTTGATACTTTCGATGGATTAGGCGACATAAGTGTTTTAAGTGTTAGTTATAACTCGTTGACTAGTTTAGTGCGTGGACTATCTACCGGTAACTACACACGCATATTTCGATTAATACTCTCAAACAATCATATAACAAATCTAACCCCATTTTTATTTTCAGGAATGATTAACCTCGATCTTCAAAATAACCAAATACAAAACATTGCGACTGATACATTTACAAGTACATTTACGAACGTATCTCTCGCGAATCTCGATTTAAGATCAAATCCTCTTTATCTGGTCGGGCACGAGTCTTTCCGTGGACTCTTGAACTCTACATTGTTGATCGATGAAAGTGCAACGTGTTGCTTTGCTATCCTAGTTGGCCAATGCCTTCCGACCAACCCTAAGCCTATCTATCTCACATGTAAAAGAATGCTTGAAGATATTTCTCCAAGAGTCTCTATGTGGGTTTTAGGATTGCTCGCCATTATTAGCAACTTCTGTGTGTTCTGTTTACGTTTTACAGATAAACGAACATCAGTGCAAACACATCTCATACTACATTTATCTGTATCCGACTTTTTCATGGGTGTTACCATGTTATTGTTGGCAATTTTCGATGCTTATTATGCAGATTATTTTCCATCTTATTCTGAACAATGGCGACATGGCACCGTCTGTAATTTTATCAGTGTACTCTCAATATTGTCGAGTGAAGTATCGGTGTTTTTAATAACACTAATTTCTTTTGACAGGTTTCAAGGAGTAACGTATCCTTTCAGCAAATATCGTTTGCGGTCCTCGTCCGTCAGGCTTTGCATTGCATTGACGTGGTTGATTGGGCTTATTCTCAGTGTTATACCAGTTGTATTGTCGAGATCATATCCAGATGCGTTTGAAGTATCTGAGGTGTGCGTTGGTATTCCCATAGCTAGAAGACCCATAGACAGAGAAAGTACTTCGTTGTTTAGTATTTCTATTAAGACAATTGGGTTCTTTGCTTTTGATCGAAGCGTGTTCGATAATTATAATGTGAAAGACGTCTATAGTAATCCATATAGCATCCAATTCAACATGGAATCGATTTACATCGAATATTCGACTTCGACAGTCATTGGATACAAACTTGCAACGTATTTTTCGATTGTAATTTTCATCGGCGTTAACACGATTTGCTTTGTTATAGTGGCCGTACTTTATATTGCTATATTTATAAACACGAAACGATCAGCAAGTACTGCTGGGTTGAAAAGAAGTCAATTGACAGAATTGCGCATGGGGGCAAAAATGTCTGTTATCGTGTTTACTGATTTCTTTACTTGGGTGCCTCTCGTTGTTGTCTGCATCCTGGTACAGACTAAGATTTTGACAGTGAGTCCGGTCATATATGCTTGGACAGTTGCCTTGATATTACCTATAAATTCTGCAATCAACCCATTCATGTATACCATTGTGTTCGCTATCTTTGACTATCGTAACATGAAAATAAAACAGAAACAACGGAAAGACCAACAACACCAACAACACCAACAACAACAAAAAGAACTACAACAACAACACAAACAACAATAGTGTGTCCAGTCATATATGCTTGGGCGGTTGCCTTGATATTACCTATAAATTCAACCCATTTGTGTATACCATTGTTTTCGCTATCTTTGACTATCGTGACATCAAAATAAAACAGAAACAACGGAAAGGCCAACAACAACAATAACAACAACAAAAAGAACAACAACAACACAAACCACAACGGTGTGTCCGGTCATATATGCCTGGACAGTTGCCTTGATATTACCTACAAATTCTGCAATCAACCTATTTATGTATACCATTGTGTTCGCTATCTTTGACTATCGTGACTTAAAACAGAAACAACGGAAAGACCAACAACAAACAATAACAAAAAGAACAACAACAACACAAACAACTTCAGTGTGTCTAGTCATATGATTGGGCAGTTGCCTTGATATTAACTATAAATTCAACACATTTATGTATACCATTGTTTTCGCTATCTTTGACTATCGTGACATCATCATAAAACAGAAACAACGGAAAGACCAACAACAACAACAACAACAACAACAACAACAACAACAACAACAACAACAACAACAACAACAACAACAACAACAACAACAACAACAACAACAACAACAACAACAACAACAACAACAACAACAACAACAACAACAACAACAACAACAGAACACAACAGCAACAGCAACAATGTCTATCAATTCTGCAATCAACCCATTTATGTATACCATTGTTTTTTGCTATCTTTGACTATCGTGACATGAAAAATAAAACAGACACAACGGAAATAACAACGACAACAACAACACCACCAACAACAAAAGCAACAACAACAATCGAAACAACAACAGGAATTGAAGAAATCACATGTAATTAAACTAGATAAAAGACACAAGCATTAAACAATTGTATCAATCAACTGGTAACGATGCTGCTGCTGCTGTTTAGCCATAGTCCTTTAGAGAACCGTCGGCATTCTCTTGCTTGCTTTCACTCTTGCTGCTACCAGTCCGCCGCCGTCTGTCCACTCTCTGATGTTGTCTGTCCAAGCAGGTTTTCTGCGTCCTGGTAGAGCCTTCCCTTCTACCTCTCCTTCAATAGTAGCTATTACTATGCTATCCGCACGTCGCTTCCAGTGACCATACTTTGCACGCTTCCTCTTCCTTAGTTAGGCTAGCAGTCCCTCTTCTTCTTTCACCCCTATTTGGTTGCGCACCCATGAGTTTGACTTCTTATCAGTCCAGCTGATGTGTAGCACTCTGCGCCAAACCCACATTTCAAATGCTGTGATACAGCTCTGTCTCTTTCTTTGAGGGTCCAACTTTCAGAGCCATAAAGCGCTGTACTCCATACCAGTGACCGGACCAGCTGCTTCTTGAGTTTCAAGCTTATTTGCTTTTAGCCTTCCATATTCCATTCAGTTGGCTAGTGATGCCTCTGGCAACTGTCAGTCTGACTCGTATTTCTGGTGCAGAGTCTCCATCCATCCAGACCATTGAGCCAAGGTATTTGAAACGATCCACCTGCTGAACTGGTTACAATAGGAATCATCAAAACCCGTTTTTAATAATGTTACTATTTCTATGTTATGTTAACACAAAAATAGTAGGCCTGATTGAGTTTAGTGACGCAAGAAACAACGTTAATATTATCAGAGTATGGTCCAATTTAATCATAACCATTACCTTCAATTTAATCATAACCATTACCTTCAATTTAATCATAACCATTACCTTCAATTTAATCATAACCATTACCTTCAATTTAATCATAACCATTACCTTCAATTTAATCATAACCATTACCTTCAATTTAATCATAACCATTACCTTCAATTTAATCATAACCATTACCTTCAATTTAATCATAACCATTACCTTCAATTTAATCATAACCATTACCTTCAATTTAATCATAACCATTACCTTCAATTTAATCATAACCATTACCTTCAATTTAATCATAACCATTACCTTCAATTTAATCATAACCATTACCTTTCATTTCACTGGTTCAATGTTAAAGGACACTTTGGCTTGGCATTTAAAAGTGTTGATGCCACACTTTACCATATAAAACTGTGAATATTGAAGTAATGCGATTGATTACTAAAATGTAGTACGCGTTGAGGCCGCAATGCAAATCCAGTACGTATAACGTATACGCAACACTTTCCACGCGGCAGGCGTATGCAGACGACATTCTAAAATGTCACAAAATGTTTCAAAAATGTCAACATTATTGAATTTCATTACAAGTGTGTTGATGCCACACTTTACCATATCAAACTGTGAATATTGAAGTAATGCGATTGATAACTAAAAAGTAGTACGCGTTGAGGCCGCAATGCAAATCTAGTACGTATAACGTATACGCAACACTTTCCACGCGGCAGGCGTATGCAGACGACATTCTAAAATGTCACAAAATGTTTCAAAAATGAATTTCATTACCGTATTTGGAATCACCATAGAAATGCATTCAAATAAGATCAAACATGCCTAGTATTGGTTCAGTAATTTTTGAGATAGACTTTGACAATTTGGAAAAGTTTCTGATAAATTAGTTTTGTATAATGGTAAAACCAATAGCCGCGTGGAAAGCGTTAAGACTTATACGATAGTCGCCAAAGCACCCATAAAGATAGAACTGAGATTATATCTTATATCTTCGTCCGCAAGACAAAGTGGCGTATAACAATGTTTCCCCCTAATTGTCGCTCATAGGTTAGAAAATCTCCGTTTTACACGGTGACGTATGACTCTGCCATATAAAACGAAGAATATAGAACTATGAGCACAGTTCATTTTTAACCTATCATCTTTGTTTGATAGTAAATATAAAATTAAATGCTTTGTTGCATTCAAATCGGTAAATAACGAAGCGAACGATTCACAAATTATTTATTTAAAAAGGTTACAATTATCGTATTATAGCTTGAAGCCGACAATATTAGGGTTTTTCTATGTAAATATTCAAATCATTTGAGTGAAGAGTTTTACAATTTCTTCTGGCTCTTCTGGGAAAGCAGTCGTATATTCATGATGAAAATTCTCAACACAGGAATTTTGATTTTTTTTTGTGTTTGTTTTTGAAAGTTGTGTCTGTGATGAGGAGTTGTTAAAACGAACACAAGTTAACCAGTGCATCACTCAACGTTGTTTTACATTTTAAACAATGTTGCTCAAAATGTAATTGATTTGGTTTAAAATGTTGAGTAACATTGCTTAAAATGTTAAACAACGTTGAGCGATGCACTGGTTAACTTGTGTTGTTTAAAACATTGAAACAGCGTTTTAACAGTGTACGTTATTTTCCTATCAATTTCTTATTTTCAAGTTTGCATACGGAATTGGTTTTGCCACAAAATCAATTTGGAATGCGAACGATGAATTTGAATGCAAACGATTTGAATATACAGAACATAAAAACTGTATGAATCCTATATTGCATTATATGTGTTAATTTCATTATTTAGATTGGTTTAAAGTCCCAGGCATCTTCTAAATGGTGGACAAACTGACTGTGAATCTTATTTCATTACATATTATTTACAAAATACAGAATCTATGGTGTCAAATTAATTTAAAAAAAGGGGCATTGTCAAAATTACATGTTTACGTTTCTTATCGTTTTTCTTTGTTAATCAACTGATTTATACGAACAATATTTGAAAATATATTTAACCCTATTTATACAGATGCTTTTCCCCCTTAGCTGTACGGCTTTTCAGGAAGCACGGCGCGGAGTGAACATAAACTGTCCTGCTAGCCGGACAATTTATTTTTCACTCTAAATTCACTCTGAAGTTATTAGGAATCGTTTCGCTTTGTAACTCAGAATATATTTAAGATCACATTATATCCCTTTAAGTGAGCTGCCAGAGGAGCACGGGCACCCATTTTATGTATCTGTGGTTCATTAGCATATGTCCCCCATGTGAAAAAGTGTACTTTAGGTCCCAGATACTGGCATTCCAGTACCGGTCGATACTGGTACATGAATTTTGCCAGTATCGCTCGATACTGGAACACAATTTACATGTTCCAGTATCGGTCGATACTGGAACATCAAATTGTGTTCCAGTATCGACCGATACTGGAACACTTCATGTGTTCTAGTATTGCCCGATACTGGAATGGTTTCGTTCCAGTAACGATCGATACTGGAACAAATTAAATGTTCCAGTATCGCCCAATACTGGAACATTTTGTTCCAGTATCGCTCGATACTGGAACATGTAAATCGTTCCAGTATCGCTCGATACAAGAACAATTTACATGTTCCAGTATCGAGCGATAATGGAATGATTTAATTTGTTCCAGAACTCGTGTATTGTCATATTTGTGAAAAGGGGACGACTATTTCAGCTTTAAAAATTAGCGACATTTTTACGACGTCAGATTTGAGTGCATTATAGTTATTTTTTCTTTTTTCAAATACGTGTTCAGTTGTTATATATGAATTGCGGGATTTTTTTCTATTATTTTTTTGAAGAAAAAAATGTCGTTGTATTTTAATATATTACGAGGGAAAAACATCTAATTCATGGTTTGGGAACAACATTGTTTATGTTGGAGTACTACACACTAAATGGGGTCGTTCAATATCTTTCTCTTGAAGTTGTTGTGGCTCTGAAAAGAGCTTTTATGGATACTAGTAGGATGAGCTGATTGGTAAAGTCAAATTTACGTTACGTATGCATGATCTTTTTGTCTTTTTGAAAAATTCGTAGTGGCTTGGAAAACTACCGATTGAAAACCCCATCTTTGCATTGAAAAACAAACAAGTAGCTACATGTAGCTATGGTTTTTTTTGTTGAGTTTTTTGTTTGGCAAACATTTCAATGTTGGCCTACATGTATATTTAACTACACAAATATAAAACGGCATGTTGAGGCCATGCTTATAATGTCATTGTGACGTCAAGTGTAAGATGTTTGTACTTGTCACGAATAACCAAACAAATAATAATAATGAAGTGTCTCAGACAACAGCTTCGACGGGTCCATCTAAAAAGAACAACCATCTGTAGTCATTAAGAAACGGAAACACCGACACATATCAACACTAGACACTCGCCAACGTATAGAATAAACCGCACGAGAGAAGAGACGAACCTCCCAAAGATTCCCTTCGCTTGACACATCACAGGCAGTTTTGAATACCACAAAACGGCTCTTTTCAGAGCCACCCTATTTCCTGAAAGAGAAAATAACCATACAATCCAACTTCACCAATATTGTATTGGATGATACTGGCACATTTTTAATGTTCCAGTATTGGGCGATACTGGTACATTTGTCATGTTCCAGTATTGGGCGATACTAGAACATTTTTCATGTACCAGTATCGGGCGATACTGGTACACATTCTACCAGTATCGACCGATACTGGAACAAAATAATGTACCAGTATCGATCGATACTGGTACATTATTTTGTTCCAGTATCGGGCAATACTGGAACATTTTAAACGTGCTAGTATCGAGCGATACTGGAACAAAATAATTTACCAGTATCGAACGATACTGGGTGTTCTAGTATTGGTCGATACTAGTACAGTCTAGTATCTGGGAGCTAAAGTACACTTTTTCACCCCATGTTATGTCTGAGCTATTGATTTGAAAGTGTGATCATAATGATGAAGTGATTATAGTTTTGCTGGCTTCGGTCTCTACAACATCCAACACCTCTACAATAAATGATACATGAATGGATATAGAGAACCTGTGTGTGACTACACCTTTGATTCGATTATTATACTAGTAGTGTTCCGAAGAACACAACAATAACTATTTGATTTCATACTATGAATTGGACGCCATGCACCAGCCCTATTTAATGTACAAAAGGCCGAGTATTCCTTTTGTTGCCTATTCCTCCTGGCTACACGGATAACTTGCATCGACGTGTTAGGTTAATGTGGCTCTATTGGCCGAGTCAATGTAGATTTCATTTAAATTCAAATTATGTTTTGGCCCTTGGTCTGACGATTCTGGAACTGAAAATTGTATTTCAATCGGAGTTTCGGTTGTCGAGATATGTTTGGTCAGAGGGGCATACAACCAACATCTTTGGCAACAACCTTCTTTTTATTTTATTTATTTTTTCAATTCCAGTTGCCAGGTAATTCACTAATTATGTTTAATTATGTATGCATAAAATATGCAAAGTAAAGTTTGTGGATAGATGAGATGAGCTATGATGATGTGACTTGGTATATGGGTAGTACACTTGAAGAATTTCAAACATACGTTGGCGTTTGTCTCAATTAATAAGAAGGCCCACTAATTAAAATGTATAAACATTTTATATTTGATGAATCAGTCAATAGAGCCACTAGATACGTCTTTCATTAATACCAAAATGTGTACACGAATAGGCTATTCATAGTGCTCAAAAGAAACTAAAACTTAACAATACGCTCTTAACTCCGAAAACATCGCTCCAATGAAAACATAGCTCCCCCACCCACACCCCTATTAAACATTTGTTAAACCGGAAGCGCCCTAAAAAAATACCCTCCATGATAACACTTGAGCTGGCAACGGTTTCTCAAGAGATGGTCAGGGATACTATTAATTTTGGGATAGGAAAGTCCTATACTAACGTACGTAAGCGAAAACGGTCCCTTTTGCATATTTACATAAATTATGGTAATCATCGGAATGTGTCGGTGACCGGCGTTTAACGCGTTTAACAATGTTTAACCAGGTTTAACGTAATATTTGGTCGGCATAGGTTTGAGGGCGCTGTGGATTTACACAGACGACGGTGGTCACGCGAAACCTAAATGTTGAATACGTAATGAATACACGTAATCGCGAATGTTAATCTTATCATTTTGACAATTTCATCATAATTAGAAGAATTGTCATCGTTACCGGGGCGATGACTGTTAAAAATAATTCAAAATAGTGCACTCCCGTTGACATATTGGGTCGTCTGAGAGACGCGTGGCCAGCGTCGTGTCGTCTGCTACAATCACGCCTGATCAGTATAGCGCCACCAGTTCTATGCCGACCAAATTTTAATTTAAAAGTGGCCTCCGATCGGCAAGCTCAGTGGCACCCCTGAGATGGTGCTACACTGCAATTCCAATATGACCTTTCTCATCGAATGGAGTGAGATGGCCACTCGAGGGGCTATTCTTGTGTCCGTATTTCACGCTACATTTGGTTGTATCTCGAAAACCGTAAGTGTGTATATTTACAGCAGCATTTTTGGTAAAGAAAATCATACACCATTTAAAACCAAATAAGTAATCAAATAAAAAACTGCTTGTATATAAGTGTACATATTGGAAAGTTACACATTATTCTTGCGAATAAACATGTCGGTATCAGGGAAAATCTGTTCTGAGCTTCAAAAAAAGTCTGAGCTTCAAAAATCTTCTTTTTTGTTCGTCTGCATAATATGATAGTCCTCCTGGGCGCACCAGGACTGGGAAAGCGCGCGATATCAGCACCTAGTATAATTTGTTTAGCATTTAGTGTCGTTAGGTTTAATTTAAGGTTAATGGTCATCCAGCTTAATAACTTCTTCTTTTACGTGCAGCCTCAGCATAGGCCCAGTGATACGCATATTATTGATTCACTGGTGGGGACCAACTCACCGGCCGATAGTAAGATGAGGATCGGAGTTGGTTGCTTCGATTGATCAATGTAGCCTACACACACCTGTCACACTATCGTGCGTGCTGATAACCAATATTCGAAAATGAAAATTTCACTTTGTCTCATTCTTTTCGGTGTAGCGTTCTTAACTGTTGTCTGATCTTCGCGAACAATATCTCAAATTGAAATGGAGAAGTGAATCCATAATTACAGTACGGAAAAAACAGTGACGATCGAATAATGAGCCCAGGAATGTCTTTCCCGATAGCAAAACTTCATTATAAGAAAGAACAAAATGTGATAACTGTTTGAAAAAGATCACATAATATTGCTTTAATGACCAACTGGTATTAATATTAAATTATTACCATAATTACGACTGAAGTTTCAAGATATCCTATATGAAGAATAACATCGTAGGTAGTTCATATAGTGACAACGTTTTCTTGAACCGTTGTCATAATTGATTTAGACCTATTCCCTTTAATGTTAGAGGAACCCCAAATCATCGGAGTATTGGTCGCTTCAATGGCGACCCCCCCCCCCCCCCCCCCCCCCCCCCCCCCCTTGGCTGCGCCACTGCCGCTATAATATTACTCGTATGTATTGCTCGCACATTCCGTTTTACAAAGATTACTTGATTAATTAAGTACGATTCAAAATACATTTCCTTTGTCCATACGTTTTATGGCTGTAAAGATGCAAATTAAATAACATGTTGTATTTTGGCGCATGAGAGATTCATAAAATAATTCTGAGTAACACAAAATATTTTTTTTCCTCTGGATTTAAATGATTTTTCTTCATTTATTTTTAACAATTTTTACCAAAATATCTGCCTCTATAATTTCAATAAATTTCCTTTGTGAACGAAGATATTTTATTCGACTTCGTGGAAGCTTCTCGGTCAATGATGATTTCGGTACAAATTATGAATTGGTAAAGCACACTTCAAACAAGAATACGGTACCCTTAGTAGTAATGATGCCTAGCTGGCTAAGGGA
The DNA here is from genome assembly GCA_035610835.1 of Ophiura sarsii. Classification (NCBI taxonomy): domain Eukaryota; kingdom Metazoa; phylum Echinodermata; class Ophiuroidea; order Amphilepidida; family Ophiuridae; genus Ophiura; species Ophiura sarsii. The sequence continues at coordinate 36,361,312 of CM069459.1, forward strand.
CTTAGGTTTTCGATTCATTCTTTTAGCCACGTAGCTGAAGGTCGTGGTACTTATTGTTTTTTTCGAGATTTTTTCTTAGTCATAAGTCCTGCGTAGCTGAAGATCGTTGCACTTAGATTTTGTGGCCATAAGTCCCGCTTGGTCAAAAACTTGGTCTGGCTAGAACGTTGAGTAAGAGCCGTTATTGAGACTTTAAAGCGCGGGGACGCGTCCTTATCCGCGACAGCAGATAGCGTCTGGAATGACTGCATGACCGCGTATCGGTCAGGCATACAACATTGCTCGCGCTAGCGACTGGTGTCACCGGATGGTAACAACTAGAAGCGACTAAGACTCGAAAATAATATTAGCCATTGAAGCGACCAAGACTCCGATGATACAGACAGTTGATAAGTTTTGTTCGTTCAGAGTTCTTAAACAACAATTTATATATATTTTGTATTTATTGTTCTCTCTCATTTATTACTCTGATTTTATTTTACTCTTCTAGATATTCATACTGTTATTATAAAACTCGTTAAAACCTTTCTATCAGTTATTGTTGCGCTAAATACTCTTTTCTAAAGATTTATACGGATATATATATATATAGATTCCATCTCTCACGACTGAAAATATTTGAATGACCGTTAGGACTAAGTATGCTATTCATCTATTGTCTCGGATATAAAGGGTTCAACAAAAGAAAGTATAGGCCTACCACTTTATTATGTCATTTTGAGTAACATTCAATTTGATATGACCAAACAGGCTAGATAGGCATTTATATGAATCTTTTAGGCATAAATTGATATCAAATTTGCCCCCTAACAACAAAGATAAACCATGATTAGCACCATTTAAAGAAAATTGGTCACTTTTCAAAAGTCACATTTCTAATCATGGTTTATCTTTATTGTTAGGGGGCAAATTTGGTATCAAATTATGCCTAAAATATTCATCTAAATGCCTATCTAGCTTGTTTGGTCCAAAAAAATGGAATGGGACTAAAAATGACATAAACAAAGTGGTATACTTTCTTTTGTTGAACCCTTTACCTTGTATTACTACTCCATCCTAATCCGTGCATATTTTTAATGTATAGCTATGTTCACACTGTGGTTAATCGCAGGGATAGCACTGGCTCAAAAATATGAGGAGTCCCATTACATTTTTCGGGACCCTTAAAGGACTGCAAAAACTAAATGTAAGGGGTCCCCAGAAATATAAGGGGTCCTGAAGTTTGCGCCTTTAAAAATAGTCAAAAACCGATTTAGAGAAATTAGAGGTTCAGTTCAGCGCAGAGAGCTAGAAATTACTGCAGCCTTTTTGTTTAAGGAACGCATTTTCCCCGTTTGATTTGAATCCCCTCGACGCTGCCTCGGTGCAAGATGTGCACCACATCTTCTCCACATCGAACTCTAACCATTTAAATCGGTTCTTAGGCTTGTATGCTCTTGTTTTCTTAGATATGGAGCCATTGTTTACCATGTATACCTCGAATGGTCATGGATAAATGTGTACAGCAGCAACGATGCATGAACGAAAATCGATTTAACGGCATGTTATTCAGTAGACTGATACATTGTAGCTTACACATTGTTCACGCTCGGTCTTGTACAGAGATCGTTCAATTTGAACTGTGAGTCTGTGACCCTCATTGCAAACAGTCGCTAACACAGATACGCACACTAGCGTATGAACGTGTAACTCATATACCTATGTCGTGTCCATGTTAATCAGTAGAAGATACTTATAGAATGTTTTGGAAATCGCTTGAAACTTTTGCGGAAGCAATTCGGAAGCGATTTAATGTGTTTAAAAACTTTTAAAAATACAGGATTTACATCGTATTTATCTTTTACGGACATTAACAAATTTACAATGTAGGAGATTGACAATTTTCAGAATGTCTGAAGGTTTCCACGTCCATACATCGTCAGATTTAAGGGGTCCCTTCATTTTCGATTGGGACCCTGGTCCATATCCAAACTCTCAGTGCTTTTAAAGCATTTTTCTAGCGATTTAAAAGCACTTTTCCAACGGTATTTCGTTCTATTGTTAAAAGCATCGGAAAAAGATCGGTGATTAACTAGAAACCTCTCTACTTATCTGGCGTTAACAATATAACTATTGTAGTACTCTCGATGGCTGCATTAGTGAAGCAGACAGATCAAAGGCGCAAGGAAGGTTGTGTTATATTCTTTAAGAAATACTAAAATAGTATTTCTTAAAGAATATACACTTACACTATTTTCCCGGTATTCAAGTATAAAATAGATGTTTTAAATATCTTGGTCAACCTCTTTTTGTTCTCATGACCACCCCTGCTTTGACTCATTAATCGAAAGTAGTGACGAAATTGCACTGTTGTCTAAATAAATGCAGCTTCGTGAAAAATTCATACCAATTTGTTACAAACATCGCACCCATTCTATTTTAATGGAATGTTTATATAAAGGGGTCAAAAAAGTAAGCCCCCCCCTACACAAATAATCGTTTCCAAAGATTGAAACACTTATGAAAAGCGAAAACGCTTGGCTAACTATAGAACGTTTCTCCATTTCAATATCATTATTACCTTTCCAAAATAGTCACATTTCACCAAAGTGATGTTTTAAAAAAAAAGTGGCACTTTTCAAGATTTCATACGAGTTTGTGTGCACCCACAATTAGGAATTTTGAAAGATTGAAACATCTACGAAACGGGAAAACCCTTGGCTACACACGCAAAGTTTACATGTTTACCCTTTTCAATATCATGTTTACTTACTTACTTATGTCGTTCTCGAACGGTCCTCGTGATGGCTCGCCAAACTACTCTGTCCCTCATGCATGCTTTCATCTCCTCAACCTTCAGTCCTGTGTCTTTCGCCAAGACGTCCAAGTATGTTAAGGCTGGGCGTCCGACAGATATATGTCCGTGCTTGGGCCTCCAAAGCAGAAGGTCAGACACTATTTCATTTTCTCTTCTCATGCAATGCCCGGCAAATTTCATCCTTCGGTCTGTGATGTTTTCTGATACCTTTTGTAATTTTCCATACAGGTCTTTGTTCGGTACCTTGTCTTTCCAGCTAATGTTGAGTGCAGTTCTCAGCATTCTAGTGTAGCACCCATCTAGAGATTTCTTAAGTCTGTTGGTGATGGTCCATGTTTCAGCTCCATACAGTAGAACACTTTGAACAGTAGCTTGGAAAAGTCTGATTTTTATTTTTCGACAGAGGCTGGATTTCCACACTTTGTTCAGAGCATTGCAGGCCTTCCAAGCAAGTGCTTTGCGTATTTTTATGTCATGCTGGATACTACCAACCCAAGCTCCCAGGTATTTGAAGTCCTCTACGTTGTCTAGGTTACATCCGTCAGAGGTTTTTAGCTGTACTGCTTGTGTTTGGTGAAATACCATACATTTGGTTTTCTTGGCATTCATGTGGAGCCCACACTCTTAGAAGGTCAGGATCAAATATGAGACGAAAAGGATCAATTTTGATCCAGAAGTGGTATCACATATGAGCTTACCCTTTCCGGATCAAAGTGATCCGACAAGCAGGATCAAAAAGTTTGATCCGAAATGGGATCAAATATTTCTGTCAAATGATACAGAAACGGATCAAAATAATGATCCTGCTTGTCGGATCACTTTGATCCGGAAAGGGTAAGCTCATATGTGATACCGCTTCGGGATCAAAATTGATCCTTTTCGTCTCATATTTGATCCTGACCTTCTGAGAGACCCACTGCAGACTATATATCGAGTGCAGTAAGCTTACTACATCGTGTAGGCCTAGTACATCGCAGTGATCGTGACATTTTGTGGGGAGCATTTTGACCGAAAATCGTACTGATGGCACTGGTCGGGTACAAGAAATTTGTTCACAAGAATAGAGCATGTTCAAACATAAAAAATAAAACTACTTTACCGACAAAATCATGTAACATTTTACAGATTAGACTGGATAACTTACCGCGGTATTTCACCCTTGTTTCAATGGCGACCGAATTCAAAAGATCGTCTGCTTGTCGTCTATCGGTTTGCGAAAGAGTGACGTCAGTCACCTATTGACCAATGAACTTTTTCATCGAATTGATCCGGAAATCAGATCAAAGTTGATCAAGGTGAATTTGATCCGTTTGTTGATATCTATCTGGAAACGGATCAAAACGATCCGAAAACGGATCAAAACGATCCGAAAATGATCCTTAAAGGATCAAAACAAAGTGAGCCGGAAATCTACTCATGTATTTGATCCTGACCTTCTAAGAGTGCAGTTTTGAGTGCTGCTTCCTCAACATATTTCAGCAGCTTCTGTGCCTGCTCCTTAGTGTCAGATAGTAACGCTATGTCATCTGCAAAGTCAAGATCCGTGACTTTCTTTGGCCCTATTCTTCGACTTTGTCTAGGCTTGATGGTGAATCCTAGTTCCTCTTCTCTCCCACTGATAGCTATTCTTAAGCAATAATCAAGGATGATTATGAATAGGTAGGGGGCAAGGGTATCTCCTTGGAGTACTCCTGCTAGGATGTCGAACAGTTCCGTGTCGCCATCAGGTGATATCACTTTGGCTCTTGTGTTTTTGTAGGTTTCATCAATTGCATCTGTTATGACTTGTGGGATACCGTATGCTTTGAGTATCTTGATCATTTTCCCACGATGTATGGTGTCGAATGCCTTTTTGAAGTCAATGAATGTAATGACTGCAGAGAGATTATTAGAATGTATACCTTCGATGATTCTCCTGAGCCCAAGAATGTGTGAGGTAGTGCCTCTTCCCTCGCGGAAGCCATTCTGGTTAGTTCGAAGTAATTCATCTAGGTGAGGTCTTATTCTGTTGAGAATCATTCTGTTGTATGTCTTGGCCACAATGGAGTTCAGACATATGCCTCTGTAGTTTCCTGCTTGACTTAGGTCACCAGATTTTGGGACTGGAATCAGGTTCAATATTGCCCACTGGTCAGGTTTTTGCTTTTCTAGGAGGGCCTTATTACAGATGTCCAGTATTATATCATCAAGATTGCATCTTGTCAGGAGTTCAGGTGGAATGTTGTCCTCTCCAAAACTTTTCCCCTCCTTGATAGATTTCTTGGCTTTCTGGTACTCGGTGTTATTGAAGGCAGTACACTTAATTGGTAGTTCTTCGAAAATCTTTGGGATGTCTTCATCTTTGTCAGTCACTACCGGTGGATTTCCTAGGAGTTGTTGGAAGTGGCAGTACCAATTGTTGACACGTTCTTCCTTTGTCTTTCCTTTCAGGATTCCAGTCCTAGAGGTTTTCCTTCCACTTACTTCGTTAATGAGCTCCCAAGATAATCTGTGTTGCATGTTTAGGGTTGCCTTTTCCACTTCTTTTAATTTCTTGTCCAGGTATTCAGAATTGACTTCATCATAGGCTTGGTCGAGTTCCCGTTTACCTGCTTCAAACTCATGTGCAGACTCTTTATTGTCTTCTGTGACATGTTTTTCATACTTCTGTCTTAGCTTCTTTCTGGCAGTTTCTACTTTCCTACTGTAACACAGGGCCTTTTGCCTCTTCTTACATATTTTTGGTAGTAGTTTCCCGGCAGTTTCTTGATTTGCTATGATAAGGTTTCCATATGTTACTGTTGGATTGTCATCACAGGTGTCGTTTAGTAGTGTGTATTTGTTTCTGACTTCGACAGAATATTGGTCTTGCAGTTCTGAGTCTTGGACAAGCTTATTCCAGTTGTATTTCAATTTCTTTGGCTTGGTTTTGCTGTTTGCTCGTAGGCTTAATCTAATCTTTGAGGTCACTATTCTATGATCAGATCCAATACTTGCAAACGAGTTGTAGGCTTCTGTGTTCAGAATACTATTTTGCCATTTCTTTCTGATCAGGATGTAGTCAAGTTGTGCTCTGAATCCACTTGGTAGAATACAGGTCCATAGTTTTGTTACTTTCTTTTGGAATCTGGTGTTTGTAATAACTAGGTTATTTTCCATTGCAAACTCTTCTAATATCTCCCCGTTCCTGTTTGTGGCTTCATGGTAGGCAAAAGGAGCAATGTCGTTACCAATTCGAGCGTTAAAGTCCCCAATTACTGTCAAGAAATGATGGGCCGGTACTGATTTGGTAGTTTCTTTCAGCTCGTCATAGTAGTCTCTTACCTCATCTTCATTTGCCACATTGGTGGGAGAGTATGTACATATAACCGTAGTTTTTGGATTGCCATTAAAAGTTGCTTGGATGGTTCTGGTGCTTATGTAGCAGATTGAGGATATGGCTCGTTGTGCTCGTGGACTTAACAAGATGCCAACTCCACCCACTGCAGCTCCTTGTCTATTTCTAGTAGCAGATGCTGTGACAAGTTGATAGCCCTCTATAATATTGTCATATCTTATCTGTTCATCTGTATGAACTATCCGATGCTCTTGGATTCCAATAATGTCAATTTTGTATTGTTGAGCTAAAGCACACAGCTCAAGTTGTTTATTTGTGTTCCTAATTGTTCTTGCATTTAGGGTTGCAATGTTCATCACTTTCTTGCATTTCAGAAAATGAGGTTTCCCTTTACTGTCGCCGTTATCAGTCACTGCCCTTCCTGATGTAGTCCCCTGAGGATTTAAGGCACTGACGTCATCATTTTCACTTTGAAGTGAGGAAGTTTCAGCATTTGGGAGATTATCAGGGACTCTAACCCTGGTGTTTTTATTTGATGCCATCATAAAGTCTTTCAGTTGCTATAGTTTACTGGTGGTCGCAACTCCTACCAGCAGGTATGTTTACTTATATCATGTTTACTTTTCCCAAAACAGTCACATTTCCCCAAATGATGTTTTCCGAAAAGTAGCACTTTTCAACGATACAGGGACTTTATTGACGTGAATGGTGGACACTATTCGCTAGTCATGCATGAAATAAAATAACTGTATTTATAAATTAAAGGCTGGCTCACATAGTAGCGGTAGATAACCAACGGAGGGCGACGGACGTGAACATCACAAAATGTTGGCGGCAAAAGGGGAAAAGCTAGATTCGCTGACGGGTGGGAACGACCTTCAGCGACAACACGACGGCAAGGGACGAATGGCTGGGGCAGGGTCCCCAACGAAATCTGAACGGAATGACAACGATTTTTTTGCCGCCACAACATTTTCAACATGCTGAAAATTTGCCGACGGACGCGACTAATAATTTCGGTTGTCTGCGGTGGCTAGCGGATTCGTCAGCGACAACTGACGGCAACACACGATGATTGGCGGGAAATTCAAAATTGCAATCCTCAGCTTACCGTAGCTTGCCGTTGACCCCTCTCCGTCATGGTGTGAGCCAGCCTTTAATTAAGGACCAGCTAAAGAAAGAAAAGACTTTCTTTTAATTGAAAATAAAGACAATTTTTAACAGTACTGGATACATGTTTGTAACTTTCTTGCATACGATTTTGAAAAGTGCAACTTTTCTGAAAACATCCTTTTGGAAAAATGTGATTGTTTCGGAAGAAGTGAACATGCTATTTTACAGGGGTAAAATTCTTAAAAATGTTCAGATTTTAATGAAAATTATTCAGATGGATACAACAAGCCATAAAATAGTTTGCCATATCTACTAGTTATTCATATTATATTAGTTTCATTAGGTCACCGCCAGGAAGCTACTAATGTGTGCTTGCCAAAAATAAAGAAAGTATGAACAAGGCTGCAAATTTAGTACGATTTCAATGACACAACTCCGGAATCGACTGACTGATTAAAAATGTCCGTCTTGTATACTGTGCATTGACATCAAGAGTAAAATGCCCGTAACACAATTGCATAGATATAAGCATGGACATCTTTGCACAGACGACGATGGACACGCGAAAACCTAAATTTTAAATTCGTATTGGAATAACACGTAATCGCGAATGTTGATCTAATCATTTTGAAAAATTCATCATAGGTTAGAAGAAAAATTTTCCAATCCAAAACCGTTGTGGGTGGCTAACCACCCGCAGTGTCAGTATCATTTTTTGAATTTAAACCGTTGTCCCATTCACTTGATCACGTAACCTCGTTCGCATATTTTAACCTGAATATTCGTGAATACGCCCGTGTCCAGCGTCGTCTGTCTTTGCACACAATATTGTGCAGCGCCCCCTATTGGTATAAATTAATCGGACCGGCAGATTGTCTGAATTCAAGCAAACTGACATATTAAAGTTATAGAGTGGAGAATAAAGAATGGCGCGCTAAATGTAATGCGTGTTACCGTGGAATCGCCCTCATACGTTTTCCCTACCACCAGATAACGGGAAGTTTTTTAAATGCTTATCTCTAATGTAATACTGCTTGCAAAATTCCTAAAAGTGGGAGGTAATGTCGGCGCGCATTCTAGCGGACGCATCATGATATCGGCTTTCACATTCCCGCAAATAAAGAAACAAAGTCAGCCGTGGCGCAGATAGCACTGCGCCTATCATGATTGAGTACGCGCTGATGTCACTTTCTACTCTCGAGCTGACACAGAGTACAGTCTCGTCCTTCCATGCCTAGAATGATACAAATGGTAATATTTCTGGTGTAAGATAATAATAAATAGCTAGCGTAAAGAAATACTTAACACGTAGCAGTAACAGAGATTGTATTATTATTCTAATATTTTCATAGAAGATGAAGTTATTCTCTCGTCTTATTCTAACGCTGCTTACCTTCAAACATATTAATGATTCTTTATTTTAAATCAATTAAAAGGGTATAAAATGTTCGTCACATATTATATAATTGCGCAAATATGTTTTCTTATGTACTCCTGATCCTACTGATATGTTTTTCTTTGTAATCAGATGGATGATAAGAGATGAGAGGAATTGTCCAAAAAGATATACAATAATTCCTTTCTGAATAGAAACATATATAATTCTGACCTTCAGTGGTATCGGAACAAAATCTAGGATCGAAGGTAGGGAACTTATCATACACAAGATGCATTGAGTCAACTATGAAACTATTCCTAAGAGATCGGGCCCTGTGCCCAGAAGTCTTGTAATTAATATATAAAACGGTTCAAAATTATCTAACCATTAAATTCATGACAATAATTGTAAAACAATCAAACTTGTAAGATGATTTAATCCAATTGAATGCTGATTTTGCGAATTTAAATGCCAATTGGTGAAAAAGAAATTTTGATTTAGCTCGAATCACAATAACAAGTCCAATATACTTCCAAATAGATTGTAGTATTTACCAAATTGGCCGCGCATTCGTCATTTAACATGGCAGTGTATGAACAGATATGAATCTCTATAAATTTAAATGATTTTGTATGTTTCAATTTCAATTCTTTTAAATGAAATTTGGGGCTTGTTTTATGAAAAAGATACCTCAATATACGTCGATAACAAGATTTCTCACGAAATTGAATACCCATAATACAAATTGGACTTAACAAAGTGCGAAATTCGTCGGGAAAACCTATACTACTCTTTAAATGTAAAAGAGTGGATTTCCACTCTTTCTTTCAAGGAGTTGAACGCAGGACAACACGTTTTTGAGTGGAAAAACACTCTAAAAGGAGTGAAAGGGGATTTTATATGACAATGTTCCACTCTATTGAGGGTGAAAAATTAACTTTCACACTCATTTTAGAGTGGACATTTTCCTCTCTAAAACGGGTTGTCCTGCGTTTCACTCCCTTCACTCCTTTTCGAGTGAATTTCCACTCTTTCCACTCGTTTTACATTAAGAGAGTATAATCACTCTTGGTTGCAAACACGCCAGACTAGTATGGCCTAATACGTACATTTATAACTATTGGGCACGGCAAAATGTCGGTCGTTTTCTGGTGCAAGCCTATTGGAGAGTTTGAAGTCCAAAAATATGGAGGTAAACTGTTAACTAATGTAAAACAATTATTCTTTTTCTTTAAAACTATCGAATACGGAGTAGTGGTGTTTGTTTTCATCAGCGTTATTAGCTGGTTATCAGCGTATTTCAATGCAATCCCACACGTAGCGTAAAACCGAAGTAGGGCTTATACCAACAGCAACGCAATATCGCCCAACACTAGGGAAACCCTAAATCCGCGTATTATATCGTAATTATTAAAATGTGTTCATGTTCCTTAAACTATGGTGTTGATTTCATGACATACTTGTTCCTTGTTAGTTAGGAGGTGTGTGGGGTGTGATGATGTTTTTGTGTGAGTTTTGTTTTCTTCTTTTTTTGATTATGCATATTTTCTTTGTAAAGTTGGTGCAACACCTCCTCAGGCTTTGCCTTTTGTTGCATCTCCTCCATCGTTTTTGTATTTTAATGTATTTTAAATTGATTTTTTTATATGCTGGAAATAATAAATAAATGAATGGAATGGAGTGAAGAGTGCACACCACCAAATAATATTTTGCATTCTGGCAATACCCGACAGTGTTTGAAATTGAGATTGACCCCACCATAAGTCTAAATATAACATCCTAGAAAAGGTAATACTTAATGTGCTGTAAAGCTCGTATACCTAAATGTTTCATAATGTTGCAGTTGTAGGTGTTTTCCTCCACGTTAGGCCCACAATATCTAGCTTTTTCTTGAATAGTATCATTTTACACGATTTTAGAGTTTCCACCAATTTAGAGCTAAAATCCCATAGGCAGCTTGTCGTACCTAAGATAGATATCATTGGCCCGTAGCGGGAAAAACTGCTGGTTACCCCTACACAAAATGATTGTTTTTAAGCAGAAGACATCTTGATTTTCAATAAAAAAAAGAATGATTTGAATAAATAAGTTTGCTCTAAATGTGAAAAAAAATGAACACGAACTTGACCTCTTAACCACGCAAAGCAATAGAGAACTAATTTGGTGGTTTAGGACCTGTAAGAGTATGAGCAAAAAGAACGGCATCTCATTCTCTGTAGTGTTAGTGTATACGTACTTGAATGGTAGCCTATGCACATTCTTCATTCACCCCATCTATAAAGACAAGCATGAACGGATCGCCATTTGCTCGGTAAGAAAGTGGGATGAGACTGCCTTTCAAATCAAAACTGTCATCATCTGCAGTAGTGTAGAACTCATACTGGTCAAAGTCTCTGAGAATGTTGTAAACTACAACCCGCAAAGCTGTTCCCAACCCGACTGCTCTCTCTGGGTGTTCCTCTTTAACCTTCGCCATTAGTCTAATATAAATTTAATACAAAAATGCGCGTCTAGAGTGTTGACCGTTAGGCGACGTAAAAAACACCCTGTTTTACGGACGGACCTGTCAATTAGGGTCGTCGGTCGGTCGGGCGCTTTTTTTAACCTAAAATGTCACCAAAATCTGCAAAAATCGGGAATTTGTAAAAAAAATTGCGACAATTTTTGTCCAAAAACAGCTGATTTTACATGATATGAGAAACATTTATCTAAAAAAATAAAAATTAAAAAAAAAGTTGGGTGTTTTTTTCGTCGCCTTATTCAATTATAATGAAATTCAATACAGATTTAATAGAGAAATATCGCAAATCTTGTTCGATTTCTAAGATGCACCGACTTATATGAGTATGAAATATGTTTTCAGCAACCCGTTTTAATCAACTAAAATTGTTTTAAAAGCTAATGAGATAGCCCCTCTGCCAGACTAGATAAAATCCTAAAGTTGGGTGAAGGTGTTTTTTTTTTATTCATTCTGCGCAGGGTGTATAAATGACCGCAACAATTCTTGTCGAGTTCCTTACCCTAAGAAAAATCCCATATCGCTCTGAAAAGTAGATATAATGTCAGAGTTATGTCTTGGCTATTGCATAGTCAAATTACAGCGATATCGACAATAAATTCGTTGAGATATTCCGGATATCCTGCATACATGATTTTCTTGTCAAGTCAATATTAAAACCGCAACACTTTTAGTCGAGTTGCGTACCCTTAAGGAAAATCCCATCGCTCTGAAAGGTGGACATAATATTAGAGTTATGTCTTGGCAATCACATAGTCAGATTACAGCGATTCCTGATAAAAGTAGACGATATGAACACATAATTTACATCATTTATCCTGCATAATTAACAAAAAAGCTTTAAGAACTAATTTTAATGGAATCGAAATCATCATGGAGGAGTAAATGTCATGTTTAATAAATATATGTCTTGGCTATCTCATTATCTAAATTGGGCAAATCTAGCAATACATCGGCTGGTAATTAATGACGTGGCTTGAAAATCAATATTACAATATTATAATGTAAAACATAGAAGTTTCAGTATGTAAAAAAGAAAAATCAAATGAAGTAGTCCAGTAGTCCAGTGAAGGTGGCTATTGTCTGCATTGAACATGCTGTATGTCTAGCATGATACACTTCAACATCTATACCCTACATCAACACCCCCTCTCCCCCCCCCCCCCCCCAACCCACTCAAGCTCATAATTTACTTACTTATGCGCATATACGGATAATATGTGTTTTGAAAGTATCAGCGGAGTTCACTAATGGAGTTCGTTCTAGCTGGTTGGCGCTAACTAGTTTAGGGCCAATAACGGTAGCGTCTTCTCTGCCTGTCTTAGTCTCTTCCTCTGCATTTTTATTTCCACCAAGAAGTGATTCACCTACTGTGAAACTTTCTTCGACCATCTGCAAATGTGAAAATCATAAAACGTTGGGCAATACATGTATGGAGTCAGGGAAACTCAACTCCTATTCAATTTCCTATATTCGTATGTAAAATGTCTGTCCTATGTGTGTTTCTCTGGCCAGAACTCAAGGATGGGTCGTAATAATTGACCATCTGTTCTCAGCGGGGATCTCCTCGAACTCCTCCCGCGCAATGAGCCAATCAGATACAAGCAGTACGACGTCACAAACTCGAACAATTTATTGACCAATCAAAGACGGTAATGGAAGTAAAACTGTGATTTTTAAGGACAGAATTCGGTGAAAAATGAGATGTGTTTAGGCTTTGCAAAGAATTGTACCCTGTAAAGGATCCTAACTAAAGTACCCGAACTAAAATCACAACTCTTGTTTACTTCTGGTTTGTGATCACTTGGAACAATAGACGTTATTCATAATTGGCGCATTTACGTCAAAAGAGGGCCGTGCTATCCAATGAGCATGCTCAGAGCAATTAGTGCTCCGAAAACGAGGCTAACGATGTAGCCGTGACGAGAGTGATGTAGTTTTTTGCACTAATCATAAAAAATGCTTCATACTTCCGAGCTGTTCAATATTTGACCTAATAACATTCGTATACGTAGGCCTAAACACTATATATTCCACTAGTTTGAAATGAAATGTTTGCTGTTAACCGACACTATCTAAGGAAATGTTGAAGTTCACAGTTCATTACATTGCAGTTAAAGTACGAGATTTTATGTTTATCAAATATGTCTCCCTCTTAAGACATGAAATCCCCAATTATAAATAACGTCTATTGCAACTGCAAATAAAGCTTCCGAATCTTGTCCGATAGTGAACTGACGGCGATATTTAGTCGAAGCAAAGTTAAGCTAAATATGCAACTTTTAATTTCGGGGAAAAGTAAGGTTTGAATTAATGTTATCTGTAGAATTGTTAAGTTTGGTGTTGATTGTGCCTTTTATTTGAAGGGATATTCGTTTTGCAAAGACTGAATCATGTCGTCTGTGATGTAAGTTCGAAAAATTATAAAAATCAGCGTCTGGTCAGCTGTTTTGAAAATATCCCGTATGTAGAGAATTGCATTGTGGGTTAAATAGTATAATATATCGCGATGCATCGTGGGATAATTTTCACTGCTGATAAAGTCATTAATATTTACGACTCCCCTGCTTCGAGACAGACATTACTTCAAACGATATGGATAGTTACCCGTCCGTATTTTAACTGCAGATCGAGTATCCAGTAATAACGGAGTCAGTAATTTAAAAAAATTCTTCAACACTACTTCATGTCCCTTTAACAAATTAAGAACGGTATGATGAAAGTTCTGAGAGTAAATACTATTTTCATTTTCGCACTTGGTTGTTCAACAGGCAGATTAGTGTGACAGGTATTTGTATGGGCTACATTGATCAATTAAAATATTCATGATCCTCATCTTATTATTGACAGGTGAGTTGTCGCTACTGGTTAATCAAAACACTGCTATACTAAAAAAAACAATTTGTTGTTCCAGTATCGACCGATCACAAAGGCACATTTGATGTTGTTGTTGCTACATTACTTCCATTTGCCTGTAAAGTTTGAGCCCAAGTTTGACAGGTTGAACTGGCCCTGGCCATGACGCTAGTATTTACGTGTGAACATGGTGTGAATGGAGTGAACTCCCTGGACTAACTGTCTAGGCGACCCAAAAGTCAAACACTCCAATGATGTGCCTTGCACATGTGTCGACCTTTAGCCCCATTTGGGCTCATTATTGTAATCTAAAATCTGCTCTATATCGTAACTTCTCTCGAAATTTTGATTTGACAAAATCTGTAATAGCCCTAATTTTTTAAGCAAATTGAAGTTCGAACATTTAATTTCTTACACTCTCAGAACAAAAAACCATGTATTAAAAGAATGTTGATTAAGACTATTATGTAAGACATGGTGATTTCACTACCTTTTTGACAAAATGCTAACATCAGAGGCATAGGTAGGTTCCGTCGGTACATTTTCGACTTGTACCATGCGATATTTTTTGCCGGTTTTGGGAAGACCACATCGCTACCCCCCTCGATAAGCAAGTTTGTGAAAAACCTGGATTATCGTCGAAAAAAACATGTTTATCGTCGAAAAACCAGGTTCTTCGGAAAGCAAGGATAAACCTTGATTCGAAAACTTAGTTTTTCCAAAAATATGTTAATCGAATTTGATAAACCTGGTTTTTCGAATCGGAAAACCAGGTTTTTCGAATCGGAAAACCAGATTTATCGATTCGAAAGCAAGGTTTTGATAAACCTTGTTTTTGATAATCCAGGTTCATCGGTGAAAAAACAGGGTTACCTCTTCCATTGTGCAAAATACCTGCAATAGAGCGTGTTTCTGCTGGGGCACTGCAAAAAGTAAATGCTAATAAACGCTATATTTCAATCGGTCAGTTTTTAATGCCCCCTGTTTTTACTCGCGAAAAGTTACCGCTAAGTTTATCGATCCTAGTCGATGAGCCACGACATTTGACCTTTTGTAATACCAAACAATGCCACCGCACCTTACAAAAATTGCTTTACAATAATGTGTATAACCCAGCGTGACACGGTTCACGGCGCAATCCGCTAAGAATCGCCTTTCTGTTTCTATTGAGTTTATTGCCGGTTCCAAACCTGGGTTGTGAAAGTTTTTGGGATTACCAAAAAATACCGATTATTGCCGGGTTCTGCCTGTTTCTACCGGGCAAACTTAGCGTTTATTAGCGGTTTCTTCCCCAGCAGAAACACGCTCATACCTCGCTAGTTACTATTCTGGTGTTACTCGCCAGTTTTGCTCTCAGAATGACATCGTTAGTAAGTTACGCTACAGCTAGGTCATAACTATACTAGGGAGGTGAGCTTACTAGGGAGGTAGCTTAACTCCCTATTAAGTTGCGCCACTTACTTTAGTGCACTCGGCCGTATGTACATTTCATATTATGGACTGAGATATGGTCAAAATCATTATTAAATGATTCCCAAGACGGGCGCCATTATTTGCGCAAGATTCTAACCATCGTCTTCAATTAGTACAACACCATACAACTCTATGCAGATGCTATGTATCCATATTGTCGGCGCCATTATGGCAGCCATTTTGGATTTGTTTGCAGTTGTAATGGAAAAAAGTGAACCTAAAAGACTTTCTGATATATATAATGTATATAATATAATAATATAATTTATATTATATAATATAATAGTGGTTACCAAAAATCCTTTCAAGAGTGCTAAACTTTTTTTTAAGAGCTATTTTAAAGAAATAATTTGGAACTATTTCACTCTGTAGTGTTTTCCGACTTCCGACAAATTTGTTTCGAGGAGGTGGATGTCACCTCCTCTCATCAGGGATTAAGTAGAAACTAAATAAACAAATCAAAAACATTCTTGTGCAAAACAAGTGCGTGTACGGGCCATGCCCGCGGACGCATACATTTACTCGCATGCGGAGCGCTAGCGCTAGCGTGCGGCATCTAGCTCGTGCTGTTAAAAAAATTGTTTGGCGCATGCCGTCATGCATCCAAATTTTAGCTAAGAAATTGTAACAGCGCGAGCTAAATGCCGCGCGCTCCGCACGCGAGTAAACGTATGCGTCAGCGGGCATGGCCCGTACACGCACTTGTTTTGCACAAGAATGTTTTTGTTTGTTGATTTATTTTCTACTTAATTTGTAATTTGTTAATTTTGTGAACATTGCTAAGTATTAACCTAAATAACTTCACGAAAGCGTACTCTCGGTTTTCGATCTCAATTTTTGTGCGCCGTTTTTTACGTCACAATCACATCAGACCCACCCTCCCACTTTGCCGGCATTTCTCAAATTATTGACAGTCTGGTAGGAAAAAAGCCCGCCCGACCGACCGACCCTCATCGTTTGCCCGTAATGCCGTATATAGTAGAACAGGGTTCTGTTTCGTCCCGGGGGGCCCAGTCAAACATAATAGTGTACACAGGCGTGACCAAAAAAACGCGTAAAAAGGGGTGTTTTTTCAGTGTTGGACGCGTCACGCGAGTGACGCGTTAAGGGTATCAAAAACGCTGATTTTCAAGAAAAAGGGTGGCTTAAAATACCTGTCGAACGTGTTTAGGGTAACTTGTTTTGTTCTCCGTTCCCAGAAGAATGTTATCCCCGTTTTTGCGATTTCTTTTGAGCGTCTCATTTCCAATTTGAGAATGCATGTGTGTCACTCGTCTCTACAGCGTCATAATCGCAAATAGACAAAACTTGTTTAGGGGTCATATTCTGGCAAGAACTTGTTTAGGGGTCAAAATTTGCAAGGAAAGCGCGGTAAAAACTTGTTTAGGGGGTAATTTTGCTTGCAGGGTAAAACTTGTTTAGGGGGTGTCTGGAAAAAATTTGGTCACGCGTGTGTACACCATTATGTTTGACTGGCCCCCCTGGGTGTTTCGTAGCCGCTGGTTTTGTACGATGAAGCACATTGGGCCACACGGGCTCGGTTGGTTATATTATTGCAGTGTATGAGTTTACAAGTTTATTTATTTCGCATATACAACATATCAAGTCAGAGCAAAATGATTACAAAAACAATAGCATATGCAAGGATAAAAACCTCACGAAGAGCTTACGCATGTCAACGACCCTTGGGAAAATGATAATGGATAAAGGTATTATAAAAAGTAGCATTATATTACATAGATAGATAAAGCAATATAATGGGGAGAGTTTATAAATTTAATGAAATTATTAAGTTATCTTTTAAACCTGGATGGTGTGCATACATAGACAGACTTGACAGACGGAGAAACATAACGCAAGACAACAAAACAAATATGGACAAACTGGTTGCTAAAGCAACGTAAATGATCGAAACCAAAGTGAAACCGAAAAAGATAAATTAGCTGGAAAAGAGTAAGATGAAATACTAACAAACGATCATAGCAATTATTATAATCTGATAACTAAATTAATGAACAACAAGACTAGGCACGCCTAGTAGAGCTGGTCGGATATTTGAATGTTAAAAAATGTTTTTGTATTGTAATATGGCAGAAATAATTTGGAAAGTGGTGTTATGGTACTAATTTTTTAAACTGGAAAATATGATTGACTTTATTTGTTCACACAAAGTTACTTACACATATGTTATTCTTAGGGAGTGTTCATAAATACTTTGGTGGTGGAGGTTGGAAATATTTGAGCTTTGGACATATTTTTTTCTTGATCACCCCAAACAGCGTTATTTTTTTTTCTTGATCCCCCTTTTTCGTTGATTTTTTTTCTTGATCCCCCTGTATATCCAATTAATCAAGCAATAGTAGATTTGACTGCTCACGAAGCATTTCTTTCTGATCCTCCCTCCATTTTTTCCAACCCCCCCCCCCCCCCCCCCCCCCCATAAATAATAAATGCATTTGGACAATCCACTGAATAATTTTGATGAATGTTGTGGAATTCTAAGACCTTTTTGCCTTTGTCATGACAGAGAAAGTATTATGATGTTATAACCCCCCATAAATAACGAAGCATTTCTTTCTGATCCTCCCTCCATTTTTTCCAACCCCCCTCCCCCATAAATAATAAATTCATTTGGACAATCCACTGACTAATTTTGATGAATGTTGTGGAATTCTGAGACCTTTTTGCCTTTGTCATGACAGAGAAAGTATAATAATATTGGATCCTTTTCGTAATACTTGGCGACACGAGAACAAGATTAGCCTCAGCAGAAGTGACGTCATGATTATTACTTCTCCGAATTGCGCAGAAATCCGCCAATTTAAACCGACAGAAAAATTCTGCGCACCTACGTGTAAAAGCAATGGCAGTTATGACTCTCACCAAAACGAAATATTAAACTTCCGATACATCAGAATTTATCATACTTTTTCTAGTTATTTGAAGATGAAACTCAATCTTTGTAGGTACGTCTTTGATGCTACGATCAGAGATCAAGTAGGGAATCTTTTTGCGTCACACTTTTGCTAAATATTTGTGCATTAGCATCGCAGAAACAGCAAGCAATTCTTCAAAGGTGTGTCGCATTTCGCGATGCTACATTTGGTGAATGCACTATGCAGGTTATTGCGGGGCCGCTTGAACTCTACTCCCGGGGTGTGTTTGAGGGAATTCACGGAGAGTGAGACTTACGGGATACGGGTACCCGTTACCAGTTACACGCACGTATAGAATGACCCGTGTCACGTAAGAGAAAAAATACGGGATAACTCATGCCTTCTTTTTATGTTCCCATAGTAATCCTTTTAGTTACATTTAAAAGTCAGGCAACTTATTATAGTCTTCAAATGGTCACATTCTGTGTAAGGGGGGTTGCCATATCATTGGGCTAATCATATTGAAGGGGTTCACCTAGACTGTAACTCTCAGCCGCCCTCTTATGTCGCTATCTTGCAGGCTTCGATATTTGTACAGCTTTAGCGTCCGTACGGTAATATTGATGACTGGGGGATGTAGCCTAGGGTTCGCCATAATCATTGGGCTAATTGCGAGAACCAAGGCAACACGGAACATGCTCTACCTATTCCCTTACATGTATTACCGACTGTACTGATGTTTTGTACGTTCTGATGACCATTAAATTTCATACATAGATTTAATACTTCCAGAGCAGATTCATTTACTGTAATTAGTGAATATGAGTTCAACAGGTTATGGGCCCAGTTCCGAGAAGTGGAGACGACAATTGTTTGACGGAGATGGGGAGAAATACGAGATCTGGGAAACAAGATTTCTTGCCCACTTACACGGATTGAAACTAAAGAAAACCATTCTTGATGCTGAACCTAACGCAGACAAGAATGCACAATGTTATAGCGAACTTGTTAATGTCATTGATGACAAGAGCTTGGCTCTTGTAATGCGAGATGCACCTGGCGATGGAAAGAAATCATTGGAAATACTTCGGGAACATTATGCTGGTGTTAGTAAGCCAAGGATCATATCCCTATATACAGAACTTACATCGCTGATGAAGGAGGGCAGTGAGACTATCACCGACTATGTAATTCGGGCAGAGAAGATCATGACTGCCCTACGCAATACAGGTGAAACAATAAGCGACGGCTTGATGGTAGCGATGGTGTTGAAGGGCTTACCAGAATCTTTCAAACTTTTCTCTATCAATATATCGCAGGCGAGTGAAGAAGTGAAATTCCCTCAATTTAAGGCAAAACTAAGAAGCTTTGAGGAGGCTGAAAGTTTGAACCGCAAAATGGATCCTGCATCTGACCAAATCATGGCAGTAAAGGACAATAGGCCTATTCCAAACTGTTTCACCTGTGGTCAGAGAGGGCACATTTCATGGAACTGTCCGAAAAATCCATGTGCACAAAAGACAGAGGACATCCGAGCAACCAACTCCGCGTCAAGATCATGGTGCAGCTACCACCGGAGCACCTCACACAACGATGACAACTGCCGTACCCAACAGCGTCACAAAGCCAAGCAAGTATTGGACGGACCAGTCGAACCACCCTTGATTGAACACTCCCGCGACGACTCTGCAAAAGAATCTCTATCTTTCGCATTCAAGTCAAGCCACGCTGTTACATCACACTACAATGGACTCCTGCTGGATACGGGTGCCACATCACACATTGTGACTTGTGACATTGTTAACAACTGTGACCCCTCATTTGATCCAAGTAAACATTTTATGGAACTCGCGGATGGATCGAGGATGAATAATAGGAGACGCCGAAATTGTGCTTCAAGACGGGGATGGACAACCGGTGAAGACAATTCTCAAGAGAGCACTTTATATACCGTCTTTTCCCCACGATACTTTCTCTGTGACAGCCGCAGCGCGGAATGGAGCAGAGATAATACTGAAGGACGGACAGAGTCAGATGAAGAAAGACGACAAGAAGTTCAATATAGAAGAACACAATAGACTGTACTATCTTAAGACTGTAGAAGATATAGACAAGGTAAACCTATCACTAGATGTCAAAGAATGGCACGAAATATTAGGCCACTGTAATTTCGAAGATGTTCTGAAACTAGAGGATGTTGTTGATGGTATGCAAATCAAAGGTAAGGTAAACAAAACCAAATTGACCTGTAACACATGTCTCAAGGGCAAATTTGTAAACAGCAGAAACCGAGGGCCAGATACACGAGCCACACGCCCACTAGAATTAGTACATACTGATTTAGCAGGTCCCATGAATGTAATTGCCAAAGACAACTTCAAATATGCCATCTCATTCACTGACGACTATTCGGGTGCTATTTTTGTTTATTTTCTCAAAAACAAAAGTGATTCAGTCCTGGCAACCGAAAAATTCCTGGCAGATTGTGCGCCATATGGTAACGTGAAATGCATCCGATCAGACAATGGGGGAGAGTTCATGGGTAGTGACTTTCAAAACTTACTAAGGGGTAGAGGCATACGACATGACACATCCTCACCTTACTCCCCTTACCAAAACGGTACTGCTGAGAGACACTGGCGTACTCTTTTTGAAATGGCTAGGTGTCTGCTTATTGCTTCAGGACTTCCAAAATACATGTGGGCATATGCTGTAAAAATCGCAGCATACATAAGAAACAGATGTTTTAACAATCGCACCGGACAGACCCCATACCATACACTCACAGGTTTAAAGCCAGATGTATCCAGGATGGGGATCTTTGGTTCAGAGTGTTACGCATACAAACATGATCACACTAAGCTTGATTCAAAGTGTACAAAGGGTATCTTTGTTGGCCACGACACAAATAGCCCGGCGTACCTAGTCCTGAAGCACAGACTCACAGGGTAGGTGGGTGTATGTAACCAAAGAAAATGCTGAGGGTAACAAATCATTCAAGGCGAGATATGTGGCAAAAGGGTACAATCAGGTGAAAGGAATAGATTACCACGAAACATTCTCACCTACAGCCAACATTACATCAGTGAAGCTCAGTGAGAGCACTGATGCAAGTTGCAGCCCAAAATGATCTTATTGTTCACCAAATGGATGTCAAAACCGCATATCTCCATGCCCCGATAGATGACTTGATTATTGCAACAAGCAATGAGACACTGATGAATCACTTCAAGGGTATAATGAAAGAACAATTCAAAATGTACTTGAAGAAGGCAAAATTGATATTCAATACTGTCCTACAGAAGATATGGTTGCTGATATCTTGAAAAAACCAATGACAAAGTTCAAAATCCAAAAGTTTATATTATAGTATTGCAGAACTTTGCAATTATATAATTTCAGTAGATTGGTACGATGTACTAAGACTTATAGCACCATTATAAGTTGTCATAGTTTACTTTAATTACTAGTGTACCGTGTATAGTTAATAATTAATGGTTAGGAATTATGAGAGTAAGTGGGGGTGTTACGATTATAAGATGTACTCTCATATTATTGTAACATATAATTATGTCTCATTATTACTAGCATTACTATACCTATATTTACTGATATAATATTGACCAGTCCCTTGTATCCATAGTACCATGCTCTACCTATTCCCTAAGCAAGCATTCCTCTAGTTTGCATGTAACCTCTGATCTCTTGTCCTCTGCACTACCCCCAAACTTGGCCTAGCTAGCTAGCACTGCCCAGCCCAACCCGATTTCTCCTCAGTTGAGTTTTACATGTATTACCGACTGTACTGATGTTTTGTACGTTCTGATGACACATTAAATTTCATACATAGATTTAATACTTCCAGAGCAGATTCATTTACTGTAATTAGTGAATATGAGTTCAACAGAACAAAGAGGCCGATCACGGACGCACGGACTCAGTGACTCAGTGACTCAGTGAGTCAGTCAGTTTTGCTTTCACAGGCTGTTCGTTCCGACCAGCAAAAACTCATCGAATAACGGTACCTATCTGTAATTAAACTCTAAAGGGCGACATTCTAGGTAAAAGTAAAGCATAGACTTCTCCGATCAGTCAGAAATGAAGGCGTGAAAATATCGTTTATTTTGATTATCCCGGCCGCGAATTTATTAACGGCCCGCCTGCATACCGAGTGTCAAGAAAACAAATGCAAATCGGGTCATTTACAACTCGCGATAATGACGGATTGCCTGCATCAATTTTGATCATCTGAGGCTCATTTTGAGGGGGAAGTAATAATGATTTCCAATATAAGAAAAATATTTTTAAAAATATTTTAACATCTTAATATTTCCGATTTTTAGACGTCGTAGCAAGAACTTCGTGTACAAAAAAAATGTTCCAAAGGTATTAAACTTTAATCAAAACTATGTTTATTTGTAGTAAATGTTATACATGAA
This sequence comes from Ophiura sarsii, assembly GCA_035610835.1. NCBI lineage: Eukaryota > Metazoa > Echinodermata > Ophiuroidea > Amphilepidida > Ophiuridae > Ophiura > Ophiura sarsii. Next base: position 36,384,078 of record CM069459.1, read on the forward strand.
AGTGGTCAGCGACAGGGGTATCACTGGCTCAAAAATATGAGGAGTCCCATTACATTTTTCAGGGCCCTTTAAGGACTGCAAAAAACTAAATTTAGGGGTCCCCCAGAAATATAAGGGGTCCTGAAGTTTGAGCCTTTAAAATTGGTCAAAAACCGATTTAGAGAAATTAGACGTTCAATTCAGCGCAGAAAGCTGGAAATTACTGCAGCCTTTTTGTTTAAGGAATGCATCTCCCCGTTTGATTTGAATCCCCTCGACGCTGCAAGATGTGCCCCACATCTTCTCCACATCGAACTCTAACCGTTTAAATCGGTTCTTCCATCTAGGCGTGTATGCTCTTATTTTCTTAGATGGAGCCATTGTTTACCTCGACTGGTCATGGACAAAGGTGTACAGCAGCAAGGATGCATGTAAGAAAATCTATTTAACGGCATGCATGTTTCGCTGTTATTCAGTAGGCTGATATATTATAGCTTACACATTGTTCACGTTCGGTCTTGTACAGAGATCGTTGAATTTGAATTGTGAGTATGTGACCCTCATTGCAAACAGTCGCTAACACAGATACGCACACTAGCGTATGAACGTGTAACTCATATACCTATGTCGTGTCCATGTTAATCAGTAGAAGATACTTATAGAATGTTTTGGAAATCGCAATTCGGAAGCGATTTAATGCGTTTAAAAACTTAAAAATACAGGATTTGCATTGTATTTATCTTTTACGGACATTAACAAATTTACAATGTAGGAGATTGACAATTTCAGAATGTCTTAAGGTTTCCACGTCCATACATCGTCAGATTTAAGGGGTCCCTTCATTTTCGAATGGGACCCGTTAGTGAAGTTCAATATGTAAACTTACGCGTCCCACAAGATAATGAGGGGTCCTAGGACGCAGGGACGCGCAAGAACGCGACCCTTGGTCAGCGCCACGACTTTTATTCACCTACAGTCAATCGTTTAAAAGCACATACAAAAAGCCGATTTCCTTGCTTCCGATAAACCGTGCAATTATACCAGATATTATTATCGTCTTTGATAGCAAAATGCTCCCAAGGAAAAAATTATCACATTCATTCGAATGCACAATTTTGAAAGGTTATAAGGTTCCCGACATAAAATGTGAAACATTCCGTCGTGGGCAGAATGCAGTAAGATACTCTGGAGGCGGCGAGGGTGGTTCTGTCGAGTATAAACCGGCGGAAAAACCGACAGTGCGCTGTAGGAAATTATTTTGGAAGTTTGGATAACTTTTAGGAATATTTTTCTAAAATTGTCACTATTTGACACTGTACCTCCCTGGTCCCAGCTATTCAAACAAAACTTCAAAAGTCCTATATTAAAATGCTAGAGGTCGATTTCTGATCTGCCACAATGAAATAGGATTGCAATTCTGTCGGTTTTCAGATTGTCATTTGGAAAGGCCTACAAATAAGACCTATAGGCTTAAATAAGCTTTAGATTTATAATTTTATTTAATCAACTCACCATCATCCATATCTAATGGTACAGATGAAAAGTGCCCATTTCCATTGTTGCAGTAACTCCTATTGATCTCTCTGATTCAGCGTGAAGATAATAGCGGGAATTTTGATTAGCTGTTCTTGTTGTGCTGTAAACTTGATTAGCATAATCCGGGACAAATTTAATGGGGATGACAGGCGTACTTCTTTACAATTAAAAAGGATGAATCTAAAACTCCAATTGCTCAGAAGGTCCGAGAAGACAGACAGGACAGGTCATCGCCATGGGCAAACTGTCAAAATTCCCGCTATTATCTTCACGCTGAATCAGAGAGATCAATAGGAGTTACTGCAACAATGGAAATGGGCACTTTTTATCTGTAAGCACATACCGCGACAACAATACTTTATCGATTTTAACAAACAAGGTGTCAAAATCACCGTAATTAAATTTTCCGTCTCCTGGTATTTTCATTTTTAGAATATGAGTAACAATTTTAAAATTATAGGTGCTTTTAAAACAGCCGAGTTACTTTTTTTGATGTCTTTAGTTGAATGACACCCCTGGGGTCTGGTAATGGTCTTGTCTATATACAACAACAAAAATCTGGGGGGAAATTAGGTAGTTTATGGCGATGTGTAACAAAATGCCAAATTTATAAATCGTGTCCACCGCCAGCTGACTTCGGCACTGTATGACAAATACCCCCTCACCCGTTTATTCGTTGATTCCGTTGCCGTCAGCAAATTTAAATTCAGTGTTTGTAGAGGTAGAGGGCTCACCTTAATATCCCGGTGAAAGATCGAAGCCCAACAGTGTAGGACTTAGTGCTGATATCCAAACTCTCAGCGGTGTTACACCGGTATTACACCGAAATTTGTATAGAATATCGGTGTAATACCGGTATAACATCGGTGTAATACCGGTATAACATCGGTGTAATACCGGTGTAACACCGCTGAGAGTTTGGATATCAGCCCTTAGTATCTTGGGGCATTTGATGAAGTTGACTTTCCCAACTTTCAAGGTGTATCTCAAGGATTTCTGAACCAATGCTAGGCATGTTTGTACTTATAATGCATTTTTTATGGTATTTCAATTCAATAGTTTTGACATTTTAGAAACATTTTGACACATTTTGAAACATTTTGTGATATTTTGTGACATTTCGGAATGTCGTCTGCAGACGCCTGCCGCGTGGAAAGTGTTAAGATTCGTCTTTCACGAATAACAAAATGTATACATGAATAGGCTTGTCACAGTGCTCAAAAGAAGTTAAAACTTACCAATGCGCTCTTAACCGTGGCCGCCCCACTTTTTTGCAAAGAGAGAAAAAAAAGAAGAAGGGAAAAAAAAAGAGAAGAAACGGGGGAAAGTGATTGCTTTTCAATAAAATATTGGTCAAAAGTATACACCAGATTGCAGCAAATGAGTTCGAAAATTGAAGAAAAAACCCACTCTACTTCTGAGGGGGGGGGGGGGGGGGGGGGGGGGGGGGGAGAGGGGCACATTCCCCTCAGACTCCCCCTGTTCGAGCTGTTAAACCATGTACATGTATATTTAAATCAAGAATATATATCAGTTATGCTCAACGTCTTTCGTGCATTGATAAAAAAACAAAATATTTATTGGAAATGAAGAGGTGGCTTTTCTATAAAATTTTGATTAGCTGTTCTTGTTGTGCTGTAAACTTGATTAGCATAATCCGGGACAAATTTAATGGGGGTGACAGGCGTACTTCTTTACAATTAAAAATGATGAATCTAAAACTTTAAATGCGCAGAAGGTCCGAGAAGACAGACAGGACAGGTCATCGCCATGGGCAAACTATCAAAATTCCCGCTATTATCTTCACGCTGAATCAGAGAGATCAATAGGAGTTACTGCAACAATGGAAATGGGCACTTTTCATCTGTAAGCACATACCGCGACAACAATACTTTATCGATTTTAACAAACAAGGTGTCAAAATCACCGTAATTAAATTTTCCGTCTCCTGGTATTTTCATTTTTAGAATATGAGTAACAATTTTAAAATTATAGGTGCTTTTAAAACAGCCGAGTTACTTTTTTTGATGTCTTTAGTTGAATGACACCCCTGGGGTCTGGTAATGGTCTTGTCTATATACAACAACAAAAATCTGGGGGGAAATTAGGTAGTTTATGGCGATGGGTAACAAAATGCCAAATTTATAAATCGTGTCCACCGCCAGCTGACTTCGGCACTGTATGACAAATACCCCCTCACCCGTTATTTCGTTGATTCCGTTGCCGTCGGCAAATTTAAATTCAGTGTTTGTAGAGGTAGAGGGCTCACCTTAATATCCCGGTGAAAGATCGAAGCCCAACAGTGTAGGACATAGTATCTTGGGGCATTTGATGAAGTTGACTTTCCCAACTTTCAAGGTGTATCTCAAGGATTTCTGAACCAATGCTAGGCATGTTTGTACTTATAATGCATTTCTTATGTATGATATTTCAATTCAATAGTTTTGACATTTTTGAAACATTTTGACACATTTTGAAACATTTTGTGATATTTTGTGACATTTCGGAATGTCGTCTGCAGACGCCTGCCGCGTGGAAAGTGTTAAGATTCGTCTTTCACGAATAACAAAATGTATACATGAATAGGCTTGTTACAGTGCTCAAAAGAAGTTAAAACTTACCAATGCGCTCTTAACCGTGGCCGCCCCACTTTTTTGCAAAGAGAGAAAAAAAGAAGAAGGGGAAAAAAAGAGAAGAAACGGGGGAAAGGGATTGCTTTTCAATAAAATATTGGTCAAAAGTATACACCAGATTGCAGCAAATGAGTTCGAAAATTGAAAAAAAACCACTCTACTTCTGAGGGGGGGGGGGGGGGGGGGGGGGGGGGGGGGGGGCATATTCCCCCTCAGACTCCCCCTGTTCGAGCTTTTAAACCATGTATATTTAAATCAAGAATATATATCAGTTATGCTCAACGTCTTTCGTGCATTGATAAAAAACAAAATATTTATTGGAAATGAAGCGGTGGCTTTTTTATAACGTTTTGGTCAAAAGTATACACCAGATCGCACCAAATGAGTTTGAAAATTGATTTTTTTTCCCTTCTACTTTGGGGGGGGGGGGGGGGGCACATCCCCCCTCAGACACCCCTCTGTCCGAGCATAGCTCGGGAGGGCGGTGCTGCGCACCGCATTGGATAGTCAACCACCACAACATTCAAAAAATTCTTTCCAGCCCCCCGATAAACTCAATCTCTGGCTCCGCCCCTGTTAACAGTCGATATTAATTTCATCAAAGGGGGTTTCCTGTGAGATATGTGCACTTATGATCGGAATTCGGAAAGTCCCACACTTTAATAATAAATAATAATAATTAGTATTTATATAGCGCCTTTCCAAAGTGATCAAAACTTTGGTACATTTTTCCTAAATAGTAGCACCGCAAATTATGTACAATCAAATCGAAATGCTAATTATTTCGAAAATATTATATTGTACGAGGGTCATTCAATAAGTTCTACCTCCTACCTCACATTGCCACTTCGTCCAATACGTCCATTAACCAGTTCGTCCAATGGCATTTCGTCCAATGCCATTTCGTTCATTAGTCACTTGGTCCAATAACCACTTGGTCCAATGGCCACTTCGTCCAATGTCATTTCGTCCAATAGCCACTTCGTCCATGGTCACTTCGTCCAATAGCCACTTCGTCCAATAGCCATTTCGTCCATTCCCACTTCGTCCAATAGCCATTTCGTCCAGTACCATTTTGTCTAATGGCCATTTCGTCCATAGCCATTTCGTCCATAGCCATTTCGTCCAATAACCATTTCGTCCGATAGCCATTTCGTCCAATAGCCATTTCGTCCAATATAGCCAATTCGTCCAAAAGCCAATTCGTCCAATAGCCAAATCGTCCAATAACCATTTCGTCCAATAGCCATTTCGTCCAATAGCCATTTCGTCCAATAGCCATTTCGTCCAATAGCCATTTCGTCCAATAGCCATTTCGTCCAATAGCCATTTCGTCCAATAGCCAATTCGTCCAATAGCCAATTCGTCCAAAAGCCAATTCGTCCAATAGCCAATTCGTCCAATAGCCATTTCGTCCAATAGCCATTTCGTCCAATATCCATTCCGTCCAATAGCCATTTCGTCCAATAGCCAATAAATCATTACATGAGATAAATAATAATCTTTACTAGTTACGAAAGAAGAACCTTTGAGTGGATGGACTACAGAAAATTACTATCAACTGATGATCTTAATATCCCAAGTTATTGCTGCAGCAGTGAATGGTATACAAATATTTAATGTCTGAGAGTGTGATAGTAAAAACTATATCACAATGTCAAATTTGGATTTTTCCATTACACATGCAGTACAGTCGTCTTAAGATGCTAGGTGCATATTGCATTTGATGGGTGCTATATTGTAGTGTGCTTATAAAGGCCATTTCCGAAATATGATTGAAACCATAGGTTGTGGTTGAAATGACCGTAAAATGGCGCATGACTTGGGACATTGGTGGTTTGGATTTACGATCAATATTATCATTTAAAGAATGCTTCAACTTAAATCAATATCACGGGTATTCATTTGGTAGAGTTATTAGTTTATGAATTTGCAAATAAACAAAGTACACCATTACTTATTTTATCTAAAGACACTCGTCTACTTGTAGGACCCGAACGCCGTCATATTTGCGAATTCAAAGATAGGCCTACTCACTGGCTACAGAAATCTGTGTAATGGCTAAAAACAAAAATTCAGTTTTGCCTTTTTTCTGAAATGTATTGGAGTTATTATTATGACAAATGGAGGTATGTTTTAAAACATTTTGGCGTAAAATTTATTACATCACAGGCGTGTTTGAATAATGTTCATCTCGACAAAGTGCTAAGTCATTTGTTGGGGCAAGTGGTCCGAAGGAGTATGGGGCAACTGGTCCGCCTGCAAAAACTTAATCAAAATTGTAAAATTAATTTTGAAAATTAGTTGTTAGTGTCAATAAAACATGACTCGGTATTGAAATGTGAATATAATATGAAATAATTCACATTCTTTCTAGTTCTTAGACATTTTGGAGCATTTTGGGTCTAATACCGCTATTTCTGCTATTGAAGGATTGCAATATGACATATTTTGAATGGTGTCTGTAAAGGTATTTGCAATGACGAAATATCATGATTTATGTATTTTATCCACTGCTTTTTGTGTATATTAACCGTTGGGTCATCATTGTCATATTGACTAACTTCCCCATGTAACATGAACAGCTGGCTAAATATCAAGATGGTTTATTATTATAAGTACTAAATGATGATTATATGAAGTAAATAAAATCATTAAAGAAAGGGTATGGGGCGTCTGACGGTCTGAATATCACAACCATGTAACCATTTAACTATACACTGAAAGCCAAACCTGAGTCAAGGTGACTAACAAAAGTGAGTCCAGAACGATGTCTAAATTGACTCGCCCTGACTCATCCTAGTGGGTCCGTATAAGTAGGCAATATGAGTCATGGTCACCAATCAAAATGAGTCCAGGCTTGACTCGGCAAGATGAGTCTTACGATGTCTAAATTGACCCAGATTAGCGAGTCATGCATGCATTACTCAAATAGAAGGATCAAATATTTGGGTTAAATGACTCACTTCACTCAAACAAGATGAGTCATTTGACTCATCCTAAAGGATGAAAAATATTGGAGAGAGCTCATGGTGACTAACAAATGGTGATTAACAAAGACGAGTCCAGCCTCAACTCATATTATTCATGAAGTAATGAATTTGTGAACAATCACTGCCATCAAGTAGTGACGTCTTGAAATATTGTAGTTAGAAATATGCCTATATACTATCCTAAATATACTTTCCATGGTGTTATTTAAGTTATCTAGATGAGTCACATCTGGTTGTCATTGTTGCTTGACTCATATTGATGAGTCCATGTGACTCACTTTGACTAAGTGACTCACTTAGTCTAGTCAAAGGGATATTGACTAGACTAAGTTAGACTAAGTGAGTCAAAGGGAGTCACATGGGCTCATCAATATGAGTCAATGTGACTCACTTTGACTCATTTAGTCTAGTCAATATCCCTTTGACTAACCAAGATGAGTCATGTGATACATATTGACTAATATAGATGAGTCACAGTGAGTCACATCTGGTTGGCATTGTTGCTGGACTCATCTTGATGAGTCCAGGTGACCCATTTGAGTTAGTCAATGTCACCAGACCCGGTCGGATGAGTCAGTTGACTCAGATTTGGTTTTCTGTGTAGGTTCAAACCGTTTTATCTAATAAATGTGCAGTCGAAAATTTCGCTTGCATTGTACACCATTAGTATACTGCTATTTACACGTTAACCACGAAAACTGTATAATGGGTTTCATGAGACATGTATCCTTTTTACATGTTAAATAATATGGAAATGTGTTTGTCAAGAAAATACTGCCTATAGTTTCCGTGTTTTCATTCACTGATTATTGTGTATTCTAACCGTTGGAACATATAGGACCAGTTGCCCCAATGATGGGTAACTGGTCCGTCCGTGCCAAGTAAAATTTTCAGTTAGGCCTACCGACCCTAAATACATCGCCGACCCTGAATATTTTTTATTATTTTGAGGGAAAAAAAAAAATTGAACAAAGTATTAAAGTTTTTGACTGTTTGCTTTCATTTTCGGCTATTTTAAGTCCCCATCGAAATGATATATTGTTGAACACAACAGTACTGTGCAATGTCTACACATAGCTCTAGTGTATTTAATTGCCGGGCAAAAATGTATCGTTGTGTTCAACGATGTGTTCAAAAGTAGGTGATTTAAAATTTAAAAAAAATTAAAATAAAAAAAAATCCCGACCGACCTACCCTATTTGTTTTGGTCATGTTACGTCAATCAAACTTTTTTTTTTAGGCCTTAGTGGTAATTGGCCTTTTCTTTAGATATTTTTAACATTGATTATATGTTGTATGTAAACAGTTACATGGGTGATATACTCATAGCAATTCCATACATTACACGAGCTTTAATCATTTATATCATGAAATATGCTTAACCGGACCAGTTGCCCCATCCTCCCCTACATAGTACAGGGTGCCCCATAAGTTTCAAAAACCGAACAATCGAACAATTTTATGGTATTGCGAGTTATGTGGTCAAAACTCTCAGAGTGTATTTTATATTGAGAGGCCTCAAAAAGGAGTAATGTTTGGTACCGAAATGAATGATTCTACAAGTTTTCTCTTTCCAAATATATTTTAAGTGTGACAATACACTCTAAGGAAAAAGGGTGCTTCAGGGGTTCTTGGCTGTCCCGTATATGGAACCCTTTATAGTAGAACCTTTAAGGTTCCAAAAAGTTCCAAAAAGAACCTTTAAAGGTTCCAAAAGAACGAAAAATGCGTCTTTAGAACCTTTAAAGGTTCTCTACCGAAGTTTTTTGGGTTCTTTAAATTAAAAGAACCTATAAACCGGAGGGTTCCATATACGGGACAGCCAAGAACCCATGAAGCACCCTTTTTTCCAAGAGTGTACCACCTATTGGTGAGCCCATCTAGAAACCATTAACCCTATTACAATACAAATAAATGTGTATTATACAAATCAAGTCAACTTGAAAAAGGGGACTTTACCTAAAAAATCCCATTTTCAAAATGAAAGTGCAGTGTATTTTTACAATCGATACCCATACCTCCTTTTTGTGAACCCATCTCGAAACAATTATTAACCCTATACAAAAAAAAGTGTATTATACAAATCAAGTCAACTTGAAAAATGGGACTTTACCTAAAAAATCCCATTTTCAAAATGAAAGTGTGTCAATTGGACCAATTTGGTTCAGTAATTAGGCCTGTCTACTGTATAGGCTAATGAAAAGTGCATTATTATTGTAGTTTTCGTGACTGATCTCTATGTTGTCTGTCCTTATTATAGAGTTAATAAACTCACACAAGAACTGTTAGAAATTGAACCGAAGACAGCCCAACTCAAAAAAGAAAAAGAAAAAAGAAAAGAAAAAGATATAAGATAAACTGTTCAGTCATATTTAATAGATTTTATTGTGGTGATTTTCCTAATTTATTGTAATTACAAAATTAGGCTAATTACCTCATTAAATATTCAAATTCGTTTATTTGAAAAAGTACACGCCGATAACTTTTTTTTCCTCAGACAAATTAAAATAACGAATCGATATCCATTTTAGTTTGTAGTCAACTTCATAGACCCTCAAATCGAAATAACGAGTTTAAAATGAGCCACTGAACGCTGAGAACGACAACAAAATCTTTCATTATATTATACAAAATGTTTCACCCATATTGAAATAGGTCTAGGTTTAATTTGTATGCTATAACAGTTCTCTTAGCCTTATGAAAAGCGGGTTCCTGTTGAGAACTAACCACAAATATCGCATTGCATTATGGGTAATACTTCCAGTTCAGGAATGCTTCCTGAATGGGAAATCGGCCCGGACTGTTCAGTGGCGCTGGCATAACGAGGGTCAAGTTAAGGTGGCATGTGTTGGCCTTTTACTATGATTACATCACAATTCGTGACGTGACTCATATTAATCAGAATACCTCTGAATTTTTATATAATACGTATGTATATCGTAGATTAAAAATATATACCACTCGTCATTGGATAATACCATTTACTGAGATTGTACATATTTTATTATTCACATGGTTTGTAGGCGTATAATCTTTTCAAGTTACTTTTATTGTTTGTTTTATATCGAAAGGTGTATTACATGTCGGTATGTAACCATGAAGAAATCAGAAATTCAATCATTCAGCATTGAAATTGTAGTCTATTTTTTCGGTATTTATGAGACAGGTATACGGATAGAATAATACCAATTTAAGTTGACCTTTCAACACAAAACCTCTTCACACGCTTCATCAATCGTAGGCCTACATGGTAAGCAAACACGCTATTGATGCCAAATCACTTGCGTTACGGTTGCATAGATATGCGCAATATACCCTCCAAAGTCACCTGGATGGGTTAGGCTGCAAGTTTAACGACAACGATATTCAATGCAAAAATATATATTACCGATTTTTTTCTTCTTCTTTTAGTATGCTATGCAGTGTAGTCTCAGTTGGATTTGTTGTTTGTAGTCTACACAATATCTCTAATGGTAACAATGGCATTGAATATGGCTAGCGTGATCAAAACTACGTACGTTTCCTACCTACAACTAAATCTTTTACGATTTTGGTAGGGTTACACTTTGGGGGAGGAGAATGAGGGGGAGGGTCAGGGAGGAGGGTGCTGACCTAAAAAATAACTTGAAAACGTGTCCCTTCATGACCTCACGTACCCCAAAATATCATTTGATTTACCACATAATAGCAATGGTGGTTAGACCGACCTCCACAACTATGTTTCCCCTCAAATTACCCTATTGTCCTCCACAAATCACCAACTCCCCCTGTTCGTTACATCCGTCAAGCAATGTTACCAATGTACATTACATACGTTGGTTTATATTCGATTCAAATAGAGCGGGACACTCTTTCTGAATCTAGCATGGTTCTTTAACACTTTCCACGCGGCTATTCGTTTTACCATATACAAAACAGATTTTTCAGAAACCTTTCCCAATTTTCAAAGTCTATCTCAAGGATTACTGACTCAATACTAGGCATGTTTGTACTTATGTCAATGCATTTCTCATGGTGATTCTAAATATGGTAATGAAATTAAATAATTTTGACTTTTTTAAAACATTTTGTGACATTTTGTAATGTCGTCTGCAGCCGCCTGCCGCGTGGGGGGTGTTTTTTTCCGGATTTTTTGGAAAAGGTACATTGGTACAAAAACAATCGTATAAGGTTGCCCCTAAAATATTTTTAGACATCTCACAAAAATGTTGAGAGCGGGGGGGGGGGGGGGGGGGGGGGGGGGGGGGGGGGGGGGGGGGTAGGACAAATACAGGAGGCCAGCTATCAAACATTTCGGACATACAGGGTGTATAAAAAATTAGGACACTTTTTGATGGTGATTTAAATCCTTGTTAAATCACTGAAGCATGACCACTTTTTATCACAATGTTAAGTATAACCGATAAAGATAAATTCCTGAAAAGATGAGAAAAATCCATCATTAATTAAGGAAATTGTGACCTATTAGGCAAGGCAATCTATTTTGTAATTTGTACAATGGTCATTCACACAGTAATAGAGTAAAATGAACGCGCACACAATTTATGCCGATTCTACTTCTTATCATGCTATGAACCATCTACAGTGGGTTCGAGAACTTTTTTTAATTTGCACAGAATTATATGCATGCATCTGATTTGTGGATCATTTAGCCAGTATTGATTTGGGCCAGAATTAAATGGATTACCAAACTAATCTTTGCTATTGACTTATATATTATTTTCTATGTTTATAATTTAATATTGTAACGTATTGAAACGTAAACCATGTTATTTACTGGTCTATACATGTAAATACCATTGTACAAACCAGTAAATGACATGGTTTACGCAAGTTATGCTAGTTTTCTTATTTTTCATCGGATTGATCTCATATTTTCAGGATATCATAATAATTAATTGGGCTTTACTTTGAGACTAAATTGGTCATGGTCCAATGATTATAACAAGTATTACACCGTCATGAAAAAGTGTCCTTTTTTGGATACACCCTGTAGGGTTAGGACATATTTTAGTCTAAAACGGCCCGAAAAAATGGTTTACACAATGGGAAAAGGGGGAGTTTTCGGAAAATAGGGGGGGGGGGGGCGTTTTCACACCCCCCCCCCTCCCCCCCCCCCCCCCCCCCCTGGTTACGGGCCTGTGGACAACAGGTGCTTTAAGCATGTTAAGGGGGTGTGGACCGTCAGCATAGCCTCGGTAAAATTGCTGTATCTCCTTTATTATTCATTTAATCTATATAAAAGCATGCATTTTCTCGAAGAAAAGGGTTCAATGAATCCAACAATTAACATGAAATTTACCATTTTGAAAACAATATAAAAAAACCCGTTGTTTAACCCATTTTAGGTTTGGAAAAGATAACTAAAATATATATTTTGTCAAATAGTTTTAATTATACACTGTAAAAATTAGTTAGTCATTTTTCTCATTATTGGTCTTTTAAGACATCGTTTTCACTGAAATAAGTCAAAACAATGTCTAAAATGACAAATTTGGAAGAAAATGACTTACAGTGTAATCCTAATCAAATTTCCTAGGAACGTTTTTTAATTCTATTTTTAATATCTTATTATTTTTGGAATTATTGACCAAAAAGTTTCAAAAAGTGATTTTCATGATTTTGGAGATAAAACTTCACATTTTTTGGCACTTTTTGGTCTCAAAAAATAAATAAGATATTAAAAATAAAAAATGGGAATTTTATTAGGATTATAATAAAACTAGTTTGACAACATTTGACAAAATATATTTGTAGTTATCTTTTCCAAACCTAAAATGGGTCAAAAAACGTGTTTTTTATGATTTTCTCCAAAATGGTCAATTTCATGATCATGGTTGGATTCATTGAACTCTTTCTGCAAACAAAATGTATACTTTTATATAGATTGAATGAATAATGAAGAGTCAGTAACTCCAGGGGGACGTTAAAAACATACTGGAACAAAGTTTTAATGCAAAAAACCACACCAAAAATTCTAAATAGTATGTGGGGGACGTTATTATCATACTGGACCATTAGTGTTAGAAATGCAATTTTGTGCAAGCTTCGCGCGCGTATTATTTTAATATTTTATTATTTAAGCTTAACAAGGTGGCTTCAGGACAGTTTTCCATGACCTTTTTAATCACAATTTTTGCGCGCTTCGCGCGTATTAGATTCAACATTTCAATATTTTATCAACAAGATGGCTTCAGGTGTTTTTTGCTCCACTCAATCAAAACAGTCCTGGATACGCCATTGGGAGTTACAGCAGTTTTACGAAGGGTATATGCTGAGGTTCCACACCCCCTTAATGGTGATTGGACTATAACTATTTTGTTTTGATATCTGTGTAACTTTTGTTTTGATGTTTTTGGGGTATTTTTTATGTATTATATGGTTAGATATAAGAGCCTGATTTTAATGAATGATATCTGATAAAATTATAGTATTATCATGTATGAATAAGATTTTAAGCAATATTAACTCTTGTAGTCTTGCAAATAGTGTAATATCAACTCAAATGTATTGCTATGCCTTTGGCATACTGGAATTTGGCATACTGGAATACTGCTAATCAGTCTAATTTACGTTGTTACAACTCAAGCCACAGTGTTAAATCGTATGTTAAATCTTTAACATAATACCGTAGTCACTTTATGAGTTTTCTTTATGTCTAACCTTCAGAATAGTCAATCAATTAGTCAATGATAGAAAATGATCTCTTTGAAACTTACTTTACTATAAGTTAATATAATTTCTCTATTTAGTCCGGTTTATTGAAAATCACTTTGTTCTTATGAAAGTCAAATATACCTTTCGCAGAGTTCTCTAAGGGAGTGGTAAACATATGGTTGTTCTGATCTGGTTCTGGGTAATCATGTTCCTCTTGTTG
>CM069459.1:36398195-36473602 GCA_035610835.1 Ophiura sarsii
AGTTAAAATATTTGTTCTCTTTGATACTAACTATATTGAACTTTTAAACTCAAAGTGATCTTGCACTGTATTTTACTATTTGCTTTCTTTAAAAAAAGCCTTATTTTAAGGGAAGTGTCAACCCAAAATATATGAAATTTATCAAGCACTGTAACTTTTAAACTAATAATGAAATGTACAGGGTGTCCCAAAAAAATGTTAACACTCCGGGCACATAAGATATCTTAAACGGACAGGAACACACGGGTCTATTCTTGATGTATACTGAAAGCTGAGTAAATAAGCTTTCATTTGCATTTTATTGCGTTCCAATTGGTTATTTAGAACGGGAGATATGCTTCTGCAAACATCACAAGTGCTACCGCAAGCATATAACGGACATCAAATGCAGCGCCCACTAGCGACCAGCTGAACAATAGGAATCGAACCACAGCTAAACATCAATGGTCGCTTGCTCTGATGTCAATTGTTTAAAGCTAACTATTGGGAGTCAATATATTAGAAAATTGACATATCAAAGTTGTTGTTTAATGGTATGGATGTAATGAATATTAGTCAAACTCCTATTATGGATGAGATGAGAGCCAAATGCCATTCCCCTGCAACATAACAGATCGATACAGATGAGTGAAAATTAATGTGTCGCAAAAAAATCAAAAATTCAACAAAAATTAAAAAATGTTTGCAACTTTCATTTCAAGATTTCTCTGTAATTTGTGCATTCCAGAGAATGATTTCCGTTCATAATAATGATTTATATATCAAGGAATATTTTGATAGCTTACTTATTGAAATTGATTCTATAAATCGTCTAATATCAATGCTCCCGTAAGTCCCAAAATATAAATAATTTAGTTGTCCACGGTCAGTCCTTATATTTGGTCATATCTAAAACAGTTTTAGTGAGTTCACACGCTCACCATAGGCCGGTGAACAATGATGTCAATAACGAAACACACTAATACAACAACAAATGAATTTCAACACATTTCCCAATCGACACTCTGCTTTATCAACGGCTAATAGTTGGCGTTTGAACTCACGTCAACTTAGCATAATCACACGCTAAACTACACATGAATGCTTTCATTGCACACTGCTCAATCGGTATGTCCAATCCGGCGCCCTGCACAATACAGGTATCGTCTCAGGGTATGTGCATTAGCGGGTAATTTGACTATGAATAAGGCCAGCGAGGTTTTAGAACTGACGGAAAATAAGATAGGAATGTCGAGGACAACCAATCAATATTTTATTATTGGCCTAACTGCTGGTTGGAAAATTCAGTCAAGGATGATTAGAAAGCTGTCACTTGGAGGCGCTGTATTTCATGTCCATAGTCTACCACTTGTGACATGAGGAAGCAAAATCGGCTTGGTCCAATCCTCTCAGTATGAGCTTTTAAAATGCACGAAGCAAGAAGCAACATGATTAAGTCACACACACACATCAGTTAATCTCTTCTTTGTTCTTTTCGACGCATTCT
This sequence comes from Ophiura sarsii, assembly GCA_035610835.1. Lineage (NCBI taxonomy): Eukaryota > Metazoa > Echinodermata > Ophiuroidea > Amphilepidida > Ophiuridae > Ophiura > Ophiura sarsii. The sequence continues at coordinate 36,399,682 of CM069459.1, forward strand.
TTCGATTCTTTTCAATCTTAAAAGACATAAATAAATATATTCCACATCAATTATACAGGTATTTTGTCATGAGTTCAAGTTCTATACTCTTTTTCCATGTGCAATGGGTAGCTGTCAGTAAAGCAGTCTTTAAAATTGAAATTGAAACATTTCATGTTCTTTGTTGAAATGGTCCATCCAATTATAAATAAAACTAGTATTGCACTGAAATTAACCATAAATCAATGTAAGCTTGAAAAAAATCGAAAGAATGCGTTGAAAAGAACAAAGAACTGATGTGTGGGGGTGTGTGTGTGACTTAATCATGTTGCTTCTTGTTTCGAGCATTATAAAAGCTTTACTTTCATACTGAGAGGATTGGACCAAGCCGATTTTGCTTCCTCATATTTGCTGAAGCATATCTCCCGTTCTAAATAACCAATTGGAACGCAATAAAATGCAAATGAAAGCTTATTTAATCAGCTTTCATAATACATCAAGATTAGACCCGTGTGTTCCTGTCCTTATAAGATATCTTATGTGCCCGGAGTGTTAACATTTTTTTGGGACACCCTGTACATAAAAGTATACAATTTGTCAAATGAAATGAGTCGGAGAAACCATTTTGGTATTAAATTTCCCCTAAAATAGTGATTTCTACAATTTTTGCCCAAAAATCACTTTTTTGGTGCCAACAAATTTCAGACAACCTAACAAAATCAGTTTTTGATTAAAAATGTCACCAAAATCATCTAAATTCAATTATCTAGGAAGCACTTTTTTTTTTGGCTTAACAATTTTTTGTTTTGAAAATATTGACCAAAAAGTGCCAACAAATAAAGTTTTTTTCTCAGGATTTCGCGTGTTTCCTCCCAAATTTGACTTCCCTAAACGAGTAAGGGATGGCGTCCAGATTGGTATGGATTGAAAACCGTTGAACGGAGAGGGTAAACGCAATGGGATAAATGGACATTTTTGTGTAGATGAATGGATTAATGGAATGCAGTTAAAAGACCCGCCAATACGAAAAATAATGTTTGCTCCGCCGTAATTGCCAACTTCAAAGTAATGATCGATCGATATAGTATATTGTTCGCACGTAATTGGTCAAGTAAAGCAAACCAATTATCGGATTACAATAGGCCACTTCTCACCGTTTGTTTGCTTACTTCCCCGTGTGTGGCAATTCGGTGTTTCGGGCAATGTGTTTAGCCATGGTCATCGAACGCAATGAACCACTCCCTAGTACGGACAACCAGTGCGTTTTGTCAAAGCGTTGAACGTTTTTTCAATCCGGGCACGCATGGTCCAGCGGATAAGTTCTCGCTCCACAATGCAAAGGTTGTAGGTTCGAGTCCCGTTGTGTGGCCAGCGTGTTGTGTCCTAGGCTTGGGCAATGCACTTTCCCACGCTTGGCTTTCTTCAACCAGGTGTATAAATGGGTACTCCATTAATTAATGTTGGGAAGGTAAATCAGACTCGTTACAGCAAACGTTACATGGAGGAGTCTGGCCCAAACGCCAAGGAAAGACAGATGGGCACTTCGCGCACGAGCTTAACTAACTCGGCATAGCTTTGGTTCAAGGCGACCCCTATCCCCATCAAACCCATTCCCAACCCCACCACCACCCTCACCACACCTCCACCCCAACCCATCACACTGCATCCCACACCCACCCTGTTCGCATCTCTCTTGCATAATACATGACATAACTAAGACAAGCATGAATTCAGAACATTGTCTGAGCATGGTCTGTGCTGGTCTGGCAATGTAAACATTACCTGTCATAATGTAAACACAATATTGGCCCGTATTCTCGTACGTAGTTAAACACGATTTTAAGCTAAACACGCGTCTAACTTTAACTAAACGCGATTCTCGTACATTTGTGTTACCATGTTTACTTAAACACGCGTCTAACTCAATGAAAAGTGTCTAACTTTAAACATGGGTATGGGGGTAGTTTAAGACGCGTTTAACTATAACAAATACACGAATGATTACTCAACCGTGCCCGGTGTAAGCTGCCAAGCAAATCGTGTAGTATTAAAAATACACATGCGTTTGAGGTATTCAGTTGTTATCTATTGTAACCCATTAGGGCCACAACAAAAATAAATACCTGTATACAGTAACGCACGACCACCCTGGGGACGAGATGTGCAGAGTTTAAAACCGTGTTTAGTTAAACACGTTGTTTAAAAGGTAAACTCGCGTTTTAGTTAGACACGCGTTTAGTTAGACACGGTTTTAAGCTAAAACCGTGTTTACCTATTTCTTAGTGTGTAGGGGAGAGTTGGCCAGACATATCTGTCATCAGCTCCTGCCCCTTGTCTGGTGGTTTATCTGGCTAAGATTAGAATTACCCTATCATTGAATTCACCTGGTATAAATTGTATGAGGATTGTTTGTTTTTGGGTAGGGTATTCAATGTAGTGTCTGTTTGACATCAACACAGGTACATGGATCGTGTACAAGTGAACATGGCCAATATTTCCACTGTAAACAAAGTGTCTCTAGAGCTGAAATCATAACCTTGAGCGTACAAAACCACATATTTATGAGCCCATCTTGAAACAATTGACCCTATATACAAATAAATGAGTATTATAAATATCAAGTCAACTTGAAAAAGGGGACTTTACCTAAGAAATCCCAATCTTGAAATGTCTACAATTAATGTGTATTGTGAAAATCAAGTCAACTTGAAAAAGGGACTTTACCTAAGAAATCCCAATCTTGAAATATCTACAAATGTGTATTGTGAAAATCAAGTCAACTTGAAAATGGGGAATTATCTAAAATTCCATTTTCAAAATGAAAGTGCAGTGTATTGTTAAAATCAAGTCAACTTGAAAAATGGATTGGTAATTAGGCCAATGAAAAGTGCATTTGTTATAATTGTAGTCTTCGTTACTGCATATTTCATAGTTGTTATTCGTCCTCGTTATAGAGTAAATAAACCCAAACAACAACCGTTACAAATTGAACCGAAAACAGTCTAACTCACTCTACTCTACTCAACCATAGTTTGTAAATATAAATAATGAAATGGCTATATCCAACACTTTCTTGTAAATTTCCCTAATGAAGGTTTATTGCACGCTCACGGTCTGGGTTTGATTCACGGCGCTTAGAGACTGACACCCCCACCACCCCACCCCATTTCACCCTTTTTCATCCTGATCATATGCATAGTTTAATTCATACAAAACACGCGCGGGAGTAAATGAGAGTCCTCTTTCTACATGTTCTATCTTGGCTGTATGGTTAACTTTTTGTTCTCGTCTCCTCGTGTGCCGTTTTGTAGGTCTACTGAACGGTTTGCACTGCGGACACGGTCCTTTTACCCGCCCCATAAGACCCAGTTTGCGCCATAAACGCATGTATACGCACCTTACGGTCTTCGCCATTACGCTTGCGCCGGTAATCGCATTCGCCATGTTTTGTTTGCGTAGCAACAGTGTAAGAGTTTGTTGTTTACATAATCATGATAATAGAAGAGTTCGTAAAATATTTGTATTTGGCGGTTGTATTGTCTAAGTTGTATAAAATGCTTATTACTTTAAGGATAACAAACGGCCTATCTACATGATCTACATGTATACTTGATATAGAAATGTAGCTATGTTCATGATGAAAATATTTTGGCCGAAGATCATATGTCATCACTCACTCATTAAGCCACAATTTTAGTCCATGGATAGCTTGGGGTAATGACGAGACACATTCAATTTCATGTCCAAATGCGGTGAAGGGTGGGGGTTGTGTGTAATGATGTAATGTGGTTTTGGAAGGGATTGATGAAGAAATGTGATACTTAATTGCGTAACAGTGAGGGTCACGAGGTGGAATGAAATATTGTAGTTCCTTAAAAGTATAAGCCATGGGATATAGCTTGGGGTAATAACGATACGCATTCAATTTCAGGTAAGGAAATAGGCCTATGTATTATATTCTAACTCATAAAAATGTATTCTTACCAATTTCGTGATAAATGGTCGTATGCTAGCTACTTATGTGTTATTTCATTTCGTAAGTGTTCTATATGGTAGGCGCAAATTACAGCTAGTTATACTATTCGGTGACCTACCAAATGTCAACTTTAACGAATGACGTAGTTAACCAAATATGGTATGTTAACGTCCAGTTGTGTTTCCCCTAAAGAGCGACATGTGTGTGCGTGTCACTTGAACTTTAACGCGCGTGCTCAGCGTTTCAAACAATTAAAATACAAGCGTACATATACTCACGAGTGGCGGCGCGCGAATTTATTAACCGTACTCACTCACTGTATAAATGTATTGCTGTACAATGTACATGTGCTATGCACTTTACTCCGTCAGGTATCAAATGTTGTTTACGGTAATAAAGATCGCTGGCGGGGCGCGGTCACAGCAGGTCCTGGTAGTGGTAGCCTCATTAGCTGATTGGCTTACCATAATGTCAATCTTGCTTCGACTTTTCAATGCAGGTTAACCCAAAGTCGAAGGACCCTCGCCTTATGCTTGGGCGCGGCGGTTCTCGCTGGTTCTCGCTGGTGTCGCTCCCTCCCCATGGGGCGAGTGGGCCTTCTCGACGGACTAGGCCAAAGGTGTTGAATAGTTTGCCAATAGCTACATAAAAAAAATGAATACAATGGGCAGCTATCTAATACAAAACACCTGATGACAGACAGTAATTGTCACTGGACAAGGGTTGTGCAAGTGCAGATAAACCGGGGCTCTAAGCTCAATGCTTTAACACATGAGGTTATCCCTGTTTTGGATTAGCTGCCATCTTGTCGGGACTAATTAAAACCAGATTTAACCATTTCCACGCGGCAATCGTCTGCAGACGACATTCCAAAATTCCACAAAATGTTTCAAAAATGTCAAAATTATTGAATGTCATTTTAGTTAGTATAGACAGGTGAGAAAATGCCAAAATCACTACTTCATAATGATACATCTTTGCCTCATAAATGTCTAAAACCCAGGAGCTTCAAGGTGCTTCGCCCTTGGACCCCACCAGGGGCCTTAAAGGGGCATTAAGAGATGTGGTGGAGGCAGCGCCCTCAATTACAAAAAAATTATAATCAAAACTGGGATTTGTATATTTTTACAAATCAGCCCTCTTTGTACAACAAAACGTTGTTTCAAAAATGCTGGTAGAGCCGCAACCAGCATTTTACATGGTAAGGGGTGGTATTCCAACATATTTAAAACATTGTTTTAATCAAGTTTTGCTGGGTTTAGTTTTAGTAGAAACAACAACAATGGCAATTTTTAATGTTCATCTTGAATTTTGAAGTAAATTAATTAATATTAAAAAAATCAACATGACATTTAAGGCGGGCTTTTGGACCCCATTCGCTGGTCGCTCTACTCGCTTCGCTCGCTTCGCTCGCTTCGCTCGCTTCGCGGCTCACGGTGATACCAAATTTGGTCCCCGTTAGAACAGTCCTGGATACGCCGTTGGGTGAGATTCCGCTTTGTAGTCCGTTGTGCATGGCTATATTATGGATAACTTCTATTATTTTCTAAACACCTCAGGACTTGCCGCTAACGACAACGACAGAGTATGGACAATAGCAATAGGACCAGGAGAAAATTCAAATATTGAATACCTGTAAGTAACAGAATATATCACTGATCTTTGACCTAATAAAAATAATTAAATAAAGCACGTACTTATTTAAGAAAATATTATGCATGAACGGTCTATTGAACTTAGGGGCGACGTCAAAACTCGACCGCCCGTTGACTGCCGGTTACGGGCGGTTCCGCTCGGTTCTTTCAGGTCAAATGTTTTACTGGTATATGAATATTCGCGCATGCAACACTGAACAACCGCCGGTTGACTTAATGCTGTAATCTGACCAATTTACACTATCAATCTGTTACTTTGCGGTCATAATAGCTCTCTCTATAATCGTTCTATAAAAAAACAACATTCATAGACTTTCGGTATTGATTTTAAAAAGTTAATTGAGCTATAAACAGATTGAAAAAGCCAACCCCAGCGAAAATCAATAGCTGTATTGTACTGGCTGTCAACTCAGATTTTTAAGTCTTAAAAGAGCCCATTACTTCAAGATGTTATTGCTCACGTGTGTGACGAGGCACTTTCAACCGGTCGTGTTCACCAGAGTGTTACTATTTGACCTCATTATGTGTGTATATTATAACAGACGACACGTTTTGTGAGAACCGAACGGAACCGGCTGTAACCGGCGGTTGCCGGGCGGTCGAGTTTTGATGTGATCCCTTATTGAAAGACCCTCGTAAATGGAATTTTAGTTCACATATAGATTTTCGAATTATTTTAAATTTGCCCACGGGTGTAAGAGGATTTTGTTAATTTGGCCACATTAGACCACCTTGCAGAGTCCTCGTGGCGCCGAACGCTCAAGTGGGAACACAACCTATGCGGGTCTCAGTCCGGATTATTCCCAACCGTGACAATCTCTACTCATGTGCGAACACGGCCTAATGTCCCTCTTAGAATAGCCATCATCATCATCTACGCTTTCCGGCTATGTTGCCATTACGCTCGCAACTATTGCTTTTTTCGCTCAAGTTGCGCTTTGACAATTAGAGTAATAAACTCAGTGGTCCGTCACGATCCACTCCCGACAACTTAACCTAACCTAAATGTGTGTACAGACACAGACCGGGATGATCCCCTACTCTTTACGAAGGAGTCTGTGACCTTTTAACGTGCTCGGGGATAGCTCTTCCGATACACGGGACCAACATTTCTACGTACCTTCCGAAGCACGATATGCGCCATGAACATGCCAACTTCAGTCTGCACGGTCTGAAGGAGGCATGGGGACGAGGCTGTGTTGGTGTATCGTTTTGAACTCTCACTCATAAACGATCCACCAACAGAACTACGGTGCGCAGCAGTGTACGACGCTCTAACCGACTGCGCCACCTAATCAGTTTATACCCTATTTTGTCAAGAATGAAATATTTAATCTTAAATGCAAGAAACATATTTGTTCCCTGATTGTTGTGATTGTTTTCAATCGCCAATACTTCGGATATTTAGTGCTTGTGAATATGGGGAGGTCTCAATTTCAATACAAGGCTTAACCCACATAGCCAACTAGCTTAAACGCGAAACGTAATAAAGCTAAATGTATTGGGCTTTATTCAATAAATCTGGTCCAGAGGCATGGAAGAGGGTCATAATCTCTTGCGTGCACAATATAACTGCCAATACTGTCAATAATGAAAAGCTGCTGGGGACCATATATTTTGGAACCGGTTGTGATTATAAATATGATTTCGAGAAGGGGAAAACTATTATACAGATAAATGGTAAGATAGTATTTGTTTTTCATTCCTCTGACGTGTCTAGGGATGAAGTAACTGGCCAAGTTTTGGGATTCAATGTCGACCTACTGAATGCAGGTAAGGGAATAGAGAGTATCATCTCTTTTCTTAGGTTGGTTAGCACACTTTCAGCAAAAATGGGTCAACTTTATAACATGTTGTTTTCTTTTTATGAACACCTAAAGAATAGAACAATAAAATGGTTCTAAAATCAAAGAACTATGAGGCCAAGTTGTTGTTCCAATCACAAAGAGGATATTATGAGAACTTGTAATAGAAACATTTTTGCTGATAGTTTATACACACAATTACAAGTTCTATTTCACGAACGCAGATCAGCATATAAAACGTTTATATTACGCAGGCAAATATTTAAGTGTGTGATTTTGTCAAATATAATCATGAAAGGGAAAACAGTAGGTAGAGTAGCCCGCTCGATTTTCCAAACGACCGCCCTAAAGGGACTACGTGTCCGACGAGCTACGTGTACAGGGTGTATCACTTTTTTTTACTAGAAACAAGGGCGATTACGGTGACATTTCATATGCAATGAAATGTCACCGTAATCGCCCTTGTTTCTCGTAAAAAAAGTGAAAGATCTCCCACAATTTACTTATAGATGACATGCACATAGTCAGTGTGTATGGAAGTGATGACCAATTAATCATAATTGATAAAAATCCTAGGCATTTACTCAATAATTCGTACTGTCAAGTCATTTAAATTGAGGATTTTATCATGTATACTGCACACTTTCGATTCTAGTTTAGCAACACTTCTTAAGCGTTGGGGATATTCTATTTAGGGTAGTGCACCATAATACAGTATGAGCGTGTTTCTGCTGGGGAAGAAACCGCTAATAAACGCTAAGTTTGCCCAGTCGAAACAGGTAGAACCCGGCAATAATCGGTATTTTTGGTAATCCCAAAAACCTTCACAAACCAGGTTTGGAACCGGCAATAATCGGCAATAATCGGCAATAAACCCAATAGAAACAGAAAGGCGATTCTTAGCGGTTTGCGCCGTGAACCGTGTCACGCTGGGTTATACACATTATTGTGAAGCAATCTTTTTTCAGGTGTGGTGGCATTGTTTGGTATTACAAAAGGTCAAGTGTCGTGGCCCATCGACTAAGATCGATAAACTTTTCGCGAGTAGAAACAGGGGGGATTAAAAACTGACCGATTGAAACTTAGCGTTTATTAGCGTTTACTTTTTGCAGTGCCCCAGCAGAAACACGCTCTATGTTCCCTCCGCTTTGTCCAGTCGAAAACACATCCCCATATGTTTGTATTTCAGTGTGCAATATAGCCAATAAGAATTGCAAGATAGTAGTCGATATTTACTCGCGCTGTTGGGATTCCGCCAAAGGAGAGATACAACGAGGCGGAGAGGGTCTGTACGCAAAATACTATGATGGATGTGCTGGTAAGTATAAATGACGTGACCGTTGTTGACAAAAATAGTGTTTACAAATTGATTAGCGCCTGGTTAAGCACTATTAAGCTATCTCGAAGCTTTTAGACCGGTCCTGAGAATTGGTCTGGCTGGCTTACGGGCTGGAGAAGTGTGACACACTTTTAGTGATTAAACACCATTGAAAGTGTATGCATGCTAATCTAGACCTGAGCCAACCAGTCACACAATTCAGTATCCTTGTCGTCTGATGATTGCGTTAAGCATGAAACTCAGAGTAACGACTCCCTTTCTCGGAAGGTCTAAACTTTGAATTTTTATATAGCTCTTCCGTTTTAAATTGAGCACTGTAATTAGAAAGATAGTCTGACCATGAAATCGGTTCGATATTCATGACTTTATGACTTTATGTTATGCTCCTGACTTTTTATCAGTTGAACACTATTAAGCTATCTCGAAGCTTTTAGACCGGTCCCGAGAATTGGTCTGGCTGGCTTTTAAAACTGAAATGGTATCGACAGATTGTCTTTACTGGTCTGAAGAGAATAGTTATTCTTCTTTAAAATGACACCATCACCACAATTTGTACGACCACAAAATAGAAACTGTATCATTTAAAACATCGCTAATAGCAGCTTGTAAATGTCACACCTCCTCAATATTAGGGGTCCCAATTCATTGCACACGACCTCAGAACTTCACATTTGTGTAAAAAAGGTTGTACAAGAAGACCTTTAGCGGCTGTTGGATTTTACAAACATTTCAGGCAGATAAACGAAAACCTGTATTTATCTTTGTTCACTTTTTCAGCGTGGTGGGCAACTACCGGTCGAATCCAAACATTCAAGTTCACAACGGCATTCACTAAGACGGGATTTGCCGCACTCGCAGTGTTACCGGGGAACCCTGGGGGGTTGGATGTGCGTAATTTGGCGGGGAAGAAGATCGGATTTATAGATGGATGGGCAAATGACGAAAAGTGTCTTCGTCGAGTAATAACTGTAAGTAAAATGCTATTTCAAACTCCCTTTTATGATTAATAGAGTTGGTCTGTTTACCCTAAAAACATGAAATGTATCAAGCGCTGTAACTGTTGAACTATTATTGTAATGTACAGCGTGTCCTAAAAAAAACTGGGTCCGAAAACTGCAGAGCTTATAACTTAAAATGTAGGACACTTAGCATGCTTAGCCTTAGGGAGATAAAGGTAAGCATACCTGACGTCAACTGGTACAGTTGTGAGACCAATGGAATGGCAAATCTTTGAAATACGAAGCTTCGAATACAGCGTGGTCAGATCCCGTTTTCTCAATTTAACAATAAACGACCCATGCGTTGCATCTCTGCATTGTGTGCAAGTTTTCCCTGTATGGTGTTTATATTCTCCGAAATAACTTATGGTTGGTAAAAAAGGTTTAAATTACAGGTGTTTTGGATCAATATTCAACATATGAAAAGGTATTTACACTTTTTAATCACCCTTAAGACAAATTACCTGAGTGATAATAAAGTCAAAGACAAAACTTTGATGAAGTCAGTACGATGCGCAAATGCAACGCATGGACGGTTCATGGGCAAAATCGGAAAAACGGGTTCTGACCACGCTATATTCAAAGCTTTGTATTTCAAAACCTAATATCTGATTGGTCTCATAATTTCATCAATTCATTTCAGATATATTTACTTTCATATCCCTAAATATTGAGCAGCTATACGTCCCAGTTTTTTGGGACACGCTGTATATAAATGTATACATTTTTGGAAAGCAAATGAGTCAAAGAATTCATTTTTGGTATCAAATTCCCTTTTGTGGCTCAAAAACGTAGCACTAATCAGCTTTTTTGGTAAAAAAAAACTGACATTGCACCAAAATCATCTAAGGACACTTACCTGGGGACATTTTTTAGTTCTGCCGTAAAAATGTTATAGTTTTTAAAATGTTGACCAAAAAGTGCCAAACAGTGATTGTTTACCTAAAAATACATATAACTTTTTGGCACTTTTTGGTCAACATTTTAAAAAGAATCATGAACAATATATGCACTTGCACTGTGTCATTGAATTTAAAAACAATATTTTTGTTGGTATGCGTTACTTTACAGGATGCCGATGTCCCAACTGCTAATGTTGTCCACTTTATCGGGCGAGATGAACTCATTGCTGGTTTGCAGGCGGGAGAGGTGATTATGCCAATTTTCTGTTCATCATTAGAGTCGTTCTAAAATGTTGTTTCCCAAGGATGGGAAACTTATAATTTTCCAATCAGGTTTCGATGATCCGATTTGTCGTCTTCCAGAATTTTGTGCTAGAACTCTAAACCGGACTGCTATGATATTGAATATGGATGACGTCATCAGATTTTGATGATGACGTCTTTCGGGTCAGCTGTCCAATTGCCTGTCGTATTTGTGATTTCTCATATTTCAAATGTGTTCCGATTTTGAAAGTAATCATAACAACATTTAGAATTTATTGAATTCCATTGGTTTGGGAAAATAGTATTCACTATAAGTAATGAATAAATTGACGGAACCGACCATTCAGCCATCCATGAAGATCTGCTGCATCGCCGCCTAAAAAAATGATCACATAACTGGCGGAGTTTAAGTCACTCCACTGATTAACTATGATTCTGAAAAGAAATATCTCGCGTTGATTGTTTCGGGCATTCTGACTATTATCAGCATTAACCACATTATTAATGGGTTTATATATGTAGTTCTTCGCGAATTATCCGTGGAAAACGTATTCATAATCATGTCAAGCGGTACCATAATACTTCATTTAACTCTTTTGTCCTATTAATTGATAGGTTGATGCAATGTTTGATGAACCGACGGCGTTCGACGATATTGATATTGTTGAGTTTATCTCTGATACTTTTACCTGTGTGGTAGCTGGTGGTGCCGTGATGTTACGTAAAGACAGCGGATTAGACGCATGGTTTAATCCTGCCCTAGAGAATCTTTTAGCGACCACGGAGTACCGAAACATATGCAAAGATTTGAAAGACCGACACGGTAAGGCTAATTTCTAAATTTCTTAAAAATGATAACAGATTGGTACGGAAGAGCATTCCGCTTTTTTTGCGAGCTTCTCATGGTGACATGGCAGATCTCCGTAAAATATGTTTGTCAAATGATCATCTAAAAACCAATTTTACATCACAAACGTTTTAATGTAAATCATCATTAGGTAGGTATGGGATTGGTTATTGATTTAATGCAATTATAATCCTGTCATTGTATTTGAGACACGCATGGTTACTGGGTCAATGAACTTACTATGCTATTGGGCACATTCGCCCTTTCATGATGGGGCATGTTCTCCGCGTCCATGGATATTTACATGATTAAGATTTTGTATAATTTCAAAATTGTAATTCACCTCCCGTAACCTTTTTGTAATTATAAAAGAGCTAACTGTAATGGAGTAGCACTAAAATTAGAAGAATTCTTTTTAATGTGGTATTTGTTATCATTTTAAAATTCTAAACCATGCAGTTTATTCCGCAAAAAAAGACAGCATCCTTAAATCAGTTTAGTAATTACTTCATCATAATTGCATACCATAGTATCATGCGCTCTCAAAGTTATGATTTAGGGAGCACATCAAAACTCGACCGCCCGGCAACCGCCGTATCCGTGGGGTTCCGTGCGGTTGCAGCTGTGCTTTGTTCTAAACAATGATATGCGGTCCAACCGGGCGGAACCGGCGGTTGCCGCGCGGTCGAGTTTTGATGTGCTCCCTTACCTATAACTTACTAGCAAGGTAGAGCTAGAAGTAGAAACAACATTTGAATGAGAAATCATGATAAAGAACTACAAACAAACTAGAGTATGCACAGTTGAACTTGAACAGCGAGTCGCAGTACAGACTAATAATCATTGGCCTAAACATTTCAGTCGTTCAATACGATCATCAACAATTAACAGTGGGTGATTTTATAATAAGTCTACCAAATAGGCTACGCTTTATACTGAGGGAATAATAATTATGTTGTTCTACTTTTTACAGGTCATATTGCCGGTCGAAGTCCAGAGCAGTTATGCGTTGGACATTAAAGGACGCGAACTATCTTTATTCCTTTCGTTAGAAATACCATGTACACGAAATTATTATTACAATACTTGAAACGTATTTGAACTGGTAACATAAACAGTATTACTTGTGATAGAATTCTGCTTGTGTGATAAAAGTTGAACTTGAAACACTAGTTCATTTCGTTATTAGCTAATGTTTTTTTAATTATAGAACACACGACTCCATTTTCGTTCATCTTAAGGGCACAGCAGACTCCACAACGCTCGAACTCTTCTTTGCGCTCTCACACATGCGCAGTAGCTCCACCACAACAACATGACGCAGCCTGATTGGTCAACGGTGGTCAACGCTTGCGCTCAGCGTTGTAACGTTGTCGAGTCTGCCGAGTCCTTTACCTTTTGCAGTGACGTCAAAGGGTATTCCAATAATTGTTATCGCCCTTGTGATTGTAATGCGCTCGCACACGCAAAGACGAATCCCGGGGTTCACAGGGTAATATTATGGCCTAAAAAAAAAAATGACTGATTGGCGTAACCCGACCGACCCTATTTTTACCGCCGACCCTAAACATTTTTTTTTTTTTTTTTTTTTTCTTCTTCATTTTTTGTTGTTGTTGTTTGTGTGTGTGTGCGAAAAAGAAGAAAAAAAACCCCAGTGAAAATGTGGATTTGTGCCATTTGTTAATGTCTGTATGGTATATGTGTGCTGGTATATAAAATTTCATAGACGTTTTATAGATTTTTTAAAATTAAAAAAAATCCGACCTACCTACCCAATTTTTTTTCTATGTTACGCCAATCTAACTTTTCTTTTTTTAGGCCTAATGGTGGTCCTACTGGATCTACTGGATCTTTCCTCTGCGTTCGATACAATTGATCATCATATACTTGCTGAGCGTATGCAAAAGGAATTTGGTGTTACTGGTTCTGCTAAAAGAGTGGTTTACTAGTTACCTAAAGTGATCGTACCAATAGAGTGTGTATTCTTGGCGACCATTCTCATAACCAAACTTTACATTATGGTGTGCCACAGGGGTAAATTGCAGGTCCACCGATTTTCACTGCATAATCGCAACCTGTTGCTGACATAATCAGACGTTTTAACATAGGCTATTACACTTACGCTGATGATACGCAGTTGTATGTGAGTTTCATCCGAAGTCAGAGGAACATACAGTATTGCTGAGATACGATCATGGATTCGTGCAAACAAATTAAAGCTAAATGATTCAAAAACAGAGCTTTTTGTGATCTCTCCACCTGGGCTTGTAAATGCTTTATCTCAACTCGATCTTGACCTGAATATCGGTGGCTCTGTGATTGCCCCATCAAAGAATGTTAAAAACCTTGGCATCATATTCGACAGTAGCCTCTCCATGAAAGATCATGTTAGCACATTATGTAGAAGCATTAATTTTCATTTGAGAAACTTGTGGAGAATCCGTCGTTTTATGGACAAATCTACTCGTGCACATGCAGTGAGATCTTTGATTCTTTCCCGGTTGGAATATGGCAACTCATTGCTTGCGGTTTGCTTGCGGTCTGCGACCGAGACTAAGCATTTACAAAGACTGCATAATCGCGCTGCGCGATTTATTTACCATGTTGGCAGACGAACTAGCGCGAAACCATTGCTCCGGGAATTGCATTGGTTGCCTATCCAGCAGAGGATTAATTTCAAGATCTTGGTGCATGTGTACAATTGTATGGATGGTTCGTCACCAATTTATGTACAGGCTTTACTTAACGCTTACAACTCAGGCCGTGAAGGGCTTAGGTCATCTCAGGATTCTGCACGTCTTGCCATCCCACATACTAACAGATCCTTTGGGGATAAATACTTTTCAGCTTTAGGACCAAGAATGTGGAATATCCTACCCAGTTCTGTGCGTGCCGCCCCAAACGTGACATTTTTTAAAAAGCTTTTAAAATTCATCTGTTCCATGTGGAATAATTCAGCCTGATTGCTTACACAATTATTGTATATATATTGGTCTTTTAGTGGTTTACATTTTGTATCACTTTTTAAATGCATTTTTAAGTATTGTTGATGTATGCAATGTTAAGTATGTAGCTAAATATTAATTTAAATTACGGGTTAGGGTTAGGGTAGTAGTAATGATGCCTAGCTGGCTAAGGGACTGAGGGTTTTTTCAAAAAATATTTTAGCCATAGGCCCTATTGTGATATCGCTTAAGGGCAATTTTAGCCATTACGTTTACTTGTCGGATGCAAGCAAACCATGATCATATATATATTCGTCTTTAGGTTATGACACGTGATTCTTACTAGAAGGTGTTCATGTCAGAAGTCATCATAATCAAAGATGGCTGCTCCCTTAAAATGACGTGTTGCAAAATACAATAAAATGTTGTTAATCACAGTCAGCGGAATTATCTTACATGGATATGCTTTGATGGTTATCAAAAGTTAATTTTTGAATCCAACATGGCGGCTACTGTGAAATTATATATTATTAACACAACGATTTTATACGTGAAGTCCCAAAATAAAACGTACGATATATCTTTAGTTGATTTTATGTATATAAGAAGATAAGGTTATGTAACATACAACCACAAGATTAAAAGATGGCCGCTATCCAAAATGGCCGCTGGAATGAATAACGCTTTGATGAAATGTGTTTTGAAATACAGTGTGAAACTTTCTATTCTCAACCAATAAATAAACACTGCACAAAAAGAAAGTATCCACTTTTTTCGATGCGCCCTGTATTTCTTAGGACCCTAAATAGATTCCACAAGTGGGATAGAACAGGCATTTCATCCCGTGCATTTTGATACATCATTTGTTACAATAGCACCAATATTGATGAAGCAGTGGCCATTTGAATAAAAACTGATGCCGTTTCCATTGTTGCACTTAAACATATACCCATTAAAAAGAGCGTAAACAAAACAGTAAATCTAAAGTGTACTTATTCTTTCTCTCTCTCTCGATGAAAATACAATCATAACCCGAACATCTCACACGACAATTGTTTCCAACACCTCGCCGTATCTACTGGTGTGTGACTCATCCTTTAAAATGACCAGGATCATTCATGATGTTTGTAAGCCTATAACCTGTCTCTACATTTCCGGGGAACCTTCCTTCTAACTCCAAATCGACGAGCAACTTCAGTTACAGAAACTCCCGAAACGTTTCATTGAGATAAAGAAGCGGTACTTTTACTGTTTTGTTTACGCTCTTTTCACGGGTAGGCCTATATGTTTAAGTGCAACAATGGAAACTGACATAATTTTTTATTCAAATAACCACTTCTTTCTCTCCATGATAAGTGTCTGGAGTTTCTGTAACTGAAGTTGCTCTTCGATTTGGAGTTACAATGAGGGTTGCACGGAAATGGAGAAAAGTGTGTTGGCTTACAAACATCAGGGATGATACTGGTCATTGTAAAGGATGAGTCTCACACCAGAAGATAGGCCTACCGGTGTTGGAAACAATTGATGATATGAGATGTTCGGATTATGATTGTCTTTTCATTGAGAGAGAGAAACAAGAGATACACTTTAGATTTACTGTTTTATAACGCTCTTTTCATGGGTATAGGGTTAAATGTAACAATGGAACCTGCATCATTTGTTATTCAAATGGGCACTGCTTCAGTGACAAAATGCGCGGGAGGAAATGCCCGTTCTTTCCCACTCGTTGAATTTATTTAGAGTCCGAAGAATTAAACACAGGGTGCCTCGAAAAAAGTGGATACTTTCTTTTTGTGCTGTGTGTATGATAAGTAGTGTGATTCGTAACCTACTACAATGTTAGAAAAAAGTGTTCGAACACTTTGAAGGTGTAATGTAAAGTATTCCCCCTTCCCCCTGATCAATGTTGAATCCCACAATTTGCCCACCATCAGCATAGGGCCTCGCAACATTGATCGGTGGGGAAGGGGGAGGAATATGAGTAAGGGGATACTTCAGGCTACTAGAAACAAGTTTTGATTTTCACGTGACTCAAAAAGCGTGCCTGTTATGGTCCAATAAGCATGGCAATTAGGGTCAGTGTTCGAACACCTTTTTTCTATGATTGTAGCTCCAAGTCATTACTGGACGAGCTGTTCCATGGGAATAATTTGGAGTAACATGCCGTAACGGAATCACAGTCATGCCTTACGGTTTTCTACCAAGAAATTGCTCAATCTACCAGACTATGCGAATGTACAGTTGCTCTTAAAGTTCCGTCTGTTGCGGTACCAGAATGCCAAATGCTAGAATCATACCCAAACAATTTGGCAGATGCTTTGATTGAAGAACGACCGTGAACTAACATCGTACATGCTTCGCGGACTGCACACAGAGATGGCAATGTTGGCGAACAATGAGAGATCCGTTATATTCATCTGGGTGGACAGAGGGTCTCTTTTTTACTATTCTATTGGTAGTCAATGTATGCATTTATTTTCCCTTGACAATCTGGTTATGTCACTACTTAAAGAAGGTGTCCGGCAAGCAAAACATTGTGCATTATATGTTTGAAAAAGAATTATCGCGCCCAAATCACGTAGTAATATAGAGCAAAACATCATACTTATCTTAAAAACCGAATAAACACTGCCATCTCTCAACATGCCATTTTGAAAATTCGCGGCAATCGAAAGTCCCGGCATCAATGAAGTCATAGTTATACAATGCACTTGCGTAAATTTGAGCACCAATAACCATGACGTCATTGATCCCGGGACTTTCGATCACCGCGAATTTTAAAAATGGCATGTTGAGAGATGGCAGTTTTTTATTCATTTTTATGATAAGTATGATGTTTTGTTTTATATAACTTCGCGATTTGGGCTTGATAATTATTTTACTAACATATAATGCACAATGTTGTGCTTGCTGGACACTTTCTTTAAGCGATCCCAGATAGAAATTGCAGTTAGGCAACTTATGGTAAAGCTTATTCTTATCTCACATTCCATAATACAACATATGGATAGCGTTCGGTATGGGTAAAGAGGAGAACAAAAGTCCACAAAGCCCTGTGAATATTCCAAGCATTTACGGATTGTGATACGTCTTCGTCGGTCCAATGGTTATAAGGGCAAACTTATTTGCTTGGAAAGCATACGACGAGGGGAGGGCTACCTTTCTTGTAACAAAGGTATTACTGTGTATATTATTATTACCATATTGTATGGAAAATTCAACAAAGGAAAACGACAGACAATATGCTGTTATTAAAAAAAATCTTTCTTTTTTTGCGGGATGCACTTCTTTAGCATTCAAATCGGAACATAATTATATCAAATGGGTAGATGGGCTACAAGTAACCGGACGAGGCAATACGTACCTACTCCAGGAAGTTTTGGATTTAGGACAATTCCTTGAAGCTATTATGTGTCTCAGTTCCATCATGGTCAATGTTTCAGAATTTGCTCTACACGAACCGCCACAAATAGCCTAGGACATGTGCGATTTGACCTCGACAAAATTGCAACAAAATGGTTTTTATTGTAACCTCTTCTAGATCACATTCCAAACAATATATCAAAAATCGGCCAACATCGAGATTGGGGAAAAAAATGCTAATTTTGCATGTTCCGAAAATTACTATTTTGGCTATATGTTCGCACCTATTGTTGTTGATTAACACAATAAAAAAATAAAAAGATAACAAGGAATATTCGGGAATCTAACCGATTGCCGATTGCCAACGCCATGGCCAATGTATGCACGCCACGACGAGTATAATTGTGACGGATTTTTATCGTCCATTTTTGCCAAATTTGTGTGTTTCTCTAGCACAAAAATGTGTTTGTAATGTGATTATACTCCTTTATTTTTGAAAGAACGGTAAAAAAACGTTGACATTTTCGAATAAAAAATGATGTCATTTATACGGACCACAATCATTGCTCGACGACTGAACTATGAAGCTAATGAACGTTGTGTCGTGACGTGCTGTGTTGCATTATTCATGTTACGATCTGTTATACACAGCGAACATGGGTTAATGCGCTGTGTAATTCTACATTCCCGGCAGACACTCTGTTCAAAGGCACAAAAAGTGGACTTGTTTAAAGCATTTTTTTGCAATACTGAGGTGTACAGATCGATTTTATTTCTCGAATTGGTTAGAAAACCATCCATTTTAGAACATCTAAAATTTAAAATGAACTGCACACCTGGGAAAGTATGATGCCAAGGGCATATCTTTTGCACGTAAATCCAATACAAGAGTTCTGAAAATCGACACAAATATGACGTCATAACCATTGCTTCGGGACAAAATGTGACTTTTGAAAAGTGACTAATTTTCTTTAAATGGTGCTAATCATGGTTTATCTTTGTTGTTAGGGGGCAAATTTTGTATCAAATTATGCCTAAAAGATTCATCTAAATGTCTATTTAGCCTGTTTGGTCCAAAAAAAATTGAATGTTACTCAAAATGACATAAACAAAGTGGTATACTTTCTTTTGTTGAACCTTTAATATATACATATTATGTATTGCTTGCAGGTGATTTATGGGCGACTCTCATTAGAAGTTACAATTACACCTCTCTGTTTGAAATTTACAAAACAAACAATTTTATTGGAGATTGCAGTTATACAACCATGCACCGTGTACCTTTATTTCCAAGCGACAAGTGCCTACAATTAAATACGATTAAGAATGGAACTGAAACATATTTTCTCAGGTTTCGAATCAGTGGTGTATTTACTTCAAGGCACACTATTCACGTTATTATCTCGATAGGTTTCTTTAACTGGGTACAGACCTCCGTTTAAGTTTGCTAATTGCTAGCCGTATCTTTCCCGTTTTTCTTTTTTTCTTTCTGACTTGATTTTTTTTTATCCCCAGGACGACATAAATAGAACGTTATTGATAGCAACACGGGACAAAGTGCGCTTCTTTGCACAATTGGAGATTGATTTATTGCTCTTTTAATCATGGCATGTCATTGTTGGAGAAATTCCATAAACGACACGAATGATATATTGCTCTGTTGCTTACACCATAACAGGTAGCTACCATGCTAACACGTACTTAAAGGGCGTGTACATCTCAAGTGTTTGTCCTGGACAAAAGTCACATGACTCCCTATGTATCTGAGTCTCCGTGTTTCCAAGTAATAATACCCATGGTGCAATAGATTTGCCGCGAATTTTAATCGACCAAAAATGGTGAAATTTATTTACGAACAAAATAGGTGTCTTGAATCTATTTCTAAAAAATAGTGTTATGCATTATAATGAAATCAGAATTACAATCTCCCTCAGCATATAATCAACTTTTGGGCGATAACCCATGTTAAAAATGCACAACAATCGAAATATAAAGCATTTTAGCCTCCGATTTAAGAGATATTTGTATTTTAAACTCTATCTAATGTTTTTCTTCAAAACCGTTTATGTAAAGCCTTCATTAGCTCAATCGTCAAAGCGCCGGCTTCACAATCATGAGGTCAGTGGTTCGAATCCTGCGGATGGGGATGAGGTATCTTTTTCTGTTTTGTTATTACACTGTTTGTTTTTATAAATTGACAGGATTGCTTATATTTATTGAATGTTGAATGACACTTTTTTTCTTTTGCAATTTCACTGCAATAAAGAATATCCTGTAAATATAATTGTGTTTACTACTCCGTAGGCCTATATTGAATGGCCCCTAGCTAGTCTATGAACATGATCGGCAAAAGCCAATTGTTATGTAAATAAGAAGCCAGTCGGCTTATGTCCTTGAATCGATTTTCCTATTTCCTACACCACCGATATTTGTAATTTGCTTCAAAATTCAGAAAAGAGAGTTGTATCTTCAAAAATACATTACGCGGTTCACGGCTTTCACGGCCTGATATGGGCGACAGTAGTTTGGTGGATTTGTTACCGTGCTGTAACTCATCATGCTCATTGCTGCGAGAGCGTAATCATAAAATGCTGGCGTAACGTTTTAATGGAACTATTTTGAATTCGTGAAAATTATCAGATTTGCCTAAATTGACAATTTTTGCAACCAAGCTTAATTTCTTTTAGGATCAAAATAAATAAAAATGTTAGACTTGACTTGAGTGTCAAATCGACTATAATCTAATTGAATGCAACTATACAGATATAGTGCTCATTATGGTTATTTCGATATAACTAAAATAAAATGATACGAGTTGTTCGGAATTCTATTTTATTTAAACCTTGACTGTAAATAAAACAGATACAAGTCACTGCCCGGGTCGATGACCTTTTCGAACCTTTTATTCACAATTTGATGGTTTCTTAAATGAGAAAACAGATACACATTTTGAACAAATGAAATTGTATGCGAGGATAGGCCTATTCGCTTGTGTTAATTTTCCATAAGAACAAATGAATTAGATGTTGTCCATATTATTGGTCTAATACATACATCATCTGATAATTTACAATGGTGTTTGATACAATGTACATGTATATCCCGCTACATATAGTTTGCAATAGTGAACACTATTTCATGACGTCAGTTTTCAGCAATGTCAAACATGTCAAAAGTAAAGGTAATTTTTTCTTCTTCCGAGATTGACTACAGTTCTCTTTTGTCAATTTCAATGGTACAAAGATCAGGAAAGATTGTAGGTTACGCTATTGTTCCTTATTTGCCAACTACCTTTTCCATTAGTATTATATAAGCCAGTTTTAACACTTTCCATGTGGCAGGCGTCTGCAGACGACATTCTAAAATGTCTCAAACTGTTGTCAAATTTGTTAAATTTCATAACCATACTTGGAATCACCATGTGAAATGCATTGAAATAAGTACAAACATGCCTCGTATTGGTTCAGTAATGCTTGAGACAGATTGGGAAAGATTTCTGAACATCTGTTTTTATATGGTAAAACCAATAGCCGCGTGGAAAGTGTTACGCAATATTCCGCAATTGTAGCTTTGAATCTCAGCTACAAGTGCATTGTACATTGATATCAGTACTGGGTGTTCAGTGAAAACCAAATCTCCATTTAGTGTGAAATTCTGTGAAATTCTGTTAAATATAACCGGTCTAAATTTCAGATATCTCTTTCACAGACTGCAAACAATAGAAATGGCTAATTTGATATTAAATTGCATTTTCATTATCCAGATCCAGGTCAAGACAACCATTAAGCTTTACCTCCCCTATAAAAAATACTGCAAAAGTAGTTTATTTTTGAACTGAGATATATCAATTACAGGACTTACTGAAGGGGATTCAAGTCTCTTCACGAATTGATTTTCTGTACGGTTGACTATCTGATTGGCTATTCTGAAGGTTGCACACAAAGAAACCCATAAAGTGACAATCATTCTAAAGATTTAACATAAGAGGCATCACTGTGGCATACATTTTACAATGAATGTGACCCATTAGAAATATTCCAGTATGCTAAAAGCATAGTAATACATTGGAGTTCATATTATGCTATCTGCAAGTACAAAACCTTTAACTCTTGCAATATGATCGTTCCATATTATATTTAGATATAATCCAACAATAATTCCATTTTCTGTGTTGAAATCGTGCTCTAAGTCTTACATCTATCGATACAATACGGAGAAAAACAGCAAAAACATGACTGTATACATGTTGAGGGTAATTTTCCGTTTTCGCTGTCCAAAATCTCTCTATCGTCTTGACCACATCATACCACAGGTGAAACAGATATTTTATTTGTATTGTGAAACACTGTGAGACTTAAAGGCATATTATGTGATCTTTTCTAAGTAGCGCCCTCTATCATTGATTTTACTATGAAAGCAGATTTTCTTGCAGATTTGCATTTTTGATCATAAATCATAAAGATCTTCTAAGTTACAGATCGATACGATTCCTAAATACTTCAAAATCATGGTTTTAAAATAGATTGCACCGAGCGGTACAATCTTTTTTTTATTTTTAAATTTTACTATAAATTCACTCTAAAACTATGATTTTGAGGTTATTAGGAATCGTATCACTCTGTACCTTGGAATATATTTATGATTTATGATCAGAAAAGTAAATCTGCAAGAAAATCTGCTTCTAATTTTTCCAGGATTGAGGGCGTCCCCTGGAAAAGATCACAGGTGGGTATGCCGACTAGTTTTATGTCTAAACTCAACATTATAGACATGATAGAGGCGACCGTCGTAGCGGGTGCGCCAAAAAGTGGCTCAATAAGTTGTAAAATAAGTTTTAAACATTAACAATTTCTGAGGCCCCATGAGCTATAAAAGGTTTGATTGTACAGGGTGGTTCAATAAAACCTTGACAGTTTTTTGAAGCCATTTTTTTTAAATTCTGCAGATTTAAAAAAAATCTTTTTCAATATTCATCAACTATATGATCTTGACTATCTATGCTGAAAATATCATTACAAATAACCTTACGGTTGCAAAATAACAGCTATTTGAACAAAGTCTGTCCCATTTCACTCTGTCCACGGGTACTGATTTCGCGACGTTACAACCAGTATGACCAGTGTGGTTCAATAAAACGTTGACAGTTTTTCAAAGCCATATTTCTTAAAATTGTGGGATTTGAGTGGTTTTTTTTACATATTCCTCAAAAATATCATCTTGGCCGTCTATGCTGAAAATGTCAATGTTAATAATGCTATGGCGGCAAAATGATAGCTATTTGAAGAGAATCTCTCCAAATCTCTTTGCCCACGAGTAAGTCTACGGGAAATGCCCAGCAAGATAACATTAAATGGCATCGTCACTGTTAAGGCATAGAGCATAGACAATTACACTTCCAATCTATGAAAATCAATTGTAATTAGGTTGACTCGTGGTATTATTATTACGTATTGATTTCACACCTGAATAGATAGTTAAGATGTTAGCAATTACCCTGGTTTCACCTGGCGGGATCTTCAAAACTTAGATTACATGCATGCAATTCATCATTCAGTATTCAATGTAACGTCGCGAAATCAGTACCCGTGGACAGAGTGAAATGGGACAGACTTTGTTCAAATAGCTGTTATTTTGCAACCGTAAGGTTATTTGTAACGATATTTTCAGCATAGATGGTCAAGATCATGTAGTTGATGAATATTGAAAAAGATTTTTTTTAAATCTACAGAATTTAAAAAAAAATGGCTTCAAAAAACTGTCAAGGTTTTATTGAACCACCCTGTATAACTCAAAATAATACACATTGATCAACTTTCAAACATGGTAAACACGTGCTCATTCTTCAGATTCCATTCGTGTGGGTTTTTGCAAAAGACATTGTCAAAACTTCAGTGTTATGCTAACATTACATAAATGAAACGTATTCCAAAGTGTTCAGAGAACATTTAAGTCAAATGCGCAAAATTTCTGTTTCCAATTTGGTGCATTTATTCATATCATACCTGAGACGAATATTCAGGTATATTCGTCTCAGATCATACACAGGCTGTCACAAAATAATATGTACCCATCGATGCCCAAATTTCAAATACCAGGGTTTGAGTAAACCTAAGAATGTATCGCCATTTTATATGTTCATTCTGTTTTGAGACAAACTCGGAACTTACCAGTGGACTAACTACACACCGTTGCTTCAATTGCTTGACAAATCTACCACTGTTTATTATATGGAAGTGACTATACGATCGACCTATCATCGGGTAGCCAGGGTAAGGGTAAGGGTAAGGGTAAGGGTAAGGGTAAGGGTAAGGGTAAGGGTAAGGGTAAGGGTAAGGGTAAGGGTAAGGGTAAGGGTAAGGGTAAGGGTAAGGGTTAGGGTTAGGGTTAGCCTTATGGTTAGTTAGGGTTAGGGTTAGGGTAAGGTAGGGTTAGGCCAAGAAAAATAAATTGTTTGTTTGTCCACGTCCGACGACCGTGTACCATGGTGCCGACCGTATTCTTTTTTATTT
Source organism: Ophiura sarsii (assembly GCA_035610835.1). Taxonomy (NCBI): domain Eukaryota; kingdom Metazoa; phylum Echinodermata; class Ophiuroidea; order Amphilepidida; family Ophiuridae; genus Ophiura; species Ophiura sarsii. Next base: position 36,424,264 of record CM069459.1, read on the forward strand.
TCGATTATTTTTTTAAAACAACATTTTTAGCAATTTGAACTACCAAACGGACCGTTTTATTCCTGATTTCGTATGACATATTCAATCTGGTCTTTATAACACCATCCCCCAATGCGCAATCTCTTGTAACATGATGTTTATTGCGTGAACTTGGCACCCGCGGGGACTATTAAAAGGACTAAATGAAAATTGTTCGCACGTGCAAGTGATGTCATTTTTTATACTTTAAGAATATATGAAGAAATCTAGTTACGGTTAATATGTGTTCCCAAAATGTTGCTCAACGGCATGAATATTATTTTCAACATAGTATAAAAAGTTGGGGGTAGTTAGTATGGGGAAATAGGTTTAGTAATACTCTCACGTATATATTTCTAACAAAACTTCAACACAACGTTCTTTCGCTTTCTGTAACAATGGCGGCGACCTACACGGTATCTGCGCGTTGCAAACTTGTTACAAAAAATATATTTGACCGAGTTTGCAGTGTTGCAACCAATTCGACAATATTGGAGATCGAAATCAGCAGTGTGAAGGTGGTCGAGAGTAAAGCAGCAATGTCGCAAAGTCGCAAACTCATGAACAAGAGTTCTATACTGTCAAAGCGATGTGTTTTGTGTTTGGACTTTAATTCACAATATCCATGCCGAATTTAAATTCCCAAATACAATATCCGTATAAAAACACCAAGATCTTTTAACAAATCCGACCTACCGACCCTACCTTTGTTGGCCTTAGGGTTAGGGTAAGAGTTAGAGTTAGGGTTGGGGTTAGGATTAGGGTAAGGGTTGCTGTCGGATCATCGGCTGTATAGCTTTTCACTAAATAGCTGCACGGTCATCTGTATATAGCTTTTGCCTATAGCAGCTTGGATTATATTATATTGAGATCTAATTCAAACATCCATTTCGAGCCGCGAAATCCGTGAACCGTCCTAGCTAGTTTTAAAAATATTACTCAGAAACTACAAATGGTGGTGTAAACATTATTTCAATAATAATAATACAAGCACATTGATTTGTATTACATAATGACTGGCATTTACTTTACAAGTTTAGCTCAATCGATAATAACACACAACGAGTTTCTATTGTATTTGCCTGTTGCATAGGAGTAGGACAGTGCGGTGGTATACCGCGGTACATGTCACCTTTCATGATGCCATACACACTAAACAGTTAGTGGAAAATGAAATCGTAAATAATTCCACATTCCAAAATAAACTATAATGGAACAATAATGAATAATTATACGAAATGATAAACAATATCGAAAACTAATAAAAAAAATGTATATAAACGATTAAAATAAAATGTCAAGCTGTGATAGGATTCGAGCCCACGACCTTTTACTAGTCCAATGCTCTACCGCTGAGCCAACTATGCGCTATGTGAACGTCATAACAAACAAAAGTAATATCGTTCAACATACTACTCTTCTCTAAATTAGATGTTTAAAATGCTTTATATTTCTTAATCTTTGCAGTTTTAAGATAGTTTCCCGCACAAAAGTTGTTTATTTACTGTTAAAGAATGTAATTCTGATTTAAATGTAACGAATAACACTACTTTTTGAAACAAATCTAGATATATTATATTTCGTTCGTACAGCCTTTTGTCGATTTATGAGCACATCTTTTACGACTTAGTATTGCATCATGGGCTTTTTGCCGGGCACGCGAGGACTTGGGAGCGAAGCGAGTCATGTGATTTTTGTCCAGGACAAACACTTGAGATGTACACGCCCCTTTAAGTATTGTAATCAATTACCCAGGGTAACTTTACTAGTCTAACTATATCTCTTATTTCGATGACAATAGGTGTTTACTTCGTCAAATTCAATAGCAGCATTCCACAAACTATTGTTTCCACGGATCATTGAATAAAGCAGTCATTAACGATTCCTTTTTGGTGCCAAGTCTTACGTTAGTATTATATGGGCAGGCCTCAGTTGCTATTTTTAAATTGTCATTGACCCGGTCTTCAAAATAATATAACACGATGATTTACTAAACAACAGTAATTGCCGTGAATTTCTTTCTAATATCAAAATGGATAGCACACACGAGGAAATGGTGTCGCCCTCTGTTGCTGGCTTTGGTACAAAGTACAATAACCAAATGGGTAGCTCACTAATTCAACATAAACAATTACATCTATGAAGAACTGAAATTTATATTTCTGAAACGTCATTTACCCTTATCTTCAACAATAGATTGACACAACTATTATTACTTAACAACAGCTTCTTTCCCAGTTTATTTGTCTTCAAACGAATTGTAATTGCCGTGAATTTCTGTTTATTATAGATATGATACCACACATGAGGAGTTTGTTTCGCCCTTTATTGCTGGCTTCGGTACAAAGTACAATGCCTTCAACCAAATGGGTAGCACATTATTTCATCCTAAACAATTAATTTTCTGAAGAACTGAAATTGCTATTTCTAAATCGTCATTTACCTCAATCTTAAACAATAGATTAACACAACTAATAATACTAAACAGCAGCTTCTTTCCCAGTGTATTTGTTTTCTAACGAATAGTTATTGCTGTGAATTTCTGTCTAATATCAAAATGGGTAGCACACAAGAAGAAGTGGTGTCGCCTTCTATTTCTGGCTTCGGTAAAATATTTGAGTGAATTGCACGTCATTCTCTGGGGAATTGCAATCTTGAATTTGGCACATTTAATGATTTAAGGTATATGATTTACCTAAGGTCCACGTCAGGGCCGGACTACTATTGAGCCAGATGGGCCCTGGCCCATAACATAAAGTTAAATTACCAATACTAAACACTGATCAATTTAAGAAAGCGCAGTAAAGATATCGGGGAACCCTTACTTCCACATCGCTCTTTAGCCACTAGAGAGAACATGGTTTATCACAGTGCGTTGGGGGCCTCGCCATTTAGGCCTGGCCCAGTGCCTCCCCCCAAAGGTAAACACGGCTCTGTGTCCACTTGCTTAAAACAGGGAGGTGTTAAATTCTTAGCACCTCCCTTCCGAAATGCTTAAATGTCAGTTTTGTTCAATTATTGAATTTCAAAATTAATATTTTTCGCCTATCCAATTTTGATAACTAGTGACTGTAAAAGCGGAGAAAAAAAAACAGAAAAGAAAGTTAACACCGGCAAAGACCTACCGCGAAAGACATTCACGGGGTGAGCGGGTTCTTAGTGTTTGTGAAAGGATTGGTCAAGAAAAGATTCGTTTCCCTGCCCCCAAAAGATTATTATTTGACAAACGCAAGTGGTTAATGATTTTCTTTTCGAGATATCGACGATAAACTTTACAGAAGAAAACAAAATACCAAGTATGTTCTTATTAATTGATTTCGAAAAGGCATTTGACTCGGTTTCTCATACTTTTTTTGAAATATGTTTTGAATTACTTCAATTTAGGTCCATCAATGCACAGATGGACCTGTTGACACTACTTGGGTGAAGACGTGCCTCGCTCGAGCTCCCGAGCTTCCGCTTTTTGACTTTTAAATTAAATTCATATCACCAATTTGATCGCGATTTAGTTTTAATCATCGCCTTATTATCAATGTTTATTCTTTTAAGTTCATCCTACGTGAACTTTTGGATTATATGTTCATCGTGTTGGTGTCTTTATAGACATATTTTTTTTACCATGCTTAACCCCCAGAGAACTACCGGCCGATTGGTTAGAAAGATAGATACATCATTTATTGCGCCAATCAGAGACAGTGTCAGAATAATTGTATCCCTGATAAAGATCGGGAGTGAAATAGTTTAAAAGCTGTATCGTAATTGGTTATTTAAATGAGTATGTCTTGTAACTAACCAATCAGAAGCGCTGTAAGATTGTAAGATAGACAGGTAGACCCAGGGGGTTAAGGATTGAGAAGCCAACGCATCAACATCGACAGATTGGACTGCGTGTCACCTATAATAAGTGTTTATATGTTTTACGTGAATTTCAACAAGGTCAACGCAACAACTTCGAGCGACGGATTTGAGCTTCAACGACAGTTTATGTTCCATTTAGCTGTCCTACGCATTTTGTGTGAAATCTTCGCTATATTTGTATCATTCTCGTCAGTTTTTTGTATTCTACATTTTTCCCGCGGATAATCGATTGACAATCGGCCATCTTGGATTGACGACCTTTTCACCGAAGTTTTTCTCGGAAAACAGTAAAGTACTGTATTCAATATCCATCATTGATATCTCCATTTTACCGATATCATCCTTCAAGCCGTATAATTGTGATTTTTATGCTTCGTAGACTTAGTATATATGGTGCAATATAGCCATTGAAGACGTGTGCGCAAGAAGTCAATAAAAGTCCATTTTGGCCAAACTGAGTTAAACATGGTTTTGGGCAGCCGTAGGGGTAAGAAACATGGGAATATTACTGATTTTTAAATTTGAGACTTTTAAATATGTTTTTCAGGGGGGTCCAATTTAGCACTGTCACCAATGTGAGTGCAAGAAGTATGTAAGTCCACCCATTATGGTGTTTCTAAAACATGAACCAAAGTAAATTATCAATGTTACGGCACAAAACATGAATTTTTGTTGCACTTAAAAGTCAAAATATATTAATTCGTTAATGGCCCACCATATTAAACAACTTAATTGGGGAAAATATGTCGTTGTCTCATAAAATATGTTTTTATGCTATAAGAGAGTCTGGAAACACTGTTTGTAACTCCACAAAATGTTCCTGTCATTTTTCCTGTTTGTCTTCACCATGGTAAAAAGGGGACTATTTCACCCAAACTAACTTCCAATTTTATTGAATTACACTATAATTGCTAGAAATGTAATTTAAATAAATGTTAGTATTACTTGTTCAAGGCTTAAATTATTGTTTGCAAGCTTTGTTGAATTGGTAATATAAAAAAAACTCTGTACAAATCCTATCGTGCCAACGTGAGCTCAAGAAGTGCGTAAGTCCAAAATCAATAAATTGATTAATATTGATCAATAAACAATGTAAATGCTAATTGTGTGTAGAATATAAATCCCAGAGACATAACCTATACTCAACAAGTAACAGCCAAATTAAATTGATTCCTACAACGTTTTGTTAACTTTAAATGCCTGTATCTCAAAATGTCAAAAATGGACTTATTGACTTCTGCGCTCGCGTCTTCAGTTGGAATCTCGCAGAATTTGGATCTACAATATTTTCATGAACTTCAGCTTTTAACGTAAAGGGTATTTTCGTATCCAGTGCAGCTCCAGTATTTTTTAACATTTTTGATGTACAAGTATTTATCGTGTCAGTGTGCAGTGCAATTCAGTGATTTTTTCCCCAGTAACGTATATACAGTAGTCTAACAAACAAATGATAGCAGATCTGGGACTTCAAGACTTCAGGTTCGGACAACGATTGGTGGTTTTCTTCAACGTCATATTTAGATCAAGGAAAAAATCTACACAAAAACCTAGATGTTACTTATTCTAGCATTTGATAACTGTGATTTTAGTATGTAAACTTTTTTGGCAGCATGGGCAGGAAACCAACTTGAATCATCAACAAATACCATTAAGGCAAAGTCAGTTTTTTCTTTTTCTTGCGTCAACTACAGATGCTCCTTCGGCCCTCAGTGACAACAGCCAGACTATGGTGGTGACAGGTAGTTTATTTGAATCAACAAGAGGTACTATGGGAATTGAAAATGGTGCTACCACAACTGTGAGTACAAATTCTTTATTTATCAACCATGGATTTCTGCTGTGTTCGGATAGATCTGACTGTTCATCAGCGAAGTCTACTTACATTCTTTGTTTTACAAACCTTTTGGTGACCCAGCAGCTGAGCCGTATTAAGCCTCAAAATAGCTTTAAATTTAACTTTATTCAAGCCCTCCTGGTCTTAGCAGGGGACATTGGGTCCAACCCAGGGCCACGCCTTTCCAGACTGTGTAAACTACTGTGACAAAAAACTCACCACTGATATCACGCAGTGTATGTTGTGCCTAACCATAGATAATCTACACAGTACAGGGATGGTTAGGTCCCGGATTATCTCTATTGAAATGTTGTGCGGAGCTGATCTATATGGTCATGTGTTTTAAGCTCGCCTCCTTTCGCGTTACACACGGATTTTGGCTTTCGCGACATGAATTTAACTTTACACATTTATATTTGCTTGTATACCCCCCCTGAGGTAGTAAAAGTATACATTTTCTGAAGGGAAATTGCATGAGGAAACCAAATATGTCATTAAAATTATAGTACGACCAAGAACTAAAATGGTATGATCGGAAATGTTCGGAAAATATCAGAGTTTTTTAATTTTTAATTTGAGATCCATATATTTTGTATACCTATCCCTATCATTATTTTGTTTACATATTTGAATTCCTCATGAAATTACCCATTAGATGATATATATTTGTCAAAGTTACTACGTCGGTATGGTAATTATACCGGCTAGTGAATATCTCAAATTTATATTTTATATATTTTTAGAATTTTCAGAAATATTTGTTTAAGGATGAACCCTTCCATGATATAAACTGCATTTCTGAATTCCTCTAGTTACAAGCTTTCCAAAAATGTATACTTTTGCTATCATAGGTTGAAAACTTTTTCTGTTATAGTCATTTTTATAAATCCGGTAAATTAAGGCTGATTATTCATGTTGACTGTGTAGCGAATAGGAAGAAAGCTGATGATCATTGTCTTATCCATAATTAATTAGTTGTTAATAATAGTTGACAAGTCTATTGAACCACATACTTAATGACTACTAAATATCCTTTGAAATGGGACCAAAATTGTGTTTTTAACATTAGGGGATGACTAGTTATTGTAAAAAGAACAAAGCATGGGATTATCCCCATTGAGTTTGTACAGGCAGCACCCCTTCCAGAAACACCCCTTCCAGCACCACCCCTGGTCCCCAAACATCAAACAGCTGTATCTCCCTTTCTGTATTAGCTATACCAATGCCATTTGGCAGGCGGATAGCTTGTTATTAGGGCTTTAAAATGATACCAAATTTGTTGAGATAGCTTTTGTGGTTTTAAAAATATTTGAGGAAAATGACAGCATGAAGTTAAAAAATGTAACGGCACCACCCTATTGGGAGGCGAGTTCATAACGCGTGACCATATGTCTGTTTCGCAAACACCTGTATGGCTAGCATTTTTTGAAAAGCCCGGTAAACAGAACGGGTATTGATAGTTATTGCGGCAACTACAGATCTAATACTAGCTAACGGGATACATAAAATTAGTTTGATAAAAAAGCAACGGTTAAAGTTAAGATACTTCTAATATTTGAAACATAACAATTTAATACACGCATTCACCGATGCGATAGATGTAACATTATTTGTGAAGTTTATAGACACTTATTTAACCCAGTTTTCTTTCACACGTAAACTCGAACCCATGATGAGTGCGATGGACAATAGCACTTCTTTTGAAATCAATTGTAATGTGATTATACTCCTTATTTTGGAAAGAACGGTAAAAACGTTGACATTTTCGAACACAAAAAAGGCATCATTTATACGGTCCACAATTATTACTCGTCTAAACGATGTGTGACGTGTTGCATTGCATTATTCATGTCATGATACTTCTCAATCCAGGGGCGGATACAGGATGGTTGCACCCCGGGGTGCTGTGAAAAGACGATCCCAAAAAAATGAAATTGATCAGGTACCATCCAAGCGGTGCGCAGCACCGCCCTCCGAGCTATGCTCTCTTATCTTTCCTTTTTTGTCTCCTTTCCTTTCCCCCTTTTCCTTTTTCTTTCTCCCCCTTTTTTCTTTTTTTCTTCTTCATACCCCGGGGTGCTGCAGCCACCGCAGCACCCCCCTGGATCCGCCCCTGTGTCAATCGCTCATCGCCATCTCTGTTCACGAAGCTTCATGCGCTGTCCCAACGCTGTCGTTAGAGAACAATAAAAACGTCCCTTCGACTCTCCAGAGGGCGTTATCTTTGACCTTTGACTGGGTTCGCGGGGTTAATCATATTAATGAGCAAATATGCAAATGAGCTAAGTGTCGCCTCCTATTATATACTTCTTGGTAATAATATACAGATACAATTTAAGCATTAAAAAGCATGGATTAAAAACACACACATTTTTTTAAAAAGGGTGCAATGTTGTTATTGCATTGTTGGTGTATTGATGGCGGCGTAAATTACGCCGCCTAAATCCGGTCGATTTACTCCTGCTTTTTAGCAGGAGTAGCGAGCTCCGCGTAGCTCCACCGTGGAGGAAGTGGCCGTGTGAACAACGATTCATCGAGGGCATGGCGTAAGTTTGACATATTTTTACACTAGTGGAATACTCTCGCTACGCTCGGGTCTCGCCAGATGCTAGATGAGTAAGTGAGGTGTTGATGGTACACACGCCTAAGGCCAATTTTGTTGTTGTTATGTTGTCCTCCACAACTTTCAGAGAGGAGGGGCGGGCGGGCGGATTCTTAATTTTTTTTAAATATTCTTTTACCAGCGGAAGCTCAAAGTTCAGCCAACAAGAAGTAGAAATCACTCTTAAGAGTCGCACATATATGTTATAAACACTTAATTTAATATTCAATGCCATTTAAACTGTTTAAAAAAAATCTGAACAAAATCTGAAGAAGAAAAAAATAAGAAGAAAAAAAATCTGATTTTATTTTTTTTCTCAAAAATCTGAAGAAAAAAAATCAAAACATCTGAGCGGCCCTAAATCTTACGAGCGGGCGGTCGAGGACAACATAACAATTGTTTTTTGGCCTAAGATCAGGACATTTTCAAGAGCGCAATCGCTTGATGGCTAGTTTATATAGTCTCCGTTTATTTTTGATTGACAATTAAAATCTTTTGTTCCTCTCAAGCGGTTGTCCTATACAAATGTTACACGTGTACGTTATCAGTATATGAAGGGAAACGTCCGCGGACGTGAACCGCACTCATAATGCTAGCGCTATCCATCCCGCGTCCGCTACGGTGGACGGCTAACTTGGTTACCCCTGACCGTAAGCAGACAGTCCCGCCTAATCAGTCGTTAGCGCGAGCAGTGTTGTATTATGGTATATAATGTGTCGGAAAACCCGACGACACACTGTAATTCTTGAGATAGACTTTGAAAATTGGGAAAGGTTTCTAAAAGATCTGTTTTGTATAACGGAAAAACTAATAGCCGCGAGGAAAGTGTTAAGAGCTCGCTTGTGACGAAAGCTTACCTTACCTGATGGCATGGTCATTTAAACCCTTTACTTGACACATTTCCGTTGTGTAGTTAACATGATGGTTCATTGCATGGTTAAACAAGGTTTACTTTAACAATGTGCAGTGACGTCAAAGTGTATTGATCGACGCAGTATTACCCTGTGACTAATAGCCGCGAGGAAAGTGTTAAGAGCTCGCTTGTGACGAAAGCTTACCTTACCCGATGGCATGGTCATTTAAACCCTTTACTTGACACATTTCCGTTGTGTAGTTAACATGATGGTTCATTGCATGGTTAAACAAGGTTTACTTTAACAATGTGCAGTGACGTCAAAGTGTATTGATCGACGCAGTATTACCCTGTGAACCCCGGGATTCGTCTTTGCGTGTGCGAGCGCATTACAATCACAAGGTCGATAAAAGAGTGCGATTATTGGAATACCCTTTGACGTCACTGCAAAAGGTTAAGGACTCGGCAGACTCGACAACGTTACAACGCTGAGCGCAAGCGTTGACCACCGTTGACCAATCAGGCTGCGTCATTTTGTTGTGGTGGAGCTACTAAGCATGTGTGAGAGCGCAAAGAGTTAAAGCGTTGTGGAGTCTGCTGAGCCCTTAAAGATGAACGAAAATGGAGTCGTGTGTTCTATAATTAAAAAATAATAGCTTATAACGAAATGAACTAGTGTTTCAAGTTCAACTATTATCACACAAGCAGAATTCCATCACAATTAATAATGTTCATGTTACCAGTTTAAATACGTTTCATATATTCTAATAATAATTTCGTGAACATGGTATTTCTAACGAAAGGAATAAAGATAATTCTCGTCCTTTACAGTCCAACGCATAACTCGTCTGGACCTCGACCGGCCATATGACCTGTAAAAAGATTTAAAAAAAGCATATTATTCCCTCAGTATAAAGCATAGCCTATATGGTAGACTTATTATAAAAATCACCCACTGTTGTTGATGATCGTATTAAACGACTGATCTTTTTAGGCAAATGATCATTAATTGGTACTACAACTCGCTGGTGAAGTCGCATACTATAGTTTGTTTGTTGATCTTTATCTCAATTTCTTTAAGTCTCTTATGTCCTCTGACAAATTTGCCAAATGGGTACCTCCTACAAGAGGGTCTGTCCACAAAAGAAATTTGAGGGGGTCCAACAAACTCAGTATCCCGATGGTAAAAACAGAGCGTTGCAAAAAGAGCCCTATGCTTTATATGACAGACTTGTACAATAGTACTTTATAGCTCATACTGTTTTTAATAGTCCCATGGCGATCATATGGTGCAATCTTCCAAGGGGGGATGGGGGGGGGGGGGGGGGGGGGGGGGGGTGCCCGGTGTGTGTCTATGAGTTCAAAGAGGGTGGGGGTGTACTGATTTTGTGTGATGGTTGTGTTTCGTTAAGTGAGTATTGAAGTTTGAGTGGCGTAATGCGTGACTGTTTGATGTGTGCGGGCTCAGGGTTTTCAATATTTGTTGTATTAATTCTATGTGCAATATTTTATCAGACTTGTATAATAATATTTTATAATTCATGCTGCTTTTAATAGTCTCACAGTGGTCATATGGTGCAATTTTCCAGGGGGGGGGGGGGGGGGGGGGTTGCCCGGTGTGTGTCTATGAGTTCATAGTGGGTGTAAGTGTACTGATGTTGTTGTTGAGAGGGTTGTGTTTCGTTAAGTGTAGTTTTGAAGTTTGAGTGGAGTATGCGTGACTGTTTGATGATGTGTGCGGGCTCTGGGTTTTCAATTTTTGATGTATTAATTCTATGTGCAATATTTTATAATCTAATGGTCTTTTATACTATAACTATAATGTATTTTTATTGTGTGTATTTCTTTGTTAATTTGATGCAATTCAGTGTTTGTACTGCTATATCAATTTTAATAAACCAGTTATGAATGAATGAATGAATGATCATGATCTCTCATTCAAATATTGTTTCTATGTTATATGATACTATGCTATGCAATTATGATGAAAGTTATAAATAAACTGATTGGGGGAGGGGAGGTAAAGTCATCAGTCAAAAATGGAATATACTGGTTTAGAATTTTAAAGTGATAATAAATACCACATTAACAAAATTGTCTTCTAACTTTAGTGCTACCCCATTCCAGATAACTCCTTTTATAATTACAAATAGGCTACAGGAGGTGAATTACAATTTTGAAATTATACAATATGTTAATCATGTAAATGTCCATGGGCGAACATGCCCCATCATGAAAGGGCGAATGAGCCCCATAGCACAGCAAGTGCATTGATCCGGTAACCATTCGTGTCCCACATACAATAACAGGTTTATATTTGCATCAAATCCATAACCAATTCCATACCTACCTAATTATATTAAAATCTTCTGTACGAATATCTTTAGAACAAAATCAATATCACTTTTGTGATGTAAAACTGGTGTTTAGATGTTCATTTGACAACAATTTTACGGAGATCTGTCATGTCACCATGGGAAGCTCGCAACAAACAGCGGAATATTGTGCGTGTTCGTCAAATTCAACAAGTGGCCGCAATTATGAGAATAACGTGGTGGGCGATCCTGCCCCTAGGGTGTACACTCCCCGCTCTTCCCTACCAATCTGCTGTCATTGTTAATACATTTAGAAATTAGCCTTACCGTGTCGGTCTTTCAAATCTTTGCATATGGTTCGGTACTCCGTGGTCGCTAAAAGATTCTCTATGGCAGGATTAAACCATTCGTCCAATCCGCTGTCTTTACGTAACATCACGGCACCACCAGCTACCACACAGGTAAAAGTATCAGAGATAAACTCAACAATATCAATATCGTCGAACGCCGTCGGTTCATCAAACATTGCATCAACCTATCAATTAGTGGGACAAAAGAGTTAAATGAGGTATTAGTATGGTACCGCTTGACATGATTCTGAATACATTTTCCACGGATAATTCGTGAAGAACTAAATCTATAAAACCCATTAATAATGTGGTTGTGCTGATAGTCACAATGTCCGAAACCATAAACGTGTGCTATTTCACTTGTCAGAATCATAGTTAATCAGTGGAGTGACTTAAACTTCGCCAGTTATGTGATCATTTTTTAGGCGACGATGCAGCAGATCTTCATAGATGGCTGAATGGCCATAACTAGCGTCTCGGGGGATGACGATGAGTGGGCCTACATCTTAAGTTACATTTCCAACAATATATTCATTACTTATTATTTGAAATACGAGAAATCACAAACATGACTGATTGACAGGCAATTATAATTGACCAGCTGACCCGGAAGACGTCATCATCAAAATCTGATGACGCCATCCATTTCAATATCATCCAGTTAATAATAGTCTGGCTAGGGTTCTATAGTTCAATCAGTTCCAAATTGGCGATAATCGATTTTTATCTATTCGCATTTTGGCATACGCAAGCGTCACGCATACAATGACACTGCGCCATTGAGCGCCATATTGCGCCATGCGAGCGTTTTTTGCTCGACGACTGACTGAACTATAGCACCATACTGGAAAAACTGAGGAAGACGACAAATCGGATCATCGAAACCTGATTGGAAAATTATAAGTTTCCCATCCTTGGGAAACAACATTTTAGAACGACTCTAATGATGAACAGAAAATTTGCATAATCACCTCTCCCGCCTGCAAACCAGCAATGAGTTCATCTCGCCCGATATAGTGGACAACATTAGCAGTTGGGACATCGGCATCCTGTAAAGTAACGCATACAAAATCCAAAATGTTAAGAACTATAACATTTTTACGGCAAACTATAAAAACATCCCCAGGTAAGTGTCTTTAGAAGATTTTGGTGTAATGTCAGCTTCTTTTTACCAAAAACTGATAAGTGCTACGTTTTTGAGACCAAAAAGAGATTTTTTAGTCAAGATTCAAAATATCGGCATTTTTAGTGACGTACATTTGATACGACAAATGGATTCTTTGACTCATTTGCTTTCCGAAATTGTATACATTTATATACATCACATTAAATGTTCAAAAGTTACAGCGCTTGATACATTTCATGTTTTTAGGGTTAATCATCTCTATCATAAACTCTGGAAGTTTGAAATAGCATGTTACTTACAGTTATTACTCGACGAAGACAAGATTCGTCATTTGCCCATCCATCTATAAATCCGATCTTTTTCCCCGCCAAATTACGCCAATTCAACTGCCCAGGGTTCCCCGGTGTCACTGCGAGTGCGGCATACCCAGTCTTGGTGTAAGACGTCGTGAACTTGAATGTTCGTATTCGTACGTAAGTTGGCCACCACGCTGAAAAAGAGAACACAGATAAATCCACGTATTCGCAATATCTGCCTGAAATATTTGTAAAATCCCACAGCCGCTAAAGGTCTTGTACTTCCACCTGTTAAACACAAATGTTAAGTTTTTTTTCTGTATTGTTAAAAGGATCAGTGATTAACACCTCACTGATTGGGTACTTGAAGATGAAATAGAGCTAAGGGAAGACGTCAAAACTCGACCGCCCGTTGACCGCCGGTTACGGGCGGTTCCGCCCGGTTCTTTCAGGTTAAATGTTTTACTGGTATATGAATATTCGCGCATGAAACACTGAACAACCGCCGGTTGACTTAATGCTGTAACCGGACCAATTTACACTATCAATCTGTTACTTTGCGGTCATAATAGCTCTCCGTATAATCGTTCTATAAAAAAAACCATTCATACACTTTCGGTATTGATTTGAAAAAGTTAATTGAGCTATAAACAGATTGAAAAAGCCAATCCCAGCGAAAATCAATAGCTGTATTGTACTGGTTGTCAACTGAGCCCATTACTTCAAGATTGTATTGCTCACGCGTGTGACGAGGCACTATCAACCGGTCGTGTTCACCAGAGTGTAACTATTTGACCTCATTATGTGTGTATATTATAACAGACGACACGTTTTGTGAGAACCGGGCGATCGAGTTTTGACGTGATCCCTAAGATGGAGATATTCCCAAGGATCTGGCTAGTAAGAGTGGACCTAAGGGTTTAAGGAACACGACCCTATGTTTAAAGGTATATTATGTGATCTTTTTCAGGGAACGCCCTCAATCCTCGAAAAAAATTGTTAGAAGATTTTCTTGCAGATTTACTTTTCTGATCATAAATCATAACTATATTCCATATTACACAGCGATACAATTCCTAATAACCTCAAAATCATGGTTTTAGGAGTGAATTTAGAGTAAAATTTGAAAAATAGATTGTACCGCTCGGTACAATCTATTTTCAAACCATGATTTTGAAGTAATTAGGAATCGTATCGATCTGTAACTTAGTAGGTGTTTATGATTTATGATCAAAAATGTAAATCTGCAAAAAAATCTGCTTTCATAGAAAAAATCAATGATAGAGGGCGCTACTTGGAAAATATCACATAATATGCCTTTAACTGCTCCCGAAGAAGTAATCCGTGTAGCCAGGCGGAACGGACAACGGATTTGGGGAAAAGTTTACTTTATGTCCCAGATACTGGTATAGGTATACCAGTATCGTTCAATACTGGAACATAAAAGTTGCCAGTATCAGTCGATTCTGGTACGATTTTACTGTTCCAGTATCGGTCGATACTGATGCACGTGATACCAGTGAGATCTGTCCCAGTATTGAACGATACTGATACATTATTATGTGCCAGTATCGCCCGATAGTAATTTTTTTATATGCGCCAGTGTTGGCCGATACTGGAACACTAACTTTGTACCAGTATCGGACGATACTGGATGTTCCAGGATCTGGGATCTAAAATACCCTTTATCCAGGATTTGCACCAGGCTTATTCTACAGTATAATTGGAGCGTGTGATCAGTGACGTTGAGTTCATGAATTGTGCTATCAAATAAATCCAGACAAGACAGCTGCTAACCCGGGACATGCTAATCCGTTACATGGATAACCTGTTTTATGGGTTTCGCCACAATGTGTTTCACTATAGCATGACATGGTTATACGCTGATTCCCGCACATTTTGAATAATAAACTTCGCGCCACAATACTGTTTTCAAAACTGCCACAAAAACAAAAGATTAAGTTACTCAAGCGGAACAAATCCAGTATTCTTATACCAATTATTATTTTTTGTAAACATTACAGAAATCTCAAGACTGCTTTACGGTTCTGTGCCCTGTATAAAATCCAACTTTCTTGACCACGTCTTTGATGACATATCCAGGGTAATAAATCATCCCCTCCTACACCATTTATCTGATTTATTTTACACCAACTGTGTCTTGCCAGCATGCGTGCTACCATTTCCACCGCTATCCTAAGCATAGCTCAAGGCTATTTAGTGTTAGTGTAACTAGAAGCCCTGTATACTACTTTTGAAAATGTTCTTGTGATAACAAATTCCAACTTTTAATTCTAATTTGTCATAAAAACTAGTGCTATATCATATTTGATAAAAACAAATGTTCAAGTTTCGAAAAAAATCACATTATATTATCCAAAGAGCAGATTTTAGTTTTAAAACTAGCCCAAATCAGGCGGAAAATCACCACAATTGGAAAGTCATGTGGCAATACTGCAGCCCCTCAGGCTTGTTTCTAGTTCCACTCAAGGTCCCCCAGCATGCGGTAAATGGCTCAAACCTTACAGGCAACTGGCATGTAATGGTTAGTGCACATGAGAACAAGGACCGGCAAAACTAAATAATTAATTAAGATTTTTCGATTTTGAATATTGTTTCTGCCAGATTCCCCAATTCCAACAATAAGATAGTAATTCAACTTGCGCGCATGTCTACAATGTAGAATACTATTTAATAAATGATAATGTTGATAAGTTTGTACCATCTGTGGTTAGAACGACAAGCAATGTGACCTAGGCCTATCTAATACAACAATAGTAGGCCTATTCAAACCCTTAAAATAAATATTAAGAGCTCTATAGATGATGTGACCTGTGACGTAATGCCCGGCGGTATGCGTGCGCACTTACAGGGGAATGTGCTTTGTGCTTTGTAAATTAAATTCACACTTTGATTGATCATTACTTACGGTGTAGAATACTGCAGTAGTCATGGTCTGCATCCCTAGTACAATGACAGAACAGGTACTAAATCTGGTTGCCTGGCAGTATGCGTACACACCATAAGGGCAGGTGCTTTTAAAATTGGCGCTCAGTGATGAGTATTTTGCTTTCGAATAGTACGTATGCAGTAGGACTAGATACCTATAGCGTGTCTTTAGACCAGGCGCTAATCAATTTGTAAACACTATTGTTGTAAACAACGGTCACATCATCTATACTTACAAGCACATCCATCATAGTAGCTTGCAAACAGACCATCTCCGCCTCGTTGTGTCTCTCCTACGGCGGAATCCCAACAGCGTGAGTAAAGATCGACTACTATCTTGCAATTCTTATTGGCTGTTTTGCACACTGAAATACAAACATATGGGAATGTTGTTTCGACTGGACAAAGTGGAGGGGACATACTGTATATATGGTGTAGTGCACTAGATAGGGTATCCCCTAAGAAGTGTTGCTAAACTAGAATCGGAAAGTATGCATGACAAAATACTCAATCTAAATTACTTGACAGTAAGAATAATTGTGTAAATGCCTAGGATTTTTATTAATTATGATTAATTGGACCCGGAATTGGACCATCACCTCCATACACACTGACTATGTGCATGTCACATATAGGTAAATTTTGGGAGATCTTTCAAATATGATTTTTTTTTCTAGAAACAAGGGCGTTTACGGTGACATTTCATATAGCTCAAAATATTTACCAAATTACACTTAAATGTTTGCCTGCGTATATAAACGTGTTATATGCTGCTCTGCATTCGTGAAATAGAACTTGTCATTGTGTGTATACACTCTCAGCAAAAATGTTTCTATTAAAAGATGTTCTCATAATATTCTCTATGTGATTGGAACAACAACTTGGTCTAATAGTATTTAGAACCATTTTAATGATCTATTCTTTAGGTTTTCATAAAAAGAATACAACATATTTTTGCTGAAGGTGTGCTAACCAACCTAAGAAAAAGAGATGATACACTCCATTCCCTTACCTGCATTCAGTAAGTCTACATTGAATCCCATAACTTGGCCAGTTGCTTCATCCCTAGACATGTCAGAGGAATGAAAAACAAATACTATCTTACCAGTTATCTGTTATAGTTTTCCCTTCTCGACATCTTATACCGACAACCGGTTCCAAAATATATGGTCCCCAACAGCTTTTCATTATTGACAGTATTGGCAGTTATATTGTGCACGCAAGAGATTATGGCCCTCTTCCATGCTCATGGACCAGATTTATTGATTAAAGCCTAATAAATTTAGCTTTATTACGGTTCGCGTTTAAGCTAGTTGGCTATGTGGGTTAAGATTGAAATTGAGACATCCCCTCATTCCCAAGCACGAAATATCCGAAATATTGGCGATTGAAAAAAAATCACAACTTGTTTGAATGTTTTATTTGTCAACATTCAACCACTTTTTGTCTCAGGCTAAAAAAAAAGGTTTCTTGCAGTCAAGAGGAGATTTCATTCTTGACAAAATAGCGTATCAACTGATTATGGCTATTCTAAGAGGGACCTTAGGCCGTGTTATCACATAAGTAGAAGTTGTCACGGTTGGGACTAGTCCGGACTGGGACCCACATGGAGGTTGTGTTCCCAATTGAGCGTTCGCCGCCACGAGGACTCTGCAAAGCGGTCTAATGTGGCCAAATAACAAAAGCCACTTATACCCGAATGTAAATCTAAAATAATTCAAAAATCTATAAGTGAACTAAAATTCGATTTAGGGAGCAGTTCCATTTGTACGCGATAAAAATTGCGAGAATGTTCCGGGCCCCGATGAGTTTTTGATCAGGCCCCGATGAGATTTTTATCGCGTACAGTTGCGAGAAGCAAAGGATTATTTATCGAGTAGCGTATTACCGCTTGTTTAAATATAACGAAAGATAAGTGGTCGGTATGTAAATAGAGCTTCGGGTTATTTATTCTAGTTGTAAGGTACAAATTCAGCATTTCATGTTTTTAGAGATAATGTTATTGATTATGGATGTTTAACGTAAATTGTATTATCCTCGTGTATTTGCTAAACAATGTCCCGCTCTATTTGCTAAACATACCCCAGGGTATGGCAGAGGCCTCGTATCGGGCCCCGATGTCTATTTTATCGGGGCCTGATGACTATTTGATCGCGTATCAACTTGAAAAACATCGGGTCCAAAACATATCAGGCCCCGATACAGTCGCGATAAATTTATCGCGTATAAATGGAACTGCTCCCTTAGTACATGGACATAGGATACAAATAATAGAATAGCTACTATCGGTTTCGCTGGAGAAAAAAAAGTTCTCAATAGTTGATATGAAACTTCAAACTAGTCCTGAAATAATGTTTTTTAAGGGGGACTTAAGGAAGTTTTTTTTGGAATTTTGTGAGTGCTGTTATTATTGAACTATGACTTAAATGTATATAAAAGTATACCTTTTTGGAAAGGAAATAGATCAAAGAATCCAAATTTGGCATAAATTTTGATCAAAAATGTTGTTTTTTGATTAGGTTTTTTTGACCCAATTTTTTGGACAAAGCTAACAAAAATAATTTTGAGTATAACATTCCCAAAACTCTTGATGATGATATAAAGATATTAACTTATAAATGACTCTTTTTTAAACCTAATCTAATATTTTTTTGAAATTTTGACTAAAAAGTGCCCCAAAAAAAAGAAAATCATTTTTTTTCTGGTTTTTTTGGCACTTTTTGGTCAAAATGTCAACAAAAAAAAAAGTTAAGGTTTAAAAATAAAAAGTGTCTGAGTTAATGTCTTTACATCATCATCATGAGATTTGGGCATTTTATACTTAACATTATTTTTGTTAGCTTTGTCCAAACAAGTGAATTTTGTGGTTTTCTCAAAAAATCAACAGTTTTGGTCAACATTGACGCCATATTTGGATTCTCTGATCCATTCCTTTCCAAAAATATATACTTTTATATGCATTTGATTAACAGTTCAATAATTACAGCACTCACAAAATTCAAACAGATCAAAATCTTCCTTGAGTTCCCCCTTAAGTTGTTTACCTAAATCATGACGATCACTGCGTCCTATTTCGCCACGCACGCGACATTCTTTATGACCCGCGCGACTTCATTCATTACACGAGTGGCTTTATGTGTAACGCGAGCGCCATAGCTACACAAGACGCAGTAATACGCGCAAAGTGGTACCGGTCTCGAGTGAATCGTGTTCCCAATGATTTATTCCGGACCAGGACTACCTTTCAAGGTCGTCTTAAAAGATAACCAATACCATTTTGAGTCCGGACCAGGACCCACTTGAAATGCATTCCGATCCAACTAGCGATTTTAATCAGAACCAGGTCCGGACTAGTCTAGACTACTCGGGGTTTTGTTGAAACACGGCCTCAGTGACAGAAAATAAATTCCAATCATTGTTTCTTTTATTTATTCATTTTTCTTCAAATTTTTAAATGTGATTGAAAATGTGTCTTATATTCCATGATAGACCATTCATGCATAATTATTTTCATAAATAATTACGTGTATTGTTAACCTATTAATATTAGGTCAAAGGTCAGTGATATAATCTGTTTACTTACAGGTATTCAATATTTGAATTTTCTCCTGGTCCTATTGCTATTGTCCATACTTTATCGTCGTTAGATTTAGCGGCACGTCCTGAAGTGTTTAGAAAATAATAGAAGTTATTACACCTCATACATATTTATAAGGGTATACTCTTTTTTGATTGGTTCATTCTTAACCAAGTCGGATAAATAAAAATACCTACCGAATGTTTGTTTAGGTTTATTACATGCGAGAGTTTATAAATATTAGAGCCTATAAATATTACGTGCATGTTAAACGGTGACGCTAAGTACGAGGTTGCTTGACAACAACAAACATGGCGTCGTCTGCTAAACATCTGCCGAAGAAATTCGCGAACTAAACAGCCGCAGATTTGAGGCTTCTTTTGGATAATTATGCTGCATAAAAATCCATGAAGGTATGCAGCAATGATTGTGAAGAATAAGAAACGGGTTTAAATGATATTGTTCTTCTGCCAGGGGAATTGAGTCCGCCGTCTTGGCTCGCTGTGTGTACTGTAGGTGTAGGTGTAGGCGCAGGCAGTCTTGGGTATAGGCCTATTACGAGCCTACGACATGGTTTCTTTCGGGAAAGTAGTGCAAACTACTGGCCCTTTGTGTTGGGTGACTGGTGACTACCTCCCTCCGCTCCGCGTCGACGTCGGGAGGTAGTCACCAGTCATTCAACACCGCGGGACCAGTAGTTTGCACTACTTTCCCTCAAACCATGTTGTATTTGTTAATTATCCATAATATAGCCATGCACAACGGACTACAAAGCGGAATCGCACCCGGCCTTTCTACATTCAATTGATTCTACGTTCAATTCATTGCATGAATGTGTGACCAAATCGGCCTACTTATCATGAAACAGATGGGTCTTCTCCTCTGAAAATCCCCGGAATATCCCCGTTCAAATGCTCACACTTTCCACGCGGCAAAGCAGATTTATTTGAAACCTTTCCCAACTTTAATGGTCTATCTCAAGGAATACTGAACCAAAACTAGGTATGTTTGTACTTATTTCAATGCATTTCTCGATCATGGTGATTTTAAATATGGTAATGACATTCAACAATTTTGACATTTTTGAAACATTTTGTGAAATTTTGTGGAAAGTATAAACTACGGTTATTAGTCCCGCCAAGATGGCAGCTAATCCAGAACAGAGATAACCTCTATGTATTAAAGCATTGATCTTAGAGCCCCGGTTTATCTGCATTTGCGCAAACCTTGTCCAGTGAAAATTACTGTCTGTCATCAGGCGTTTTGTATTAGATAGCTGCCCCTTGTATTATTCATCTTTTTTATTTAGCTATTGGCAAACTATTCCACACCTTTGGCCTATTCCGCCGAGACGGCCCACTCGCCCCAGGAATAGAGAGCGACACAAGTGAGAACCGCCGCGCCCGAGCCGAAGGCGACAGACAGAAATGTTGCTAATGATGAGAACTTTATAGTCTGCATTTTAGAGGTTCATAACTGTAATACCTTTTGAGAAAATATTATTTATGCGATGTTTTAATATATTTATTTAATATATGCTAATATTATGTATACATGTGGTCAAAAGCCTTTCTTATACTGATATTAAATAACCGAGTTCCATTCCATTATATGTCCTAGCTTTAAATCTCTTTTGAATTAGATAGGAAAGACTATAAAAACACACTTTTGGGCATTGATGTTCTGTTGCACCGTAGTCAACTGAATTATATCATGCATCGACCCTTAGCCAACCCGATCCGATCATGTGAGCGTTCAATAGCCTTGGATTTGTCCGACTTAAAGTACGACACCATTTATTTCAGATCAGGGTTAGGACCTTGTTCTTCGTTTCCGTTTTCGTTTTTGGTCATGTCCTGCTCTATGCCTATTATAATAGTAGGACCATCCTTGACACGAATACTTGATGCGGTGATGCGGTCGATACCCTGTGCAATAAAGTCATATTTGATAGCAAACACATATTCATATTGGACTTTATAAAACCATTTCGGTATAAGAATGTCTAAAAATGTTGCCATTGATACAATATTGGTATATTGCTGATTTCGCCTTCTTCTTCACTTTTTATCATGTCTTTGTCAATGCAATGATGTTAGTTTCTACTTTTGTATCACAATTGACGAAATCTATTATGTTGCAATTCGGTAAACACTTACGTGTGCTTAATTTTTTTTTAAATCAAAAATATGCTCAACTTGACCAGTTATCCCATCATTTCATTATTTGATATATCCTAAGTGCGTCACGTATTAGGCCGAATGTATTCATTAAAAAGTTACAAACTGTTTATCGTGTTCATTATCTCACTACGTACCTGTGAAAACAAAATTTATATGGTTAGACATTATAATGTGAATATGATTTGTTGGGCCTAAATGCTTTATTATGTGTTATATTATTGTTATTGTAAATGACACCTTATTAAGCCTTGAAGCTCAAGAGTACAAGATTCCACACCAGTAAATAATTTCAGTCCTTGTAGAGACGACAATCAAAAGTTTTTTCTTAGCTTTCATCCTGTGGCCCATTGATTATAGAATTAATCAGAAATGGTACTTATTGCTCCCAAATGATTAAAGTTGTAGTTTAATCCTGATTTTAGGACTACTACCTAATACCACAGTGGAAAAAGACATATTTTCAATGCATTTTGTAGGTTTTTTGGATGTATTTTGATTGTAAATGATCTGGCAACATTTCTCAACTTTTTCTGATAAATGAGGGCGCTACACCAATTGTCCAACTTTGGGGTCTTATTGCTCAGAACTTTCGGGGATACCATATATATTTGTTTTGATTAAATGATCAAATATATCATGAAATTTAAGGAAAATGTCAAATTGAAAATTCCAGTCGCTTTATAAGCGAGAAAATGGGCTTTTTGTAACTACCATTTTACATGTAAACGCATAGGGAAACCATTTGGTGGTGTGAAATCACAAGAGATAGTACATTTACGGCCGAGTGCACCAATGGCGAGTAGCTGACGAATAGCGCTACCTCGCTAGTAAAACCGGGTTATAAGCTACTAAGCTAATTGACGCTAAGTCTTACACCTGACCGGACCCAAGAGTGAGTTGAAGCATAACAGTTTATGATGTAACATTATAATTTGATCCGATTGGATTCAATCAATACTTAACTAATTATTTATTTAATTAATTAATTAAATAACATGAAATCAAATAAATAAACAATTACAGAAATAAATAAATACATATACCTATTTATATAAATGAATGAATGAATAATTAAATGTTATGAATAAATTAATAAATACATTAAAAGTATAACAAAGATGAATACAAAATAATAACACATTCACATTAACCCTAACTCTACCCCCCACTTTTTCAGAATTTTTTCTTCAACGTGGAAAATCGACCAAAATACCCCCCGGGATTTGATCCAGGGACCTCCAGCACGTAGAGCTTCCAATCCCTCGGTACACCACGCCTTCCAAGCACAGTCTGGTCAGTGTATTGCCCAGACTGTATGGAGTGGGTCCATTTTTTCAGCGAAAAACTTCCACGCCGGGTGGTACCAACGTGCCCAGTCGTGGTATATCGTGGTATATGGCAGTGTTAGGGTAATATATTAACAAAACTTAGAAAAATTTTGAAGAAAAAAAAAAATCAAAAAATTGCTGGTTAACCCTAACTCTACCCCCACTTTTTTCAGATTTTTTTCTTTCAACGTGGAAAATCGACCAAAATATCCCCTCGATCCCCCCGGGATTTGATCCAGGGACCTCCAGCACGTGGAGCTTCCAATCCCTCGGTACACCACGCCTTTCAAGCACAGTCTGGGCAGTGTATTGCCCAGACTGTATGGAGTGGGTCCATTTTTTCAGCGAAAAACTTCCACGCCGGGTGGTACCAACGTGCCCAGTCGTGGTATATCGTGGTATATGGCAGTGTTAGGGTTAATAAATCAATTGATTAATAATAATAAAATAATAAAGTATGTCAATACATGGGCCATCATATTGTAGTCCATAGAAATTGACATGAATGATTTAATTAAAGTCAAAATCATGTTTTGAAAATAAAAGAAAAAATAAGGGAATCTCGGGAATCGAACCCGTGTTCAAGCAGGATCACAGTAGCCTGCCTCAGAGATTGGACGATAGAAGTGGCATCATGTTATTAATAAACCGTTGAACTATTTAGAAGAAGAAAAAAACGGCTTTTAATCACGAAAATTGTACCTCAAAGTGCAAAATTTGAATGTGCCCCTCGAATAAAAACATGTTTATAATGTAATGATGGTCCTTATTTTCCAGAGAATTGTAAACAACTTTGACATTTTCGGACTCAAAATGTCGTTATTTTATCTGTCTCTCAGACCTCCTCGACGTGGCCTCATTATTTAAATTAACCGTGTTAACATTTGACCCGGGGAGTGACGTAGTTAACTGACGACACATGGAAAACCAGTAACGTCATTGTTTATCTCTCTGATATATGGTGAACTTTGGCGCATGCGACAAATATTGTTTAACATGTTTAAGTGGGACGATGTTAATTTATATGGATATCAACCTCGCTAGTTACTATTCTGATCTTATTATCCAGTTTTGCTCCCAAAATGACATTGCTAATAATTTACGCTGCAGTTAGGGCATAAGTACTAGCGAAATGGTTCTAGTTGACAAATTCACCAAGAAATAAAGGTGGCAAGAAAATGGTCACGGAATCCAAGATTATGACCCTACTATTACCTCTTGGTGCACTCTACCACAACACTTTGATCTGTTATACTATTTGCGGATGACACCGTCGTTCTCTATAGTCATAATGATCTGTCAATGTTTATGTGACACTTTGAATAACTGTAACTGAAGTAACTGAAGAGTAGCGCTACCTCGATAGTAACTAAGGCGTTACTCAAAATGTTGATAGCACCAAAACCGGGGTAAGCTGCTAGGCTACTAACTTGCGAATAATTTACGCTAAATCTTACACCTGACCGGACCCAAGAGTATGTTGACGTATAACAGTTTATGCTGTAACTCAATGACAATTTCTGATTCGCCCGATGGACGTTTTCAATTTATGTATAATTTACTAAGGGATCACGTCAAAACTCGACCGCCGGTCACGGCCGGTTCCGCCCGGTTCTGACAAAACGTGTCGTCTGTTATAATATACACACATAATGAGTTCAAATAGTTACACTCTGGTGAACACGACCGGTTGATAGTGCCTCGTCACACGCGTGAGCAATAAAATCTTGAAGTAATGGGCTCTCAAGTCTCAGTTGATAACCAGTACAATACAGCTATTGATTAGCGCTGGGGTGGGCTTTTTCAATCTGTTTATAGCTCAATTAACTTTTTAGAATCAATACCGAAAATCCAAGGGTGCGCTATTATGACCGCAAAGTAACAGATTGATAATGTAAATTGGTCCGGTTACGGCATTAAGTCAACCGGCGGTTGTTCAGTGTTGCATGCGTGAATATTCATATATCAGTAAAACAGTTGACCTGAGAGAACCGGGCGGAACCGAACGTAACCGGCGGTCAACGGGCGGTCGAGTTTTGATGTCTTCCCTAAATAAATAATTAATTAATCAACATGAAATCAAATAAATAAACGAATGCATAAATAAATAAATGAATGAATAATTAAATATTATAAATAAATTAATAAATGCATTAAAAGTAAATAAAAAGATGAATACAAAATAATCGGACGAGTGCACCAACTTGGCCGATAGTGTACAATACATTAACTGTAGAAAATGCACAAGGTAGTGTACAAAACATTTACTACAATGTTTATAGTGTTTTAGCCACCACTTACCTGTGTCAATATTAAAGTTATTGGTGCCATTCTGGGATAGACTGATGGCTCCAAATACTAAGGCTATCACTGCAATAAGACCAGCTATGAAGCTAAAAACCAGAGGTATTGTATTGTCGGATCGACTTGAATAGGATCGTTCCAAGATGTTTTGCTTATCTAAATCCATATCCATTTTTCTGAGCAACACTCACAGCGTTTCACTACCAGTATTGGAATCAGACCTATAACCCACTTGGTGTTGTAGCGAGTGTCGTTCGGAGAGGATTAACCTTGGGATTGCACTTGACTAATGACATACCGTATAACCATTTCCGTTGTGAAAGGAGCCATGGTCCCCCTGGTGCCCTATACCAGCCTATACTTTACAGTACAGGGCGGACTATGGCTCCAGGAGGGTTTTCAATTGGTTTCCAATTGGTGTGGTTCCGTTTATAATATCAACTGCGCAAGTGACCCTCATTGAAAGTGTAAGGACTTTACTATTTGCCTTGCACAACTAAGTAACGTAAACTATCACGTAGTCGTTCGTGGCGTTTTGTGTGTGTTACTTATCTTCGAGTTTCGTTTTTCGAGCTTCGATTATCGAGTTTCGAGTTCATAATTTCGAGTTTCGAGTTTATAAATTCGAGTTTTGAATATTATATAATTTTCGAGTTTTATAATTTCGAGTTTCGAGATCAAATTTCGAGTTTCGGGATAATAATTTCGAGTTGATAATTTCGATTTGATAATTTCGAGTTGATAATTTCGAGTTTCGAGTTGATAGTTTTGAGTTGATAATTTGAGGTTCAAGTTGATAAATTCCAGTTTAGAGTTTATCATTTCGATTTTCGATTTTCAAGGCAATTACAAGAAAATGGGGTCTTAACCCTCGTCCCACTGAGCGTTTTTTGTAACACGGTTCGTAAAGGGGGCACCCCTAATCAAATCCACACAGAGACGTGGAATATGCTTATTATGGTATCATGGTATAGCTAGAGGTCTCCTCTTTCCATATACCAAAAACAAGTACAAACATCACACGCATGACGTCACAATGATTTCATAAACATGGCCGATCTCAAAATGCCGCTGTTGTTTTTATAGTAAAATATAGGCCAAAATTAATAATGTAGAATATCGGAATTTTCCCTAATTGTTTGCTTGTGAGGGAAAGGGTATTACTATAACTATCAAATATTTTTCATAATGGCGAGTTCAGAATTTCAATAAGAATTTCAAGAAAAGGGGGTCTTTAGAGTGGGCCATTATTTATCATTCAAAAATCATTCTTACTATTAACAGATATCTAATCTGTAAGCTGTTCACCTTATTTTACCAATTGGCGGATTCTGCCCACTATCTCCGAAGAGTGATAATATAACTTTAACCGGCATCTCCATATTCCGATACGGAATACCCAAATACCAGTTCTTCCCAAGTCCAAACTAAACACGACTTATATTCGATACACTTCATGTTACGGCGTCCAGGTAGGATAGAATCTGTATTAGGAAGATAGACACTCGAAAAGATCATAAGTTTTCAACACATATACCGACTGTATAAATAATACAACCACAAGTTATTTAAAGGTGTATGTTCCGATCAACTTTTTTTGGCTCTGATTTTTTTTCACATCATGATATTTCGATATCAGAAGAATCCCCATATTTTTCTCATTATGTCTGTAAAAGTTATTGGTATAATTGCTTCCTAATTAGTTCTAGGTTAAAAAAATGAAGGTGATCACAAAGTGTTGTAACTCAGAGCCTGTGGTGTGGATGTCTGTCTCTTGAAGGCCGGTTACGCGATTCTAACGTTATTGCAGGAGTGTCACATAATCATTACGCTACAAGGCCCGCTTAGCAGCGCTATAAATTGTTGCCCTAAAAACCGGCACCAAATTTAAATATTCGCCTTCCATCAAAGCTGGTTGCTATATGACATAATTCTCGTGTGCAACCAACCGGCTGTATTGCAACGCCCATTGAGTAGTTTAAACGCATGAGCGTGGATGTAATTTGCAACATAATGAAAACTCATCCATGCAGTTAGCCAGAAGTACCGCTCGAATTTAAATATACAACCAGGCAATCCTCTTGTAGTAATTGATAACAATAGGTTTACCAGACCGATTTAATAGCGCTAATAGTAGATGGATCATCGGATAACGGACCACTCTCTCTCTCTCTCTAGTTGGAATGTGTTCTTCTGCTACTTCATTCTGATCTATGGGACTCGGTAAAGATCATTATCGTTGAGGGGGCTAATGTGTTGCTCGTCGACATTAAATAATACTAAAATTATAAAGCGCCATCAATAGATAAACTATTCCGAGGCGCAAACGAGAACATACATAACTGCAATAATACAAATGAACAATACATTTTTTTTGTATATAAAGAGCAAATGTGAACAATAGCCCAACAGACATTAACAAAGTTAATGAACTGAGTGATTACAAATCAAACGGGTAACTCTCAACAGAGAGCTCTGATGGGCTAATCAATTGGTTCACTGCAACTCAGAAAATAATCAAAAATACAAATAAACACAATTGGGGTATTAAAAAAGCCAATGAAGTGGCGTGGGACAGGAATAAGATAAACACCCAAACAAAGAGAATAACATCAAAAAATAAGAGAAGAAAAATAGTATCTGGAGGTCATTGATATATCGAGAGAGCTTAGCTAACATACTCTGAAGAGTTGGAGAGAAGAAAGTGTCTGTTAACACGACATTTAAAAGATTGTAGTCCTTCCTCTTGGATGTTGCCAACAACATTGACTGGAAGACTGTTCCACAGTGGAACAGCTGTATGGTTGAAACTTCTGTCTAAGCAGCAAGTTCTGGCAGGCGGCAGTGAAAGGGCATGATCTGGCATTGCAACACTTGAACGCGTAGCACGACGATGAACATATGGTGTGAGGAGCAATACTGCTAAATCTTGTGGGCAGTGTGGTTGGTTTACATTTTGTACAAGACCGTGGCTGCTGCTACCTGTCGCCTGTGAAGTAGGCTTGTGATGCTGAGATGCGATAGACCAGTAGCGTCATGAGCTCTAATGATCATAAGATGTAAAAATTAAAATATTAAAAATTACTTATAAAATAAAGAAATTAAAACAAATAAACATGAGAAAACATTAATAAATAAAAAATGATTAAATAAATAAATGAATAATTATGTAGATAATTAATAATATAAAAAGTAAATAAGTAAATATAGAAATATAGAAATGAATAAATTTTACATTCAATTTAAGTTTTAAATATGTCATATATATTCAATTAATTTGATTAGAATTATATTCAATTTAATATGGCCAATATTCGTTAGTAAAACTATGGTTG
The DNA here is from genome assembly GCA_035610835.1 of Ophiura sarsii. Taxonomy (NCBI): domain Eukaryota; kingdom Metazoa; phylum Echinodermata; class Ophiuroidea; order Amphilepidida; family Ophiuridae; genus Ophiura; species Ophiura sarsii. The sequence continues at coordinate 36,453,192 of CM069459.1, forward strand.
AAGTAGAATTTATTTGTTTATTATATAAAAAATTCCATTGAAATGGAATGGGGGCGATCCAAGAGAAATAATCATGTTTTGTAACCATTTTCTGAAGCATCTGTTCATTCTGTTGCATACCAAAATACCAGGGATATGGTGTATGAATCTTTCAAACACAAAAAACACCCCAAATCAAAACACAACAGTCTATAAATAGTACAGGAAACCAATAAAGTTGATGTGTGTGCATGGAGGGGTGGGGGGGGGGGGGGGGGGGGGGGGTACCATCTGAAGACCAATCTAGGTATATTATTATGACATCCACAACTCATTAAACAACCCCAGGACAGTTGGGAGATTTCTCTTTAGTCAAACAAGATAAGCTATTATGTCTCTCTGTTGGGAGTCTAATAACATCTCTCTGATTGAATCATCAAGGCTAAACAAATATAGCTTTGACTCCATCACAAACTGCAGGACTGTTAAAATAAACTGCATAGGTACATGTAATTTACAAAGACTACAAAATAATTTAGACAATTTTCCATATACTAAAAACAAAATGGCAGCCTCCATGTATATGTAGAAAGACCTAAATGTGCAAGAATATGCAATCCTATGCTATAAGGTTGGCGGGCTTGGCCCGCCAACCAAAAAGTACATGGACATAGTATTAGTTATACACCTTTTTACTGAAGACCGAAGGGCACGGACAGGTTAATATGGAAGAAGAAGATTTTGTTATATATGATGGTACAAGTCCATTTAATGCTTTCTAAGTTAAATGAAGTATTTCGAATGAATTCTTCCATGAACAGGTACCCAGTGCAGATCTTTCAAAATTGGAGTTTCTTTGCAAGAATGCGGGCAGCTGCGTGTTGAGCAAGCTGAACTTTACGAAGAGAATGTCCAGGGATACCAGCCAGGAAAGAATTGCCATTGTCGATACACTCTTATCTTGGCGAGATCGAAATAGGTTAAACAACCTTAAACAACCTTAATTAAACTCTGGTAGTTTCGTTATTCCTCCCTTCTAATTATTGGTTAACGACCGTTAAGTTTCGGTCAGTTTAACTCTTAATCAATTATTGTTTTAAACTTTTTAACCAATTAATGTTTAAAACGCTCTAACCAACTAAAAGTTGAACAGTTAACTAACTTGGTTGCTTAACACGTTTAACAAATAACTGTATAGGATTTATACTGTTATTGTTTATGGAATCAACGTAGTAGTCCAGGGTTATTGGCAAGTTGGAACCTATATCATCAGAGCTGACAGCGATATTTGAAGGTAAGATTATAATATACGTTTTGCAATTACACAAATCAACTGCCAGGTAGGCCTAAATGATATTTGAGTCTCGCATGCATTATAAGCTTATAGCTTAAATCAAAATTTTACCGAAAATCCCCGGCGAAAATCGCTCAGAAAACATCATTTAGGCCTACCTGGCAGTTGATTTGTGTAATTGTAAAACGTATATTATAATCTTACCTTCAAATATCGCTGTCAGCTCTGATGATAGGTTCCAACTTGCCAATTGATATTTCCGAATGCATTCGTCCGCCATGATGTCACGTTGACCAGATGCACGTGGATAAGTTACCTAAACTGATTTAGTTTATGAGTGATGCAGTTTACGGTTATGAGTGATACAGTTACGTGTGAAACCAGTCGCGGTTCTTAAACCGATCTAACGCGGCCCTAATTTCCCTAAAACGTTCTTAAAGTTTAATACCTCATAAAACCGAGAAAAATAGAAAGAGGTTTGCATTACTGTTTAGAATGATCAGATTCGTGATTTTCAATAGGGATGAGTGTCACTTTGGAAACTGGACCCACGATCATTGAAATGACAATAAGTCCGCGCCGCAACATCGTATCTCAACGATCGAGGTGTCAAAATACGCAGAACAAAATTATGCACTTGGTTATCTGCTTCGATTAATGCATACCTTTTCGAGCCGTTATATATTGGATCATTTCTAAGTGTTTCGATACTTTTTGTGAGCAGTTTATATCACACAACCTAACAAGTCTAGGCACGCCTATAAGTAGAGCTGGTCGGATATTTGAATGTTAAAAAATGTTTTTGTATTGTAATATGGCAGAAATAATTATGTAATTTGGAAAGTGGTGTTATGGTACTAATTTTTTTAACTGGAAAATATGATTGACTTTATTTGTTCACACAAAGTTACTTACACATATGTTATTCTTAGGGAGTGTTCATAAATACTTTGGTGGATGATGTTGGAAATATCTGAGCTTTGGACATTTTTTTTCTTCTTGATCACCCCCAAACAGCGTTAATATTTTTTCTTAGTTCCCCCCTTTTCGTTGATTTTTTTCTTGATGCCCCTTGTATGTCCAATTAATCAAGCAATAGTAGATTTGACTGCTCACGAAGCGTTTTTTCTGATCCACCCCTCCATTTTGTCCAACCCCCAACCACCCCCTCACCAAGGTATTATGAACACTCCCTTAGGTATGAAAAGGTACAAAATTTCATTTTGGTTTGGAAAACATAATGGGCCTCTTTTGACTATAAGTAAGTACATGTAGGACCTTTTTTTTTATCTGGGGAAACTTATCCAGTAAACGAAATACTAATTAATATAATGAAACGGAACACCGTTTTCGGTTCGCCATGTATTCTAGCCCACGTGCCTGTTACGCGTGCTGTGTCAGCCTGTACACACTAAAGCATAGGGGAAAATAAGCTTATTAAAAGTGAGCGTTATTTTTGGAGTTTGGTGTTGACACTTTCACTGATGGTCAAGAACGTGTTATTATATATAAATATGAAATTTGGGATCATTTGATTACATATTGTTGTTGTTATGAATTTGTGTCGAATATAATTTTAGGCGAAGTGTTGTGGAGAAATTGACTCATTAGATCGCGTAATTATTATTATTATTATTATTTTTTATTTATTATCTTTACCCAGGGTTGCCCAGGGCTTACTCAGGGCCCTGCACATCAATATAGTACATGCTTAAAAATATTGACTTATAATAAAGTACATGAGATATAATAATGACAATATGATTATGTATAGAGTATAAAACCCAATGGACAACACTCATAAATCTATCACATAATGCATACAATAAAAGCATATTAAAATTATTTGATACACTTCATTAGAATTAAACTGAAAAGATCTATTTCATAAAAGCTTGACTATGATACATCAAACACATTAAATTTGAGCTAGTTCCAATGATAGGATTCATACAAAGCCTTAAAGGATTGCACGTTCACAGAATTTCTTATTGCAATTTCAATACAATTCCATACATTAACACCATTATAGCTAAAACAATACTTATAACACTCAATGTCATTGCCATTTGTCAATAGGGGTAGTGCCAACAGACCTGCTGCGGATTGCCTTGTATCGCGCTCGTGGTGTTCGCGCACATAACTAAATTTACTTTGTAAATACGATGGTGCCAGACCATTTAGACATTTAATAACCAGTGAAATAATTTTATGCGGTTAAAAAGTTGTTACCATTTAAGTTCATGGAACATTTCATTAGAGGGAGTAAAAGAATTAACACCAAGTATAACTCGAGCACATCGCTTCTGTAGCACGTCAAGTTTATGCATATCATCACTGTAGCGACCGTACCAAGCCACACTAGAGTAGACGAAATGTGGTTGAACCAGTAGCGTATCTCCCGGGGGTGCCCCCCCCCCCCCAGACGGCCTTGACCGGGAAGGCCAGCCCAAACTACAGGGCTAAAAAAATCGAAGAGAAGGGAAGAAGAGAGGAAGGGAAAAGGGGAAAGGAAAGAAAAAGGGGGAAGGAAAGGGAAAGAAAGGAAAGAGAGGGGGAGAAAGAGAGAAGAAAAAGGGAAAGGAAAAGAAAGGAAAAGGAGAAGAGGAAGATAAAAGGGAAAAGGAAAGAGAAAATCTAAGGGATTTACTTAATTCCCATAAAAATGACAACTTTGCCCCTTGCCCGGTATGATGATGGGCAATTTAGTACAAAAATGGCAAATATTCTAGCGCTACGCGCGCATTTGTCCAGGAATATCACTATAGAAGCCCGTTTGAAAGACAAATGTACCTGAATATTGGCTAGATTCGCGTAGATATGTTGTTAAAATTTCGCGCGCTACGCGTGCATCAACTTTAGGATGCAACGTCATTCGCTGGAATAAACAACCCAGCTGCGCAATTTGTTTACTTAATAGCGTCGAACTGGTGTTCACCTGGAAAAAATATCCTGGGAATACAAGCTGTTCGTCTACGCCGACCAGCAAAAATAAAAAGGGTACTCTAATTGTAATTTAACAATTGCAAAACCAATAATTTGGATGCAAACCATAATATAAATAATAAACGATATCATAGATGCATGAAGAGCAAAAGTTAACAGAAAGGCCAGGAGGCAAGGGCACGCGAAATACATACATGAGACATAGAATGGTTGAAATCGCAGAGCTATTATGGCTGGTACACCTAAATTACATCTTGACCTTGAATAACTATAAACAATGCTGTGTGAACAATTGTATCGCACTACAAAATAATCAAATTGTGAACAAAAATAGAAAACCTTAGCATATTATAATAGGCCTATATAAAGGAATTATGACGTATCATAATTACAGAAACAATATTAATGTTGTACAAACGAGATGACAGATCTTGCGACCTGAACCATTCCGTTCATAGATGCATGATAAGCAAAAAGCAACAGAAGCTCCAAAGGGCGATTGCACAAGAAATGCATATATGATTCATAGAATTGTCGAAATCACACTATTATGGCTGGATATACCAGAATAACATCATGACCATGAAAGACTAAATAACCACTGCTTACACTCAGCATTACAGCATTGCATGTGTATGAACAATATATATCACACTTCCTAAAATAAAAAGGGTACTCAAATTGTAATTTAACAAATGCAAAACCAATATAAGAATTGTGTCGAGAACCACCTGCACACAAGCATGACAAGAAAAAGCGACCAATGTGCAACATGAAGAATTACTCACATCACAAGTCAGACCTAACTGGCATTGATACACTCGAACGGGCACCACGACGTTGAACATTAGGGAAAACTACATTTTGTCCAAAAACATTTCGTCAAAATACATTTCGTCCAAAATTATTTAGTCCAATCATATTATGTCCAACATTATTTTGTCCAATCAATTTTTTGTCCATACATTAATGTGTCCAAAAAATTATTGGCCAAATCGTTATTAGACCAAAAAATGTTTGTCCAAACACATTTTGTCCAAAGAATTTTGTCCAATTTTCTTTGGTTTAAAGAATTTTAGTCCAAAGATTTTTTTGTCTAAAGAATTTGTGTCTAATTTTGTTAGGTTCAAAGAATTCTTGTCCAAAAATATTTTTTTTCCAAATTTGTCTGGTCCAAAGAATTTTTGTCCATAGAATTTTTGTCTAAAGAATTTTTGTCCAATTTTCTTAGGTCAAAAGAATTGTCGTCCAATTTTTTGATATCCAAATGATTGTAGTCAAAATTTTCTTTTGCCAAATAATTGTCTAGCTTTTTTAGATGAGCACAAATGTCCCACGTAATGCTTTAGACATAGTTCAAGATTTTTCAAGCGAGCGAAAATATCTTAGATTTGGCTTTCCCTTTAAAGGGAAACTTTATTCATCCAAACCGCTATACACTTGCGGGCAAAGAGGGCTGCACACATGCCGATATCCTCCCAATTCTGTGTTACAGAGTACATTACAATGTCTTGATGCTGTGGAGGTCACAAACCATGCTGATTTCTAAATGCTTACAGACAAACTGTTTTTATTGAAGCTATTTATAGATAACTCAGACAAGCAGAGAACTGAGTAAAATGAAACATGTTATTTTGATTAATAGTTAACTTTGTTAATATCCTATGGATTTCATTCTTTCGATCGGGAAACCTTACGAACATTGACACATTCTTTCCGATTTGCCACTTTCGTCAAGAAATGCAAGAACAAGAATGTTAATTATCACCATCAGTCAGGGGCTCAGGGTGTAGTCTGATATAAAATTGGATGGATTGAACGTGATACACAAAGATATTGGTCGAGCTATGAGTTTTAAAAATATTGTGCGAGACGCAGTCGAGCACAATATTTTTAAAACTCATAGCGAGACCAATAAATTTGTGTATCATGCGAAAAAATCCATCCAATTTTATCATTATTATGCAGTGAGAATCTGACTTGACAAAAAAAATCAGAAATCCAAAAAAAAAAAAAATCACCATAATATTGTAAAAATATCAATAACATTTTTATTTTCAAAGTACAGACAATTAATTTTTTTTCCTATTTTTTTTTTTTTAAATCCCAAAAATTTCTCAACAAATTGCAATTTTTTTTATTTTTTAAAAAAGCTAAAAAATATTCCTAAAAAAATTTCACAATATTTCAAAAATTAAAAAAGACAAAATTCAAAAAAAAAAGTTTCTACTGCATTTTTTGACTGCTACTATAATACAATTGGTATATTAATACACGCTTAAAGTGTATTAATACACGCTTAAAGTGTATTCATGCAAGTAACCAAACTGACCAAGTTCTAAGAATATTGGTCTGGCCAAGTTCGCTCCAGTGACATAATGTGCAGAATAATAGGTCTTTACTAATGCATTGCAAGTATAGGACAGAAGATTCGAACTGCATAATAATGTGTGAAAACAGGCTCCTTACTGTGCATAAAAACCAACCTATTAGACTGCAGTCTGTGCAAAAACAAAATTTGATAGACATTTATGATATGTTATAAATTATTCACTGCTTGGGATAACATATGAGACCTTCTTTGATCCTCTTTTTAATGACACACATTGAATTTCTAAAGTCCATCAATATAGATGTTTATTGAACTTGCATCGCATTCCCGTGGTCAAAGTACAAGCAAGGGTAGAAGTAGAAGTAGTACCATGTTTCAATCAGTTTTTACACTCAGATTCAACGGAGCAATGTTAATAATTGATATCACTGGGCATCTGTCATAAGCACGGCTGGTGAATTTACAATGGTTTCTAAATGATAATTGAGTGTATTGTGTATAATGGTTTAAATTGTATTTTAATGCTAATTAAGGTGTGTGTTTTTTAAATACGGTATTAGAGCACATTCGGTGTGCTATTAAAATGCCCAGCGTGACATTCTGTGCGCGTACAAATCATTTTTATTTTAACTATTGAAACCATGATGACGGTGTACTGCCAATTTAAATTTGTATGAAAGCAATGTTAGACCTAAACTGAACCATGGAATTACGAGACACGGAATACCATCGAGCCCAACATCAAGGTACCTATCACCTTTACCGGCAAAATTGAAAGGGCCGCGCTGTGTAAAAATTCTACAGATCACCGCGCGTCACTGCCTGTTACAATAGATCTTCAACAATGGAGGGATAATCATCTCTATTGAAATGTCGTGTTAAGCTGATTATGTCCGTTCCGTTCACGCATGTGTGAGTAGCATGTTTCAAAAAAGCGCGGTTGTTATAATTTCGGTATTGATAGTCGTTTGCATACCTAATGCAAGCTGGGGGATGCATAAAAACAGTTTGATACCAGAAGCAACGATGAAAGTTTAAAATACTGCTAATATTTTAAAGTTATTAAATTAATACACACATTCACCGATGCGATTGATGTAACACTATTTGTGAAGTTTTATACAAACTATTTCACTCGGTTTTTTATTACTTCTTGAATCCAATAATTCCCTAAAATGTGCATAGATGACCTAGAAAACAGGTCTAGATTTTCAGCCAATTTTGAGAATGCGCACTTTTGGCCGCTATTTGTATTTACAAATTAGCAGAATTCATCAACTTATCTACCCAAACATGTAGGTTAGACCATGCGGTTTGTAGCGGATTTCTCATAAAAATGAGTTTTGTACACCCGTTTTTGACAACAAACTGACCCAAAGTCGTATTTGATTTGGAAGAAAAATATAACTGGCAACCATGCGTCCGTGGGAGTAGTAATAGTCAATGTGGCAACATAACCGGTAAAGATGATGCTTGGTCAAAGGAATAGCCCGATGTGCGTACAGAATGGGCAAGTCATTCAATGTCTGTCAATGCTTGTGTGTGGAGGAGGTACCGCCAATGGCAATATAATTGAGTTATATAACAGGGTCTTGTCGATGGTATTCCGTGTCTCGTAATTCCATGACTGAACCTAACGGGTTTTTTTCTGATAATTATCACGGATACAATGAAAAATCCTCCTCAACATTGTTATTTTAAATTACATTTACTGTTTATAATCATTAGTAATATATTTTTGCATTATGACATAATCGGTATTGGTACTCATGGATTAAATGACTGAATAATATAAGGAAACACTTTGATCTTAATCACAACATGTTACCATTAGGTCCTATCAAATTCCAATAGCATATTTGGATTCCAATGGGAGATTACCGTTCAGAAAATAATAAACTTTTTATGGGGTAGAACAAGTAGTTATTGCGATGCTAATTCGAATCTCAGATGGTGTATGTAAACTGTGAAACGAAGAGGGTGGCGAGTGCAAAACACCTGGCCTGGTCGATAGTAAAACGAGGATTGGGGATTCTTTCAATTGATTAATGCAGCCCATAAACGTATACCTGTCAGGCTGTCACACTGTCCTGCGTGTTCAAAACCAAATAGTGTGAAAATGTAAACTGCACATTGTTCAATCCTTGTCAATGTTGCGTTCCTAATTATGAACCGATCTTCGTGAACAATATCTTAAATTAAAGCGAAGTATTTTCTTTACCACTTCATAATTAAATATTTTACGAGCTATAGTTAACATGGTTAAGAGTATATTTATTACCTGGTCAGTTACATATTTTGAGGACTGTATATTTTGAAGTATTATGGGATACACGCTTAGGCTGATGTGGGTGTTCTCTTACTACAGTTTAAAACTTTAAACTATTTCATTGATTTGCTTGTTCATTTCGGACCCTTCATTTCTTCTTTATGAGTTTTTGTGCTGTAAGATAAGAGACAAATACACTATATTTCGTTAAGTTCATTTATTTGAACATACCAATTTAAAGCAGTGGCACCCACGCGTTCTTATAAAGAAAGTCACAATATTAATTAAATAAATAATGAGTATAATAGAGTTGAAGACTTTTAACTCTTTGCATAGTCACACAAAGGTTTAAAAACCTTGAACATGTTGAAGTGTGTGACTAATGCAAAGTTGTAATGATGGTTTGCGCCTTGAGGATGTTTACATCGTCGTAAGGCGCTAAATAAATTATGCAATCAATGCCGTAGCATGCGCATGGAGATGGTTCCTGTCTGTTAGAGCCTTTATATAGTTGGCCAAAATAGGGTTGGACAAAAGATTGGCCTAAATTATGTTGGCTAAATTAATTTTGGACAAAATAAAAAACATTGTCCTTAATGACGTTGGCCAAAATAATAAATGCCCTAAATTATCTCGGACAAAATAGCATTGGCCGAATAGAAATTGTCCTAAATAATGTTGTACAAAGTATGTTTGGACGAAAAAAATGGTCTAAATATCTTTGGACAACAAAATTTGGCCTAAATGTCTTTGGACAAGAACAAATTGGCCGAAATAATCTTGGACAAAATAGCTTTGGACAAAAGAAATTGGCCGAAATAATTTTGGACTAAAATACGAATGGACGAATATTTCATTGGACCAAAGTTACTTTGGACCAAAACATTTTGGACAAAGTGAATTTGGACGAAACATTTTGGGCAAAGTGATTTTTGACAAAAAACCTTTGGACGAAATGTACCACACCCCATGGTGTCGGTAGACACGCTGCCAACTCCCGTGTGTGCATTTTGTACAAGACTGTATAGTTGCTCTGCGAAATGTCGCATGTGAAGCAGGCAAGTGATGTTGAGCTGTGACAGAGCAGTAGCTTCGTGAGCTCCAATGGTTTTGAGTGCTTTCTTTTGGATGTTGTCAAGCTGTCTTGGGATAGTAGGTGAAGCGCTCGCCCGGCTTAGTGAGGCATACTCCATTATGCGGACTTGCGATTTGTAAACAGTGGATCTGCCATCAGCCTTCAATTCATTTACAACCTTGCGAAGAGCGCCTAGCTTCTGGCCAGCTATTGTTGTGGTAGCCGAAATATTTGTTTTGACTAAGTCAGCTTGTTGTCAATGGTTACACCCAAGATCTAAAGTTCTTCTGCAGATGGTAGTTTGCAGTTTCCAAAGTAGATTTTCAAGTTTAGATGGGGTTCGCTTTCTGGAGATTACTACGCCCAAAGGTCACTTTCCATATGTCAGCCCATACTTTCATATTGCTAAGATCTCTGGCGAGGCTATAACAGCTTCTGCTTTGTAATAAGATGATGACTTAATGGGTGCAAAGAGTATCGAGTCGTCAACGTAAACATAGAGAGTACATTATCACAAACATCTACAAGGTCATCATTGAAGACAGAACACAGTAATGAACAAAGGATATCTTTGTGGAACAAAAGCATTTACAGGAGCAGTGTTGGATGACTGACCTGACAGGACGACATGGATGGATCTATCAGACAAGTCGTTGTGACTCTATGAAAGCTGCCCCGATAACACCATTAGCCATTTTTTAGCAGAATCCGTTGTGCTATATCGAAAGCTCCTTTGATGTACACCTAGCACAAAAGTCCCCGACCAGGCGCTTTGATGTTGGCTAATCCAAAGTCAATAGTCGGTACCAGAAATCCAAGATACACATTAAGTGGGCAAATTTCTTTTCCGTAGTTTGATACCTCATTCATAGAGAGCGAATGGATATACTTCTGAAGTTATGATGATTTCAATAACCACAAATAACGACAACAAAGTTGCACTAGAATTTGTTTCCTATGGGATATCATTGAATTATATTGTCCTCTGTGTGCTATCTCAACTAGTCAGGTATGGGGATGAATGGGTAACTGGCATCAGCAGGGAGTCGGTACACTCACATTTTCAATGCGTAATTACACACTAAGCAAGGTATCTCATTGAAACCCAATTTAAGTGCAAGAATTGTTTTGGTAGTTGAGGTAGAATAAACAATCATAACATCAACATATCCACTTGATTTTTATTAATGAGGTATCAAACTACGGAGAGGAAATTTGCTCATGAAATGTATATCTAGATTTTTCGTATCGATTAATGATTTTTGATTAGCCAACATCAAAGCACCTGGTCAGGGACTTTTTGTGCTAGGCGTATACAGGGGCGGATCCAGGGGGGGGTGCTGCGGTGGCTGTAGCACCCGGGGTATGAAGAAGAAAAAAGAAAAAAGGGAGAAAGAAAAAGGAAAGGGGGAAAAGGAAAGGAGACAAAAAAGGAAAGATAAGAGAAGAAAAGAATTGGGGCTATAGAACAAGAAAAGGGCCTGATCAATTGCATTTTGGGGGATCGTCTTTTCACAGCACCGGGGTGCGACCATCCTGTATGCGCCCTTGGGCGTATATGACAATGACACAAACCTCGTCACTTTGGTCTAGAAAGTTGTTCCATTTCTGTGACAGGATGTATGCTCTAAATCCAAATTGTATGCTGGACATCAGGTTATTGCTTAAAGATTGTGCTGATGGAAGGATCTTAAAATATTGATAATGTTCAATCTAATAGTCCGATATAATTTAAATTTAACTCTAATAGATTGAATATTTACAATCTTTTAAGATAAAGTTGATACCCTGTACATCCTAGAGTTCGATGATACATGTTACAGCATAAAAGCATAACAATCTTCCCACAGAGAATTGTTGATATAAACCTGTCTGATAAACTACATTATGTATAGTTTAATCAGCTTTTATTTTAGTCCCAGAACACCCGTTAAGTATTTCGTGTACACTTTTGAATCCAATCATGCAACAGAAAAAACCAATGATGATTAAAGTGACTCCGATAACAGCAAGAGCTAAAAACACGTCTAGCAGTAGAAACTGGTAGCTATTCATGTCTAAAGCAGCAGAACGTAAGTGTTTTGCGCCATCGTGACGTACGACATATTCCAACCAATCAACGGCCAGTTCCGGAGGCGTCCGTGGCGCATCTCGAAAAATTGCAGACAGTCGTTTGGCATTTTTCAGGTATCTGTCATGAAATGAAAATAAAAACATATAGGGAAGGTTATAATACGATTGTCCCGTGAGTCCCGTAATTTGAAATACATCACATGTCCTTCTGTTTTATTAGTCCTTTATCAAATACAATTTATCCCATTGAATTTCATCACCGAACTATCGAGATATGATCAATTCAGTAACAAGAGTGCGAATCCCACTTTGGCCGGTTTTAAACAAGAAATTGACTTTCAACTGTAAAAACTGCTTTTGTGATTCCGATAGAATGTCAATGTATTGTTTAAAGTATCGTCTAAAATTAAATTATTTTATGGTATGTCATAGATAATATGGATGAAAAAAAATATTTTTCTGTTCAAAGTCAACTAACTTTCAACATTTAGCAGGTAGATTATTGTTGATTTGATTGATTATGTTCAATTACACACTAAATGGCCAAAGCTGAATCTGAACATGCCCGAACATGGCCCATAATTTTGATAACGGAAGCCCCAAAATGGATAGCAAAAAAATCTAATGGCACGTTAAAGACTGCTGAACATGATTATTAATATTTTGCGAACAATTTTTATATTGTTCATGGCCATGTTTCACATGGGAAACTTTGCTTGACACACCCTGTATTTGCAACATTTTGATTTACCATCCTGCTATCAGCAGACAGCATTAACGTTGTTACACTTTTCCGTCGCACACAGGGCTTCTATATTGTTGTAGGTCAAATTGTGTGTCTGTTCGTGATATCCGAAAATGTACCTATTACTTTATTGTCTGATGATTGCCTTCACCAAAAATGTTTGATGGGCATGAAACTGCCAGTTACTATGTATAAGTAATTATCAACTTAACTGCTTGTTTTCATCATAATACGCTCTTTCTAGGAATCGAGCACTTTTGATACGGGCAGTGCATCATCTGATAATGTTATCATTTTATTGCATACATTTTAAATACAAAGATTATTTACTTCTACAATCGAAGTTACTATAGCAGATGGGATATTTTATCACTTGCATCTCAGTTATGTGAAAAGACAATATCTACAATAGCTGCCATGTGTTAAGATGTGCCTTGTGAAGACGCAATCCAACAAATGGCAGCCATTGCAGATAGGACTTTGTTGCAAACCCTCGACTATGCATAGGGATGACAGTAATCCATCTGCATGGTTTGTTTACCTCAGGCTATGCTCGTAGAACTACTTCCGGGTGTAGGTCAACTATCGAGAAATAAAAGTGAACCGACAAGACTACCCGACAAAATAATGCGCGCGTAGAGCGTGAAAATATGCGCTTTTAAACTTATTTTGCCATGATTAAGGTACATTTTGTTTCTAAGTATAAGTAATTTTGTCTCTAATGGGGCCCTCACATGTATCCGTGTGAGCTGGGCGGCCCCTTACCGTCTTATAGAAAAACAACAGAGTCCAACACGGTGAACAATCAGCAAAACATGTCAACGGCCGCATTGATTTATTTTTTGTCACCGGGTTCATACTGTTCTATACCGGGTCCTTATCGGCCTGGAACCGGGCTCATACCACCTCCTCACCAGGTCCTTACCGGCCGAAACGCTTGGGTACCGACCGAACCGCCTTGATAACGTCATCAAACTGCCCTGTATAAGCTGAGCGCTCAAGCTCGCCGCTTCGCTCACATTCCGGAAATGTCTGTTAAATACATTTGTACTCACATGTATCCGTGTGAGCTGGCCGGCCCATTACCGTGTGACAAATTGGTGCAGACGGTGGCACACGGTGATGTCACACGGTGGGCCGTTTCCCGTCCGTTGAACACGTTGCCGGGGACTTTGCCGGCCATCCGCGCCCGGCAGGACTTTTGAGCATGCTCAAAACTCCTGCCGGGTCCTGCCGGGTGAGTAAAAGCGGCGGCAAACGGTGAGAGCCCGGTTTGAGGACGGTATAAAGACGGCGCACCCGTTTCACGCCCGTTCGCAGGGCGGTAATGGCAGGCCTTACCGTCTAATAGAAAAACAACAGAGTCCAAACAATCAGTAAAAATGTCAACGGGCGCATTAATCTTTTCTTGTGGCCACCGGGCCCATAACGTTATATACAGGGTCTATACCGGGTCGTCACCGGTCGGGTACTGGGCTCACCGTCCTCATACATTTCTAGCTTACCGTTCTTACCGGGTGCATAACACCTCCTCACCGGGTCCTCGGTCCATACCGTTCTACACCGGGTCTGTCCCGGGTTCTCATCGGCCTTGTCCCGGGATCACCGGCCTCATACAGTTCTAGCTTACCGTTCTCACCGTGTCCTCATCGTGTGCATACCACCTCCATACCGGTTCCTAACCGGTCGAAACGCCTGGGTACCGGCCGAAACGTCTGATTACATCATCAAATCGCCCTTTTCAAGCTGAGCGCTCAAGCTCGCCGCTTCATTTGTATTCCGGAATTCGTACGAACCACATTATAATACTCTCTAAATGTAAAAGAACTAAACCTCACTCTTTCGGGCGTATATGACAATGACACAAACCTCGTCACTTTGGTCTAGAAAGTTGTTCCATTTCTGTGACAGGATGTATGCTCTAAATCCAAATTGTATGCTGGACATCAGGTTATTGCTTAAAGATTGTGCTGATGGAAGGATCTTAAAATATTGATAATGTTCAATCTAATAGTCCGATATAATTTAAATTTAACTCTAATAGATTGAATATTTACAATCTTTTAAGATAAAGTTGATACCCTGTACATCCTAGAGTTCGATGATACATGTTACAGCATAAAAGCATAACAATCTTCCCACAGAGAATTGTTGATATAAACCTGTCTGATAAACTACATTATGTATAGTTTAATCAGCTTTTATTTTAGTCCCAGAACACCCGTTAAGTATTTCGTGTACACTTTTGAATCCAATCATGCAACAGAAAAAACCAATGATGATTAAAGTGACTCCGATAACAGCAAGAGCTAAAAACACGTCTAGCAGTAGAAACTGGTAGCTATTCATGTCTAAAGCAGCAGAACGTAAGTGTTTTGCGCCATCGTGACGTACGACATATTCCAACCAATCAACGGCCAGTTCCGGAGGCGTCCGTGGCGCATCTCGAAAAATTGCAGACAGTCGTTTGGCATTTTTCAGGTATCTGTCATGAAATGAAAATAAAAACATATAGGGAAGGTTATAATACGATTGTCCCGTGAGTCCCGTAATTTGAAATACATCACATGTCCTTCTGTTTTATTAGTCCTTTATCAAATACAATTTATCCCATTGAATTTCATCACCGAACTATCGAGATATGATCAATTCAGTAACAAGAGTGCGAATCCCACTTTGGCCGGTTTTAAACAAGAAATTGACTTTCAACTGTAAAAACTGCTTTTGTGATTCCGATAGAATGTCAATGTATTGTTTAAAGTATCGTCTAAAATTAAATTATTTTATGGTATGTTATGGATAATATGGATGAAAAAATATTTTTCTGTTCAAATTCAACTAACTATCAACATTTAGCTGGTAGATTATTATTGATTTTATTGTTTTATGTTCAATTACACACTAAATGGCCAAAGCTGAATATGAACATGCCCGAGTAGATTTGCCATAATTTGATAACGGAAGCTCCAAAATGGATAGCAAAAAAGTATAATGGCACGTTAAAGATTGCTGAACATGATTATTTATATTTTGCGAACATTTTGTATATTGTTCATGGCCATATTTCACATGGGACACTCTTTTTGACACCCTTTATTTTCAAAATTTTGATTTACCATCGTGTTATCAGCAGACAGCATTAAGGTTTTTACACTTTTCCGTCGTAAATAGGATAGGGCCTGTACCTCATTTTATTGCATACATTTTAAATATAAAGATTTTTTCTTCTAGAATCGAAGTTAGTCACGCTTATTGTGATCGTTATACATCGAGGGTTTAGTGCAACAAGGGTCCATCCGTCGGTAGATTTTCGATTTTGACCATGCGATTTTTTCTGACGGTTATGTGAACAACCTCATCGCTCCCCCCCCCCCCCCCCCCCCCCCCCCCCTCATTGTCGAGATATTGTTTTTTATTTCAACCTTTAACACGTCCAGCCAAATATTGAGAGATGTCAGTCAGTGGTTAAAAGCTATTGTGTTTACGTTAATGTCGTTACATAATCAAAGGTATCTGGAAATCCCAAAGTGTATTGTATAAAGACAAAAGTTTATACTTTGTATTGATTACATATTGGCTCTATAAAATCACTCATGCGTCGCATAACAAGATCACTATCATTGCATATTGACCCACCCTTGCACATACCTTGTATCATTGATAACTTTTCGTAAAGCGTCCGCTAATTCGTCGCTTGTAAAACTCGATATATCTATTTTCAAACCAATCCCACGGGACACAATTCTCTGTGCATTATCGTGTTGGTCTCGGTATAGTGGTAGCGCCACCATCGGTACTCCGTGGTAAATAGCTTCCCAAACACCGTTCATACCACAGTGAGACAGAAACACTTTGACTTGTGGGTGACCTGGGGAAAAGCAGTAAGTAAGCAAACACTTTTCACGCGGCTATTGGTTTTATCAAATACAAAACAGATTTTTCAGAAATTTTCCCAACTTTCAAGGTCTATCTCACGGATTTCTAGACCAATACTTTACATTTTTGTATTCATTTTAATGCTTTTGTCACTGTGATTACAAATATGGTAATTAAATTCAATAACGTTGACATTTGTGAAACATTTTGTAACATTTTAGAATGGTGTCTGCAGACGCCTGCAGCGTGGAAATTGGTAATAAAGAAGAGAGATATGATGAGACAAAGACAATAAAGCAATTTTAATTACGAGATAATTAAAATTATCTCGTGAATATGTATTGTCAGATATGCCCCAATTAAATGTCTCAGATGCACAATGGTCCCAAAAACCTGTTTTGACTCGTTGTTCAGGCACCATGGGTTCGCCGAATTTACGCCGAGTGATAGCAAATTTGTCAACTTATTATCTGTTATTAAAGAGATTCAAAGTATGCACGAAAATTGTGAATTTTAATTTGTATTTCTGAATCAGGTCAATACATGCGTATACAGGGTGACCCAGAAAATGTTGAACCCAAAAATCACAAACTTAAAAAAAAAAAAAAAAATTAAAATAAATAAATATGGCATTCTGTTTTCAACAGTTATGTAAACAATTTATTCAGCTTTCTGGAGAACTTTAGATCATGTAAATTGGCCTTACCAAACTAAAGATACACTTGATTGTGTGACAGGGGGTGTTTTCGCCCTTTTGTGAAAGTGAAAAAATTGTAACTTGGTTCAGATATGAAACTTAATTCTGTTCTAAGTACGGTGAGTTAAGCAATCTTTTCTTTTTATCTGTATTTATCAAATTAACATTTTCAAATGAAGTCAAGGGGACTTCAGTTTTTGTTTTCAAAGTCTCTTATATAATAATAATATTGATTTACTTAATAAATGAAAATTGATATTGATACTGTGCAGAATAATTTATAAAGTTCATTGCACGGTTTCAAGCAGGCACTTGTTTTGCTCATGTAGCATAAAACCATTTTTTTGCACTTCACTTACACTATAAAACAACACTTCTTACAAAATTACACGTATTTTAAGTTTCGTGTGGCCTATTTTTATGATCTAAAATGTTTCAGAAAGTTAAATGTATGGTGCACATAGCTGGTGAGCGAGTTATGCAATATTTCGTTATTCTAATGGTCAATATTTTGTGATTTTTGGGTTCAACATTTTCTGGGTCACCCTGTATTTTGTGTCTCGAAAATTAAAGAAATGTATTGGACTTGCGCTAATGCTGATACACTCAGAATAGCATACTTCTGCTGCGGTGTTCACACATCAGCGTCAGCGCGCGTGCATGGATTTTTCTAAATGTTCGCGAAACATATGCATATATATTTATTGGCCTACATGTATAATCATTTGTACGTTGACGTGATTCTTCTCACACCGCAAACAGAATATCGCAATTACTCTGGTAAGGTATGACGACCATAAATCAACAATATTGTGTTTTTCCAGGTCGTAACTTCATCAGGTTTACAGTTAAAAGGGTGGGCGAGAATAGAACACCCCCCCCCCCCCCTCCCCTCGAAAAAAGCGGGGGAGGGGATGACGTTCAGTGCTATTCTAATCAAGACCAGCACGATCTTAATCTCCATTTTTTCCCACTTCTCCTCCTTTCTTTCACTTACCCTCTATCCCTCTTTTTGCCATTGCTTTCATAATTAAAAAAAAGAAATTGTCCCACGGTGAGCCACTCGCCCTCGTCGTCCACCTCGCCCCCGTCGTCCACCTCGCCCCCGTCGTCCACCTCGCCCATCCTAGTTACGCAATCCAATGTTACTTACCCAGAAGATCATTCTGCGGTATCCAATTCATCATTTGTACATTTGGAGAAACATTGAATGTTCGATTGCCGCGAAACTTCCAAATAACCTTTTGTGGTAATTGTGAAAATGCTCCGGCAACATTCGCCGATACATCGTCGTCAATCCAGTCTGCATATGAACCCATTGAGAAGAGAACGACGCCATCGTCTCCAGCACTTTCTAGGAATGTCTCCAAATCCTGCATGCATGACATAAATTGCCCGCTTAGGCGCGCTATTAATTTGGTCTGGTAAACCTATTGTTATCAATTACTACGAGAGGAATGCCTGGTTGTATATTTAAATTCGAGGCGTGTACGAGCAGTATTTCTTACTAACTGCATGGGTGAGTTTCCATTATGTTGCAAATTACATCCAAACTCATGCGTTTAAACTACTCAATGGGCGTTGCAATACAGCCGGTTGGTTGCACACGAGAATTATGTCATATAGCAACCAGCTTTGATGGAAGGCGAATATTTAAATTTGGTGCCGGTTTTTAGGGCACCAATTTATAGCGCTGCTAAGCGGGCCTTGTAGCGTAATGATAAAAAGTGTTAAACAAACTGTATCTCGCAGATAGGGGTGACGATAACAAAAATCTGTACGACAGGCAAACGGACCTTTCAGATTCCACGCCAGTAAATAAATTCAGTCCTTATACCCGACAATCAAAACTTTTTTGTCAGCTTTCTGTGGCCCAATGATTATAGAATTAATCAGAAATGGTACTTATTGCTCCCAAATGATTAAAGTTGTAGTTTAATCCTGATTTTTGGACTATTACCTAATACCACAGTGCAAAAAGAAATATTTTCAATGCATTTTGTATGTCTTTTGGATGCATTTTGATTGTAAATGATCTGGCAACATTTCTCAACTTTTTTCTGATAAATGAGGGCGCTACACCAATTGTCCAACTTTGGGGGCTAATTTCTCGAAACTTTCAGGGATACCATATATAATTGTTTTGATTAATTGATCAAAGATATCCAGTCGCTTTATAAGCGAAAAAATGGGCATTTTGTAACACTGCTGCTTCAGCATGTACACCTATAGGCGAACCATTTGGTAGTGGTATGAATTCTGAATTCAGGTTGAATAGATCTGTCGGGCTTTTTGTTTTCTTTTCTTTTCAAAATGACTGTAAAAATAGTTCGAGATCGGTATTCATTTGCACGTAAAATATTTTTCATCAATTACTATAAATAAAATGGGGTTGTTTGGGCCCGTATAAACATGTAGAATAAGGTGTGTTTTTTCTTTGCCGTAATCCTAACTGCCGACCGGACGTGTTTTTTTTTTAAATAAAGCTATCAAGGGAGAATGTTTGGGTATGGGAGGGGAAATCAGGCCATGCCAGCGACGGGGATCGAACCCGGGCCGCCCGCGTCGAAGTCGGACAACCAATTGCGCCACAAGTCCAGTTTGGAAAGCTTTTTTCTACGCCATTTGATATCCCGTCTGATCGCGCCACGAGTAAGACTGATGGGGAAGCACGCGCTACCAGCAGCTAGCAGCGATTGATAGTGCCCAGGGAGGTTAGGGTTAAGACAGTATAACATGGAAATTCACCCAGTCACGATCATTGCCTTCTCATTTGCTCCCTAGTCAGATCAAGCCCAACCCATTTTGTCCCAACCAATCGAACGTTTTGACTTTTAATGTCAATATTACGTAACATTAACTTTAAATTGGTTTGGCTTGGTAGAAAACACAAATTGGTTGTAATGAGAACGTGATAAGCGGGGAAAGGAAAATGCTAAGGGATCACGTCAAAACTCGACCGCCAGGCAACCGCCGGTTACGGCCGGTTCCGCCCGGTTCTCACAAAACGTGTCGTCTGTTATAATATACACACATAATGAGGTCAAATAGTTACACTCTGGTGAACACGACCGGTTGATAGTGCAGATTTTCGCTGGGGTTGGCTTTTTCAATCTGTTTATAGC
>CM069459.1:36473702-36610266 GCA_035610835.1 Ophiura sarsii
TGGCATAAGTACAAACATGCCTAGTATCGAGTCAGTAATCCTTGAGATAGACTTTGAAAATTGTGAAAGGTTTCTTAAAAATCTGTTTTGTGTATGGTAAAATAATAGCGCGTGGAAAGTGTTAAGTATGTGACAAGTTGATTTTTTTTCGGGGAGGGGGGTGGGTGTAAAAAGCTACTGGTTAGCAGTGGGGGTCATGTAATTTTCAGTTTCAGCTGTAGGGGGGATTAGGTAATTTTAACATACGAGTCTCGAATTTGTCCCAACCGCCCCCCTGGCCTCCACCATAAATAATGAACGGTCCCTAATGTAGTATGCTTTCCTTGATTTATCAAAAGCATTCGATACAATTGATCATAAAATACTTTTACATAAATTGGAACATTATGGATTTCGTGGTGTGGTACTTGATTGGTTTAAGAACTACTTAGGTAACAGAACACAATATGTATCTTATAACAATTGTAATTCAAACTTAAGAGATATTGTATGTGGTGTTCCACAGGGATCTATATTGTGCCCACTACTTTTTATACTTTATGTAAATGACATAACGTATACATCCAATGTTCTTGATTTTATACTGTTTGCTGATGACACCACTATTACTTACTCGCACAACGACATCAATAGCAAAATAAATATAGTAAACGAAGAATTGAAAGAAGTTAGCAATTGGTTTAAGGCCAACAAATTATCAGTAAATGCAAGCAAAACTAACTATATGATATATATACACGTCATATGACATCTGCAAAAACACGGGATTTAAATGTTGTATTAAATGATACCTTTCTAGAAAGAGTAAAGTGTACCAAATTTCTTGGTGTACTAATTGATGAATGCCTAACATGGAAAAATCACATTGATTGTATGGCGAAAACAGTATCACGCAATATTGGTGTCATGAACAAACTTAAATTCTGCATCCCAGGCCGTTTGCTGTCAGAGAAGTTGAGAGGTGAGTCGACACAAAGTAGAATTTGGTATTAGGTAGCATTTGGTTGCCTGCCGCCTCACGCATTTATTTCACAAACCTTTCTTCACGCATTTATTTCACATACATTTCTTCACGCAAAAATGTGCATTAATTTTGAATGTAGCAAAAGCAATATTTTACAAATACTATAGCATCTCAATATGGAAAAAGGATGAACGTTGAGGCATATCTATGACGACAACGAATTATGCATTAATCCAAAGAATTTTGAATGTACATGTAGAAAATCAATATTTTAGTTGTGCTAATAGCATCTCAATATGAAAAGAAGATGGACGTTGAGGCATAGCTATGACGACAACGAATTCTCAACTTGGACGAACGTTTCTTAATCATTCAAACTTTATTTTGTATAAATATATGCTATCGACGCATATTTAATTATTAAATTGTGAGCTCTTAATATCCAAATAATATTAAGTTTTTATCAAGTCACTGTAGCTTAATTTTATAGATTATTCTGAGAGTGAGACCTTAGTAATTAATTAACTAATAACTAATTATAATTGACTTATATTATTACATTTGAATATAATTTTTGGTTGGCTTCAAACTATCGCCAACAACAAATTCTAGAACACAACTACTGGTTTGACCCTTCGCCGCTACACCCACAACACTGTCGCTACACCCACAACATCGCCGCTACGCCTTCAACATCGCCACCATTCCTTCAACATCGCCACCACGCCTTCAACATCGCCGCCACGCCTTCGACTTCAACGTCGGAGCAGTCCCGCTAGACCGCCGGCAATTATAGTGCCTCATCTCCCAACCCTATATAAGTTAAATGTCATCGAAAGGCAAAGAAAATGAGGGGTGTTGCCAGGCAACCCCCAAATCACTTTACCAAACGGAAGAAAGCAAGCAGTCGTCAACTTAAACTAACGTAAAGCCTTCCACAGACGCCAAACTCGGCGTTTATGGGATACACGCAAACATTTTAACAAATTAGGGAGGGAGGGTGTTTTTTTTTTATAACCTGCCACGGCTGCAACCAAATGCGAATGATATGATCGCTTGCTTGGTAACCAAGAACACAATCAAAAAGCGCGGGGAAAAGCCGGATGCCGCACGGAATTATAGGAAAAAAGGTCGCAAGAAAAACCGGAAGCCGCTCAGACCCAGCGATTATGCGACGCCAGCAATTTAGCATAGGGGTGCTCAACTCCCGGGCAGCAAATTAGTTTTCCTCGTAAGTACATTGGAAAACTTTAATACTACATACTCTGTATTGTTCTTTAATCTTACCCTACCTTAGCTATGGAATACTCATGGGGAAACACGTGTAAATCGTATTTAGACAAATTAGTTAAATTACAAAAATGGGCAGTAAGAACTGTTTCTAAGAGTCATCACCGAAGTCATACCGGACCTTTATTTGCCAAAAATAATTTTCTCACTGTAACTGATATGCACACACTTGAACTTGGGGTCTGTATGTACAAATTATCAATAAATGAACTCCCCACGTCATTTAAAAATTACTTCAATAAACGCTCTGATGTTCACGACTATCCAACAAGACAAGTTAATGATTTTAATTTGACAAACAATAAGAAATCATTTTCCAACCATGCTATTCGAACGCGTGGTCCCATTCTTTGGAATTCACTTTCAAAATTAATTAAAAAAATCAACATCAGTGAACCATTTTCGAAACAAACTTAAGAAAAACATCATCCAAAAATATGAATAATTCGCTTTTTGAGCTCGTCCTTGTTTGTCTTTTCTTGTTTAAGTCGCTGTCAGATTTTGTTTTATTCATGTATTAGGGTGTATCAAAAAAATTAGGACACTTTTTCATGACGGTGTAATACTTGTTATAATCATTGGACCATGACCAATTTAGTCTCAATGTAAAGCCCAATTAATTATTATGATATCCTGAAGATATGAGATCAATCCGATGAAAAATAAGAACACTAGCATAATTTGCGTAAACCATGTCATTTACTGGTTTGTACAATGGGATTTACATGTATAGTCCAGTAAATAACATGGTTTACGTTTCAATACGTTTCAATAATTATAAACATAGAAAATAATCTATCAGTCAATAGCAAAGATTAGTTTGGTAATCCATTTAATTCTGGCACAAATCAATACTGGCTAAATAGGCCTAATCCACAAATCAGATGCATGCATATTCTGTGCAAATTAAAAAAGTTCTCGAACCCACACTGTAGATGGTTCATTAGCATGATAAGAAGTAGAATTGGCATAAATAGTGTGCACGTTCCTCTACTGTTACTGTGTGAATGACCATTGTACATACTACAAAATAGATTGCCTTGCCTAATAGGTCACAATTTCCTTAATTAATAATGGATTTTTCTCATCTTTTCAGGATTTTATCTTTATCGGTTGTTCTTTACATCAAAATAAAAATTGGTCATGCTTCAGTGATTTAACAAGGATTTAAACCATCATCAAAAAGTGTCCTAATTTCTTTGATACACCCTGTATGTAACACGTACTGTATTGTATTGTATATAGGGGTAGGCTATTTACAGGCCTTATTGGCTTTTCAGCCTATACTCCTCCATAAGCTTTTGTTGTGTTTAAGTTTTACATTGTTGATGTAGTGTTGTTTTATGGAAATAAATTTGATTTGATTTGATTTGATTTAGTATTATAAACATGCAGTAGGATCTTGAGTTTTATTCTCTGTCCAACTGGCAGCCAGTGCAACTTACGAATAAGCGGAGTTGTGGAGAGGCGCCGCTTGGGTACCTGGTATAAGGCGAGGCGCGCGATTTTACAGTGTGTGCAACCGGGCTAAAGTCAGAAGAAGAGAGACCAGCAAGTAAGGAATTGCCATATGGTAGAGGAAAAGGTAGCTCATTAACATAATTTCCGTTACCCCTATCGTGTTGGAGCATGCGATTCATGTAGTCGTGTAGTATTTGTTCTTCCCGATATGAATACCGCTGTTGGTAAATTAAAAACATGTGCTAAGTACTCTAATTAAGCGAAACAAAACTGCAGTCCCTAAAATTAGTTATAGCGTATGCCAATGTACCATCACTTTCCATTCAAATGACCGTCATTTGTGAATCGATTGCTTTGTCTGTTGTCTATTGAGTAGAAAGACGCTATTGAAATGGACCGATGGGTTGCCCTTTTATAGCTTTGGAATCACGGGTATTAGCGGAACTCGTTTTTAGTGAAATCGATTTAATACCTGCAATCATTACAATGGCACCTAATTTGTCAACATCATCGGTACCCAAAGGAAATTGAATAGGGGTGTTGCTGTTTTAATTCATATAGTTCTTCTGGAGAATAACAAAAATCTCTGAATGTTTTGTTGTTGCATGGAGGAGGCCTTAGTTTAAAGCTGGTTAAGGTGTAGTGCAGTTCGCGAATAAACAAACAAACAAATACACAAACCATTACAACTCGGATGTCTGCTATCTACAGTAGATAGCACCCATATATTATTGCATTCATCACTTAGATATAACCCAATATTATTGCTTTTTCAGTAGATAAACACCCGGCGTTACATTTCTATCTTCAGTAGATAGTACCCATTAACATAGTACACATTACTATCTTTAGTAGATAACTGTATGTTATATTGCTATCTTAAGTAGATAGTATACTAATATACTACATTGCTATCTTCAGATAACATATGCTATATTGCTATCTTCAGTAGATAGCACTTCATGAATTATTACATTGATATCTTCACCTGAGCATAATATCCATATAAACAGCACCGTGCATGAATTTACACCTATTTTTAGTGTTATTGGTGTGCAACAGTTTCTAAACTGAATTAGGACCAGTCGGGATAGGAGAGTAAATGACATATTTACAACAACAACAACAAAATGGTTATTTACAAACATTCCTAATGTATGAATGCCTTTTCAAAGATATGGACCAACCCGTTCGACCCCTAGTTATCGTCCTTGAATTGCATGGGCGGGCCTCGAACTGGAGCTAGAGTAATTCGTCTATCATGTGTACCTTATGTAGGAAGACTGCCTTATGCACTCTTAAAAAATAACCTTTCCATGATAGCCAACTATACACCAACTACAATTTAAATAAAGTTACACTTCTTGTTTTTAATCACCCATTTTTTGTATCAAATGACCACGAAAGTGACACAAAACACGTAAACAAATGACTTGGTGTAATTGACCCTGAAAAGGGGCTTTATTTTCAAGTCTTACGTTTTTATTTGTTTATTTTATTCAAATGAAGAGTGATCGATTGATAACTATACACACACAGTTTATCGATCCTAGACCAATATTGTTTTAAGTGCATAGTGGCAATTGAAATTTAAGGCATAGGCGTATTATGGCTTGTTGTAGGGGGAATCATTGGTTGTTAAAGGAAGTGTCCCGCAAGCACAACATTGAGCATTATTTGTTAGAAAAATAATTATCGAGCCGTAATTACCTAATTATATAGAACAAAACACCATACTGGTCACAAAAAAGAATAATAACTGCCATCACTCAACATGCAATTTTTAAAATTCGCGGCGATCGAAAGTCCCGGTGTCGATGACGTCATGGGTATCGGTGCTAAAATTTGCGCATGTGCATTGTATAACTATGACATCATCGACACTGGGACTTTCGATCGCCGCGAATTTTAAAAAGTGCATGTTGAGAGATTGCGGTTTTTATTTGTTTTTGTCATAAGTGTGGTGTTTTGGTCTAAATAATTACAAAAGTTGGGCTCGATAGTTACTTTTCTAACATATAATGCACACTTTTATGCTTGCGGGACACCTCCTTTAAGTAAGTGACCTGAATACTACCATATGAGATTTATATGCAGTTCAATGAGTCGAGCACTAGGGATCTGCCCCCACGAGTCATTTGTATTGACGGTGAATCAATTACAACACATTTTTTTAAAGTATCTTAAACACAAATTAAACTTATTTAAAAAAGGCCATATAGATCTTGGCATAGATTTCACAGCATTTAACGTGGGTTTTCCTCAGGATCCTCATCTGCTGAGATAACAATCCGAAACCACAAACAAACTAAATACCGCTAAAGAGATTGCTGAAACTGTGGGTGGCTTACGGGAAATGAATTATATACCAACACGATGTCATATCTCTTATAAAAGCATAAATTAGTATATTTAAATTAAATAATCCCGAAGTTAACATCAATATAATGACTCGAGGTGTACTAGGCCAATTAAATTGGACTCTTCTGTGTTTAGGCGTATTGTTTCCCGCCCGCGACCAAAAATGAGAATGCCAAATATTTTATTATTTTATTTTTATTTAGGATTTTATAAAATTAATCATGTAGTTATATAACATAATAAAATACGGATACCTCGATATTGGTTGCGATCACTTGTTTCAATATAAAGGAAATAAATAGATAAATAAATAGACATCTCGTCCCTTTTCCAAACATGAAACTGTTAACTCATAATCATTTTAAATCGATATCCTTATTGCCAAGTAGCTAGCTTTGATTATGCTTCTAAAATTATTCAATAAAATAACCGTGTCAGTCCCTAACTCGTCCGTAGCTATCTGACGATTCAGAGAATCCAGTCCCTCCGTGTCACACTTTAGTACACAGAGCTGAATACAGCATGCTAAGACGAATGACGTCGGATTTACGAGCGATAGCTGCATACCTGAGCACAATACCAGTAAATATTCCTAAAAGGAACTCGCGGTTTGTTTCCTTTAAAATATTCATGATCAATGGGATTCGAACTGGAGGTGGCAACTCCATTCAATAGCAGCACAAAGAGACACATTAGTGAGTTCGCCGTAAATTCAATAGAGTAGTGTTGCTAAAATAGTATATACTGCATTAAATTTAGATATTGGTTCTTTATTTTGGTTAATTAAAGCTAATTAGCACACGATTTTAATTTACCAACAGCGATATTCTTATCGAGGAGACAATACCCCACATGTCTATACCAATCGCATGCTCCAACACGATAGGGGTAACGGAATGTCTTACGGGAAGCACTTTTCTCGGGTTTTACACTGTACCAATAGTCAAGCCTAGAAGATTCCACGCCAGTAAATAATTTCAGTCCTTGTAGACGACAATAGCTGTTGGATTTTGAAGCTTACTTTGAATTCTAGCCTAAATTAGTGTTATGTGTGCAAATTGGGGACATATTTTCAATTGCTACATCTAATAGATTCACTTGCCAGTCATAAATTATCCCCCGATCAAATCATCATGCCGCCCCCCCCCCCCCCCCCCCCATGTATAAAAAAATGAAAAATAAAAAAGTTGTTAAAATTAAGGGGTCTAGAGGGTTTCATGATCAAAAAGTGTTTAACAAATACATCGTCGCGAAATCAGTACCCGTGGACAGAGTGAAATGGGACAGACTTTGTTCAAATAGCTGTTATTTTGCAACCGTAAGGTTATTTGTAATGATATTTTCAGCATATATGGTCAAGATCATATAGTTGATGAATATTGAAAAAGATTTTTTTTAAATCTACACAATTTTAAAAAAATGGCTTCAAAAAACTGTCAAGGTTTTATTGAACCACCCTGTATAAGCCTACAATTAAAATGCTCATTTAGTGAATATGTCATGCTGACTTTATTCATTATGTCCCCATATCAACCGTACTGGTTTAGCGACTGATGATTTGAGGCACTATCCGCCCAATGAAACTATAGTATCGCCCGTTGCTATAAGATTTTATATGTAAAACGTGAATAATATTTCATGCTCATTTGATCATATATTACTCTAGCTTTATTGGCTTAACTATCAAGTTGAATAGATTTCTGCCATTTAATTAGAGTTTAGGCCTACATGTTTACGAAATAAATCTATCTTACTATAGCACTCCATAGCAACTAATAAAACCTATAAGTATCACCACTATACTTTGTACCGTAACATTTCACTACATGTATTTCAACCTGGCTTGGTTTGTGTATCCCCCAATCATGATTTGCTCAAGGTGTTGCGTCTGCATGTTGCGGTGTCTATATTTATTCGATTGACCTTGGTTTGTCTTGTAGCTATATTCCTGAGCAGTCCCTACTATTATTATGCGCATGCGCATATTTTCTGCAGGTTCCATGCGAATAAGTTCAGATAATTAGTTAGCTATTATATGGAATCTCCCAAACTGGTTAATTGCTTGGATTTTTCCTAAATTGTTTGATTTTCCGAAATATTAGTGATTCCTGCCTGACTGGACATTTTTCAATGAAAATTAGCTATTTGAAATACTGATATTTGTATACATTTTATTTGATTGCCTCTCCTTACTTTTTCCTCTTATACTACATATATCAAATTACACAGGGATCAAAGTTATTGTCATTTTTATCATACTTACACGAAAAAAAATGGGATTTACCTGCTTCTGGTGTCATGTTATGCAATCTTCTTACCACATGTTTTATACGAACAATTACATTTCCCGCCAAATAACTGATTTTGCAGTGTCCCAAGTGTACTCACTTTGAGGCAATGCTATGACGTCATAGTTCACACTTATAAATCCAAAACTGTATTGTTTGAAAGATAAAGGTTCATACTTTATATTGATCACATTATCCCTCAATAGAATCACTCATGCATCCCATACCATGATCACTTTCATTATTTATTGAACGACCCTCGTACATTGTAATCTGTAATAATGATAGATGAATTAGGCCTATGTGAAAATACGGAAAACTTTACTTTAGGTCCCAGATTCTGTACCATAAGTCAGTGGCGTAGCTCAGGGGGGGGGGGGGGGCAGAGGGGGGCAGTTGCCCCCCCCCCCCCCCCCCCTGACAGAACGTTTTTGTGCCCCCGCCCCCCTTTGTGCCCCCGCCCCTCTCTTTGGATATAGTGTTTATATGCGGGGTAACCATTTAAAAATGACCATTTTAGCTTGGTTTTTAAAAATAAATGACCATTTTTGTTAAAAAACTGCTTAAAACCCTGAGGATTGGCCAAAATTTGTTGGCTTCCCCAACAAATTTGACTTCCCCCCCCCCCCCCACACTTACGTGAAATTCACGAGGTGACTGACTTGGAAAATTTTTGGGGCAACCTTTTACGAAAATTTTAGAAATCTTGCCCCCCTGAAAAAAACCTAGCTACGCCACTGCCATAAGTGTCCGATACTGGAGCACCCAGCATCGTTAGAAACGGGTACAAAGTGTTCCAGTATCGGACGATACTGGCAGTAGCGTAGCCAGCTGGGGGAGGGGGGGGGGCAGACTGCCCCCCGGACACCTAAAATGGGGACGGCGAAGCGGAAAAATGGGGACGAGAAGAAGGGGAGAAAAGAGAGAAAGAAGGGGGAAGGGGGAAGGAGAGGGATAAAGAGAAGAGAAAGGGGGAGGAGAGGGAGAAAGAGAAGGTAAAGGGGAAGGAGAAGGGAAAGAGAAGAGAAATGGGGAGGAGAAATTGTTCATGTTCACAAGTGGTAGACTATGGACATGAAATACAGCGCCTCCAAGTGACAGCTTTCTAATCATCCTTGACTGAATTTTCCAACCAGCAGTTAGGCCAATAATAAAATATTGATTGGTTGTCCTCGACATTCCTATCTTATTTTCCGTCAGTTCTAAAACCTCGCTGGCCTTATTCATAGTCAAATTACCCGCTAATGCACATACCCTGAGACGATACCTGTATTGTGCAGGGCGCCGGATTGGACATACCGATTGAGCAGTGTGCAATGAAAGCATTCATGTGTAGTTTAGCGTGTGATTATGCTAAGTTGACGTGAGTTCAAACGCCAACTATTAGCCGTTGATAAAGCAGAGTGTCGATTGGGAAATGTGTTGAAATTCATTTGTTGTTGTATTAGTGTGTTTCGTTATTGACATCATTGTTCACCGGCCTATGGTGAGCGTGTGAACTCACTAAAACTGTTTTAGATATGACCAAATATAAGGACTGACCGTGGACAACTAAATTATTTATATTTTGGGACTTACGGGAGCATTGATATTAGACGATTTATAGAATCAATTTCAATAAGTAAGCTATCAAAATATTCCTTGATATATAAATCATTATTATGAACGGAAATCATTCTCTGGAATGCACAAATTACAGAGAAATCTTGAAATGAAAGTTGCAAACATTTTTTAATTTTTGTTGAATTTTTGATTTTTTTGCGACACATTAATTTTCACTCATCTGTATCGATCTGTTATGTTGCAGGGGAATGGCATTTGGCTCTCATCTCATCCATAATAGGAGTTTGACTAATATTCATTACATCCATACCATTAAACAACAACTTTGATATGTCAATTTTCTAATATATTGACTCCCAATAGTTAGCTTTAAACAATTGACATCAGAGCAAGCGACCATTGATGTTTAGCTGTGGTTCGATTCCTATTGTTCAGCTGGTCGCTAGTGGGCGCTGCATTTGATGTCCGTTATATGCTTGCGGTAGCACTTGTGTGTTGTACATTTACTGTGCGATTTTTTTTGGACTGTGCGATTTTTTTTGGACTGTGCGATTTTTTTTGCTAAAATGGGGACGGAGAAGCTAAAAAATGGGGACGAGAAATTGGTACTGTGCTATTTTGTTTTTGGGACTCTGCGAATTTTTTTGACACCTCACCCCCACCCCCACACACACACACACACACTCGTGAAATTCACGAGGTAAGTGACTAGAAAACAAATTGGGGCAACCTTTTACGAAAAAAATTTAGGGACATAAAAATTAAAAATGTACCAGTATCGGGCGATACTGGGACAAAATTATGTGACAAATTACACTGGTAGTATGTGTACCAGAGTAGTATCGTCCGATACTGGAGCATATAATGTAACAGTCTTTCCGGCGATACCAAATGTGTAGTAATCACTTGTTTCAGTGCTCAGCTACTTGGATGAGAATGAGAATGTTTCAATCTGAATGTGCCAACATTACCGCTGTTTTGTGTTCAAAATTCAGATCAAAAAAGAGCAGTACATTGAAGTTATCATAAACACGTCGTTGAACAGGCGACAGAGTTGTTTATTTGAGAACTAAATACAGGGCGAGTCAAAAAGAAGTTTACCCGGATTGGTGATGCTTTAAAAAACAAACAAATGACATTCGAGAGTTCAGTAAAGCATATATTTAACAAGCATTCTCTCCTGCTTATTAGGAAAAAAGAATGACACAAATTGATCATTGCTAAGAGGAGTTATGCCTATTTTAATAAAGGTACTCATTTTGCAAGCTGTCCACGGAATACTTGACCAAACAAATGTAAAGTATGCATTTTAGCTGCGTACTTCCCTATTGACCGAGATTGGTGATTCTTTTTTTCAAAATAAATAAATGACACTTAAAAATTCAGTAAATCATTTATTTACCAAACATACTCTGCTGCTTATTATAGAGAAAATCAATGAAGAAGCCAATTGATCATTCCTAAGAGAAGTTATGCCTGTTTTACTGAAGGGCAGGGCATTAATTGTAGGTTAGTATACACAGCTAAAATGCTTACTTTACATTTGTTTTGTCAAGTATTCCGTGGACAGCTTGCAAAATGAGTACCTTTATTAAAATAGGCATAACTCCTCTTAGCAATGATCAATTTGTGTCATTCATTTTTCCTAATAAGCAGGAGAGAATGCTTGTTAAATAATGCTTTACTGAACTCTCGAGTGTCATTTGTTTGTTTTAAAAAAAAAATTAAAGCTCTGTCTAAATTGACTCACCCTGTAGTGGTGAATTTGGCATATTTTAAATGAAAACTCTTAACATTCTCAAGCAGGTGGCTGATCACTGAAAAAGTACCTAGTAAAAGCATTGACAGTAAAATAAATTACAACATAATTACTGTAAAATTTACCTTACGCCGTAAAATTAATGAAATGATTTTCAAGATATTTGGGTAAATGAAAATGAAAATCCTGTAATAAGTACGGAAAACTATGCCTAAAATGACCCAGTTAAGTGAGTCATTATAACGTTTTACTGACTCACTTAACTGGGTCATTTTAGACATAGAGTTAGCGTGACTAATGACGATGAGTCCAGCCTCGACTTACATGGGCGAGTCAAGCTCCGTCTAAATTGACCCAGTTAAATGAGATAGTAAAACCTTGAGTCAGAGTGACTATCAAAGATGAGTCCATGATTAAAATGTTTTGTTGTACAAATCCAATTATCTACTCACATGCTAGACAGTTTCGTCTTTCCGTTCGGAAGACTTCTTCGGTAGTGACTTGATCCACTTGTTTTTCCCGCAAGATTTGCTTGCACTCTCGTTCCCAGGAAGCTCAGGTGTTAACAATGGATCGTAGACATGATTTAGAGAATAAATACCCTCGTCGCGGATGATGATTTTGGCCCCTGTCTGCATATCCAAATGGATTCTCTTATCCATCTCTTATGTTTGTCGTAGTCTTTGTCAAGGATTGTTGCCCCGTCCCAGTCGATCGTATGATTCTTATTTTAATCATTTCAATCTACAATCCTGATGAACTTATTTTATTAGATAAGATTAAAGATGAGTCCAGCCTTAAAATTACATGGGTGAGTCAAACTATGTCAAAATTGACCCAGCCAAGCTAGTCAGTCAGACGTAGCTTGACTCACCCATGTGAGTCAAGGCTAGACTCATCTTTAACAAATGGTGACTAACAATGACGAGTCCAGCCTCAACTCATATATTATTCACGAATGAGAATCGGGAATGCTTCAATTATCAATGCAGCCCATACACATACCTAACACCGTCCTGTGTGTTCAAAACCCAAGTGTAAAAATATAAACTGCATTGTGTTCACTCCTTTTTAATATAGCGTTCTTAAATCATTAACCGATCTTCGTGAACAATATCTCAAATTAAAGGGAAGTAATTTCTTGACAACTTCATATTTTAATATTTTTACGTAGGAGCTATAATAGTGTTGTAGTTAAGAGTATGGTCAGTTACTTATTTTGTGGATTGTATATAGTTACTCTTGTTTGTGTCCTGCCAATGACTTTATTTATCTCCGATACGTATGTTGACCAGGATCATGTAAGAATGCATAGGTACGAGTGATTTTTTCATCCCAGCAAGAGACTTTATTTAATTCCTCACATTTCAAAATAGCATACAGGGTGTACCACAAGTTAGTTAAGATACCTTTTTTAACGCTTTACCGGTAAAATGATTCTTAGTTAAGGAACTAACAACATATTTGGATAGAGAAGACCTGTAGAATCATTCTGATACCAAACTTGTGCAATAACAACTATCTGTGTTGCCTCAGTAAAGACATTTGTCCGAACTGTGATACTACACTTTCATATGAACGCGTAAATGAGCTTAATAATAAAGTGAAATGATCGAGCGAGGGAGAGAGGTAGTGAAGAGAAAGAAGAAGAAAAAAACGGTGATTCTCTTAATTTCAGATAAAAATAAAGTTAAACCTTATTATGAACATTATTATTGTTTTACACACAATGAATGTAATAAGGGAAAGCATTTTTGAAAAAATAAATCCATTTAAATGGAATGTGAGGAACATGTAATGTAGCCCGTGATAATAGCGACGTACATGCAGGCTGCACACCAACACATGTTTGGTCAAGTTTGGTATCAAAATAATTCTAAAAGTTTTCCCTATCCATTTTGTTTTAGTTTGTGAATTATTTTCAAAGAGCTGTAAACTGGTATCGACACTTTTTTGAACACCCTTACATTAACACATTTACATATTACATATACATAATTACGCATAGTGTTAGTGTTACATATTGCAGATGCTATTTGCATGACATTTTCATGAATATGCTCATGCGCATGCTCATGTTTAATCACAAGTTTATCAGCGAACCCTTTTGGAACTGCAATTTTGTCAGTCTTTACATTTGAGGGGCCGTGTGTAAATTGTGAAGACCAGAAGGATTCAGTCTAGAGTGATAAATGCAACAATAAACAAAAACAGTACATGAATCAAATGTTAAAATCTTGGCACTGTTTCGTCGATATTTATTGTTACCCATTTGGGCCACAATAAATTGAATACCTGTATACAGTGAACGCACGACCACTCTGGGGACGAGATTCACAGAGTTTGAACGCGGGTTTTGTGGAACACTTCGTTTTAAAAAGATAAACGCTCGTTTTAATTTATACACGAGTTTAGATCATAGGTTAGGACTCATCATAGTATACCTTACACCGAACACGTTTTTTTAAAAGATTCTCTTAGAAGCGTTAATTACACTTTTCCCACCATTGAAATAAGTTTATAATCGAATATCTTTCCTCCTGTCATATGTTGCGTATAGATCTAACTTGTGCCCGATTGCAAATTTGGGTGTACGTTCGTGTAAGTTGTCATTCGTTCCTGACATATTTGGCATACGTTTTGTGTATTCGTTAGCGGTTCGCTAGGGGCTCGCAGAAGTACGCTGGGATTTAAGAACATTTTTGAGCATGTTCAATATTTTGAGCGGGTCAACGTTTTGATCAATACGCTATGTATACGTTGAACATTCGCTGCATGAACGTTTCGCAAATTGTGTGTGGGCGCTTAATGGGGCCCTCACATGTATCCGTGTGAGCTGGGCGGCCCCTTACCGTCTTATAGAAAAACAACAGAGTCCAACACGTTGAACAATCAGCAAAAATGTCAACGGCCGCATTGATTTTTTTTGTCACCGGGTCCATACTGTTCTATACCGGGTCCTTATCGGCCTGGAACTGGGCTCATACCACCTCCTCACCAGGTCCTCACCGGCCGAAACGCTTGGGTACCGACCGAACCGCCTTGATAACGTCATCAAACTGCCCTGTATAAGCTGAGCGCTCAAGCTCGCTTCGCTCACATTCCGGGAATCTCTGTAAAATACATTTGTACTCACATGTTTCCGTGTGAGCTGGCCGGCCCATTACCGTGTAACAAATTGGTGCAGACGGTGGCACACGGTGGCACACGGTGGCACACGGTGATGTCACGCGGTGGGCCGTTTCCCGTCCGTCGAACACATTGTCGGGTACATTGCCGGCCATCCGCGCCCGGCAGGAAGTTTGACTATTCTCAAAACTCTTGCCGGGTGAGTAAAAGCGGCGGCAAACGGTGAGAGCCCGATTTGGTACGGTAATGGTAGGCGGCCACCTTACCGTCTAATAGAAAAAACAACAGAGTCCAAACAATCAGTAAAAATGTCAACGGGCGCATTGATTCTTTGTTGTGGCCACCGGGTCCATACCGTATATACCGGGTGTATACCGGGTCCTCACCGGCCGAGTACCGGGTTCACCGTCCTCATACATTTCTAGCTTACCGTTCTCACCGGGTGCATAACACCTCCTCATCGGGTCCTCGGTCCATACCGCTCTACACCGCGTCTGTACCGGGTTCTCACCGGCCTGGTATATATACTGGGCCTCACCGGCCTCATACAGGTCTAGTTTACCGTTTTCACCTTGTCCTCACCGTGTGCATACCACCTCCATACTGGTTCCTAATGGGGCCCTCACATGTATCCGTGTGAGCTGAGCGGCCCCTTACCGTGTGAAAAATGGGTGCGGACGGCGGCACACATCGTGGGCCGTTTCCCGTCCGTTGAACACGTTCAGGGGACTTCGCCGGCCACCGGAGTTTTGAACATGCTCAAAACTCCTGGCGGGTGAGTAAAAGCGGCGGCGAACGATGAGAGCCCGGTATGAAGACGGTATAAGGACGGCGCACCCGTTCGCACTCGTTTCGCACCCGTTTCGCACCGTTTCGCACCCGTTTCGCGCCCATTCGCAGGGCGGTGATGGACAGTGGTGAACGTCGACCATCTTAGCGACGGGCTGCGAATGGCCGCATGCAGCCTAGTAACCGTCCGCGGAACGGACTCTCAGCAGGCATGTTACAACTCTCTAAATGTAAAAGAGCTAAAACTCACTCTTTTGAGAGCTCTAGGAGGAACAGCTCTTATTTGGAGTGAAGTTCACTCTTAAAAAAGAGCCATTTTCACTCTAAAAAGAGTTAAACTCAATCTGAAAAGAGTGGAAATCACTCTGAAAAGAGTGGAAATCACTCTTAAAAGAGTGACAAATCACCCTGAAAAGAGTAAACTTCACTTCTTAGAAGAGCCGTCCCTCCTAAATCTCTCGAAAGAGTGAGATGATTTAGCACTTTTACATTTAGAGAGTATTATAGATGTTGGTCGTACGAATTCCGGAATGCAAATGAAGCGGCGAGCTTGAGCGCTTAGCTTGAAAAGGGCGGCTTGATGATGTAATCAAGACGTTTCGGCCGGTACCCAGGCGTTTCGACCGGTTAGGAACCGGTATGGAGGTGGTATGCACACGGTGAGGACACGGTGAGAACGGTAAGCTAGAACTGTATGAGGCCGGTGATCCCGGGACAAGGCCGGTGAGAACCCGGGACAGACCCGGTGTAGAACGGTATGGACCGAGGACCCGGTGAGGAGGTGTTATGCACCCGGTGAGAACGGTAAGCTAGAAATGTATGAGGACGGTGAGCCCGGTATACGGCCGGTGAGGACCCGGTAAAGACCCTGTATATAACGTTATGGGCCCGGTGGCCACAACAAAAAATTAATGCGCCCGTTGACATTTTTAGTGATTGTTTGGACTCTGTTGTTTTTCTATTAGACGGTAAGGTGGCCGCCTACCATTACCGCCCTGCGAACGGGCGCGAAACGGGTGTGCCGTCTTTATACCGTCCTCAAACCGGGCTCTCACCGTTTGCCGCCGCTTTTGCTCACCCGGCAGGACCCGGCAGGAATTTTGAACATGCTCAAAACTCCTGCCGGGTCCTGCCGGGCGCGGATGGCCGTCAATGTCCCCGGCAACGTGTTCAACGGACGGGAAACGGCCCACCGTGTGACATCACCGTGTGCCGCCGTCTGCACTAATTTGTCACACGGTAATGGGCCGGCCAGCTCACACGGATACATGTGAGGGCAAATGTATTTTACAGAGATTCCCGGAATGAGAGCGAAGCGGCGAGCTTGAGCGCTCAGCTTATACAGGGTAGTTTGATGACGTTATCAAGGCGGTTCGGTCGGTACCCAAGCGTTTCGGCCGGTGAGGACCTGGTGAGGAGGTGGTATGAGCCCGGTTCCAGGCCGATAAGGACCCGGTATAGAACAGTATGAACCCGGTGACAAAAAAAATAAAAATGCGGCCGTTGACATTTTTTGCTGATGGGTCACCGTGTTGGACTCTGTTGTTTTTCTATAAGACGGTAAGGGGCCGCCCAGCTCACACGGATACATGTGAGGGCCCCATAACCAGTCGGAACGCCTAGGTACCGGCCGAAACATCTTGATTACATCATCAACCCGCCCTTTTTAAGCTGAGCGCTCAAGCTCGCCGCATCATTTGCATTCCGGAATTCGTACGACCAACATCTATAATGGGCTATAGAGGCCAATTTTTTTTTTTTTTTTTAAGTCCGGAATTCCATGACTCCCTCTATGAAAAGTATATGGGATTCCATTCAAAAAAGTATAGAATTCCAGATCAAACTTAAAAAAAGTATAGAATTGGTGGGAAAAAAGTCTGGAATTCCGATGTCCTCTATTATAGGGCGGTCTAAATTTTGAAAAAGTTTGGAATTTCACGAACATGTGCCAAAAAGGTATGGAATTCCATTGAACGGTGGGGAAAAAAGTCTGGAATTCCGATGTCCTCTGTAGGGGGTTCATTATTCTCTGGAATAGCCCAATACAACATGCCTGCTGAGAGTCCGTTCCGCGAACGGTTACCAGGCTGCATGCGGTCGTTCGCAGCCCATCGCTAAGATGGTCGACGTCCACCACCGCCCTTCGAACGGGCGCGAAACGGGTGCGCCGTCCTTATACTGTCCTCATACCGAGCTCTCATCGTTCCCCGCCGCTTTTACTCATCCGCCAGGAGTTTTGAGCATGTTCAAAACTCCCAAGCCGGCAAAGTCCCCTGGACGTGTTCAACGGACGGGAAACGGCCCACCGTGTGTGCCGCCGTACGTACCCATTTTTCACACGGTAAGGGGCCGCCCAGCTCACACGGATACATGTGAGGGGCCAATAAGAAGAAACCTACACCCAACGTGCGAAACGTTCACACGGCGACGGCGAATGTTCAACGCATACATAGCGTATTGATCACAACGCATGTAACACACTCAACATTATAAAACCCCATCGTACCTCTAGCGAACCGCTAACGAATACAACGTGTGCCCAAATATGTCATAAACGAATGACAACTTTATACGAACGTACTGTACACCCAAATTTCCAAAACGTCGGGCACACGCAACACGCATACGCAACAGTGTGACAGGGCCTTAAAGGCACATTATGCGATATTTTCAAAGTGACGCCCTCTATCCTTGATTTTTACTCCGGAAGCAGATTTTCTTGCAGATTTGCATTTTTTATCATACATCGTAAAGATCTTAAAAGTTACAGAGCGATACGATTCCTAATTACCATGATTACGTCAAAATCATGGTTTGAAGAGGTTGAAATAAGCTATCTGCGCCCGACAACTTATTTTGTGAGAGTATTTTGGTTCGTTAATAGAATTCCATGATTTGACACCGTGTTTCAGGCTGCGATCGCAGCTTTGCACAAGTGAACATAATAATACGGAATGCTTTTTTATGATGAAAATCGAAAAAAGATTTAAAAAATAATTGGAAGTAGATTTTCATTGTGATTTAGTAAAGTTATGAGATTTGTCTACGGAAAATACAATCAAAATCGATGTATGAGTCCGAGAAAGTCTTTCCTGATAGTCCAACTTCATCATCGGAGAGAAAATAATAGTGTAAAATGTTGACAAAGATCATATAATATTTCTTTAACGGTTTACTTGATAAGATATTTCAGTCTCATTCACAATTCATGGGCCAAACACAATACCGTATACAAACCATTGCCATTTACAGATTATTTTATTATTATACAAATAAATGCTAGTTCATGTTACGTGGCCAGAAACCCTGTTGACGGTTTACTTAATTATATATTTCAGTCTCATTCACGATACATGAGGCCATGGGCCTAACACAATATACAAACTATTGCTATGATTTTAATAGTATACAAATAAATGCTGTTCATGTTACGTGGCCACCATTTTATCATTCAGATGACAAAAATAAATGTTATAGCTATATGGTACAAAAAATAGCATATTTTGCATATTTAATACATTAATCTCATTCACAATACATGAGGCCATAGGCGCAACATAATATACAAACTCTTGCCATTTACAGATGATTTAAAATGATACACATACATTCTATTTCATGTTACGTTGCCAGATTTACTTGATTAGATATTTCAGTCTTATTCATT
The DNA here is from genome assembly GCA_035610835.1 of Ophiura sarsii. NCBI lineage: Eukaryota > Metazoa > Echinodermata > Ophiuroidea > Amphilepidida > Ophiuridae > Ophiura > Ophiura sarsii. The sequence goes on from CM069459.1 coordinate 36,492,974, forward strand.
ATACATAAGGCCATGGGCCCAACACAAAGTACAAACTATTGCCATTTATAGATGATTATAATGTTATACAATAAATGCTATGTCACATTACGTAGCCAGATACCCTGTTAACGGTTTACTTAATTCTATATTTCAGTCTCATTCACAATACATGAGGCCATGCATGGGCCCAACACAATATACAAACTATTGCTATGATTTTAATAGTACACAAATAAATGCTATATTTCATGTTACGTGGCCACCATTTTATCATTCAGATGACAAAAATAAATGTTATAGCTATATGGTACAAAAATAGCATATTTTGCATATTTATATACATTAGTCTCATTCACAATACATGAGGCCATAGGCGCAACATAATATACAAACTCTTGCCATTTACAGATGATTTAAAATGATACACATACATTCTATTTCATGTTACGTTGCCAGATTTACTTGATTAGATATTTCAGTCTTATTCATTATACATGAGGCCATGGGCCCAACACAAAGTACAAACTATTGCCATTTATAGATGATTATAATGTTATACAATAAATGTTATATCATGATAGGCCTAATTTCAACCATGTGATAGTTTTTACTATCATTATGGCTGAACAAGAATGATGTGATATCATGATATAAAACAAATATTGAATGCCTTTTGTTTGTGCAATAGTAAAACTATATCACTCGGTCCAATTTGGATTATTCCATTACACTCGGCTTCGCCTCGTGCAATGGAAATATCCATATTTGACCTTGTGATATAGTTTTTACTATTACACGCTCAGGCATTCAATATTTGTATACTATGTCACGTTACGTGGCCAGATACCCTGTTAACGGTTTGCTTAATTATATATTTCAGTCTCATTCACAATACATGAGGCCATGCATGGGCCCAACACAATATACAAACTATTGCTATGATTTTAATAGTACACAAATAAATGCTATATTTCATGTTACGTGGCCACCATTTTATCATTCAGATGACAAAAATAAATGTTATAGCTATATGATACAAAAATAGCATATTTTGCATATTTATATACATTAGTCTCATTCACAATACATGAGGCCATAGGCGCAACATAATATACAAACTCTTGCCATTTACAGATGATTTAAAATGATACACATACATTCTATTTCATGTTACGTTGCCAGATTTACTTGATTAGATATTTCAGTCTTATTCATTCATGTCATTATACATGAGGCCATGGGCCCAACACAAAATACAAACTATTGCCATTTATAGATGATTATAATGCTATACAATAAATGCTATGTCACGTTACGTGGCCAGATACCCTGTTAACGGTTTACTTAATTATATATTTCAGTCTCATTCACAATACATGAGGCCATGCATGGGCCCAACACAATATACAAACTATTGCTATGATTTTAATAGCACACAAATCAATGCTATATTTCATGTTACGTTGCCACCATTTTATCATTCAGATGACAAAATTAAATGTTATATATAGTTATATGATACAGAAAATAGCATATTTTGCATAGTTATATACATTTTATACTAGAAGCTGCCATTGTTAATATACAGCGTGTATCAAAAAGAACGCAACACTTTTTGTCGAGAGTTGTACGGTTACAGTAAAAGACAAATCACTCTAAAACTTACATATTCTGTTAGGTCTACTTATTGGCTATCACATAGTCAAATTACAACGATATCGATTATTTATTCGCTGAGATATTAAAGGTATAAGTAGAGAAGTGCAAAACACGTTTTACATCGTTCGTTCTAAAAACTTGGATTTTCCTGTCCGATTAGTGTTATGGGATAACAGTTTAATAACACGTAACCTTAATAAACCTGGAATGGTTTATCTTAATTTCCTTTGTTTGAGTAAGGTGGTACATAAAATCATTGAATCGTGTAATCTGATAATCATTCGACCATTTGAATACGTCAATCACCCTTTTTAAGTTCTGAACCACTGATTGCTATAATCGCCACAATGTCTAATGGTACGTTCTTTCATAAATTAAAGTTTATAATCGATGCATCTTAAAACAAGGACAGTATTTTGAGGGTCGAGCAGCACCATTATGTCCCATTCCCATTCACTCCAGACTAACAATGACTGATTCATACATGACAATTACTACCTTCACTGGACTATTCAATTTGTTCATCTTTTGAATAATGTGACATACTGTTTTATTTATGTCATTAACGAGAGAAAAAGAGAGCGGATTTGCAAACAGACTTTGTAATCTGGATTTTCAAGTTGTGTCATTAACTATCAACTAATTGATTGCCAGATTTAATTAATATTGATATGATACTGTAATAGCCAACATTTGATACCTTTAACATGACATTTTCTTCTCAGAATGATGAGTTTGATTCCAATTATTTATATACAATGAGTTATTAAAGTGTCTTGCTAATATTCACCTAACAAGAAAATCAGGCATACAGGATAAACGATGTAAAACGTGTTTTGCACTTGTCTACGTGTATCGTTGATATCTCAGCGAATCAATAATCGATATCGCTGTAATTTGACTATGTGATAGCCAATAAGTAGACCTAACAGGATATATAAATTTCAGAGTGATTTGTGATTTGCCGTAATCGGAGAGCTCGCGACAAAAAGTGTTGCGGTTTTTTTTATACACCCTGTAATGTAGCGATTCCTTCAGGTGATACTATTTTAGGTACATTTTTTTGACATAACTTAACACTCTCCACGCGGCAGTCGTCTGCAGACGACAGTTCCAAATGTTCACAAAATATTTCAAAAATGTCAATACTATTGTATTCCATCGCCGTATATGGAATCGCCATGCGAAATGCAATAAAATAAGTACAAGCATGCCTAGTATTGGTTCAGTAATTCTTAAAATATGACTTTGAAGGTTAGGAAAAGTTTCTGACAAATCGGTGTTGTATGGTTAAACTATATAATAGCCGCGTGGTAAGTGTTAACACTTTCCACGCGGCAGGCAGCTGCAGACGACATTCCAAAATTTCACAAAATGTTTCAAAAATGTCAAAATTATTGAATTTCATTACCATATTTGGAATCACCATGAGAAATGCATTGAAATAAGTATAAACATGCCTAGTATTGGGTCAGTAATCATTGAGATAGACTTAGAAAATTGTGAAAGGTTTCTGACAAATCTCTTTTATGTATGGTAGAAATAATAGCCGCGTGGAAAGTGTTAATAAAAGTACTGGCAACAAATGGCAATTTGCTACACTTTTTGCAACTATTTCCGACTGAAATTATACGGTAGGGACACTATAGAATATTTCTAATAATAAACTCATCACAAAAAGTATCAAGACACTTAAAAATGATCCAATAAGTAACATCCCGAAAGGGTATAGATTAATTGAAGTAAATATCCCAGCGCATAATTTTGTTCCGCGTATTTTGACACCTCGATTGTTGAGATACGATGTTGCGGAGCGGAGTTATTGTCATTTCAATGGTCGTAGGTCCAGTTTCAAAAGTGACAATCATCCATATAGAACAACTCCATCAAATCTGACACAACATTGGAAAGGCTACGTCATATCCCCGTCAAAACAATAATGCAAACCTGCTTCTATAAAATAGCCTCATACAGAATATTGTAATTAGTCAAAAAGTAATAGTACGGTCTTTGATTCAACTAGTCAAATGCTTATTAGCCAAATAAAATAGTCCTTTAAATTAAGCGACGGCAAACTAACATATCAGGTTGGGTCGGTCGGTCTGTCTGGCTTTCTCCACACTCTTTTTTCCCTTAAAAATGGAACGTAAAAAATAAAACAAACTCTCTAAAAATCTTGCCATAATTTCATATGCCGACAAATATTTGGGTCGGCTTTCATTTGCACGTGGAAGGTTTTTTTCACAGATTTCTTATAAAATAGGTTTATTTTTTTCGTCGCCTTACTGTGTACAGTATCTACATGGGTGCCTGTAGGTCTCTTGTGGCATGACAAGCTTTATTTTTCGTTCCAGTGGCCAAAGCTACCAAATTTTCCAACGAAAGTCTCCGCACCAGGCAAATGTAAGGTAGGCTAGATGGACGAAAATGTGTCCAATTGAAAATATTCACATTTATTTCAAAATGTCTTTCCAATATACACTTCATGTCATGCTTTATGAAAGGAACCTTATTATTTACATTATACTTAATCAGACTTATTCGATCTTCCCTTTAATCTACATTACATATGAACATAAAATGGGCTATATCGGACTAATGGTTTGTCATCCACTAGTATAGTTTTGTTTTTGTATTTTTTTGTATTTATTTATTTGGGCCTTACGACCCTGGATAACCCAAGAAAGTCTCGTTAAAGCTTATTTCCATTGGGGTCAGTTAGATGTGTGAACAGCTACAGACCGGGATGATCCCCTACTCTTTACGAAAGAGTCTGTAACCTTTTGACGTGCTCGGGTATTGCACTTCCGATGCATGGGACCACCATTTTATGTGACTTCCGAACCACTGACTTTTGCTGCCATTAGGAAATCGTCACAATCACTTCGCTTCATCATGTTCATTTACCAGGCTATCCGACACGGCGCACACAATGTATCAGCACTTAGATTGTAATATCCCCTAACAGCTCCCCAATCTCGCTTGGGTCGACGAGGCAATTGAGACTAAGTACCTTGCCCAAGGATTCACGCACGTTGGCTGTAGCGGGGCTAGAATTCACAACCTTTGTATTGTGAGACCGGCATGCTATCCACTAGACCACAGTCACGTGCTCCCTATTCTTATTATATTTATATTATATATTTAATACTTAGTATTACATTTTCAATTTTTCCTTTTACAAATCTTAATTTCAAAGAAAATCGACCATCATCTATTCTTCTATACTGGTGTTTTCAATTCTTCTAATTGCCGTCGTTTTCCACGTTTATCGGTGCGAACACAAAGTTCTCATATGTCTCCGTCGAAACGTAGATCTGATGATAAAATTAAATTGACAACAATTAATGTTAACGTCTCTGAGAATGTTAGTAAGAGTGTGTTGTTCATGACTATGAGAGGTTGTTTCATGAAAGCGTGACTTTTTGGTATTTGCTCATGATTCCAGTAGAACGATCGATATCCTTGATGCATACAGCTTCAAGGTTTATAATATTCATGGTAAGAATGGTAAGAACTCACATAACACAAGACCAGGGGTTGTGACAATTAAGGAGGAGGATAAGATGGGTCAAACAATGAACGAAAAAGGACCAGGGATCGAACCAATGTGAAGATCCGAGTGACCCTCGACCTCCATACCCAGGGGTCGCGAACTCACATAACACAAGACCGGGTCCGGGGGTTGTGACACTTAAGGAGGATAAGATGGGTCAAACATAGAACGAAAAGGACCAGGGATCGAACCAATGTGAGAATCCGAGTGACCCTCGACCTCCATACCCAGGGGTCGCGCTCCGACAAATCCACAATTCGTCACTATTACAGGCTGCCAGGATTGCACAATCGGCTGCCAGCATACTATTTTGTTGGATTGGAAAGGTCAAAAACAGTCCCTCTTTAATAACTTGTCGTCTCTGAGTGTCAAATGAAGTGTTCAACCATTATGGACATAATTCCAACAATACGTGCGTATGTGCAGGCGTACGTACGTAAACCCGGAAGTGTGCACCGGTCGTTATGCATGCATAGTTGCTCTCGCATCTCATGCATTTGGACGCAGCTCCGCGGACAACAACAAAACACGCTCGCGTGAAGTAGCTTGAATTATGTCCATATAGTCTTATAATGACAGTGACTATATTACCCTACCTTTTCTGGCTCGGTGGTCATTTCAGTCAAGATTGAAACCAGTTCATCAAAAGATGGCCTTTCAGACGGGTCGTCCTTCCAACACTTCAACATCAAGTTGTATCTGTAAATTTGTAGAATAACGGCCAATGTCAAAGGTGTAAATGTCGCAAGTTAACAAAATGAGCCAAAAAGGCTACAGTTGCGCAGATAAGCATAACATTGCAAAGAGTTGAAGCGATTGGCAACTTTGAGCAAAAATGTGGAAGTGTCGTCTTTCTGCAATTTCGGCAGATTTTGTAGTTCCATACGATATTTTTGGAGTCACCGGTTTGTCATATTTGAACGTTTTACTTTCTTTGATACCGGATCTAAATTCCACTTGTTAAATATACACCATGATCATCTATCAGATTTTAAATTACGTGTTATTAAATTAAAGCTATTCCGGCAGTTCAAAACGATTTTACGAAAATTGCTGAGCCCTTCATAAAATCCATGATGTCATCATAGTTATATCAAGCTTAAATTCTTTGTCATACATGTAACAAATTATGATAAACGATACGGTACATAAACCAATCAGGCATTGACTATAGCTTACAGGGAGTGCGCCCTTACTTTGTCTGGAAATCCCTTTTTTGCACCTACGTAATACTTAGGCATATATACGAGGCCGGGTAGGTCAATGAGTATTGAAAGTGATCATGGCATGGGATACATGAGTGATTCTATTGACAGATAGTGTGATCAATACAAAGTATGAACCTTTGTCTTTCAAACAATGCACTTTTGGATTTCTAAGTATGCACTATGAAGTCATAGCATCAGCCTAAAGTAAGTACACTTCGGACACTGCCTGAAATCTGTCAATATTTGGCTGGATATGTAATAGGTTGAATTTTTGGTCGATTGATTTGCGTAAATCTCGGCAATACAAGCATACTAGAAACAGATAACATTTGGTGCATAGTAACAACACACAATAATCTCTGTTTGACACTGTTTTCGAGATCTGAATTTCTTAATACAAACAAGAGGGGGCCATCTTATACGTTTTTATTAAGGAAAATCCGCGGCATAAACCATAGAAAACAACAAAGGATAAAGAACAATAGAGGGATTATAATTGAGTTGTGGGATGTAAAGCAATAATAGTGGGAATTTCCAAAAGGAGCTGATCATGAAATTTCCTCAAACCGTTGAAATTATGTGACTTTTACTTTAACAATACACATCTACCTTAGTAGCTCTAAGGATAGCAGTAATTTGAGAGGTTTTGGCAGCCATCTTTGATTGATGTATTCATGTATATCTTCATTTTGATTATCAAATTAATTATTCACATTGATTTAAGCACTTTTCAATGTTTCTGATCATATTTTGAAGGCACAGTAAAATGTTATCTAGCAAAATTCATGATTTGAGCCATTTTTTGCCCAGTTCAAATTGATCTGCTGACTTCGCATGCGTATATTGTTTCTGTAGGTTTCATGTGAATAAACTCAGGTAATTACTTAAAATATCCAATGGTATCGCCCAAACTGGTTAATTTCTTGTATTTGTCCTAAATTGTTTGATTATCCTTAACATTAGTGATTCACTGACTGGGCATTTTCAATGAAAATGGGCTGCTGGAAATACTGATATCTGTATACCTTTTATTCAATTGCTTCTCCTTACCTTTTACTCTTGTACTACATATTTCAAATTACACAGTCCTTTAGAAAATTATTGGGAGATCCTGCAATGTAGGATCTTCCTTTTATTGAATAAAAGAATATTAATAAGATGTTATCAATAACATTTTGTGAAATTTTGGAATTTGGTCGCCTGCCGTGATCAGTATTTGCTGATTAACCCTTTCCAGGCGGTAGGCGACGACATTCCAAAATTTCACAAAATGTTTCTGATAACATCTTCTTAAAATTGCAGGATCCTCTCATAGTTTTCTAAAATATAATTTTGACTTTAGTGATAATAATAATGGTAATTTAAAAAGCTATTCATTTGGTTGTGCAGTAAAGGGAACTTGTCAGCCCTTTACGCTCTGTACTTACATATCGTCCTCACAGTTCTCCGGTTTTGCCATTCGGTATCCACCATCCAGTTTATATGACACCTGTCGTGTTTCAATTCCTGGATATGGGGTGCCACCTGTTGAAAATAGTTATAATAATGATTAACTCAATAAAAAGAAAAAAATGATAATAATAAGGCTTATCTATACCCTAAAGATATCAAATCCTCACCTCTCATAATTATCTAATCAATCAATACAAATCAAACCAATTAAACAAGCTGCTCTTAGCAGTTTAATATCCCACCACAACTATGTTGTCTCAAAACTCTGTATATTTCTCTCAAATCAAAGGGTTCTGGTACATCGGATTGTCGGGTAACATTGGTTAATGTAAGTTGGTAATAAGTCATAGATATTCAGTTTTTTGTTAAAAAGTTTTATTTACCAAATGTCACAATCTCCCAGAGACACACTCCAAACGACCACCTGTAGAAATACAACAGACACAAAATGGGTGTGAACAGCTAGCTATACGGTAAATCTTGTTCACAAGATCAGACCTAGCAAAGTAAAGCTTTATTTCTATAATTCAACTCTAGAGGGCGCATTGTACTTTAAATAAGAAGAATGGTCCGCTGTGTTTTAGAAACAAACGCAAATAACGCATCACTTTTATCATTCGATTTTAGAGGGCGGCCTTGACTATACGCTCAAGCAGTGGCGTAGCCAAGGGGGGGCAAGGGGGGGCAGCTGCCCCCCCTGTGGGGTTCTCTGCCCCCCCCCTGTTGCCCCCCCTGTGGGAAATGTCAGTTGAAATAATTTGGGACTAACCTATTCACAACACAAGGAAATTCAATCCTCAATTTGGTTGTTGCCCCCCCACCAAAACTCCCGGCCCCCCCTTTGCCCCCCCACTGAGAAAAACCTGGCTACGCCACTGCGCTCAAGTTCAATATAGGCTACTCGCAGTAAAACTACAGAGGGCGATATTGCATGCTATGTATCGGAAACACCTTATCGTGACAATGACGACAGGTCTGTTTGTTCGTATGTAATATCATGGTCAGCAACCACTAGGTGAAGCATATGGTTGAACAGATTGTAAAGACTATTAGAACAGGGGTTCTTTTATTCCTTTTTGCCCGTGTGATGATAAGGATAATTGATGAGCTCCGACCCATTTTCCGATTTCGCACCGAAAGGCTGATCGATTGTCATTGGTCATGGATTGGTTCTTGCGCGGTGCGCGCGCACTATGCGCCAATGCATTGGCTCGTTGCTTGAAATGTCGGGAGTTGAAAGTAAAATTTTGATCCACCGACGTCGAAATATGTTCATCGATTGGGCCTTCAGTAGGAAACAATGAATATGCTTTACAACAACCGTAACTAAATGAACTTTATGAAAAACAAGTGACTTACACGTCGCTCTTACTGGTGTAAATCTTCATGTCTATTGATTCCGGTGATAACCATCTTACTGGAACACGTTGCTGAAATCAATCAAACATTGGATCTGTGGTATGGTCTTTTGAGATCACTAAGCCTGTTATTGATCTAAATACAGCTTAAATTACTACTTACCTTTTAAAATCGCTTTTCCCCGCATCAACCTATTTTAATATCAGAAGAAACCTCATATTTTTTTCTCATTATTTTTGTAACATGTTCGGCACAAGATAGGCATTATTCAGACGTTAAAAGGAAAAGGCAATGAATTACTGCCAAAGGTGGTTAACTATCCGGCCAGTTTCTGTACTACTCAATGGGCAAATTCACGTCACCTTGGGTCCCGTATATTGCCAATGCCTCCTCTACTATTATACTTCCACAGACGACCGACGATCGATGTTAAATGCTGATTTAATAATAATACTTACTGACGACGTCTGCACATAGATATCTTCTCCACGCGACATGCCAAAGTCCGCTATCTTTGCTGTCATACCTGCTCCTACCAGTACATTCCTTGCAGCCAGATCACGATGAATTACCTGGAAGAATATCAGTTTGCCATATTAGTGTTCAAATTATGCGTGACCCAAGACCAAGAGAGATATGTCGACTTGAACAAACTCACCACTCAATAAATTATTAATAATTTAGTTTCAACTCAATTCACGTATTCCTTCTTTGTTATACTGAGTAATGAAGAGACAGTGTCAGGTATTTCCTTTCAATTTCTAAAATCAAGTTGGATATTAAAATAACAGTACTTTAAATTATCATAAATGTGTATGGAATAGGTATTTCATGCCTTTAATTGGATATCAGCAACAACAAAAAACAAAAAAATCCAAGCATACAAGACCGAAATGATATGGTGTTCTGTGCCGATGTCGAGTGGTTAACCGGGCTGCACAGCTTTAACACACAGGCAATTTGAGCAACGTTTCGACAAACCTCTCTTAGATCACCAGCAATTGAAACATTAATTTGGTAAAATTGATTATGAGTTCATAGACAGGATGTTGATAGTGTGGTTTGTATTGTGTATTTACATGATTTCAATATGCAATATAAACGTCAAACTTGAGTGCCTCAAAAGGGGTTTTCTGTAATACCCATCCCTGTATTTCAGTGTCAATTTGATTTAGAAAAACATTTTGGGGAAATATATCAACGTATTTAACACTTTCCAGAAACCTTTCCCAACTAGTATTACCAAAGCAATACTAGGCATGTGTGTACTTATTTCAATGCATTTCACATGGTGATTCCAAATAATATGGTTAAGAATTTTTCTATTGTCGTCTACAAACGCCTGTCGCGTAGAAAGGGCTCAAAAAGGTACGGCACTACATGTATCAATGATCAAAGCTTCTTACCCCACAACTGGATAAATGGGCCATTCCTTTCGCGATGTCAAGAGCAAGCTTAAGAAGTTGATCAGGGCCTAGCTTCGAGACGTAGGCACCTTTAACTTTCATCTGTTGAGCATCCTTTCTGCTTTTGCGCAGGTATTGACGGAGGTCTCCGAATGGTACGAACTCTATTATCACGTAGAATGTGTCTGAATGAAAAACAAATTGTTAGTTAGTTGGACACTGATATTCCAAAAATTACGCATAATAACTGGAAACACATTTTATATTATGATAAAGATAAATTTCAAAAAAATAAGAACATGACGCAACATGACAAACTAAGTAAAATAACTTATTAAATTAAACAACTAATTAAATGATTCATTGAATTAAATAATCAATCAATCAATCAATCAATCAATCAATCAATCAATCAATCAATCAATCAATCAATCAATCAATCAATCAATCAGTCAGAGAATTAAAAAAATAGTAGGCTTCGCTGTTTGCAGTCTATATAGGCCTACATTACGTTGGTCTCATAATATACAGGCCGAGTCGTATAATGATCGCCGCACTCATTGATACCGTGCTCTGCCACAGTCTTAAAATTTGAAATTACTTTTTTTCTTTGCCGAAGCTTTACTAACATTCGTGTACAGCTGGTTTCAACACATAGTGTATTGATGCATTCATGGATTCAATTAGACCCAAAAACTGTAGGCAATGTCTATTTTAAAGCCCCTGCGAAATAAGCTGAAAACTTTCCACGCGGCATCGGCAGTCGTCTGCATACGACAGTTCCAAAATTTCATACAATGTTTCAATGAAATCACCATGAGATATGCAGTAAAATAAGTACAAATATGCCTACATAGTATTGGTTCCGTAATTCTTGAGACTTTGAAAATTAGGAAAGTACCTGAAAGATTTCTGTGTTGTATATGAAGAGCTGTTTTGCAAAAGGGCTAGCTACATCCACTTCTGCCTTTTTACTTTTTTTGCATTAATATTAAATGGATGGCTATTCATTATGTGGAATGTGGCTTGCATTGTTGGTGCCTCAATTGGCATGCATGGATGCACTAATCACAAGTCATAGAAACAGTAAAGAACACAGCCATACAATAATTTGATTAATTCCATAAACTTGTCAATACAAATTCACTAAATGCAAAATGAGTAACATGTCGGGGTGGTCTGGTGGCCCTTTTGCAACACAGCTCTTCATATGGTAGCTATATGGTGACCATAACTAATAGCCGCGTGGAAAGTGTTTAAAGCTTAATACATCGCTTACAGCTTTAATCCGTGCTCAAAGTGATTTCACCATCATAGTGATGGTCACGATTTACAGAATTGGTAGATAATGCCAAATTGTTACCTGAATGTTCACATGATCCCATAATATTGACAACGTTTTGATGGTACCCAACTTTCACCATAGTACTAAATTCTCTCTTGAATAGGATTTTCTCAGACTCTGGAGCACCATCTGGGTAAAATAGTAATTGAAACAAATAAACGCAAGTATTAGGCAAAAAAAGAAAATAGTTGTGATGCCCTCAAGTGCTAAAAATTTAAAATCGGGTTGGTCGGTCGGTCGGATTTCTTCTTCTTCTTGGACTTCAAGGACCCTTCAACAGTACGTCTGCAGCTGAAGGGGTGCGCCTGAAATAAGAGGCGGGATCTCCACAATACTACTACTTGGCTGAAAATATATATAAATGGTTTATATTGAGACAAAATTGGCATAGGCCCTAAGTCAATTAAACTAATGTTTCTAGTGTGATAATCGTTTAAAAACCATTTATTTAAGCTTACTTACTTATTTCAAGCAAGAAATAGTAACATTTAGACACTGAAAGATCAAATTTAAATTTTTAAAAAAAATGAAAAAGGATAGTTACTTTTTATGCAGATAATTGGGGGTAAAAGGCGAAAAAGCAATAATTGCGCAAATTGACGGGTGTGCGTTTGGTTACGTATACCCGTCGTTTTAGAGCGCCCTCAATTTAAACGGGGCCCCGTTCTACAGCTGAATGATTAAAAGTGCCTAGCCCACTTATAAAACTCGCCCATTGCTTGTGTGGTAGATTTCGATCACGACAGGAGCATGCGCAGATGCGATTTTTGTGTAAGTGGTCTGTGATTTTGTCAATATTATATTTTTACTGTGATTTGTCGATCTGCATTAAATGCAAAAAGTAACAACGCCCCCGGCTGGACTCGAACCACCAACCTTTCGGTTAACAGCCGAACGCGCTAACCAATTGCGCCACGGAGGTGATTATTTACTAGGCTGTTTTGGTTTGTCATGTTCACCCGTACACTTCCCCGTACACTTTCTTGCAAAGTCGGGCATCGTTTTTTCTCAAATGTTGCTTGCATATTGCCTTTGCTGTCGCCTTTAATACATGTGCTGTCACTTGAACTTGGAACCAACGTTTAATTTGAACTGTCTATTTTCAATAAAAAAATACTCCAATACGGGAAAAAAATCAGAAAAGCTCACAGACAACAAATAAGAACATCATTTTACTCGACCTAGAATTTCAATCAACGGATTTCAATCATCAGCAAAACCCGATGATGTGAGTGACGTCATTTAATGAGCTCATTAGCATAATTTATGTCCGTGAAATATACAATAGGGTTTTGGTAGTGTAGCCTAGCCTATGCGCAAACAACAGGTGTGTACACGGTCGCGCATAAGTATTATGTCCTAGAAATTTCATCTTCTATGAACAAACTATTGATTATTTTGATTAAGCAACGATGTTATTTGTGTGCATACAGTTCTTCTCATAAATTCATGTTTGGTCACATTTAATAAGTTGGGACCCTATTGCGTCACATGCACACATTTGACAAAAATTACATGTGATTATGCTCTAAGCCTAATAACTCAAAAAGTATAAATCCAAAGTGTGTAATAGTATAGGCTACATTGTTAGAAAGCTGAAATATATGGGATTGTAAATATCTTGTGTTTGTTCCAGTATACAAGGTGACTTAGGACATATATAGGGTGTAACAAAAGAAATATTACAATGAAATGTAATTTACTGTTACTTCCTAATTTAAACATAGCCCTTATGGTCATTTATTATTTGTTGGGGTTATTAAATTAATTGTCAAATGAAAATACAGGGCGATCAAAATGTGTCAATTTTCACATAAAATCTATATAGGCCTACTATAGTATTCTGTGTGCACAGTATGACAAATATGTATATAAATAATGTTTGGTCAAAAGAAACACTTAAATGAAGTTTATGAACATACCTTTATGGTAGAAAGGAACAATTCATTCAAATTTTATTATACAGGGTGAGTCCAAAAAAAATGCATGACTGGAAAGAAGCCATCTTATTTTAAAAACTTTGAAGTTGAAGTTGAAGTTTGAATTTTTTAAACGTTATAAGAATACTTTATTTGTTACTAAATTTGTTGCTGGACACAGATGCGCATGCTCAGTCTTCGTATAATCCAACGAAGTGGCCGTGATTTTCTCGATTACAAGTAAGGGCAGCGTAAGAATGAGCTATGGTTTGCGATGGTGTCCAGTTTAAAATACGATTTATTCCGTTAAAATATACTACCGGGTTCCAAAGTGTCGGCATTCAATTATTTCCTTTCATCCTTCCGCGGCCCTTAACGAGGTTCGATTTTCTCTCGATTTGGTTCACCATTTTCAAAGATGGCTGTCATTAGAGATACGTGAGGATCCAGTCTAGTGAGAACCGAGTCTAGAACAGTGGTACAAAACTCGATTCTCACCAAAGACTTAAAAAAATAATCCTGTGATTCTCACTCACCTTTCAGGGTCTTCACTGCAGCCTTTATCCATTTGTCGTTGATCCAAACTCGCGCTAGCTGAACCTCGCCAAAACTTCCTTTGCCTAAAAGCTTTCCGGTAAACTTAATGTTTTCCCACGCTATATCAAGTGAGGACGTCGGTTCCAAATAGTCATTTAGCTGGGCAGCTTCGTAGTCTTCAAACTGTAGGTATTCCTGATGAACGGAATTTGTCTATAATGTGCGATAAATAGCCAAATATGATTGAAATTGTCAATTTGTCAAAAATAGTGAAATATTGGTTAATGTTTTATCGATACATTTGAAATGTTTCCGAATAGGAAAAGTTCATTTGAAGATCATCAGCGCAACCCTCTTTAATGTCTTCACTTATCACCCTAGAAATACATTAAAATAAGTACAAAAATGCCTAGTATTTGGTTCAGTAAACCTTGAAAGTTGGGAAAGGTTTCTGAGAAGAAAAAATGTTTTGTCGAGATAAGTTACCAATCTTGTGATAAGATTTCAGATAATAGCGTAATATTGGTCGATCAATGCTAATAAAGTCATCTTATTGAAAAAACCGAACAGTGTAGGCGGGGCTGCGTGGACTTGTCTGGGATATAACAAATCTTGTTACGTCCGGGTGAGGTTAAGTCATATATATAATGTACTTGCTCTGAATTGAGCACCAATAACCATAACGTCATCGGCACCGAGACTTTTGATCACCGTGAATTAAAAACAATTACATGTTGAGAGATGGCAGTTTGTATTCGTCTTTGTGATGAAGTAGGGAGGGCGTGTTGGCGTAGCGGTTCTTCCCTCGCCTTGCACCAATGAAATCCGGGTTCAATTCTCTGCACGACCGGGCTTTATGTGCATTTGGTTTATCACGATCCATGCCTCCTCTCGCAGGTTTTCTCCGGGTTCTCCGGTTTCCTCCTGCTTTCAAAATCGGTGTTCAGTTGTTTCGGTTATCAAAAACTTCCTTGACCCAAAGGTATTTGGGGAACTGCATTAATAAATGGTGGATGTTACAATCTAAGTGCGGATAGGGTTGCGCGGGCGCGGGCGCGGGCGCGGGCGCGGGCGCGGGAAGTTCGCAGCACGCAGCACCTTAGTTGATGCAACCTGATTCTGATGATTCACCAGCAGCAAAATAACAGCGCTTTAATCTTCTGCTAAGGCGCTATATAAATGCTGATTATTATTATTATTATTATTATTATTATAGGTATGAAGTTTTGTTTTTATATAACTACGCGATTTGGGCTCGATACTTATTTTTCTAACATATATTGCACAATGTTGTGCTTGAGGAACACCTCCTTTAACATGAAAATATAACATATCCAAGAAAGGGTTTCATTAACTACAGAGATTTAACAATCGGTATTGACCTTAATGTCATCAGTGACGTCATTTGTAGAGCTCAGTTGTTCTTCAGACCTCAATTGTCCTTCGTCAGACCTCAATTCTACATTTTCAGTCTTCAGTTTCCCTTCTTCAGGTGTCCATTGACGCCGTCTTCTCTTCACCCGAGATCTTTTACGGGTGATAAGTAGTATCACCAAGATGCTGATTATAAGGATAAGAACGATGCCTCCGGATGATGAGGCTATGAAAGTAACAGTGCTGAACAAGGATGATGCAGGATCTAACGTGTCTAAGGTAGCGTCAGTGCTGAACGTGGGTGATGCAGGATCTATCGATATAAAAATCTTTATTGTTATTATATGATGCAATCAAAACATGGTAGGAATCAAAATCGAACTGTTTACATTTTAACCCTCGTCTACACAGGCTATTATTGTAGCACAACTTACAAGAGGAGGTTGATGCAACCCTTTCTATAATACTTTTTATTGCACGCCCTCTGCTCAAATAGCGCCCTCATTTGGTCAAATATTCCACAATTTTGATAGCTCAAATTATAATAACAATGAAAATATAACATTTTCGTGTATTGCATGCACCACCTCCCTGGCCACTTATAAAACTCGCCCATTGCTTGTGTGTTGGATTTCGATCACGACAGGAGCATGCGCAGATGCGATTTTTGTGTAAGTGGTCTGTGATTTTGTCAATATTATATTTTTACTGTGATTTGTCGATCTGCATTAAAGTAGGTGTCCCACAAGCATAAAAGTATGCATTATATGTTAGAAATATAACTATCGAGCCCAACTTTTGTAATTATATATATAGAACAAAACACCACACTTATGACAAAAACAAATAAAAACCGCAATCTCTCAACATGCACTTTTTAAAATTCGCGGCGATCGAAAGTCCCAGTGTCGATGATGTCATAGTTATACAATGCACATGCGCAAATTTTAGCACCGATACCCATGACGTCATCGACACCGGGACTTTCGATCGCCGCGAATTTTAAAAATTGCATGTTGAGTGATGGCAGTTTTTATTCATTTTTGTAACTAGTATGGTGTTTTGTTCTATATGATTACGCAATTTCGACTCGATAATTATTTTTCTAACAAATAATGCTCAATGTTGTGCTTGCGGGACACTTCCTTTAAATGCAAAAAGAAACAACGCCCCCGTTTGGCCTCGAACGCGCTAACCAATTGCGCCACGGAGGCGGTTATTTACTAGGCTGTTTTGGTTTGTCATGTTTACCCGTACACTTCCCCGTACACTCCCTTGCAAAGTCGGGCATCGTTTTTTCTCAAATGTTGCCTGCATATTGTAGTTGCTGTGTACTTAAATACATGTGCTGTCTATTGAACTTGGAACCAACGTTTAATTTGAACTGTCTATTTTCAATAAAAAAATACTTCAATACGGGAAAAAATTCACAAAAGCTCACAGACAACAAATAAGCACATCATTTTACTCGGCCTAGAATTTCAACCCTACAATTTTGGCGTTCCGAAAATATCGATGATGTGAGTGACGTCATTTAATTAGCGGCGCCCTTCACGAATTAGCTCATTAGCATAATTTATGTCCGTGAAATGTATCACGCAGTTTGATAAGTGCTGGCCCTGTGGTCAACTTTGACAAGCTCATGCTATAAAAAAAAAGAGTTGGTTGGCGATTATATGAACCCATTTTACCAAAGAAACCAAAGGCGTTGCCAGAGTTAATATAATATTATTAATGGCGTTATGACTCCAATCAATAAAGGGGTTTTGCTATACGTTTTAAGTCTAAACGCGTACGCGTAGCTATATGTCTGTTCCATCCGTACACGTCTGGCGATTTGGTTTTGCCATTAGACGGTATAAACAAATAAAATCAACAGACAACAAGATGCAAAAAGTACTTACCCAGTCATTTTGGAGAGAATAGTCATATGTTTAGTAGGCCTATATTATGGAACAAAAGTAATTGTTTGTTGTATTTGGTTTTGGTGTGGGTTCCGATGTTTTCGAGAACTCATTCTTAACGTTTGCGCCAAATTCACAGAATGGCAGCATTTTGATTAGGCCTGGAGATCAGCCTGTTTGGATTTTTTTTTATCGCTGAACCAGGATTTATATTATTATTATTTTTAGGGGGGGGGGGTAAGAAAAAAGGAGACTAGTATCAAAAGATCTCTTTTGTCGTAGTGGAAAGGGGGATATTAACTGTTTTATTAACTTTTGAACAAAACCCCATAAGAATATCTATTTCGTTGTGCTGTTTATTACCTACCGCTTGTCGTGGCAAATGATGAGGCACTCCACTGGCTAACACCGGCTGTGTTTTCGATTTGTGCCTATCAGAACAACAACAACATAAATACGTTACAACAAATATAAGGTATTGTTATTATTGTTGACAGAAACTAAGCTCAAATGAACATGCGATTAGGGAAATCCTCAATTTAGTTGACAAAGTTGCACAATAAATTGATGAGGGCAACAGACCGAAGAAATGTTTGCGCGATGGTGGATAACATGATTTAAAAACGATCCGAAAACAGCCAGATTGAATGAATGGCTTTTAACAGTTATTCATACCCTATGGCGACAAGAATAATTTACTCCATCCGTACCGATTGAGCACGGACCGGCATGCGTTTTATTTTACCAACGCGCAGGACAGAATTGTATTACATGTATATCCTTACATGTATATCCTTAAAGTATGAATTGACCTTTTGTATCCCCAATTAGAAAAATCATTCAACCATCAATTAATGTAATGAGCAAAACCTGATCGTAGATCAGAGACGGGATTCGGAATGGAGTGCTTTTGTGTATACATCTGCCATAACTAATAAATCCATTGGTTCCAATCGGCGGGGATCATTATATCTCTAGAAATAAGAAATTTGAGAGCGTGTATGATAAAAAAAACCTTTAAAAGGGAAATGCTTGTAAACAAATGCGAAACATATTAGAGTTTTATGTGAGCAATTCCTATATCATGCATCCCGAAACTCTTTATAATAGGCTAAATATCATATAATGTGCCCTGATTTGCGTTTCAGGATATGATATCACATTTTGAGCTACGTATGATATCTGTGTCACTAATCGGTCAATCCGCAACCAATTTGACGACATAAATGACGTTCGGGTTGAAATCGCAAGAAAAAAAGGATTTTTTTTCCTAGCAATTGCAGACAAAATAGGCAAAATATCATAATTATAATGTGCACTGATTTGCATTTAAGGATACGATATGATATCACATTTTTAGCTACGTATGATATCAGTGTCACTAATAGGTCAATCCGCAACCAATTTGACGACATAAATGACGCTCACATTGAAATCGCAAGTAAAAATTGTGGTTTTTCTTCAACCAATTCCGGACAAAATAGGCTAAATATCATATAATGTGTCCTGATTTGCTTTTCAGGATATGATGTCACATTTTGAGCTGCGTATGATATCTGTGTCACTAATCGGTCAATCCGCTACCAATTTGACGACATAAATGACGTTCGCGTTGAAATCCCCAGGAAAAACAGGGTTTTTTTTCTAGCAATTGCGGACAAAATAGGCAAAATATCATATGATGTGGCCTGATTTGCTTTTTAGGATACGATATCACATGTTTAGCTACATATGATATCGGTGTCATTAATCGGTCAATCCGCAACCAATTTGACAACATAAATAACGTTCACATTGAAATCGCAAGTAAAAATGGTGGGTTTTTTTCCAACCAAATCCGGACAAAATAGACGAATACTTGTTTTATAAGTTTCCATTATTATTACTATTAAATATCATATAATGTGCCTGATTTGCTTTAGGATACGAAATCACATTTTGAGCTATGTATGATATCGGTGTCACTGATCAGTCAATCAGCAACCAATTTGACGACAAATAATGTTCGCGTTGCCGTTGACATCACAAAGATGTTGTCTTTCTTTTTCTACCAATTACGGACAAAATATCATATATTGTGCCCTGATTTGCTTTTTAGGATACGATATCACATTTTGAGTTACGTTATTACGTATGATATCGGTGTTACTGATCGGTCAATCCGCAACCAACTTGACAACATAAATATTGTTCGCGTTGAAATTGCAATGATTTTTTTTCTCCAACCAATTCCGGAAAAAATAGGCTAAATATCATATAATGTGCCCTGATTTGCTTTTCAGGATACGATATCACATTTTGAGCTACGTATGATATCGGTGTAACTGATCGGTCAATCAGCAACCAATTTGACGACAAATAATGTTCGCGTTGCCGTGACATCACAAGGAAACCAATTAGGGACTAAATAGACAAACTATCATATCATGTGACCTGATTTGCTTTTTAGGATACGATATCACATTTTGAGTTACGTATAATACCCGGTATAATATCCGTATCACTGATCGGTCAATCCGCAACCAATTTGATGACACAAATGATCGCAAGGAAAAACAGGGTTATTTTCCTACCAATTGTGGACAAAATATAGGCTAAAGTAAATATCATGCCCTGATTTAATTTTTAGGATACGATATCACATTTTGAGCTACGTATCATATCAGTATCACTGCACGGTCAATCTGCAACCAATTTGACAACATAAATGACATTCGTGTAGAAATCTCAAAGAAAAATGTGTTTTTTCCAACCAATTCCGAAAAAATAGGCAAATATCATATAATGTGCCTTTATTTGCTTTTTAGGATACGATTTTGAGCAGTAACAGATTTGTGATCAAAAGACATTTGTTGTCCTAAAAGCAATGCCCTAGCACCATAAACATGATTTTGGGTGGTTAAATCTCGGATTAGAAATACCAAAGTCAGAAGTTGTAAGCTTAAAAATGGTAAGTAAGCTTACTACAAATTCATTCATTGGTTTCTCGCCAAAAATCACTCAAAAATAATAATACAGACAAAAATCAGTTTCAGACCTGTTCTAGAGTTAACTCCGGACAGGATATGAGCCCATAAAATGTGTGGTCCTGAGTGATCAATTTGGAAAACCATTTCTCAAAACATTACGTAAATACTAGTAATATACTATAACTAATACATTTCCAAACAAAGACGAAAATCAACGTATTTTTCATATATAGCGGAAAGCATACAATTACACTGAATAAATAAACCTTCCGCCTACAAAAAAATTCACCGTATGAATTAAATCGAGTCTAAAACTTGACCTAAGATTATGAGCTGTTATGTGTTATACAAATTTAGTACACGGCCCCCTCTGCATAGTAGAAGACAACAACTACGAACTATCACGCAAAAAAAATACAATACGATGACCCAGTTGCTGGTAGGCGTTGTTACTAGTACTTACATTGTATACCGAACATTTTATGGGCGGCCAATGAGGTTAAATAGATTGAATATAGACTAAAATCGAGGTAAAGAGATAAATTATAATTTTGTAATGAATACTAATTTGCAATATGAATATTTACTAGCAATATGAATAATTGATTAATTAATTAATTAGCAATATGAATTATAATTAGCATGAACATGAATGATCCGGATTGAACTGAAATGGTCCAGGTTGAACCGAGATGATCAAAGAGGATCCCAAATTAATCATGAATATTCATATTACTAATTAATATTCATTACAAAAAAGTTATCATTTATAAATCTCTTACAAATTACAAGTATATATTCAATATATTTAACCCCATTGGCCGCCCATACAATGTTCGGTATAAGTACTAGTAACAACGCCTACCGACACGGTAATTCACTGGCGATGATATATATCTCTCGTCTATTGTTTATGGTCCAATCAAAGCCATCGACACGGATGGCACACTTCTCGTCCAATCAATATGAGCGTATGAAAATATCGTTTGGCTTATCCCGTTTGAAAATTATATCAAAAAAGGTTCTCTGTGCCATGTGACACTCGGAGCCATAAATACAGCGTACCAATCTCGGCCCTATATACTTGTTCGCCTTGGCGAACAACAAGCAAAAAAGACACCTTGTACAAATAAACCAATTCAATTGCCAGAAAGGACGAATGCGTGGACGCTTTATTTCTTTCTGATGTATCCCTTATCACAAAAATTTATATTCGTGTACATCATGTATACATTGTCTACGTATCCCGTTAAAATTGCATAAAGAAAAACCCTGCCCGTAATTGTTTTCGATGACGCCATATTAAAGTAGAAGGCGTTGATCGATTGGGGTATACCCGCTAGTCATAAGGGTCGCTAGTCATAACGTGTATTTTCCAATACCACGAGTGCGCTAGTCATAAAAGTATCTTAGGGTTAGGGTTAGGTTTAGGCTAGCGTTAGGGTAGGTTTAGAGTTAGGTTTAAGGTTAGGGTTAGGGTTAGGGTTAGGGTTAGGGTTAGGGTTAGGGTTAGGGTTAGGGTTAGGGTTAGGGTTAGGGTTAGGGTTAGGGTTAGGGTTAGGGTTAGGGTTAGGGTTAGGGTTAGGGTAGGGTATGGTATGGTAGGGTTCGGGTTAGGGTAGGATTAGGGTTAGGGTTAGGATTAGGGTTTATGACTAGCGACCCTTATGACTAGTGACCCTTATGACTAGCGACCCTTATGACTAGCGAGTTTGACCCGATCGATTATCCCCGCATATTTATCCAATCAGACATGTTAGACGACGTACATGACTCTGTTATGCGGCATTGCACTTAAACATACCCTGATCTGATACTCGCTGTTCCCGGTCAAACCAGTTATGGTTGTCGCCACAGAGAATTCTTCGGTGAAGACCATCATGAACTGCTTGCCTTCCATCATATTAGAGGACATCATCTGATATTCTATCCGGTATGACTTGATGACGCCATTGAGATTATATGGCTTTTCTGTCTCCACTAATAAGGTGATTGATGTCAGATTGGTGTCAAGTGGTGCGGGCTTATTAGGTGCTGGTGGAACTATACGATAGAAAAGTGTTTCGTGCCAAAATATCAAACTGAGCAACATCAAATATTTCGAGACAAATATATCATTCAATTTGGATGCCATTGAATTTGAAGGTACATTCATCAGTCACCATGGTGATTTCAAAACAACATTTCTTTTGTTCATGTGCTTCAAAACCATAGCTTATATATGGCACATTGTACACTGAACGACACCTCAATTTGACAACATTTCAATAATTGCCAGAACATTTTCACTATATTTTTATAAAGTTAGAAAAATTGCAGTAATGAAATGTCCTAGGTGATACTTGCGAGCCTAATTTGTAAAGTTAATTTGAAAAGATAGCAGTCGGTTGAGGTGATTTGATTATTGAATACATCCAGGCCTAGCAGAATCATCAAAGTTAAAGATCGGGGGGGGGGGGGGGTCATTGGATTTTTTGGTTTTGTTTATAAATAGAACTCACTCACCTTCTTCAGCGGTAAAGCAATTCAAAGATTCACTGAAGCCACTCTCGCGACCAGCATCAGTAGCTGCACGAACACGAAATGTATACTCCTTGTATGTTTCTAAATTCCCTATGGTGGTTTCATTTGTAGTCGTTATCATGCTTTTTTCCGTACTGTTGTCATCATTGAGTCTATAGTACACCGTATATTGTAAGGCAGAGCTTCTTTTGCTGCAGCGCATTTGCTCTCCACTGGGTTCCTGTAACATTTTGATATTATAATGTGTTTAAAAAAGGTTAAAAACTTACTCAGGGAACATAAATATACAAGTTTCTGTTGACCTTATCGGTGCAGAGTAATATATTGAAACAAAAACTGTTTAGTTGCTTTTTATTGTGTACCAGTAGGGATACAAGGATTTATAGGAAGAGAAATATCATGAATATAATAATGTCATGCTTTTTGATATAGGCCTAAGTGTTGTACCCTTAGCGCCCTAACGACACGCACAATTTGCTTGTCTGGTTGTTCCGGTGTTTCTAGAACTGTTTTGATCAACTGATCGTATGTATGGGTAAGTTGAGAAGCCCCAACCCCAATAAAACTGAGAACTCTTTGGCTCACCCAAATTCCTGTAATGAACGTACGGTAGTTCTAAATATGAGGGATACAGTTCGGCACTCGATCGAGCGAGTACCCAGAACAAGACATTGCCAGGGGAAAAAATCACACGTGCTGTCCAAGGAAGGCTTTAACATCAGAATAATTTAACTTAAATCATCGATTTATAATAATATAATACACATTGATGTTGTAGTTCGCCCTCTTTCGGTTCAATTATTATGCCAGTCCAACAAGCAACATGTTGGGATTAGGGAGGGGAGGGTCGCCATGTTTGATCGCCCAGTGGTGATTCTCGCTGTGTGTCTGGGACCAGCTACAATTGATTTCCGGTACCTCTCGTCCCCTCGGGCTCGGGGGAGGGGAGCAGTCAACTATTTACACTGTAAGCATATGTGACCACACTGAAAACCTAAATTGGTCAGCCTGACTAACTTAAGCTAGTCCAGATGGTGCTCATTTTGACAAGCTTTAGCCTAGTCCAGCATTGCTGGACTAGCTTTACGTTAGTCGCTCGACTAGCTTGATGTTAGTCCGTCATAAGCTGGACTAGTTTAGGCTAGTCGCTGTACTAGTTTAGGCTAGTCGCTCGACTAGATTTATTTTAGTCCAGATGGTGTCCATTTCATCTAACGTAAGGATAGTCAAGCTAGCTTGACTTACGTAAGGTTAGTCCGGCTTTGCTCGACTATCATATAATAGATCCCGCCTGACTCAAATTGTTCACGTTGCGTAGCAGAACTTGGTTTCGCCACGGGTGATTGCTCTGCTGTCTGTTCAATAGCACTCGTATTGACCATGTTGTTGGCGGGGCTGCTGGCTACAGTGTTAGCTGTAGTGGACTGGTCAGCCATGGCTGACCCGTTAGCGTTCGACATGCCCGCGCTACCGTCGTTCTTTACAGTTAGTTTTTTTCCTACTCCGAGTCGTCATTCCAAACAAAATGTAGCGTAAAATAGTCTACAGATATTGGCAAACACTATGATGTACACAATATGGCCACACAATTAAATAACTACGGCAAATTACGTCTGGATTGCTAGCAAAACCGAACCGGCCATTGATATTTTATCTCAGTGCCTTGACTAACCTAAAGCTAGTCCAGCCAGCTTGACTATTAATCTAAAGCTAGTCAAGCCAGCTTGTCTAATAAGCTAGTCCAGCCACAGACTGGTCCAGCAGAACAAATCAAGCTAGTCAGGCTGAGCCGGACTGACCTTAAGCTAGTCAAGTCGGTCATAACCTATTCAGCAGGCTTGACTAACCCGCTTAACTAGTTTAAGCTAATCCAGCAGGCTTGACTAACCTGTTCGACTAGTTTAAAGTTAGTCCAGCCTTTGTCTGACTAGTTTAAGTTTTCAGTGCATAAACGCAGGTCATGGGGCGTTTTATGAGATCGGACGCATCAAGGGGTCTAAAATTGACGTTTTGAAAGAAAACGGGTATTTGTTTTTCAAATCCTGCCGATTTGTACGCGTTTAGGGGGTCAAATTGGTGAGAAAAACACGCAACATCCTCATTGTACGCAATTTGGCTTCAAAGAGGCAAAACGCGTTTAGGTGATGTTTGGAAAATCGTTAGTCACGTATGCTAACGGCCGGATTGTCAGGCGAAAACCGTGAGACAGACATAGTGAATGAAGGGGGAGGATAATGTTTGTGGATGCTCGTGTTTCCTGTGAAGATCTCATCCTTACCTTCCATTTCAATACTATCTGTTTTGGTGTATCCGTTGTTGCTACAAGTCCCTCAGGTGGCTCGGGTACTGTAACAAAATAAGATAATTACCTTCTCTCAGTATTGGTATCAATTAACCTTGTATTGTTATAGGCTTAAGAGGGTGTTTAGGAATGATTGGTCAGAAGTGTTACGATTCTTTTATAAACCAATTAAAAAATGGAAAATATAGTTTGGTAATCCTTCGCTGGAAATCAAAATAATATTATTATATTCTAGATAATGTTTCTATTGGAAGTCATTATTAGCAGATGATATTTACAAACAAAAGAAACACATGCAAGATATAGCTACACTGGTCACCATTGGTCACCATTAATCACAGAGACAATACTCGCTGTGTATCTGGAATTAGCTCATGGCTTGCTATCACTCGCCTGTGAATGGGTGCAAGACTAGTACCAGTTCTAGCACTTTAACTCACCATCAACATCCACACAGCCATCTCCCGTGGGACTTACTCCCGCCGTTTGGTGGTCATTCTCACAGTCGCAAGGCTCGTTGTTGTTACACATACACCTCTGAGTGCACAACTCACCGTAGTACCCAGCTGGGCATGGATCAGGGACTGTAGTAATGAAAAACAAACAAACATACAGACAAACAAACAAACAAAAACAACAACAAAAAAACAGAAAAAACCAACAACAAAAAACTACAGATGGTGATTTTGGCTTGACGTCATGAGTTTAAACATACTCACACGTCTTGACATTAAATATTCCAAAATATATAAATAACTGGATTATCGTAGGAGTAAGAAAGTCAACTGCAGTATAGTGCCATGCGGGGGTGTGGGGTTGAGGGTGAGGGTTTTAACCATTATATATACTTTAAGTTCTTACGCATGTTACCAGATTTTTTAAAAACTTGGCCGCCATCTTCTGATCTGATTATGGGTATTTCCACAGTAACCCAACACCAAATCCTGCTATATGTCGAACCATTTAACATGTTTAAGGAGAAAGTTAGCAATTGTGATTCTTTGATTTCATAATCTTAACATTTGCATTCCTTTCACTTGTAACAGAGAGATAGTTGGGGTAAATTTCAACCCGCTATCAAAGGTATATTATGTGATCTTTTCCAGGGGGCGCCCTCTATTCATGATTTTTTTTAGAAAGTAGATTTTCTTGCAGATTTACATTTCTGATCATAAATCATATTCTGAGTTACAGAGCCTTTAACAATTCTTTTGAAATTGAATAGGACCCGGTAATTTAAACTTTGTGCAATATCAGCATTAATTCAGGAAGTGCTCTGCAAGTTTTTGCAAAGGTTTGAAACACATTTGCACCCGTTAAACAAAGATGCTGAACGTTTGTTTTTGTATCATAATCAGTGGCGTAGCTAGGATTTTTTTCAGGCGGGGCAAGATTTCTAAAATGTTCGTAAAAGGTTGCCCCAATTTTTTTTTCAAGTCACTTACCTCGTGAATTTCACGTAAGTGGGGGTCGGGGGGGTTCAGGTCAAAACATTTCGCACAGTCCAAAACAAATCGCACTGTCAAAACAAATCGCAAAGTAAATGTACTATATGTACAATTTTGCCTTCTTTTTGGCTAATAACCTCGGTCTTTTTTCTCATTTTTTTCCTATTTACTTTTTTTCTCACCCCCCCTTTTTTTTTTAGGGGGTGAGGGCGGGGGCCCAAATTGAGTTTTTTCGTCAGGGGGGGGGGGCATTTCCCCCCCCCCCCCCCCCCCCCCCCTGAGCTACGCCACTGATCATAATTATTATACGGGGTTTATCATTCAGGTTTCTTGAAAAGTGATGATTCATTTGTTGTCATGTCGGGAATTCAAAACCCAAATTTGGTGATTTATGACGGCATAGCAATGGTCATAAAATAAAACCATGTAAGACTAGAGGTACTTCCATGATAAAACCGAAACATGCTATAAGGCTGGTAATTTCAGAACTAGTTTTCCTTGTGAATATTTAAACTGCATTTAAAAGTTGAAATTAAGTGCTACAAATAGCTTCCACAAGGCGAATATGCATTTCCAATACACCCGTGGTGTTGGTTTACTGTGAAAAGACCCATGTATGTGACCAATCACATCAAAAACTTCATGTTGTCGGCAAACACAGTTTTGAGATAGAGGCCAATATATTTGGTGAAATATAAAGAAAATGATTGAAAAAAATATGATTCTTCAATTCATATCTTGTGATTACAAAGTCTGATTACCTTCAACAGGGTATCATTTCAAAGCTTAAAATGTGCTCTTTCTATAACTCAGAATTGACTTGGCCCTTCAACTTGTCCATTGTGATATGACGGGTCACATATATGTTTCATTAACCCCCTGAGAACTACCGGCCGATTGGTCAGAAAGATGGATAAATCATTTATTGCACCAATGAGAGACATTGTTAGAATAATTGTATCCCTGATAAAGATGGGAGTGAAACATTTTACAAGCTGCATTTTAATTGGCTATTCATATGAGTACATCTTGTAATAAACCAATCAGATCCACTGTAAGCTAGACAGGTAGACCCCAGGGGTTAAGTCCCCTTACCTTGACAGTTCCCTCCTTTCCATCCTGACATGCATTCAAAACCAGGCTGACATTCCCCCGTGTCAAGTAAACAATCATTTGAACCAACACAATGGCATTGTTGTGTACAACCTGCTCCGAATGTACCTGGAAAACAAACTGATAAGAAAAGCAACACAGATATGTGAGTCAAATTAATCTTTAAAATTTAAATTGTAATAACAGGGTATATCTTGTAAGACGTCCGTCCCGTATGGAATAAACCGTGTACTACTATAACACATGTTAAATGTTATGAGCATGAGCACATCAGTTAGGGGGTGTCTAGCAAGATATTGCCTAAAAATAACCGTCGCCATAAAGCAAATTTATCATAATCTTTAAAATAATTGTAGAAAAAAGCTGTCTGAGAGAAAATTTATGACAAAAGTTTATTTGGACGATGGCCCGAGAATACTCTGTCACTCTTCTTGATATGACATTACGCTACAAGGCCCGCTTAGCAGCGCTATAAATTGCTGCCCTAAAAACCGGCAACAAATTTAAATATTCGCCTTCCATCAAAGCTGGTTGCTATTCTCACGGTCGCAATGATGTCACAGAATGGAATACTGGCACCTGATTGGTCAATTACGGCTGCTCCAAGATACTCCCTGGAGTGAAAGATTGCTTTACGGTGATGGGTGAAGTAAACAAAATCACACTTTATTGCAAACTTGCTCGTTATAAAAAGCTTCTTTGTTCAAAATATTACCAATAATAATGTTCTACAGCTCTGTCTCGAATGAAATTTAATGTATCGAGTCAAAAACAATTTATAAAAGACATATTTCCCAGCACTTAATCAATCGAATTTAAAACAAGCCCTCAACCTCTCAATCTGTATCGAAAGAAAGAACAATTGTTGCTGAAAAACTTTAACCGGAAATAATATCCTATAGTGCATTAGTGGTGTATAGCCTGAAAGATGGTGGACATGTAGAGGGACGTGGGTACCCAGTCTAGAGTTCAGCGTACTGAACTTCGCTACTCCCTCTTACCTGCCATGCAGTCCAGTCCTTTAAATCCCGCTTGACATGAGCACCCATACGGATCAGGTCGACAGAACAACGCACCCCGGCAGTTATTTGCATGTTTGTCCCGGCTTGAGCTACACGCCAGACCTCCGTCGTCTCCCCATCTGTTTCTTCCGTAAAATACTTCGCAGTATGTACCACCAAATCCCGGGGGACACACGCATGATCCGGTCTTGTCATCGCACATACCTCCATTGTAACATACAGGACACTCCTGATTGCACGATGGAGGACCCCACCATGATGACGGACATGCTGCATAGTGTTAATAATAATAAAGCATTTGTAATGCGCTATCAATCTACAATCATTATATTTGAGTATAATTCACTATTTTTTAAGCCAAAATGGTGGCAATATGGTTCTTTTATAATGGTAAACATTGATAGGAATGTCCTTGATGAAATGCAATGAAGAAAACGTAAAATGTATGTGATTATTGTTTTGAAAATTGCACACGAACAACATCGTTGTTATTTCAAAAAATGTGCTAAATTGTCCAAATTTTCAGTTTTCTCACGAAATAACAAAAATTCATAATTTAAAAAGTCGAAGAGGTATTTGAATGCGGTTTTCTGTTTTCAATGTGATTTGATATTGTCTTTCAGGTGTACCTTATTGGAAATAAAGATTGTCTGGTAAAGTGGTTTTTGAAAATTGGTCGAAACATTTTTGTTCCAAAAGGCGCTAACTCCACTCGTTTTCGAAAATAAGGAAAGACATAGGAAATACAGTGAAAATCAATAAATGAAATCAAACCAGTTTTTAAGGTTACATGTATATATCTTTCATGATCATATGGCAGAAAATTAGCATAATCAAAGAAGTGCAACATCCTCATTTTAAATTTGGGCATTCGTTTGGGATATGTTGTATTCGTTAGCGGTTCGTATAAGGGTTCGCAGAGGTGTGCTGGGGTATAATATTTGAATGTTCAACATTTGAGCGGGTGACAACTTAGTGATCAATACGCTATGTATACGTTGAACATTCGCCATGTGAACGTTTCGCGCGTCATGGTGTAGGTTGCTTCTTCGTCAGCTGCTGCTGTTGGATCAAAACGCTCAGAGGGGTTGAACGTATATGGCCGGAACGGGACGGGACGGGCTGGATTTGATTGATGCAGTGGCGTAACAGCCGGGGGGCAGGGGGGCACAGTGCCCCCCCTGAAGGTGCTCAGCAGGAAATTCAAACCTACCCACCAGGAAAAATGGGGGGAAGGGAAAAGAGGAAAAGAAGGGGGAAAGGGAAAGAAAAGAGAGAGAGAAAGGAAAAAGGGAGGAAAAAGAAAAAGGAAAAGGAGAAAAAAGGGCAAAGAAAGAAAATAAGAAAATGTCGCAGTACAAAAAGCACAAATTTGTTGACCGTGCGATTTTTTTTGACCGTGTTTTTTTGACCCTACCTTCCCCCCCCCCCCCCCCCCCCCCCCCCCCCCCCCCCCCCCCCCCCCCCCCCCCCCCCCCCCCCCCCCCCCCACCACACTTACGTGAAATTCACGAGGTGACTGACTGGGATAAAATTTGGGGCAACCTTTTACGAAAAATTCCGAGACGGAATTATTCTAACCAGGAATTTGTTTGGCTGTGCCCCCCTGACAATCAACCTCTGTTACGCCCCTGGATTGATGGATTGGATTTATGGATGTATGATCCAGATATACTTACCCCGTACGATAAGCCTCATTATAGCGTGCCTTCCTTGCTCACGCTCACCTTCGACATGGCACTCATGTATCCCTTCAAACGCTTTAGTAATATTAGCTATGCGTCGTGTACTACCCCGAACTTGTAAAAGCAGGTTATTGAACCGCCATTGAAGTATTGCATTTGGGTTCACGTTCACGAGTGTCATAGCGATGCGTACATTGTCGCCCACACTAACGGTCTTAGTTTGACTCTCTGGTTTAACGTTCGCTATATGGGAGAAAACAGTCATTAGTGGCGTATAAGTAAGATACAGTGTTGTTTAATCTTCTTGCGTTAAAATAAGTACAAACATGCCTATATTGGTTCAGTAATTCTTGAGATAAGACTTTGAAAGTTGGGAAAGCTTTCTGAAAATTCTGTTAAGTATATATTGTAAAACTAATAGCCACGTGGTAATTAAGATAAACATCACTTTACGTACAAAGTCACTTATACGTTATAAGTCATACGGATTAGTTTTTGGAGCGTTTTCTTACCATTTTGTGCCATTGTAATCGTGATCATCCTATGGGATATGCGACCTTTTGCAGCGCTGATGTAAAAGGCGCCAATTCTTTCTAACCCTACAGCGGCAAGCATATAGATCCTGTTAGATTTGCCCATCAGTCTTGTTACCCTGTACAAATCAGCGGACTCCTGTAATGTGTTCCCCGTGCCAGTATATGCTGCTCGTCCAAGCGTTATGGTGGCATCGACATCGTAACTCGATTTAAAGGCCCCAAAATGTTGATCCACGTTAGCACTAGGGGCATAGTCCAGAATTGGCCTTGCGTTAAAGCCGGTAACATCAAGAATGTTTCCTGTGAATTCAAAATAATTATAAACTGCTGAAAAAAGTTCGGAAATATTTTCAATCTTCAATTTTTCGTATATTATTTCATGATAACAAAAATATTCATATTATGTGTTTCGTATCAATGAATACCTGATGTGTTTCTGGCAGCCATTTTTGCTCGCTGTTGACAAAGCGACAACTCTTAAATGAATAGCTGGTGACTATACAAAGCGTGCACGTGCTCCTTTACCAATCAAACATATAACCCTTACTATAATGTCGCTTGGCAGCCATTTTCGCAGAGTCTCATCTGATCATTGCACAGCGACTTATCTGATTGTACAATGTACAGAAAGACGGTAACACAAAAGCGTACCCACGCTCACTTAAAAATCCAGTTAGAGTCTCATCTGACCATGGCACGGCGACTTATCTGAATGTACAATGTACAGACATACGGTAACACAAAAGCGTACCCACGCTCACTTAAAAACTCAGTCAGTGTCTCATCTGACCATGGCACGGCGACGTAATCTGATTGTACAATTATATACGGACAGACGGTAACACAAAAGCGTACCCACGCTCACTTAAAAATCCAGTCAGCGTCTCATGTGATCATTGCACAGACTTATCTGATTGTACAATGTAAAGACGCACGGTGAACACAAAACTTATCTGATTGTACAGGCAGACGGTGAACACATAACCATACCCACGCCCACTTACAGATCCCTCAAACTACCTACTTTAAGACCTGCCGTTTAGCAGCCATATTCCCAGAGACCCATGTGACCATTGCACGGCGAAACACCCGAGTGTACAGACGGTGAACACATTTATCGCGTGCCCACGCTCACTCACGAATCCCGCAAATATCTACTTTATATCCTGCCGTTTGGCAGCTATTTTTGCAGTCTAGCTCGTCCCTTATTAACACAGCGACGCCTTTGAGTAGACACGGGGGATCAATCTTACGCACATGGAAGCATACAAACCCGTATACAAGGCCTCTTATCCTAGGTGTACATCCCATATCTGGGGTTAACGACGTAAACCCGGAATAACGCGCGCGCCATATCTAAGAAAAAGCGGGCCTTATCCCTAGTTAACGCTCATTATCCGGTGTTGCGGAGCGTTATCTAGGGATAAGGCCAGCCTTGTCCTGCTTCCATATACGCATGCGTACTCACCTTGTCCACAATTATATCCACTATAGCCCGTTTTGCAGCCATTTTCGCATACTCCCGTCCGACCATCGCACGGCTTGTTGTTCATGCAGTGACACATCTGTGCGCAGGTGCTACCGTAATACCCCACTGGACATGGGTCGGGGACTACAAGTAAGGGAAACACAGACTATTATTATTATCGTTGCGAATGGAACACATTCGATATGATTCAGAAAGAAAGAAAAAATAATAATAATCTCTTAGGCCAAAAAAAGGTTTGTTTGCCTAAGGGGGAAGTGGGTCAGTCGGTTTTCTTCTTTTTTGCTATTCTATTCTAAAGCTTACCCGACACTCTTAAAGAAGAAAAAGTCGGCACATTTTTTTTCTCAATAACCTTTTTTCTTCTTATATGTTTGTTGTAACAGCATCATAACAAAAAAGCAGCCTAAAATCTCAGTGGAAGCATGCGTTGAACGCAAGGGTCACATGATTGCAGTAGTTTAAACCCTCAGACCATGTGCGATGTCCTGTTTTTCTCTACTTTGTGCTAGAATCTTGAATTTGCACCTCTTTGATGTTTACAAGGGATGATATGGGTATCGTCTAGTACATAACAGTTTGTTTATTTATTTGGCAGCTTCAGATAAAAATATCATTTAGGTCACGTTTGTGCAAACACATCTTGTTTGTTTTAGGCCTTACTAACATATTATTAAATGTTTTTGCTAATTAGTATGATTTAGTTAAATTGATGATTCAAAGCTATCCAAATATAATTTAAATTAACGATAGAGATTTTGTTGAAGTTTGCTTTACCAGATCAATGGCCAAGGCAGAGAAAAAATATTGTCTTTCTGGGGGGCGAGGGCACAAATGGGGGTTTTTTTCGTCAGGGGGGGGGGGGGGGCATTTGCCACCCAAGCCTTGCCCATGATTCCTTTCTGGGAACGCCGTTCCCGCGTTCCCGTGGATTTCGTAGCCCTGTAACAATATTGGCTATCGTTTGCATCCGGCAGGTATAGAGACGCTGGCCATCCAAGCAAAAAACAACATTTACCACTATATCTATGGGTAACTGTTAGTGTTAGCGCGCTTTAAATCTTAATCGTGTTAATTGACGGTACTAACAATTTGTAAAAAGCGAAATAACTAAACATTTTACACATTTAGTCATACGCTAAGATTTTTAGGGCGACAAAGTAGGTTTGGATAGGGCACTTTCAGAAAAGGAACTTTGACCGAGTGTGCAGCCGGATGTTTGGAAGTTTGAACCCTGACCCATGTATATGAAATGTTTTTCGCGATTTGGGACCCCAATTTATGTTCCTCAAAACGGCTGATTTGATTGTTTTCGTGATTTTCGTGAAACGGAACCGCGCGTTTAGTGATTTTCAATTTCAATACTACATATTTAGGATTTCTTGCAAAACGAGCGACCAGCCCTATCTTACCTTGACAGTTTCTGCCTTTCCAACCTGGCATGCATACAACACCAGGCTGACATTCCCCCGTGTCAAGTAGACAATCATTACCAACACAATGGCATTGTTGTGTACAACCCGCTCCGAACGCACCTGGACCACATTCTGATGAAAAACATATAAAATATAACAATAGCATTTCGCTATAAGAAGAAGAAAAAATGTAACAAGTCCATCGCTGACTAAAATATTAATTAATATACAATCAACTAACTAACTACAAATAAACACACACAGAGTGTTATTATAAAAGTATACCACGAGGTCCAATTTTGACATTTTAATTTACGCGAAGCGAAGCCGGGGGTAATGGGTAATCCAAACTGGAATCTTTCTCCATTAATTCCCCCATGACAAATTTGTTAAATATCATAATGGCTATGCTCACTGAAAACCTAAAAAGGTCGCCTGACTAACTTAAAGCTAGTCCAGATGGTGTCCATTTTGACTAGCTTTAGCCTAGTCAAGCACTGCTGGACTAGCTTTAAGCTCGACTAGCTTGATGTTAATTCGTCCTAAGCTGAACTAGTTTAGGCTAGTCGGTCGACTAGCTTTAAGTTAGTCCAAATGGTGTCTATTCGGACTAACGTAAGGTTTATAGTCAAACTAGCTTGACTAATATAGGGTTAGTCCGGCTTGCCTCGACTAACGTAAGGTTAGTCCAGCTCAAATCATTTAAAGTGCTCAACAAAAGAAAGTCGTACACTTTCTTTAGGTCATTTAAAGTAACTTTCGATTATGTTTTTACCAAACAGGCTAGATGAAATGTGGATGAACCTTTTAGGCACATTGATACCAAACATAACACATAGCAACAAAGATAAACCATGATTAGCGCCATTTAAAGAAAATTAGTCACATTTCAAAAGTCACATTTTCAATACACTACGCGGGAGGAAAATGGGTGTGTGTGAGGTTCACTCCGTG
Source organism: Ophiura sarsii (assembly GCA_035610835.1). Lineage (NCBI taxonomy): Eukaryota > Metazoa > Echinodermata > Ophiuroidea > Amphilepidida > Ophiuridae > Ophiura > Ophiura sarsii. The sequence goes on from CM069459.1 coordinate 36,528,128, forward strand.
TGTGACACTGTTATAACCAGGATTGACCGGCGGGCAATCGATCGCACAGTGTAGCCGTTTCTCCATTCCATAAAAATCCCTTTACATTCATATCCCTCACCCATGCATGACACTTTGGATTTGAATTAGCCCGCCCTTTGAGGGGAAATGCGCAGCGATCAACACGGGACGGATACGGCGTATGTGCTTGTTAACAATTGGTGTTTTCTTCCGCGTAGTGTATTGAAAATGTGACTTTTGAAAAGTGATTAATTTTTTTATAAATGGTGCTAATCTTGTTTTATTTTTGTTGTTAGGTGTTATGTTTGATATCAAAATGTGCCAAAAAGATTCATTCAAATGTCTATCTAGGCTGTTTGGTAAAAGAATAATTGAAAGTTACTTTAAATGACCTAAACAAAGTGTACGACTTGCTTTTGTTGAGCACTTTAGTAGATCCCGCCTGACTCAAATTGTTCACGTTGCGTAGCAGTACTTGGTTTTGCCACGGGTGATTGCTCTGCTGTCTGTTCAATAGCTCTCGTATTGATCATGTTAGCGTTCGAGATGCCCGCGCTACCGTCGTTCTTTACAGTTAGTTTTTCCTACTCCGAGTCGTTATTCCAAACAAAATGTAGCATTAAATAGTCTACAGATGTTGGCAAACACTATGATGTACATGTACACAATATGGCAACACAATGAAATAACTACGGCAAATTACGTCTGGATTGGCTAACAAAACCGGACCGGCGATGAAGTACGTCTTATCTGCATGCCGCCATTGATATTTTATTTCAGTGCCTTGACAAACCTAAAGCTTGTCTAATAAGCTAGTCCAGCCACAGACTAGTCCAGCAGAACAAATCAAGCTAGTCAGGCTGAGCCGGACTAACCTTAAGTTATAGTCAAGTTCCAGCAGGCTTGACCAACCTGCTTGACTAGTTTAAAGTTAGTCCAGCCTGTGTCTGACTAGTTTAAGTTTTCAGTGGCCTATCGTTATATAACGGAAAATAATCTTACCTGTCATGCAATCTAGTCCTTTAAATCCCGCCATACATGAGCACCCATACGGATCTGGACGGCAGAACAACGCCCCCTGGCACGCATATGCATGATTATCCAGATCCCTACCACATGTAAGCCCACCATCATCACCCCATCTATTTCTTCCATAGAATAATTCACAGTTATCACCGCCAAATCCAGGGGGACACACGCAAGCTGCGTGCAGTTCATCGCATACACCCCCGTTGTAGCACACTGGGCACTTAAGGGCGCATGACAGACCTGCCCATGATGGGGGGCATTCTGAAATGTGTGAAGAATGGGAATATCTTTTGTTAAATATCAACCACGGCGCGAGGTTTTTCCCAAACATCACTATTCACCAGCGACGTCATTAGGCCTTTATAATTCCCTGAGGACTGGATCGTGTACCTTTAATACTCTGTTTATCTAACTCGGTGCAGTGACGTTAGAGCGTATTCGAGTGTTGTGCACATGCGCGAGTGCTTGGAGTCACTAGATACGATATGAAGTTGTTGCACAGTGTTGGATGAATCAAAGATTTTCTAGTGCAAGGATGATAATTTCTATTGAAATGTCGTTAAGAACTGATACTATGTGTGTTTCATATAGCACTGTCATGTCATACCTAGTCACTAGGTATGACATGGCATGTTTCAAAAGAGCGGTGAGATAGTATAGGCATTGGTAGTCTCTTGCGACAACAGCATGGCCCTTGTAGAAGTTGTTGTGACACAAATCTTACGTTAAAACGAGATGGCACGTGTGAAAGTAGTAAATACTTCTAACAATTTCCACATTATAACAATTATCACATACATTCACCGTGTCCGATTGATTTTATTACTTACCTGCTCAAAATTAAAAAAACGTTCGGAAATTTATTTTTAATCGCCAATTTGTCAAATGTTTCGTAATATATTCATATTGTGTTTCATAGCAATGCAAAGCTGATGTGTTTTTCTTTCCAACGACCTCATTCGAAGCAATTATTCGTAGCAGTGCTTAGCCATCTGCTTGTGAATGTGGGAAGGTCTAGCCATTCAAAATAAGCCAAATTCACCACTATTTCGTGATCAAAACTCTGCAATGAAGTGTTACATTGACAGCTACACTGTAAAAACCTTTAAACAACACCAGTTGTTTAAATACCGTGATTAAACGAATGTTTAAATACGCAAAACTTAAGTAGGGTACGTATATTTAATAATGACTTGTTTTTGAGTTATTTCTGAAACACACATAGCTTCACATAAGTATCCCTGTTACTAGAAATTCATTGGATGAATAAAGGTAGACTATGGCTGTTATGGTCTGATAGACTATTCGTCAAAACCATCGAATTTATTTGGCGATCATCTTGATCGGGATTTAAGTACAGTATATGAATCAGATTGCACGTAACACAACGCTATCACTGGTGAATAATTTCCCAGGGTCTTAGCATCGTTTTAGTCAATTCACGTAATGTCGTCTTTGAGAGATGGAAATTAAACTGCCGAAATTGAATGGGGCCAATGCTGTAGTTATGTGTGTCGGCATCGACCAATCAGTGGGCCATATCACATCAGTAACCATATGTTTTTAGCCGAAGATTTGCCGAAATTGAATGACAGTCCTAACAGAGCAGAGAAAATTATCTCCGTTTAATCATGATGAACTCGATGGTCGTTTGCAAATTTTCTCTGCTCTGTTAGGACTGTCATTCGGGTAAGCTTTAGAATACCCCACCACTGTGTAAGTGTATGGGTCGTTCTTTAAAAGCCCACATTGAAGACATGCAGTGGCAGTGGTAGGGTATACTAAAAGAACTCCCCTGATAAAGTCGGGAGTGCTCGGACACAACAATTGAGGAACCTAACCTTGAGGAATACCATTTTTCAATTGCAAGATAAGGACTGAAATTACGGTATTGATGAATATACGATTGAGAGGCATACTTACTTCGCACTATCAGCCTCATAATAGCCTGTTTGCCAGTTTCACGATCACCAACGACATAGCACTCATATATCCCTTCATCCGTTTCCGTGACGTCATTTATTTGTAGTGCGCTATCCCGCCATGAATCCTGCACGACGCCATTGAATCGCCACTGAAGTTCCGACGATTGGTTCATAGGTGTCATGGTTAAGGTCACATCTTGGCCCAATATAACTGTTTTAGTTTGGCTCTCTGGTTTGACAGTGGCTGTCGAAATAGAGTGATAATATTAAATAAAGGATGTTGATGTAATTTCATAGAACTCCCATTTACCGCGTTCTGGTAAAAAGCAGCAAAGATTTCCACTGCGTCAAATCAAAAGCCATTTTGTATGATTAGCATTATAAGTAAACCACTCCCATGGCTCTTAAATGGGACACTGCGTATAATCGGAAGAAAAAAGTTGAAATGCAAAACCTGCTATTGATTGCGTCAGTCTGCAATGACCAAACAAGTAATTAGAGAATAATGACTGCGTAACAACTGTTTTCGTGAATTTGTTTTGATATCAGAGGTTTTTGTTCTGGTCTGAGGAATTGTCCCGAAGGGGCGCAGCCCTGAGGGACAATTCCGAATGACCAGAACAACAATCGAGGATTTCAAAACAAATTCACGAAAACAGTTGTTTAGCAGTCATTCATTCATTACTGAAAAAGATGCATATTTATCCAAATCGTTGATTTGTACCGATATAATTGCGCTAATAATTAATAAGTTGTCTGTGCCTAGTATAGGATCAGTAAACCTTGAAATAGACTTTCGAAGTTGGGAAAGATCTGAAAAATCTGTTTAGTATAAAATGGTAAAATTAATAACCGCGTGGAAAGGGTAAGGAATCAAAGAAGATTTTGTGACAAATTCAGCATGCGTCAGTTTCATAACATGATCGATCGGGGGTTTTCTATCTCCACGGTCTAATGTTTTTACAATGAAAAAGTTAGGAAAGATTTCTGAAGAAGAAAAATCTGTTTTGTGTGCAGTGAAAGCGTTAGGCATCACAACTAGTACGTATGACACGTTACGTATAAGGGACTTGTACGTAAGACTTTTACGACAGGCACCAAAATAATGGTTTGCATTACCAGACATACAAGCACCAATCAAAATAACCGGAGATCAATATGATATGCAATTGGATCTGCACCTAGCACAAAAGGACCCATCGTTTTAACGCCGTTTCCGGTTACAACCGCAACTGTACACAAGTGAACACACAATGCTATATTAACCATTGATTTTACTGTGCAATGAAAGTCTTACGGCATCACTGCACAACTAGTACGTGTGACACGTTACGTATAAGTGACTTATACGTTAGACTTTTACGACAGGCACCAAAGTAATGGTTTGCATTACCAGACATACAAGCACTAATGAAATACATCTAAAGGGTTCAACAAAAGAAAGTATACCACTTTGTTTATGTCATTTTGAGTAACATTCAATTTTTTTTGACCAAACAGACCATTTAAAGAAAACTTTCTAATTTTCAAAAGTCTCATTTCCAATACACAGCACGAGAAAAAATGACCAATTGTTAACACACACATATGCCGTATTGACTGCCATGCACCATAATGTCAGAATTAAATATCCCGTACATGTCGTACGACCCAACTCATTTGCACTGTGCGATCGATAGCCCCGTCAATCTTGGCTATACACACACAGAGAGAGGCCCCAATTTGTCCTTTCTTCTCGTGCTGTGTATTGGAAATGAGACTTTTGAAAATAGGATTTTTTTTCTTTAAATGGTGCTAATCATGGTTTATCTTTGTTGTTAGGGGGCAAATTTAGTATCAAATTATGCCTAAAAGATTCATCAAAACGCCTACTTAGCCTGTTTGGTCAAAAAATATTGAATGTTACTCAAAATGGCATAAACAAAGTTGTATACTTTCTTTTGTTGAACCTTTTATATGACGAGCGTATCATGTCATGAGAAATATTTGGATTGCTCTCAGTACAATGCTTGCTATACGTCTGTAGTGTCAAGTCCAAAATATTACATTGGCGCGCCTGTCGTATAAGTCATGTATACATATGAGTAATACGTACTGGCTTTACATTGCGAATTTATCACATTGATAATCTAGGGTCTTTAAAGCAAGCTTGCACTTCAGTTCTCCATTAATTAAAGACCCTATTATTTTTCTTGAATATCACAAAATGATATTAATAATTTGAAAAAAGTTGGATCCTATCTAAAATTGAAATTGTTCTGATATTTATCATACAAAAAAGTGACGGTCAGATGACCCTAAAGCATGTTAAACAAGCATGTGTCAATGTTCATCTTTTGGAAAAAATCCTTTTGGGGCATTGCAGTGACTCAAAGTATCATTCTAACGACTGCGCACAAAATATATGTTTTATCAGGTTCTAAAAACATACGGTATTCAAATTTATTACACCTCATAAATATTCATGAACTAATCATGGCAATTCATTGGCCAATTCCTATCACAAGTACTATTTCCCTAGGGAAATAGTTTTTGACTATTTCCCTACAACCTCATCCCCAGAGTCACAGTGAGGTGTAATAAAACAAATACTACATGGTATGATCGGGTCAATAGGGCACACTATTTTCCTTCGGTACTGGCTACTGGCTACGGGCCTATCACCCCTCACCCTTCGGGTTCGGGGTGATAGGCCCGTAGCCAGTACCTCGGGAAAATAGTTTGCTCTATTTCCCCTCTACCATGTAGTATTTGTATATAATCTTACCATTTGTGCTCATAGTGATAGTGATTATATTATGCTGTATGCCATCTTTTGTAGCGTTGATTAAAAAAGCACCAATGCTGCCAAATTTGAAAGGGAAAACCTTTGGCTTCAACCACAGTCTGTACGCTCTTCCATATATAGCTGTTTCATAAAATACCACTTCGGGTGTCTCGGTGAGCGTTACAGATTCCCACCCCAAGATATTACCGGAAACCACTGCTCTTTCAAATACAGGCGATATGATAGCATCAATATCGTTTCCCGATCTGTAACCTCCAAAAAATGTTTCCTCACAATATCCGTGCCAATGAGTTGAGTGATAGTATGTCTCATAGCATACAATAGTTGGTTTCAAGTTAAATACGGTCACATCCAGTATCCGGATCCCTATATTAAAAAGAGGAGAAAAGAAATAAGAAAACCATTGTTAATCTCGAGGTCAATCTTAATGACAATGATAATTGTATAATTTTTCAGTAAATATAGGGTGTGTTGAATTCTAAAATGTCAATCGACCTCAACGGAACATCTACCTTTAATAATAAAGAAGAAAAGGGAACATTTCGGGCCAGGGGAGGAGATGGGAGGGGGGGGGGGGGGAGGTGTAGTCGACCATTGTACTGTAGGCATGTGTAACCACAAAAAACGCGTAATAAAGGATGTTTTTGAAATATGCGTGCGTGGTGTGTTACGCGAGTGACGCGTTAATTTGAAAATTAAAGGGTCTAATTTAGGAATAGTTTACACGAAAAAACCACGCAAAAGCCTCATATTATGGTGAATTTTGGCTAGAGACATGGCAGAGGAAATACGGGTTTAGGCCCTGTCTGGATCATTCGTGTGTATTAATGGAATAATAGTTTACTGACCCCCCCCCCCCCCCCACCCCGTCCGATTACATGCAGTTTTAACAACTGCTACATTTACTTCCTTAAACATACCCCCTCAATTTAAAATGTATCAAGGTGAATAACCTTTAAAACATATCGTATTAAAAGTACACCATAATTCCTGTTAATGCAGGGCAACAGATAAGTTCAGAGTGTTGATATCCTAGTCAAAAAAGATGTTAAAGACACCACCATAATGCATTGCGGTTTTTTTCAAAATGCCCTAATTCTGGTCTCTAATTTGTCTCAGTTCCCATAGACATATAATAATAATAGTGGATATTTATATGCAAACAATAATTGCTTGGCTTCAAAGCGCGTTCATCGTTGGAGCTATTTATAGGTTCTAGTTTTCATCAATGAATAAATTAGTTATCAGTGTTACTTTTTCTTATTTCTAAAACTTAAGAGCTCGACAAATGCATCGTGTCGGAAAAGCTTTAGTTGGTTGGCGTTCGCGCAATGCATTGTGGCAATACCAATCAATCACTGTTGCAAAGCGTTCCTTTTGACCAACAATTCATGATAAAACTGGAACAATGACAATGTACATGACTTGGTTAAAATGAATACATACAGGGTGTCTCAAAATGATTTATACCGGGAAAGGTAGGTCTACATTTATTTAGCTATGAATACCACTGTTATTGGTCAAAGTGCTTTTGATTCCAACATGCACATATATTTAGCTTTCTTATGAATTTTGAATTTTAAAAAACGGACCTTTCTGACAGAATATATGTTTTCTTTTGTAAAAGTGGTGAATTCCAAGTTTGACCAAAAATACCTATTTTGAAAAAATAGAAACTTATAAAATCATTGACCATGTTTGGCATAATGCTAGATTTCAATGATATATTACATATGGACTGTAATATTTCACTATGAGTTGAACAAATGTTGAACAAATTTCTGAATTCCTTCTCATTAATAAATTCATGTTTCCTGCATTTTCTGTTCATTCCATTCCATGAAAATATGTGCCTATGTTGAATACTCATACCAATTTCCCATTGAATATAGCTTAATGAATAATTTATCAATCTTATTATAGCCTATACAATCCAATCGTATGCAGTGTGTCAATAACCTTTGCAATCGTTTGTCAATGGATCCACTCGAGTGAAACTAATCCCAAATTGGTCTTAATCTTTAATCTTTCCCAGATATTGAGAATTGATCTCTTTATTCATATTTAAAAATAGAATATTTAAGAGGGAATTTTAAAGCTTTTATTTAAAACCGTGAATTTCGTATTATAATGAAAACCATCTCAATTCCATAGATACATTCTCATTTCACCCACAAGAAATGGGCATACTACAAAGTCATATTCATTTTATCATTACTTAGTATCATTTTTAAAGCTAATTTCACTCTTACATTAACTGAATAATATCAAATAAAACATTTTAATTCACTGAATATTGTTACGTATAAGTGGTTTCACTATAAACTATGATGCCTCAAAAAAATCTCAAATTTGTTTAAACTAATTTGTAAGAACTTGTCATCAATTTGCAAATCTAGAATACCAAAAAGCTAACAGAGTAGTTCAATGGGTTCCCAGTGTTTACTGTAAATTTGTAGCATGCAAGGTGTCCAATGACTTTTGGGTGCTAATGTAGTGTTTGTTGATGAAATTAACAGGGTAAGTAGAAAGCATGTTCCCAATATATCGCAGGCATTAGGTTTGGATTGTAATGTTGTTTCTATATTGTGAGATAGGCTTTTTTAATCTGTCAAGCTTTCGTCAGGATTAGCTCTGACTTCTTCAGGACCAAATTATTATAATATTGAACAAAACATAGAGATTGCCACGTCTCTTGTTATCATCATTTGGGCTGCCCCTTGCCCGATGATTTGAGAGTAGGTGCCCTTTCCTACTTGTGAAAGAATTGGTTGTTTCTATATTTTATTAATTTTTCAAACCCTGTGTAAATCATTCTGGGACACCCTGTATTGAATAATTCAATAGCAGTTTACAATATGTAGCCCAATTGGGCTTCTAATTCATATGATAGCAATACTGCTAACAACCGATACCATTAAACCATTGTTTAAACAAGGATATCCGAGTAAGCTTTTACATTGCTCAATTCAACGCGGCTGGCTAATAGTTATACCATTATACAAAACAGATTTATCAGAAACCCGTCCCAATTCTCAAAGTCTATCTCAAGAATTATTGAACCAATACCAGACATGTGTGTTCTTATTTCAATGCATTCTCATGGTGATTCCAAATAATATGATAATGAGACTAAATATTTTTTGAACATTTGTATATTGATGATCCTGGAAAACGGAGCGGAGCTTCTTACTACTGCGTGGGTTCCGTGGAGCTGAATTTGGATTTTTAGATGCATTATGAGGCCATTTGCTGTCCATTTTGAAACGGAAAATTGCTGAATGTTATCACTAATATTTTGAAAGATTAATGAACATTTGTATTTTAGGAGCGATGCGCAACTCAATTTTAATTTCAACACTGAATGTATTATTTGCGAAAATAACCGTTAACAATCTTCTCAATAAACTTAGATGCGCATTGAGGTCATATCGACAAGACTATCACTACAACCATGCTAAGAAGTTGTTTTGGGCTAGGGAAAACAGTTGTTTAAAAATGCGCGATTTTTTTTGTTTGTTTTATTGCAAAATTGCCTGAAGTTTAAGATAATTTCATGTATTTATGACACTAAAAGTCAATCTTGTTTGATCAATTTCCGTATATATTAAGTAGTTCCAATACCATGGTACAAGTGGCTCGATTGTAATATATATACAAGACCGCCGGTTGACCGGATACGTGAAAAAATCGAATATGTGATGTGAAAAATTATTAACTGTTGACATATGAGTTAGACCAATTATTCATTGGGAAAAAGTGATTTTACATTTTATGAAACTGAAACTGAGTGACTAAAGTTTGTCTTTGTTTCGATTTAGAAAATGTGTCACAATAGCGAATCATGATTTGTATTATGATTGTATTATGGTTGCAAATGACCGCAATTTTTTTTTTAAAAACTTGTTGTTATTCTTTTTGAGAATAAAACTCTACAGAAAAGTAAATGCATGGACACAGCTTGTGACGTCCGGATAACAGAGTAATCCGAAAAATCGGGGGACGGATAACCGGGGTCGGACTGTACCTTATTATACAGTTCTAAATAACCAATTGGAACGCAATAAAATGCAAATGAAAGCTTATTTACTCAGCTTTCATAATACATCAAGATTATACCCGTGTGTTCCTGTCCTTTTAAGATATCTTATGTGCCCGGAGTGTTAACATTTTTTTGGGTCACCCTGTATACTATGGTCAAAGTTATACCTATTTATACAATGTATAAGTGGCTTGGAAAGTGCACTTTAGGCCCGACTTTAGGTCACAGATCACACAATACTGGCACATGACATTTGCCAGTATAACTGTGTACCAGTATCAAACGATTATGGGTGTTCCAGTATTGGACGATACAGTCCAGAAACTTGGACCTAAGTCCTGAAGTACACCTTTTCCAGTGGCTCTAATTCCGGTACACAATCAGCGTGTTTTTATTAAGCAAACCGGCTTTTACCCGTCTTATAAAAAGCAGGATAAAAGCCGGTTGCTCGTGTGAGAGACGTGTTTTTATTGCAGTACGATAAACAAACTTGCCGGCTGCCGCTGACCTCATTATAATAAATGCCAGTGAAAGGTCGTAAGCAGGTCACTCGCGATGCATTGTGGTATTGACAGTAGCAAAATGGCGTCTGCCGTACGACATTTACAGTGCGCTAGTCTGATGTACCCATTTCCGCTTACCATCGGCAAACGCGCTGAGCTGGAACCGTGCGTGTTTATACTGACGAAAGACTGCTTTTCCTAACCGGTTTCAACCGCTATTATCCTTGGTTTCGAAGGATAAAAGGCATCTAAAATCCAGGAGAAAAAAACCGGTATGAGCGGGCAAATGCCGGTGGTGGTGTGTTTTTACTGGGGGATTTTAATCCGTTAGCAGTCATATGCCTGCTTTTATTCTTCAGTAAAAACACGCTGAATGGCTCCAACTCTATACTACAGCTAATACAGAAGGGGAGCTACAGCTATTTGAAGCATGGGGACCAGTGGTGCCGCCGGAAGGGGTGCCGCCTGTACAAACTCAATGAGGATAATCCCATGCTTTGTTCTTATAACAATAACTAGTCATTCCCTGATGTTACAAACACCATTTTGGTCCCATTTTAAAGGATATTTAGTAGTCTTTCAGTATGTGATTCAACAAACTTGTCAACTATTTGTAACAACTAATTAATTATGGATAAGACCATGATCATCAGCTTTCTTCATATTCGCTACACAGTCAACATGAATAATCAGCCTCAATTTACCGGATTTATAAAAATGACTATAACAGAAAATGTTTCAACCTATGATTGCAAAAGTATACATTTTAGGAAAGCTTGTAGCTAGAGGAAATCAGAAAAGCAGTTTAGATCAGGGAAGGGTGCATCCTTAAAAAATATTTCTGAAAATTCTCAAAATATATAATATACAAATTTGAGATATTCATTAGCCGGTATAATTACCTTACCGACGTAGTATCCTTTGACAATTATATATCATCTGGTAATTTCATGAGGAATTTAAATATGTAAAGTAAATAATGATAGGGGTAGGTATAAAAAATATATGGATCTCAAATTAAAGATTTAAAAAATCTGATATTTTTCCGAACATTGTGAAGCATACCATTTTAGTCCTTGGTCGTACTAAAATTTCACTATGGCATATTTGGATTCCTCATACAATTTTCTTCAGAAAATGTATACTTTTACTACCTGAGGGGGGTGTACAAGCAAATATAAATGTGTAAAATTAAAATCAAGGAGGCGAGTTCAAAACACATGGCCTAAACCTTCGATAATATTTTCCCCAAATTTACATAAAAAAATCTTTGCTTGAAAAATATTACATGTTTTAATCTAATAGGAAACCGCAATTTTGGTACAAGTTCACCTCACCTATATAACTTTGTTCAAACACAACATTCAAACGAAATTTCCGATTTCGGTCAAATAAAAAGCATTTTGACGTTAACATTTTACTGCATATGGTGATTGCAATATCTTATGTTGCCTTACCTAGCCAAAAACACATATCCCCCGACCACCCCCCCCCCCCCCCCCCTTAATACAATTGTGACGCATGTCGTGTAGTTCTTGAAGAGTGATTGGGTTGAACGAGAATGAGTTAAGTGGGCTATTAGAAAGGTGAGCGGTGAAGGGGTTGTCCGCTGGGGGGATTTTATTAGCCAGATTTGTTCCAAGGTTGGTGAAAATAATAGTCATTAAATGTGTTAGTAATATCATCGGGATCAGTGAAGGTTGTGTAGCTGTGAGTGAGGTGATCCTGTAATGTGTTGAATTTGTGTTTCCGGCCAATGGTTGTGTTCAGGAACTTCCATGTTTTTGTAAAACCGTGCTTGAGTTTGTGAAGTTGGTCAGTATTATATGTCTTCTTTGCAAGTCGAATAATGTGAGTTAGTTTGTTTTAGTACCTATTATACCTCTCAATATACAATGTACAGTAGGCTCAAATTACAAATACAATGTAAAAGTGGCCCAGATTTCATAAACGATGTACAAGTGCCTCAAATTCCATATACAATGTACAAATGGTCAAAAAAGTCCATATACAGTGTACAAGTGGCTCAAATTCCATATACAATGTAAAAGAGGCTCAAAATGCATATACAATGTACAAGTTGTTCAAATTCCATATACAATGTACAAGTGGCTCAAATTCCATATACAATGTACAAAAGGCTCAAAATTCATATACAATGTACAAGTTGTTCAAATTCCAGATACAATGTACAAGTGGCTCAAATTCCATGCACAATGTGCAAGTGGCTCAAATTACATACACAATGTACAATTGGTTCAAATTAAATATACAATGTACAAGTTGTTGAAATTCCGTATACAATGTACAAGTGCCTCAAATTCCTTACACAATGTACAATTGGCTCAAATTCCATATACGATGAACAAGTACCTCAAATTCCATATACAATGTACAAGTGCCTCACATTTCATATACAATGTACAAGTGGCTCAAATTCCATATACAATGTACAAGTGCCTCAAATTCTATATACAATGTTCAAGAGGCTCTAATTCTATATACAATGTACAAGAGGCTCAAATTCCTAAACAATGTACAAGTGGCTCAAATTCCATATACAATGTACAAGTGGCTCAACTTCCATATACAATATACAAGTGGCTCAAATTCCATATACAATGTACAAGTGCCTAAAATTACATATACAATGTAGGCCTACAAGTGGCTCAAATTCCATATACAAGGTAGGCCTACAAGTGCCTTATATTCTATATACAAATTTCAAGAGGCCCAAATTCCATATACAATGTACAAGTGGCTCAAATTCCATATACAATGTACAAGTGGCTCAAATTCCATATACAATGTACAAGTGGCTAAAATTTCATACACTCTACAAGTGGCTCCAATAACATATACACTCTACAAGTGGCTCCAATTAAAAAAGATAGTTAAAGATAAGTGACCCGATTTCGGCCACATTTTAAAATGAAAACGCACCAATGTCAAATGAATCTCACTAACGTCAGCCTGAAGATGAAAGGAAATAATTGATTGCCGACAATTTGGAACCCGGTCGTATATTTTAACGGAATAAATCGTATTGAAAACTGGAAACCGTCGTTGGTTACGTCACAGCACAAGGCTGCTGTTAGTGGGTTTAATTTGAGTTAAATTGCTCTAGTGGTTTTATGTTAAAAAAATGTACTTCACATTTTCCGAGAGAACAGTAACAGTACACACTTCCAGGATCGTATACCACTTTGAGGTAATTCACTACTTTTACATGGACGTCTTTATTGGACGAAGATGAGTGGCCGTCTATAGTATGTCAGAAACCAATTCAAGATTTGTTATTTGAAAAATGAACGTCTTCCCATTTCTGGACATGTATGATTTAGGTCTTCGACTGCTTATAAGCAATCGTTAAGCCTTCCCATAGCAAGTTAATATGCAAATGAGCTAGCAGACTTCATATTTGAAGATTCGAATAGGTATTCGACTGCTTAAAGCAGTCGAAGACCTCGAAGACCTATTAGTCTTCGAAGGCCTTTTTAAAAGCAGTCGATAAGCCTTCCCACAGTAAACTTAATATGTAAATGAGCTAGAGCTTCTGTTTGTTGACTGCCTAAATGAAGATCAATGTATAAGTCATCGACTGCCTAGAATAGGCAGTCGATTGCTTATTTCAGGATTATTGGTCGACTGCCTATTTTAGGATAATTGATTCATCAAATAATTGGAATCTGATTCCGAGATATGGTCGTTAAAAAAAAGACATTGAAAATCGAGCTGCCATGCACTGCGCCAATATTTGCTGGATTATTCAATGACTGTATCATAGTACAGTCATCAAAAAAGTAACAATACCGGTAATAAATGGACTTTCAACTCTAAAAGTATATATCCTACCTAAAATTGTTAAATAAAAAAGTTGTTGAGAAATGTATCAACTTTAATATGAGATATTGCACGCGAGGATCGGTTGATTATTGAAGAAGTGACAATCTAAAATGGCCGGCCCCCCAACTTAACACTCAACATTTTTCTTCAAAGTACCCCTTTGAAGGGATTTTTTAACAATGTTACCCCCCCCCTTTTTTTGGCAAAAGAGTGGACAAAATTGTGGTGAAAAATACCCTTTTTTGGTTTTCAATGTCTATCATTTCAAACACCCCTTTTCAAGGACACTTTATAATACAAATATATAACCTTGTTGCTCCCAACAGTAACAGGCGTTTATGGTCCTGTGTTATAAACTGGTGTACCCCAAATGGTGTATTTGGGTTGTTACCATGTTTTAATCAAATGATTAAATCCATACTGTGATATTTGGGGGTTTTTTCCTATTCGTAAAATACCCCTTTTTGGAATTTCGCGGAGACTTATTCATGAAATACCCCATATTTCGCTGTCATTGCTGACTATCGAAAATATACCCCTTTTCCGCGATTTTAGAACAGTCATGGTTACCAACGTTTTTGTTGAGTTGGGGGCCGGACCAAAATGAAAGGTAAAGTCACAATTTCATTTTCACATTTTACTTTTCAACACGGGGGAGAGTATGACATATAGCGTGTGTGTGGCGTATTGATCCTTCGGAACAATACGGCCGAAAATCCAACCTGCGCATGTGTGCGCGCATGCATCCCTAATTGCACTACCGGTAATCGATAATGTACCCATAGGTGGGTCCGCGTGTAGAAAATAAAAATGTCAAAGAGAAAATCGGACTTCACCATACATTTTGGAGTGTCACTTTCTTAATAATCACCGAATCCTAGCGTGCAATATCTCATATTAAAGAATATAAATTTTTCAACATTTTTTTTATTTAATATCTTTTGATGGCTGTTGGAATTGTTGGAATCCCCCCCTCCCATTTTCCCCAGCCAGCTCGAGCCTCGTCCCATTTTAGCTCCAAAATAATCAAAAATGTTGAATGAAATAATATTATAATTACTTAAAATGAAGCTAGTTCAGGCGATTTATACCATTTTGTCTCCACAAGAATGAAATCAAATAATGTTCGATCTCTTCTACACACTTCTATACACCATCAAAGAATTAATTAAGGGGGCATTAATATGCATTAATAAACACCTTTCTGATTACCACCCATCGATATACCAAATTCCCCCCCCCCCCCCCCCCCCCCCCCCCCCCCCCCCCCCCAGGGTTACGCCATGGTGGATATACGCGGATCTCGCTACTCCTGCTAAAAACACGAGTAAATCGACCGGATTTAGGTTCACACTGTCACTACTCCAAACACGCGTCTTATTCACTAAAGATGTCTAACCTTAAACTTGGGTATGGGCTAGTTTTACACGCGTTTTACCAAACTCGTGCACCTTGAATGGTTACTCAACCATCCCCGGAGCAAGCTGAGGTGCAGATCATGACTGTGGTTTTATAAATACACGTGCATTTGAGGGATTGGGTCGATTAACCCATTTGGGCCACAATAAATTGAATGCCTGTATATACGAGGGGGTATCAAAAAGTTTTAGAAATCACCCAGAAGTGAAGGAGCCAGATATTTCATTTTGATATGTGATCCTTAAGTCATCTTTACAAAGTCAATGTGCAAAGTTACACAATAACTTAAGTTATTTGATAGGTTGATTAATTCACCAGGTGTGTGATAGATGAAATCGCAGTCCTCCTGACTTGTTTTAAGAAGGTCGCTCGACCCTCTCCCAGATGGATTCTTTTACCCCACGACCGGGCCCTTTGGGTTATTCCAAGCCGTCTTAATCCATCACGTGACCCTACATCATCTGCGGGTCAGTTGCCTGATGAAGTGTGATGGTATCACACGCAACTCAGCAGTTGTATAAGTAAGGTGCAGTATTAGTCTTATTTAATCATTTTATTAGACTGAAAACATTCATATTTATCTATAGACTTATATATATTATCTTATCTAGAGTTTTATTATTGATAATAATAACAAGAAGTATTATATTTAACATAGGTTCATTCCAGTGCAGTATTTTCACATCAAAACGAGTTGAAATTGTACAGTTTCTTTTTGGCTTTTGACCCAAAAGTCGATTTCTCATCTGACCTCTAATTCTACCAGAGCCACCAGCATCATAATCTCATAATCAGGCACATTAAGCACTGGAATCAGGAAGAAGTTAAAAATACAAAGAAAATGGTTCATTGTATTTTTAACATCTTCCTGATTCCTGTGCCACAGGTTTCTGATTTTGAGACGGATACAAACAAACATAAAAGAAAGCTTTTGTATTTTACCAGGGCAGTATTAACGCTTTCCATGCGGCAGGCGGCTGCAGACGACATTCCAAAATTTCACAATTTTTTCAAAAATGTCAAAATTATTGAATTTCATTACCATATTTGGAATCACCATGAGAAATGCATTGAAATAAGTACAAACATGCCTAGTATTGGTTTAGTAATACTTCAGATAGACCTTGAAATTTGGGGGACATTTCTGAAAAATCTGTTTTGTAAAACTAATAGCCGCGTGGAAAGTGTTAATGTATTACGGTATATTGTCAGGAAGTTTTGCACGAAATCAGGGAGGGCTGGCAGCTGTACATATTCAACCACAAAGTTGCCCTTGGCATACTTAAAAAAACAACTCTTGAAAGGCTTACTATACCAATCACTAAATACAATGTATTATATTGAAATTTACGTATGTTCATCCACTTGATAAATTTTTGATACAATCGAAAATCAATATTTTGCAATATCCTGATCAAAGTACAAGAGACTATCTTTCATTTTAATTATGAAATGCTACCCTCACGCCAAACTGATTCCCAAAAGGACCCTACTAATCACAAAATCGTTTTTTGTTTTTGCCGGAACTTACTACCATTACACAAAACGAGGAGTGATTTAGTGCTGTGCACCCTTATACACAAAAAAACGCTCACCTAGTAATATATAAGGCATTTTTGAAACAATTAGGAATACATAGTTTGCAACAAATATGTTGCATGAACTTTGGTATAAAATGTGTTTTAGGATTTATGTAAAACATAAATGGGGTTACAGATGCTGTAACGATAATTTGTATGTATTTTATTGTTTTCACCCTGCTATATATATAAGGAAATTAATTTAAAAATTAATAAAAAAGAGAATGCATAGATTTTGATAATTCTTTTATTTAAAATTGTGATAATTCAATCTTCAACTTACAATATTCCATACGTAAGTGTCTGACTAATATGCAAAAGCGCCCTCATGTGTATCAAAACTTTAACGGCCTGTATCTCAAAACAGCGAAAAGGCGAAACTGGTATCACGGGAACACTGATAACTCATAAGTGTAAAAGTTTGATTGTAATGAAATTTGGCACAGATGTTTTCAGAGGAGTATTATCTACCAAATAATGAAGATTTTTTGTTTCGTTTTTGAATAACGGTGTGAAATCCCCTGATTGGCTGCGGCCTGGTTACCATGGCAACCAATCAAAAATTCCGGAGACATCATTTTGTGCGTATTGTTCCCATGCACCTATCCTTCGAATACTGACCCCAGTTGGTTATTTAGATTTTAAGTTATCAGTGTTCCTGTCTTTAGCCAATCAGAGGCCTTGCTCGGTTACCATGGCAACTAGAGCAAAACCAAAAACGTTTTTTAAAACTAGACATCATTGGCTACAATAGGGTATACACCACTTATCGGCTGATCGTCGGAAAAATTGTAAAAAATCATTTTCTAACCTAGGCTAATTCTGACTCAACACCCCCTTAAACAATACATTGATAATCCTAAAATCATTACTGGAATCACAAAGAAAGTCTTTTCAGTTGAAAGTCATGTTCTTGTTCAAAAGTGGCCAAAGTGGGACACGAACTCTTGATACTGAATTGATCATAATCTCGGTAGTTAGGTGGTGAAATTCATGGGATAAAGTGTATTTGATAGCGGGCTAATACGGCTAACAGTCCGTTTTTAAAACAAAAAGACATGGGATGTATTTTTACTTAATCTTATAACTCATGTGACACTTTTTTGAAACACCCTGTATAATTTGAATTTAACAAATACCTTTACAGTAACTTAGGCTTGATGCATAGGCCGCTGCGTAAATTAAGTTATAATTAATACTAATTGGAATATATAAACAGTAAATGACTATATTAGTGGAGTAATATATATCCTAGCAATAGAAATATCAATTAAATAAGTAATAAATGAGTAAAAGGTATACTATTTAGGAATTTATATCACTACTTCAGAAATTGTTAAAATGAAATAAAATAGGACATGCAAAAGATGAGAATTGAACCCGTGTTCGCCCCGATTGCAATCGATAGTTAGCATGATGAGCCTGGAGGGGGGTGGATGTGAGGTTACGGGGATGTGCCGCCAAATAGGGTCCCAATTTTCACCCGTCTGGTAAATGAATGATCCCTTTTCATAGCCATTTTTGGTAAATGTATGGGTCTAAAATCCTTAAAGTTGCTGTTTTTTCACAGAAATGCATACGTAAACAATTCCACTTACCTTCTGTTTTCAATGTCATACCATATATGGTGATAAGTATCAATCCAATAGCCCAACCCATCCTGAAATATACGTGAAATGATCGGACAATCACACTTTACATATTGTGAGTGTAGGTTAATATCCCGGTTTATATGCTTTCCTCTTCAATTCAATCGCAAAGTTTTGTTGTAACTCTCGATGGATAAATAACAGCGAGACAGCACAACTATTATAATATGTACCGTCAATTTCCGCAACCCAAGCAATCAAAGCACGCCTTGACCCATGCAGGACCGGAGACCATTGTTTTCCTGGTTGCAATTCCACACAAATCAGTCGAATACCTATAACTTGAAATTGACTCGTTGATTGGTTCAATGGCCAGTTAGTTCAAAATGACGTTGTGGAAACAGTGAATGATTATTTTTGTTCCGGGTCATGAAACCAAGTTTGGGCTGGATCCGGGTAGATAAAATGTGACCAAGTAGGCCTACTCTTTTGAATAACTGTTTCCTTATGAATATAAATTTCACCAACCTATTTTTTCGCTTTTAATGTGTGCATTTTTATAGATTACGAGTACTTAACAAAATAATACTAGAACCCGGGAGGATTACTCAACTTTTTTTTGGTAGAGATGTGCCGCCCAGGGTCTCAAAAAGGGCGCTTTGGAACTGTACTGAGAGAATTTTGGTGACGAAAAATAGGGTCTTAAGAACTTATTTTCACAAAAAGGTAGGTCTTAAGAACTAGTTTGATTTTCAAATCTGATTAGCAAGAACGCAAACTTTCAATAAAATGGGGGTCTTAATAGCTGATGCAGGCTTAAAAGGGGGGAGGTCTTAAGAGCTAGCAGAAGAGGGAGAAAAAAGCGTATTCAGAGCGGCACATATCTATACCCCTTTCCAATGTCAGTGCCCCCCCCCCCTCCCCCCGAGCACTAGAACCCCGATCACGCAGGTGAAACTCTCTATCTGCGCATAAACAAGAGATTTGGTTCATAGAATAGCGCACTCTATAATAATTATTCTTGCAGTTATTGTCCGTTTTCCCATTGAACAGTGCGCTTGTAATCATGGTAATTGAAGCATTTATTGAACCGCTGCATTCACAAAGTTTACGTGCAATTTGAATAGAATGGAGTCTCTTTATTGCCGTTTCAACCTGTCATCTTTCTCACAAAGTCGCCCTCACTATTTTCATCGCTGTATAAAACCACTTAAGGTCGTGTTTTTTAACCTGGGCTACATTTGTGTTACATGAGTCTATTTCATGAAATATACCTCCTGTCGCAGTTACAGTAGAATAGGCCTATATCAACATGTTTACGTCTAAAGTGTATAAAACCATATATATTTGGAAAGCTTATAATATAAGGATTGAAAATATGGTAACTCAAAATTAAATATACAGGGTGACCTAAACGTTATACAGAGTGTAACAATTAAAATTGTATACAAAATGATAATTTTCTTTTTTCCCCTCCATTGTATAAAAATGCAGGACCTATTTAAAGGCTAGAGATGTTTTTGCTGTAATTGAGTAAATTACCCATCCAGCCATATACAAAATTAATTGTTCAGCTTATTAGGAAATGTATATACAGGGTGGTTAAAATACGAAATTTTAGATAATGGAAAAGATAACTAAATTATGCAAATACAAATTAGAACTCATTGCTCCCACATTAAAATCAGAGCCGGAGACCTTCAGAAGGAATCATTCCAGCCTAAGAAAGTTATTTTTGTGACGTCGGATTATGAATTGTATTGCTTTTAAATCACGAATCTTAATAGGAAACATGTATTTA
The DNA here is from genome assembly GCA_035610835.1 of Ophiura sarsii. Lineage (NCBI taxonomy): Eukaryota > Metazoa > Echinodermata > Ophiuroidea > Amphilepidida > Ophiuridae > Ophiura > Ophiura sarsii. The sequence goes on from CM069459.1 coordinate 36,548,650, forward strand.
TTGGTATAGAATATACAATGAACACAATAAAATGGTAATGGGGTCGGATCTGATGGCTTAATACTTTGTTGACAACACAGATATAACTTGCAAGCTTTCAGGGGGCAAATACTTTTGCAACAGTCACCAAAATATTAGTTTACGTCACCATACGTAAATGCGCCAATTGATCAACCCTGGGTGGACCAACCCTGGATGGACTACAATAGAGCGCCCTCGCGGAATAAACCGCAATAATACAGTTATTTTGTTAACTCTATTTATATATAGTAGGCCAGTGGCAACCTACGTGTAGACAGGCCTATATCTGCCCATTGTTGAGATTTGGTTCAGTATAGCGCACTCTATCAAACCTTCACCCGGAAGTTACAGCGTAAACTGTCAATCATTCGTTGTGAATGAATATTCAGTCATGACTATTCATGACCTCACAGTATGTGATCGTCGCGATCCGGCGTCCTTCCTAACTGATCTGATTACAATATTCATAAAATGCAAATAGCGTCACGCCCTCCTCTGACACTGCCAGACGAAGCCATCCACAATTTAAAATTCGTATTTTGTTCTACGTAAATTAATTTCAAATAACCAATTCTGAATGTTTCGTGTCATATAAGAATTAAATTCTGCCATCATCAAAGCAAATCAGTTCTACTCTAAATCACAATCAGCTTTTTTTTACCATTGATGTACTATTTTTGTGCCACAATCATGTTTTGAGCCGATAAAATCAACCACGTCTTAGGTCGTCTGGTTTGCTACGACCATGATAGTGCGCCCCCTACAAAACCTTCACCTGTGAATTTGGTTTTAGTAGGCGAGATTTTGTCTGAGGAGTGATCTCTCCCATAATTATAGACTCCCTAGTGTAGAGCTCTTTTCAGAGCCACCATCTCTGTTCAGTGGAAGCGGCAATCCATTTGAACGGCTCTTTTCAGAGCCACCACTTCTTTCACAAGTAGGAAAGGGCACCTACTCACAAATAATCGGGCAAGGGGCAGCCCAAATGATGATAACAAGAGAAGTGGCAATCTCTTTGTTTTGTTTAATATTATAATAATTTGATCCTGAAGAAGTCAGAGCTAATCCTGACGAAAGCTTGACAGATTAAAACTTGTCCAATGGTGAACCCGTTAAACTTTTAACTTATACGCAATAATACAGTTTATAAAACACCTTGGAAACTATATTGATTAAAAACAAGGGTGGATCATTCTAGAACAACCCCGGGACTGTCCACCCAGAGACTGTTTCTAACTCTAAACCTAACCCTATCCACCCAGGGTTGGTCTACCCCGGGACTGTCTACTCCGGGCGGAAAGTCATGTGAGTATTTCCATTGCTGCGTATCTATATACTAATTTTCGGTCCTTCGCCTGATTAGATAGTTCAATAATAATTTTACACTCGCGTCCCTCTTGGACTGAAAAAGCGTGGGAATTGCGCCTCTAATACACGAGCTAATTAGATAGTTCAATGCCAGTATTTTCCCGTTTTCAGACATGCGCAGAAAGGATCACATGTGAAAATCCAAAATGTTGAATTTATTTTACTCGGGTAGCTACTGTTCGGACACAAATTGTGGTTTTCGGAGTGAGTGATGACATATGGTCTTCACCCAAAATATTTTCATTAGGGATATAGCTACATTTCTGTATATGCGGCTGTTTGTTATTCTTAAAGATCGCATAGTAACAAGCATTTATACGTCCGACAAATAAAAATATTTCACGACATTTTCTAAATGTAAACAAAAACTCTTACACAGATCTTAAAGTGACACTTTCACATTAGTAACATAGATGAATGCGACGTTTGCTAACGATAAAGAAACTGGCAGTACCATGTCAACCGTTTCTATGTTGTGCTGCGCGACCGCGTTTAACATGGCGCACGCGGTTCGGCGCACACGTAATGACGCAGACAAAAAGTGTACGCGTTTGTGGCGCAAACCGTGCACATTGTAACGGAGCAGAGTGAAAGCAGGCAGTCCGTACACTCTTAGAAAAAGGATGCTTCAGGCTTCAGGGGTTCTTGGCTGTCCCGTATGGAACCCTTTATATCACCTTAAAAGGTTCCAAAAAGAACCATTTTAAGGTTCAAAATAGGCAAAATATGGGCAAACATTGGTCTTTCGAACCTCTACAGGTTCTCTACAGAACCTTTTGGGGCCTTTAAAATCAAAGAACCTTTAAACCATTATACGAAGAACCCCTCTGAAGCACCCTTTTTCTAATAGTGTACCCTAAAGCCATCTCCTCCTCTCCGCACTTCCCTTTCTTGATAATCTGGATATAAGGGCACATGGGGCATCTGGATAAACGGAACGTGTGGTACATTATCATGATTATTATAGAGTGTCTGGCAGTTTATTTTCACTCTAAAACCATGATTTTGAAGTAATTAAGAATCGTATCGCCCTGTAACTTGGAATGTATGTACGATTTATGATCAGAAATGTAAATCTGCAAGAAAATCTACTTTCTAAAAAAAATCACGAATAGAGGGCGCTCTCTGGAAAAATCACATAATATGATCAGAAATGTAAATCTGCAAGAAAATCTGCTTTCAATTTGTTTTCGATGTTGAGGGCGTTCCATGGAAAGATCACATAATATACCTTTAAAGGAGGAAAACGGGTGGCAGGGCAATAAAAGAATCGGGGGAGACATTTAAAAGCTAATTTTAAGTAACTTTCAATTTTGACATTAAAATTCAACTTTTTATTATTTGGGGTACAAAATAGGTAGAGACATGCGCTGACAGGAGTACAACTGGAGGTATTTAGAACACGTTGATGGAGTAGGCCTACTCGGATTAAGATCTTGGGTATCTGTATTATTTAAGAGCACATTGGGCCTAGGCTCATGGTGTATTAAGGGCACCATGTTACTTACATTATATCAAGGGCACCTTAGTACCTGAATTATTTAAGGACATACTCTTGATTGATATTTATATAAACATTTATAGGGCCTAACGCTTTGATATTACTGACCTCTGCCTATTGTGATATGACTTTTACTGTCCGCTCTTCGGCACCCACGTTTAATTTACTTGACTATGATAAAGTAAGAGCACCTGGGTATCTCGAGATAATGGCACACTGCAGTGGGCCTACCTTGATTATGTGGTATCCAGTGCATTATTAAGGGCACCTGGGGTAACTGGATCAGGGGTTAGGGCTTAGGCCTATGGGGTCCCTGGATATAATGGGACAACGGGTACCTGCATTTCAGGTCTCATGGGAGGCCTACATAGGTATCTGGAAACACAAACGTAGGCCTACCTAGATTAAGGCAATGTATAACCTGGATTATCAAAAGCACCTGCGATATTCGGATTATTTTATTTAGGGTCCCGTCTGGATTATGTATACATGTATTTATAGGACATGTTCTTGATATTATTGTATCAAATTTTCTTACGCTTTGTTTACTTATTCCCCGTGAAATCTTCTAGCGGGTCCAGCGCGAAGCGCTGGTCCCCGCTAGTAGGATATTATTAATGAGGTAATGGATAATTTTGTCTTACCAGGAAGGTATGGCGATAACATGCGCGAGATGTCCTGGGCAGTCGGCGCTGTGTTGGACGAAGTCAAACGACTCGGAATAGATGAAAATACGATATCTTATTTTACTTCTGACAACGGACCGCATCTTCAGCTGTGCAATGAAGGTGGTGACGCTGGCGTTTTGAAAGGTATGTTCGTTCATACACTGTAAAATGGTGTCTTGGCGATTTTTAAAGTCATGTCTTGCAAATAAACGTGTCTTAAACAATAAAAAACGTAGCAAAATATTTGGCTGAAGACACGAGCCAATACATGTCTGGTGAGGCCTGTTTTGAGACATGTCTTCACTCTCCAGTAAAAAACGAGTCACGTCTCTATGCAAGACATGTCCCGTAAAGACGTATCGCCATGCAAGACACGTCCACGTCTGAAATGTAAGACATGTCTATTGAAGCCAATTTTGAGACATATATATCTTGAGTTTGTGTCTTCTGGCAAGACACGACTTTCCTGAAGACGTGTCTCATACATGTCTCAATTGCCCTATGCGTCTTGGCTCGTGTCTTCAGCCAAATAAGAAATGTTTATTTGCAAGACATGACTTCGAAAAGTCGCGAAGACAAATTGGCATTAGTTACTTACTTGCAATGACAGGTGGTGTATCTGGGGTCACTTGTCAGAGGTTTTTTCTTCTTTTCCCGGCGGGCCTTTACCAGGCTGTTAACTTTTGAGAATTGCTGCCGTGTCACAAACTTGAGAGAGGTGCTTGTGAATTCCTATTCCTCTTCTCCCTTTCTCTTTTTAGCCCGGTAGTGTGAGCTGGCCTTCCCGGTCAAAGCCGTCAGGTGGTCATTGCACCCCCCCCTCCCCCTCCCCCTGTAGATACGCATTTGGGATGGACACAAGTTAAGTCGTCAAATAGTGGGCCATTGTGTTTAGTATGCTAGGTGGGGCTGCGAAATTAAAAAAGGTGATACACAATATAATGGTATTAGGCTTATCAAATCATGTCGAATCAGCCGTTTTTTGCCGAAAATCTGTCGAAACTTTTTTTCTCCACAAATTAAAAAACAAAATCCCGAATTTTGCAGATTTTTGTGACATTTTAGGTAAAATAACATTTTTTTTAACAAAAAATAACAACAAAAACTGACCGTCCGCTCGTCGCATAATGGCATTATGGTAAAATACTTGAGTAAGTGTAGATTTTCTCTGGGTCTGACTCGTTTTCTCCATATTTACCAATGATAATTGACACCTGCAACGTCGGGCTTTAATCTCAAAAAAACAATGAAGACCACCTTAAATACAGTTTTAACTTTAACAAAATTATTCAATTTTTATTAAAATCAATTTGAATAAGCGACGAAAATAACATTATGTTTTATACGGTCAGATAGGACTTTTCAAATGAGGTCGAACAGTCGGTCGGGTTTTTATAAATTAATTTACTATTAAGCCTATAGTTTAATCTGTTCCAAATTTGCGAGAAGTATTCGGTTTTTATCTCTCCGCGCGCAAAAGTAATCCAAGCGTACGCGCGAGATTTTACTAGTCACACGCACGCTATTTCTTTTGCACGGACGCGAACGTTTATGATGCACAGTGCGATTGTTACCTTCACGCGCGCCCGTGTCCTTCTGTATTCATTTGCTACCGTGTAATGAGGCATCATCAATTTGGAGCTGATCAAAATATAGTTTTGTTATGTTTCTATTTATTCATTTATTTTTATAAATTATCAAATCAAAAGTGCTCGATTCCTAAGAACAGCGTTTGTATGTTGAAAACAAGCAGTTTAAAATAGGCATTATCATTGGTGGGCATAAAACTGCAAGTTTATGTATAGTATTTATCTATTTTAAACAACATACATGTATATTGATTTATTTATCATATTTTTAAAGAACAACAATCGGAAACAAAAATATAACAAAGCACCTTCAAGGATTGTGGTCGTCTTAAAGATCTTATTTTCGTGTTCACTGCAGGCGGAAAGATGCAATTCTGGGAAGGTGGAATCCGTATTCCTGGTATTATCCGTTGGCCAGGACACATCCGAGCAGGTACCGTTAGTAACGAGCTCACCAGTCAACTTGACATCTTCCCAACAATTATGAACATTATCGGCGGGAAAATACCTACTGATCGACCAATCGACGGCCACGATATATCTCGCATTCTATTCAAATGGCGAAATGACCCGGAACCGGAACCGATTAGCATGGCGGTGGGAAAAATCCCCGCGAAAAGTTTTCGGCATGAGAAAGACGATCGTCTGCTGGTGTTCTTCTGTAAAGGCACGATGTTTGCTGCCAGATACGGTAGCTACAAGTTTCATTTCTATACCCAACTTACCTGGACGAAAGAAGAGAATGCTGCCTATCCGGGCCGTTGCGGAGACGGCGGTTTCCCGTTGGACAACTTTGTTGACTGCGGAGGGTGTCACCGCCCAGAATGTATCACCGCGCATGACCCGCCGCTCATGTACAACGTGGATAAAGATCCGAATGAAGCCTACCCCCTCAATGCTACCCTACCCGTACACCAGGAGGTCCTGAATGAAATGCTGGTGAAGTTGGAAGAATTCGAGACCGGTTTAGAGATGGCTCCTCCACTTCTCGATAGCAGGTCCTTTGACACGATACCATGCTGTACACCGGAAACCTTCCCAGCGTGCACCTGTAACTACCCGCCTACGTCATCTTCCGATCAATCTACGTTCGATGAAAACATTCCAGTTAATCTTGATCAAGAATATGCTACGATCTTTGATTAAAATGTCTATAAAGTTAAGCATTTCGAAGATCTAAAGCACACTCAGAAACATATCGTCGACTGAATGCCAGAGGGTCGTAAGTGAAATGTTGGGTAAAATTGAGTTTTTTATTAATATAGAAAATACAGGTAAACACACACATTTTAAGCTATGGTACATATCTGAAACCTGAGTATTTACATTTTTATGAAAGAAAATCAGACGTAAAAAACAATAAAATACAATAGAAATGTTAGCTTCTCCTGAAAAACTGTCAAAATGTTACTTACGACCCTCGCAGGTTATATTATGCCATTTCACTTTTAAATATTTCGCTTCAAAACTTTTCAGTAGTGATTGCTTATTATACTTCGCATCAATCAAAGTATTAATTTGGATTTCATGATTCAGTTTCATTGAAAACATGGACGTCATTCCTTGTGTATTAAGTTTAAAGGGCCAGTACAAAAGGGCATTACTTGTAGTTTAAGAGGCCAGTAGGAAGCATTGCTTGAAGATACTAGACCATCATCATAATTAATTTTATTGAAAACAACTATTTTACTTAATTTTTACCAATGTTTTTAATGTTGACGACTTATATAACATGTTAAACCAATGTTTTTTTATGATTCAGTTCACATAAAAACATGGACGTCATTCTTTGTGTATTAAATTTAAATGGCCAGAACAAAAGGGCATTACTTTTAGTTTAAGAGGCCAGTAGGAAGCATTACTAGACCATCATTAGAATCAATTTTGTCGAAAACAACTATTTTAGTTAATTTTTACTAATGTTGTTAATGTTGATGACTTATATAACATGTTAAACCAATGTTTTTTATGATTCAGCTCACATAAAAACAACATGGACGTCATTCCTTGTGTATTAAGTTTAAAGAGCCAGTAGAAAAGGGCATTACTTGTAGTTTAAGAGGCCAGTAGGAAGTATTGCTTGACGGTACTAGACCACCATTGTAATAAATTTTGATGAAAACAACTAGATTACTGAATTTTTACCAATGTTTTTAATGTTGACGACTTGTATATCATGTTAAAACCACTGTTTTTAATAAAGGTCAGTGAGATCAATGCTTATGATATATTGTATATATCAGACGTATAAAACAATAAAACTTATCCTGACAAATGGTCAAAATGTCACACGACCCTCTTGTATTCAGCCAACGATGTGAATTTACAGGCCGGTTGTATTATGCCATTTCATTTTAAAATATTTCCTCTTCACAACTTTACAATCATTATTGTTTATTATAGCTCGCATTAATCAAAAGTTTATTTGGATTTCATGATTCAGTTCACTTGAAAACATGGAAGTCATTCCTCGTGTATTAAGTTTAAAAGAGCCAGAACAAAAGGGCATTACTTGTAGTTTAAGAGGCCAGTAGGAAGCATTACTAGACCATCATTAAAATCAATTTTGTTGAAAACTACTATTTAATTTGTACCGATGTATTTAATGTTGATGACTTATATAACACCCTACTTGTAGTTTAAGAGGCCAGTTGAAATCATTGCTTTAAGGTACTAGACCACCATTAGAATCAATTTTACTTAATTTTACCAAATGTTTTTAATGTTGACGACTTGTATAACATGTTAAAACCAATGTTTTTAATAAAGGTCAGTTGAGATCAATGCATATGATATATTCTACTTACAAGTCCTTTATTATCAATAGGCTGAATATTTAAACACCCAGTCTCATTTGAAATACTTTAATCCTATATAAAGTGCTCAACAAAAGAAAGTCGTACACTTTGTTTAGGTCATTTAAAGTAACTTTTGATTATTTTTTGTCCAACCAAGCGAGATATATTTGGATGAATCTTTTAGGCACATTTTGATACCAATCATAACACCTAGCAACAAAGATAAACTATGATTAGCGCCATTTAAAGAAAATTAGTCACTTTTAAAAAGTCACATTTGCAACGCGGGAGAAAAATGTGTGTGTGTGAGATTCACCCCATGTGTGACACTTTTATAACCACACTCTCAAAACAGGTATTAAAAAACCATGGGTTAAAAGAATGTTAGTTAAAAAGTATACTACATTGGTTAAAAATGAAGCGTTGGTTCAAAATTACTTTTAATACTGCGTTGGTAAAAGAGTAAAAATATAATTCATTTTTAGTTTATTCAACGTTGGTTAAGGCATAATAATTTTAACAACAATAGGTCATAACAAGATTCCCGCCAAAGAATTTCAATGGCGGGAAAATATTTTGTGCAATCCTCAATTGTTAGACCACGTCAGAATTTGTATATGAAGTCAATGGTGTAATTTTCCGCCCCTGGTATATTGAGCCCATTGTTGGTCCAATATTGGTTTCACATTGGCGCTCTTCAATTGGCATCATGTTGCCAACCAATATTGGACCAATATTGGTTTTACATTGGCGCTCTTCAATTGGCATCATGTTGGCAACCAATATTGGACCAAGTTGATTTCATATACAAATTCTGACGTGGTCTAACAATTGCCGCCGCTGTTTTAAGTTATCGCTTCCCTGCCTTTTGGCTAGGATGTTGTGCCTTGTACTGTGCCTTGTCCTGTCCCTTGTCCCTGGGCTTGCCCTTTGCCAAAGTTGGTCCTGGCCACGGGTTGGCGCCAATATTGAAATCAAATATTGTAATGTTGTCTGGGTTAAGTTTAGCAAAAAAAATAAGTTTAACCAACATTTTTTAACCAACCACTGTTAAAACATATTAACCAACAAATGATTACAAATTGTAACCAACCACAGGTTAAAGTTTAACCAACAGCTATTGGTTAAAACATATTAACCAACAAATGATTAATTTTAACCAACATGGTTAAAGATTTTAAACTTTGTTCTGAGAGTGCCGGATTGACCGGCGGGCAATCGACCACACAGTGCAGCCGTTTCTTCTTTCCATAAAAATCCCTTTACATTCATATCCCTCACCCATGCATAACACTTTTAATTTGAATTAGCCCGCGCATTGAGGGGAAATGCGCAGCGATCAACACGGGACTGATACGGCTTTAATGCTTGTTTTCTTCCGCGTAGTGTATTGAAAATGTGACTTTTAATAAGTGACTAATTTTCTATAAATGGTGCTAATCATGGTTTATCTTTGTTGTTAGGTGTTATGTTTGGTATCAAAATGTGCCGAAAAGATTCATCCAAATGTCTATCTAGCCTGTTTAGTAAAAAAATAATCGAGAATTACTTTAAATGACCAAAACAAAGTGTACGACTTTCTTTTGTTGAGCACTTTACAATAAGTAATATTAAAAGCCAAGGAATTACAGTGGCAGTCTTTTTCAAATGAGGCGGCATTTTTGGAATAACGAAAGGTCAAATGTCGTCGTGGCCCATCGATTAGGACGCTCGTAAACAATAGCGGTATCTTTTCGCGAATAGAATCGGGGGATTAAAAATTAACGTTAATTACCGTTAAATTAACTTAGCGTTAATTATCCAGTGCCTCAGTAGAAACACGCTCTTAGCTCATGTTTCTAAATAATATGACCATACAATTTCAAAAACTACAGTCAAATTCCCTTGAAGAAGCTTCCCTTGACGTCTATACACAATTGCATTCTCATCCACCACTTCGCGAAGCATGGGGATACTCCAAAGTAGGGATTGTCTCGTCTCTGAATGTACAGCTTTGGCTAGGTCTTGAATCCTAGCCTGGCTAGGTCTTGGATCCTAGCCAAGTTTGGTGATTAGGGTGGATATTCCATCATATGGATACCATTTTCATCAAGGTAAGCCTGGATGATGCAAGCTTTGCGAGGTCTTGCATTGTCGTGATGCTGCCATGATTCAATACCGTCTTTATATGCTCCATTTCACAGGTAGATAAGTCGCTGCAGAAATGGGCTTGAATTGACAAATACCGTATTATCATAAGAGGAAGCCGCTAAGTATGTGGTGTGAAGGATGACATAACACCCGGGCATAACGGGGTCAGATCGATATTCCGAAGTGTTTTTCTCCTCACGGTTTTTATTCCAAAAGGTCATTTCTCCAATAGTTTTTATTCCGAAGGGTCATTTCTCCTACACCCTATTCAATGGAAGTTCAAAATTCCGAAAGATTTTTCTTCCTATATGTTTTTGGTCACAGTTTGGCGAACAGTTTTTACTCCTCACGGTTATTATTCCGACGGTTATTATTCCGAAAGGTCAATATTCCGAAAATTCGTAATATTGACTTTTCGGAACAAAAATCGTTAGGAGAGAAAAACGTTAGGAGTTATGCTCTGTCGGAGCAAAACCCGTTAGGGTAAAAAATCGTTAGGAGTTAGGGTTAGGGTTAGGGTTAGGGCTAACTAGAAGGTCGTTTCTCCGAAAGGCCATGGCTCCGTCAGGTTTTTGGTCTATATTCCGAACTTTCAGAGAAAAAACCTTTAGTAGAAAAAACCTTTCGGAGAAATGACCGGTAGGTGTAAAAACCGGTTTTTTTCAGATATTTTTCGGAGAAATGACTCTTAGGACCAAAACCTGACGGAGTAATAACCTTTCGGAGAAATGACCTTTCGGATCAATTAACGTTCGGATCAATTAACGTTCGGGATAATAACCTATCGGAATAATGACTTTCGGAGAAATGACCCTTAGGAACAGTTACCGTTCGGAATATTTATCTTCGGGATAAAAACCGTTCGGAATGAAACCTTTCGGATCAATTACACTTCGGAATACCGACCTGCACCCGGCATATCACCACAATAAAGACAGCTGAAACAGTGCTGATTACAGAACTGTTTCAACCACGTTTCTGCAGTCTCTACACAAATGTGAATGGTGATTATGATGTCATAGAAAGTTACATAACAAGAAATCATGAAAACAGCTCAAACACGAAACATAGTCTAATACTAATAGAATAATATATATTGATCCGAAAAGTGAATCAAGAAGATGTTTGAATGTGAAATTTCATGAAAGATCGAGTTACGACGAGTTTTTAAACGATCATGTACACATGTATCAAGTGTTTATAGCAGTCATTTTTTAAGTCAGAACGATCTTGTCGGTTCACTAGCAGTTCTTGCCCGCCCCCTCCCCCTCCCCATATGAAAAACCTAGCTACGCCACTGCCCACTGAGATACAGTACCTATGGGCTTTCCTCTCAGATATCAAAGTATCAGATTTGATGTGAAAAATTAAAGTGACCGCGTCACTCACCTATATATAGGGCAACCATCCAATTGTCCTAAACTTTCGGTTTTGTTATTAACACTTTCCACGTGGCTATTAGGTTTACCATTGCAAACCAGATTTTTCAGAAACCTTTCCCAAAGGTCAAAGGATTGCTGAACCAATACTATACTAGCCTAAGGTATGTTTGTACTTATTTTAATGCATTTCTCATGGTGAATCCAAATATGGTGCTGAAATTCAATAATTTTGACATATTTTGATTTTTTTTAACTGTCGTCTGCAGACGATAGCCGCGTGGGAGGTGTTAAAAGTATCCCAACCAATAATTTTTTGAGTCATTACATTTTCACCATTAATTGTGTACGTAGCTCTTCAGGGGAGGAAGGGATTTAAAAAGTGACGCATGCTTTATTGTACTTAGTGAAAATAGTGATAATTATTTACACAAAAAACATGGATGCACATGTCCAGGAAATTGTCAGAAATACTATCCAGGAAGTTGGTTTGTTTTCTCAACTTGAAAAGGTTCACAATAGTGCCCTTTTGAGTACTGCAAATATGACGGTGGTGTTTTTTGTGTGCTATAACAATTTTAATTGTTGCTTAATTTTCTGTTTCACAAAGATTCTAATAAGTAGAGTTTTGAGTAGTGTACATGTAAATATGGTTGGTAATCTTTGTGTGATAACTCTTTCACGCTACAAGAATTTTAAAAATGTTTGCTTAATTTTTGAATTTGCTAAAATTGTTATCAGATTTCCTACGCATAGACATGGGTGAAAAGCCTGAAAATTGCGCAAACATTCCAACTTTTCCAGTACACAATGGTCCATACACTTTTATCATTCAATGAAACTGTCACATTATAATTTACTTTTGTATGATAATTTAAGTTTGCCCTCTATTGTGACCTTAGATGTTCACAGTAATGTATCTACACTGTTAGAAAATGTTACTGCCAAAAGCTGGCAGCCAGGATGTCAACTTTTTACCGTAAAATTTACAGTATACTGTAAAAAATAATTCAATAAAAACATTTGAAAATATACATATTTGGGGAGTTAATACAGAGCTTGGGCATGTGTAGAGAATAAAAAGCACTGGGACCGCCCAAACTTAGACAGCCTGTCCACTTCTTTTTTACGTTGCGTAACTGTAAAATTTACTGCGTAACTGTAACATTTACAGTTTGTTGTAAACATATGTAAAAATATACAGGAAAAGCCTGTAAAAGTTGTATTTTTACGGTCAAAAGTTGGCATCCTTGCTGCCAGCATTTGACCGTAAATTTACAGGGTTTTTTTACTGTAAAATTGAGTACTTGATCGTTAATTGACAATTCATAATAGTGTATTATGATGTTGATATGCTTTAACACTTGAATAAGACCTGCAGTTTTAAATTTAGTCATAATAGGCCTGGAAAATGGAACATAATAAATACAGTATTTTACTGTATTCCAAATTACAGCCAAATACTGTCACTTTTTAACCTTTTTTACAGTGTTTGACTGTAAATTTTACAGTTTGACTGTAAATGTTACAGTAATTTCTAACAGTGTAGAAACACCAGCTTATTTATAACAGAGTCTAGACTCTGGATGCACCTGTCAATCTCTTTGGGATCATCACGCAATAGCAGGTATATAATGGGGCTAGATTATTCAGACCTATTGAATAGAGTATGGTGGTGATGTTATGTGTGATAGGTAATCCATTTTCATGAAAAGGGATGACCTAAGTTTATCGATAAACACGGTTTATCGGTCGAAAAAACAATGTTTTTCGACCATTGTTTTTCGATCGATTAACTCAGTCAATAAACAGGGTTTAAAAACAATGTTTTTCGACCGATAAACTGAGTTTATCGATAATTACAGTTTATCGAATAACACTGACAAAATAGTTGAAGAATATAGAATGAATACAATTTCAGTGGTGTCAAAAATGTTTCTCGTCCTGGCACGCGCCCGTCCTCGCTCCTTCTCTCGCTCCACGTCTCGCTCCAGCCATTGGAGCGATACCATGAGTTTTGCGACACATCTACCACCATACACAATTATCCGCGTGTATCGTGTGCTCTGCTAATCTTCGAGTTTCGAGTTTCGAGTTTCGAGTTAGAATTTCGAGTTTCGAGTTTCGAGTGTCGAGTGTCGAGTGTCGAGTTTCGAATTGACAACATTAGTAACATGGCAAACTTTCTGATTTCAATTTCGAAATAAATTAATATGCAAGTTATATTTCGAGTTCGTTTGTGTTAATTACGTTGAATTGGCTGAACTATATAACAAATATTGATTTAACGCCTAAAAATCAATGCTGTAATTTTAAGCTTTTTATACTAGATCTATTTCTGGGCCTTCCTATTGTACCGTTTCGTCGGGCGATGTTATTTATTTCCTTCGACCAAATCACATGTTAATCCTAATGGAAATCTGCTTCCAAGTTAAGGAATTGTTCAACATATTTGTTTCGATGTTCATCATAAAGTATTCCGTAGGGGTGTGTTTACTTGTGTACAGTTGCGGTCGTAACCGGAAACCCTGTAAACGGCGCTAACACGGTATCAAGTCAAACCATGGAATTCTATTTACGGAACGAAGAAAAAAACACTCAGAAAATAAACTGTCCTATAGTACTGAGGAAAATTTATAACAAAATCTGATTTTGAAGCAATTAGGAAACATTATTGCTTTGTAACCTATAACATATTTGAGTTTTATGGTTAAAAATGTTTAGAAAATGCATTTCTAGGAAAAAATCACAGAAAAAGGGCATTCCATGAAAAAGAAAGATCGCATAATATGCCTTTAACCCACTGCTCAAAATATCTTAATTTGGTTTGCCATACTATGTTTACATATTACAAAAATAATTAATAATGCCGTTAATAGTGAAATATATACTCTGACACTCTTGCTTGGAGTTTTGTATATACAAGCCAACACATTATAGGCCTATATTATTATTTGATTCACACTTTCGAATTTCCACGCGGCTATATATTGGTTTTACCTTTATACAAAACAGATTTTTCAGAAAACTTTCCCAACTTTTGAAGTCTTATCTGAAGGATTACTGAACCAATACTAGGTTTGTACTTATTTCAAATATGGTAATCAATTTCAATACTTGTGAAACAATTTGTGAAATTTTGGAATGTCGTCTGTCGTCGCCTGCCGCGTGGAAAAAGTTAATAAGATACCCATTAGAATGTGAGAAGTATCCATAATATTTAATAGTGATAAACAATGTGTTGACTTTTCTTTATACAATACTACCTTACGTTTGTACATGGACAACAAATATACAAAAGAAAATATATTGAACATGAAATTATTTTTATAGTTTTATATTATATATACAGGTATGAAAAGATAATATGCACACGATTGATTAAACATTTAAAAAAGAAGACCAAATATGTATGAGTAAACACCCTGAATGGTTATTTTTAGAAATATTAAAATATGAGCAGGACTTGACTGTGGATGTAAATAATGGATCATGAATCCTGTCATGATTTCAAAATATTTTTATAAGATCATATATTTAGTCATTGCATTAATTTGTATAATTATATACAAGCCAACACATTATAGGCCTATATTATTATTGAATTCACACTTTTCACGCGGCTATTGGTTTTACCATTATACAAAACAGATTTGTTAGAAAACTTTTCCAACTTTCAAAGTCTAATTTAAAGGATTACTGAACCAATACCAGGCATGTTTGTACTTATTTCATTGCATGTCTCATGGTGATTCCAAATACGGTAATGACATTTAATACTTTTGACATTTGTGAAACATTTTGTGAACTTTTAGAATGTCGTCTGTCGTCGTCTGCCGCGTGGAAAGTGTTTAATAAGATGCCCATTAGAATGTAAGAAGTATCCATAATATTTAATAGATATTAAATAATTTGTTGACTTTTCTTTACAATAATATCTTACGTTTGTACATGTACAAAAGCATACAAAAAAGAGAATATATCGAACATAGAAAGACCCAAATATAAGAGTAAAACAACCGAATGTTTTAAATATGAGCAGGATTTGACTGTAAATATAAATAATGGACCATGGATCCTGTCATGATTTCAAAATATAAGATCATAGATTTAGTCATTGGCCTATTATAGTGTTACGTTGTTGAAAAATCTATATTAGGTCGTTCAGATTCCTCAGTTGTTCATGCATTTAGTTCATAAAAAATACGATGAAAAACTGGATTAAAGAATTTGAACTTTTTGACGTATAAGTAATATATTTATTTTCCACTACCTTTAAGCTTAAAATTAAGCATTGTATCGATCGTTTTAAACAATTTTAAAGACATTCTAGGACGACCTGTGTAAAATAATGCGATACCATATTAACGAGTTTTAATACTAAGAACTACCAAGCCCTACGATGATCAGATTTATGATTGGAGATATATTTAACCCATATTTTAACACTGTTAAAATACATTATGAGTGTATGCCTATAGGTTTTTTTAATATTTGATCTTAACACCAATATTTTAATAATGAAATTGAGTTTTGTAATCTTGTGTGAAGAATATTGTGTTAATATAATATCAATCCTCGATCAATGTAATTTTGAATTTGGATTTGAGTCAAAATTGGTGAATTTTCTCTCAATTTACAGAGTGTAACTTTTGTTTACACCAACTTTTGACATATGACCAGTAAAAAGGTTGAAGGGCCTGTCATACCATGGCGTATCGACTGAATCGTTAGACATACGTTGACATACGCTGACATACGTTAGACGTACGTTACTCGTAAGTTGGTATAGGGTACGTCGGCTGAAAATAGCTGTCTAGCATTGATAAAACCAAAATATTGCAATTCGTTGGAAAGTTGGACGTTCTTTGACTCTGACAATGTTCGAGCTATTTTATGTATACGTCGGCATACGTTCAAGTGATACGCTATGGTGTTATTACAGGCCCAAGAACGTCCAAGTCCAAGAACGTCCAACTTCCCAACGAATTGCATAGGAAAGGTCAACATCGGTGTTGTAATGGACGTATCCATAGCGTATTGAACGTATACATGGCGTATGACTAACGCATATATAGCGTATCACTAACTTATAACAAACTTATCACAGCGTATCACAGCGTATGCGAGCGTATGACCAACGTAAACTATTAGGCAAAAAAAATAAATGTTATGTTGTCCTCCAGAGGAGGGGCGGGCGGGCGGATTTTTTTTTCTTTTTTTTCTTTTTTTTCTTTTTTTTCTTCTTTTACCAGCAGAAGCTCAAAGTTCAGCCAACAAGAAGTTAAAATCACTCTAAGAGCCGCACATATATGTTATAAACACTTAATTTAATATTAATGCCATTTAAACTGTAAAAAAATCTGAAGAAAAAAAAATCTGATTTTTTCTTTTTTTAAATACGATTTTTTTTTTTTTTTAAAAATCTGAAGAAAAAAATTTCGGAGCGGCCCTAAAATGACGAGCGGGCGGTCGAGGACAACATAACAATTTTTTGGGGCCTCAACGTATTCGTAGCGTATTTCTGCCGTGTTCGACGTATCCTCAGCGTATCCTCGGCGTGCAACGAACACGTGACTAATGCCGCGGTAGAAATTGAGTTTCGTACACGGCGGAACAAGTGTTGCCAGTTCAAGTAAACGCTGATAAAATGATAACTATTAAAATATCTAGAAGGATACATTATTAAAGTAAAAGGAAACCAACAGGTCCAACCTATAACCTACAAGTAACGTACCTCTAACGTATGTCAGCGTATTTCAACGTTAGTCTAACGTATGTCAGCGTATGTAAACGTATGTCTAACGTACAACGAACTTATCGGGAACTTATGCAGAACGTATTAAGCACACGTTATGTACGCCGAGAAATTTTGAACATGCTCAATAATTTTTCGCGGGCTCAACGTGTTCCAAATTTTCACAGCGTATCACAGCGTGCTCTTAACGTAATCGACGCATCCCCAACTTACCCATAACTTGTATCAGCGTACATCAACGTACACCAACGTATTTTTCGATATTTCGCATACGTTGGCATGCGTTCAGGCGATACGCCATGGTGTGACAGGGCCTTTAGTATCATTGAAAAAAAAATGATATGTGATTATAACTGTGCATTTGGTTGATAGCGTAACCTCGTCCGATCAGGGGTGTGCCAGTGAGATTGCCGATCGGGTCCACTTTTAAATTTAAATTTGGTCAGCATAGAACTGGTGGCGCTATACTGATCAGGCGTGATTGTTGCAGACGACACGACGCTGGCCACGCGTCTCTCAGACGACCCAATATGTCAACGGGAGTGCACTATTTTGAATTATTTTTAACAGTCATCGCCCGGTTAACGATGCATATGACAATTCTTCTAATTATGATGAATTTGTCAAAATGATAAGATTAACATTCGCGATTACGTGTTATTCACCTTATTCATTACGTATTCAACATTTAGGTTTCGCGTGGCCACCATCGTCTGTGTAAATCCACAACGCCCTCAAACCTATGCTGACCAAATATTACGTTAAACCTGGTTAAACACTGTTAAACGCGTTAAACGCCGGTCACCGATACATTCCGATGATTACCATAATTTATGTAATTTATGCAAACGGCACCGTTTTCGCTACGTGTGTTAGTATAGGACTTTCCTATCCCAAAATTAATAGTATCCCTGGTCCGATGTAGAAAGATACAAAGGCCTAGTCCCATGGAGCTGTAGTCCGGCCTGTACAGTAAAGTATATGGCAAGCATCTCTATACGCGACACTAGTTTCACGCTTTAATGTCTATGGACGCCGGAATAAAGCTCCAGGTCGACTATAAGGTCCATTCATACTCCTGTCGTTGCGCATCGCCCGGCGTCGACGGATATCGACGCAGGAGTTGAAGCAATGTCAACTTTCATCCGGCGACGTCGACCGATGCGCTACGACGCGAGTATGAACGGACCATATGGCTACGGAGGACACGAAAGGCCGTCAGTGTAAAATGGATTACATGATTACAAAAAAAATCACATGTTGAGACTTAATTATTTCATTTTAAAACCGCTGGATTTGGAAAACCAACTCCAGTGTTATAGGCCTAAGTTTCCGTTTTTGAATTGTATCCATCATTAACCGTTCGTCGTATTCGGTTGATGCGTAACTTCGTAGGCCTACACATAACTTAACCGGGATCGGACCCATTGTTGAATGCATGATCTTTGCAACCCAACAGTTCAAATCTCATAGCCCAGTAAACACCTGGTTTAGTCAATGGGTAGATGCGCACGATTTGAGCAGTGACGATAGTTTCGTCGAAGAGTATATTAACCTTTGAGCTGCCGTCAGTATTGGCGTTGAATACCTAGGGATCAAACATACAAAATAAAAATGATGAATAGTATTTTTCTCCCGAATGGGAGGGTGACATCGAATGGTACAACATCGCTTACCATTCGTAATATGGTACGTGGCAATGGGAAGATGTACGCAACAAGTAATGTCTTGCAAGGAGTTGAGTTCAAACCTCTTTCCTTGACTGTGTAACCAGATTTATAGCACTTTCAGGGTTAATTGGAGGACAAAGTAAGCGGTAGTGTCGTATGAAGACATCACGAAACTATGAATATGATTGGTCTTCACTGTAAATTGCCCGTAAATTCATGAAATAGGTCATCACATATCATAGAATATATGATACTATATTCACACAAAAATATTTATTTTTCGCTGGCGTCTTTCTTGGTCAAGAATATGAATAATAATCACTGCACTATTTCTTGTGTAAGATGACATAATATCATTCAAATGAAATAAGTTAACGGGTCCGTAATTTTAATGAGCAAAAAAGCGTATAGATATTTCGTTTCAGTCACAAAGCTTCACAACACTCATACTATATACATACATGCTCACTTTAGGGACAGCGCGCTACAAGTAGGGCTGCCATGCCATAAGGTCATGTATACAGTGTACTGACTGACACTGTTTGTTAGAATACAGTCAACACAATAAATGTTCTGATAACTCTAGGATAAGGCCTAAAAATCTTTTTAAAAAGTTGGATTGCCCTTTCACCTTAATTTGGTTGTGTTCGGTAGGTCAATTTTCTTTTTTAGATTCCGAAGAATGACCAAATCACACTGGAATACACTCCAGGCGACATACCTCTAAGGTTCTCGCGTCCGCGATTTCCGAAATACAACATCAGATCAATAAAGATCTTATTTTGTAGGCCTTTGGGTGTGTCTATGTTAAGATCAGCGCTTTGTTGTAGCTTATCCATGTCTCCTAGCGATATTACAGCTTTGTGTTTGATGCTGCCTTTGCCACATTTTTTCAACTTGACGAGCACGGCCTTCCACATTTTGTTACTCTGCGTGAACTCGGGTCCTTCAACAATGTCAAAGTTCCGAAGCTGTAGGAAATGCCTTTGTAATCCATAACGGATGGCTTGCATAGACTTCTTTTGATAGAGATCACCATTCTTCTGACGAAGACAAGAGTAGAATCTCTTCAGAAAAATGTCGAGCTGATCTACCGCAACCGGTGCTTGCTCGCCGACTACTTTCTCAAACTCCTCAAATCGATGTACAGCGAATCTTATTGCCTTCTTCGTATTTTCGCTGTCTACGCCATTCAACAGCTCGTTGATGGCATCTTGATCAAGTAATTCAAATCCTAATTGATCCATTCTATCTAGAAAAGTTACACAAAACTGTACTAAAATATATACAGTGCAACCGGGAGCGCAGCAACAGCAGACGACGCGTTTTGTTTACTCTCTCACCGTCTCACGAAATGAAGGTAGGGATGGGCGTAGGCGTGGGGCGTGGGCGAGGCGGGGAAAAAGTGGGCGACTGCCAGGTCCAAAAGCTCCCATCAAAATGTACTATTGACCGCCAGGTCCAAAAGCTCCCATCAAAATGTACTATTGACCGCTTGACCCGTTATTTGGGTGAAAAGGTGAAACTATTTTATGTCACGTGATGCAGTTTCCACCAATAAAATGACAGGAATATTTTCATGCGTTATATATTATGTTTTATGTTACAAGTTTCTTCGTCGCCTTAAAATTATCTTGGGTCAAGCAAATACCGGTAGCCGATAACGATGTTCATTCATTTATTCATTTATCTTTACCAACGAATTCTATGTAAAAGTCAATTTAAGAGTTTCGTTCCCAAAATTGTCTTTGCTATTGGAACTAATATTTATTGTAAATCGAGGGAAAACCTTCTCGCAATAAAGTTGTATATATATAAATCATTTGGGCATTAGTTTGTTTACCAGTTTCGGTGTTGCATATGATGCCAACATCCTCACTATGACCACAGTTGTGAATACCCCATCCACCATGAGAACAGTCGCCAAGAGAACCTTCCCCACCTTGGCATACCAAATTATCCAGCCATATAGTACCAGTCCCTGTAAAAAAGGATTGATTCAGAAATTAAATATTTATCGTAAAGACTTCAGGTATATATTGAATATAATGAAACCCCCGGAGGGGAGGGGGGGGGGGGCACTTAGTAGTTATGAGGTCACAGGGGTGTGCTGCCAAATAGGGTCCCATTTTACACCCGTCTGGTAAGTTTATGATTCCACACCACTAAATCATTGTAGTCCTTGCCGACGACATTCGGCTTTTCTCTCTATTTTAGAAGCCTGTGGCCCAATCATAATCATAAGTAATCAAGAAAAAAACTTATTGCTCTCAAATGATTAAAGTTGGAATATAATCATTATTTTAGGACTAATATCTATTTTCTAATCTTCTCTTAAAACTCATCTCTTTAACTAGAACATGTAGTCATTTTATTGCGTTCATCACTGCATTATAACTTGATTTGTGTAACTGAAATGCTTTATTGCGTCTTATTATACCATCACTTTTATTAGACTTTTATTTAGTATGCTGCATCCTGTGTTTATATAATATAATTATACTTTTTCTTTTACTGTAATTTGTAAAGCGCTTTGTGATCCTTTTAGATGTAAGGCGCTATAAAATGCATGTTATTATTATTATTATTACCACATTGCAAAAAGAGATCTTTTCAGTCCATTTTTGTTGGTTTTGGGTGATTTTTGATTGTACATGTTCTGTAAACACTGCTCAATTGTTTGATGATAAATGAGAGCAATACGCCAGCTGTCCAAAATCGGGGTCTTATTTCACGAAACTTTCATGGTTACCCTATATAAATGTACATGTTGTATTTCAATGATCACAAATATCATGAATTTGGAAGAAAAATGTAAATTTGAAAAATCCAGTCGCATTATAAGCGAGAAATCGACGTTTGTAACACCCCTTTGACATGTAAAATTATGTGGGGCTTATTTAGTGGTGTAGGATCTCATTGGTCTATTAGTATTATCCTTAAATTTGCTGTTTTTCACCGTGTAGGAAGATTACGGGTCTCTGATAAACATATCGGTCCATTTTCTACCGAAAATTGCTAAATGTTTGGGTCAATTTTCATTTTGCTGGCGGCACATCTCTACCAAAAAAGAAAAAAGTAACTGAGTGACACCCCCCCCCCCCCCAATGAAATATGTACGAGGGAGACCTTTGTTTAATTGTGATGACGCCTCCTCCTCATTCCTTTTTCGAATATATCAAAAATGAAAGTTTACAATTATTGCCCAAAAATACATACCTTCACCGAAACGATTATCGATTTGTGCCACTGATCCAAAACCCAGTTTTGCACAGGCTACATTTGCCTCAACGGTTTCAAAAGAATCGTCACAAATTGTCCCCCATTCGCCGTCATGATAAATTTCTAGACGGCCTTCAGACGATCCAGTCCCTCCAACCAAACGTAGTTCATGATTAGGTGTATCTGTGAATAGTAACAAGTAGTATTTGAACACATCAATTAATTAAACAGGGAGTAAACAGGCTGGAGCTGCTTCGGCAGAAACAAAACCATTCTATGCGATAAAACCATACCAATAACATTAAGGACAAGGGTTTTCAATCAATGTGTGCTACCTACCATGACATACGGTGCCGAAACTTGGTCAACAACCAAAGAAATTGAGCAGAAACTTATAGTAGCGCAGCGAGCCATGGAAAGGAGGATGTTAAATATAACAATACGAGACAAACAAAAGAACACTACCATTCGTGATAAAAACCAAGGTAAAAGACATCATCAAAAAAATTAAGGAAATGAAATAGAGATTGGCAGGACATACATTATCTCAAGACAAAATGATAATCGGTGGACAATAAGAACAACCGAGTGGCAACCCCGTACAGGCAAAAGGAGAAGAGGCAAGCAGAAACAAAGATGGAGAGACGAGCTAGCTGAATACAGAGGAACGACATGGACAAGAGAAGCACAAGACAGACACAGATGGAAGATGCTGAAAGAGGGCTTCGGCCTACAGAGGTTGACGAAGCCTAGGTAAAGGTACAGGTAAAACTTTAATACCACGGGAGGAACATGACGTCATAACGTTTCCTACTGAATAAAGCTTCTTTATACATTTATTTATTTATTTAATCCGAAATCATTCTCTACTCCAGAAATTCACTTTTATTCGACGAAGGCTCACCATGGATGAGAAAGAGCAGAAATAGCACATTTGACGTCACCATGGGCAGCTATGACGGCGCGGAGATATGCGATCTGGTCGGCCTATACACCCTCAACATCCTCTCCTGGAAGATCGATAAGAAGAACATTGGACTATATAGAGATGACGGCCTAGCAGTATTGAAAACACACCTGGCACCACATCCGATCTACTCAGGAAGGACATCACGGAGATGTTCAACGACTTAGGGCTCAGGATCACCATCGATTGCAATCTCAAAGTTACCAACTTCCTCGACATCACGCTGAACCTAAACCCCGGCAAGCATCATCCGTACCGCAAACCCCATTACCGGCCGCTGTATATCGACAAGCTCTTGAATCACCCACCTAACATCATCAACAACCTACCAGCATCTATAAGCAAGACGGATATCCGACATTTCATATGACAGAGAAGCGTTTGATGACGCCGCGCCAGCATACGACGACGTCTTTAGATCTAGCGGATTCACCCAGCACTTATTGTAAACGGAAAAGCAACCTAAGAAGATGCGACATCGGCAGCGTAATATCATGTGGTTCAACCCGCCATACAGCAAAGCATATCATCCAACATCGGCAGATCCTTCTTAAAACTCATCGACAAGCGTTTCCCAAAGGATTCCAAGCTCCACAAGATATACAACAGGAACACCGTCACAGTTAGCTACAGCTGCATGCCCAATAGCCAGTATCATCAAGTCACACAACAAGAAAGTCTCACCGAACACCAACGAAACCGTGCACGAAGCAACGCCGAAAACATGCAACTGCTCCAAAAGCAAGAAGCAAGAAAGACTGTCCACTCCATGGAAATTGCTTATCTTCCAGCATCATCTATAGGCACCGAGATCACATCCACCAACAACAATGTCACCAAGGAATACATCGGACTCACGGAACCTCCCTTCAAGCTGACATACTACAACCACATGCAGTCCTTAAGAAATGAAAAACACCAACACAGCACTGAGCTCTCAAGACACGCGTGGCAGATAAAGAAGAAGAACCAACCAATCACCATCAAATGGTCAATCATCACCAGAGCGCATGCATACGTCAACAAATCCAAGTGGTGTGACATTTGCCTCGCGGAGAAGCTGTACATCATCAACGGCGACAAAAGTAAACTCCTCAACAAAAGATCTGAGCTTGTTTCCAAGTGCCGCCATGAAAACAAGTTCTACCTTACGTATTGTTCCAGAGGTATAACCTAATTACAATTACGTTCGCAATAACTGGCATCTACAACCACGTCCGCAATAACCAACGACTACACAGAATAGCAAACAGTTGTCTGAAACAAGCGTGAGACTCGGAGTAGCAACTACCGTTTCAAATGATTTAATTTATATTTTGCTCTGCATCGCATTGAGCACTCTGCAAGAAGATTGCTTCTTTACTAGTATTTATTTATTTATATAACTATCATTTATTTTGTTGGGGTGTTTGTTTGTTTGTGTGTTTGTGGGGTTGGTGTTTGTTTGTTTGTTTGTTGGACCACACAAACTACGCACGTTGGCTACCGATACAAGCTGAGAAACACCCTCAAGTTCATGCTGAATTTATTTAAGGGCAATTTCGATGCGCAGAATTCAGCTAGAAAGTTCAGCCTTATAGCCAAGAACCAATCCCACGAACAATCCAATAAAAGCCTCCAGCTGGCCCTGACTGCGCAAGAAAAGGAGTTTGAGGCCATGAACAACCCAACATTGTCATAAACTGCTCATCATGAAGAGGAACACAGCTTGCAAGCAAATGAAGTTTAAGAAGAATGTGCTATCGTTAATCGGGGAGGTAGAGCAGCTGGGCAACCCGTTCCTTGCGATAGATCATCATCTTGTAGCACTTGATACACAGATTGTCATGGAAGAACCCATCGCTACTTCTCTATGTCAAATCTAAGAGGCTGGCCACGCCATGTACACATCATGTGTCACAGAGAGGTTAGCAAGTATTCCAGTGCCAATAACTGATACCATCAAGCGAAACACCATGCTAACCTTTGCCAACCGACCAGACCCAAAGAAGAAAAGCTTTAAAATGGTTAAGGACAGTGGCATTCAAAGACAGAATATGACCTTAATTACGCAACTTTTCATCTCACTTCAGTCGCGCCCTGATGCCGACATGACAGATTTCTTTCAGTTTAAGAATCAGAAAGAGCCATCAAACCTTGCGGATCAAGGGTCACTGCAATCTGGGACAAAGTCAGACATTCTTCAGTGCCTAAACGCACCCACTGACCGTGCAGTGATCCACATGGTACGCCCTACAAAAGCAAAGACATTCAGTGACTATGTGCCGCCCCATATAATACTATTTCTGGATGTCCAAATGAAGCATCGACGCTGCGAGGTAGATAACCTGAAAAATCTCACGCAGCAGCGACGTGGAACTGGCCCGCAGATATAAATCGACGATGGCAGCACTACAATCCCGATCCATGCATGGAACACTGGCTTCCTAAAAAATGAAGAAAACGAAAAGGGGCTATTCTCATTCATCATCAGCACAGCGATATCAAAGTCTGGCATGGGCGGAAAGCTCCTCCTGAGTATCCGCTTTGAGACTGTGCTCTCCAACAAAGAATGCGACCTCACAACACTTCAGCCGTGTAATCACTTTGAGGTAGACACCAGAATCCGCAAAGCAGGGTCATAGAACAGCCTAAGTTTGCACCGTGGACAGCGATGTTGTGGCAATCCGGTTTTTGGAAACCCTAGGTCTATCAGAGCTCTGGGTTGGTTTAAGCAGTGGTAAAAAGTACCGGGACATACCAGTCCATACCATCTACTCTGATCTTGGTCCATCAAATTACTTAGCACTACCTCTCTTTCACAGCCGTGCGGGTATGACACGACATCACAATTTCTTGGAGTGAGTGGGCTGGCAGAAAGAATCCATCAGTAGATGACAACCACTATGGACGACCTTCAGCGACGCTTCTGTGGCATGTTCCATTCTCTTGCACTTCGGATGCCTCAAAGCATGCATGGGGAAATGTAAATACAATCGTGCTGGTGTCTGATGTACAGTTCTCTGCAAATGTGATGGTGAGTAACATTAATAACGAGAGTGGTGATGGCCAGTAGTACTGATAAACTGACCAATGTTGCCTTGAATAATAAGTAGATGGTCAGATTCTGTTACTCAACCCTGTAAACATCTGACATAGGGTGTGGCTTGTTTTCTCGAACAAAACCTAAAAAGGATTATTTAGTATACGAAATGTAAGGTGGATTTTATATTTAAACTTGACCTAAAATTATTAAAATAACATCAAAATCAGATGCCCAGATCCCCAAAACCACTCAAAATTATTATCAGTTATGCCCCCCCCCCCCCCCCCCCGTCCAAACTAGATGGCTTCTCGCTAAGTTTGGTTGCCCCAACCCCTGCTCTCACCTGCGGGATCTCTTACCTTCACTGCTTGTTGATGGCTTCTCATTAGTTTGAGATGCGCTTTCGCTTGATGTCGGCTCTGGGAATTAAAATGAAACAGAAACATGACAAACATGTTTTAAATAACTACTTATTCATTTGTTATGTTAGGTCTTGTAAAAATCATCTTAAATGTTGCAGCTTTTTTATCCAAACTCAAATGGTGTAACTTTGTCATACACGCGCAAACAAACCCCGTTTAGGAACGGTTTTAACATTTGTCACCCAAATTTTGCAATGTGATACTAGTATTTACATAAAAACCTTGTTGACGTTCTTTGTCTCCAAATGATGCCCCCAGGTGTAAAATGCTAATCCAATCGTGTACCACTATCCATTTCCAACTTGCCCCCCCCCCCCCCCCCCCCACCCCTTCCCCATCCCGGGGTCTCGTATCTTACCTTCACTGTTTGTTGATGGCTTCTCGCTAGTTTGAGATACGCCTTCACTTGATGTCGGCTCTGAGAATTAGAAAGAAAAAGAAACAACCTATGTAAGAAAGATAAGACGAGACACATTTTTTTAAAGAAATATTTGTATCCATTTGTGTGGTGCAATGTGATATTCACCTAAAAACCTGATTGGCATTCTCTGTATCTATATAAATACATGCGGGTGTGAAAATGCTAACCCGATTTCCAACTTGATCGCCCCAACCCCCTGCCCTCACCTGCGGGATCTCTTATCTTACCTTCACTGCTTGTTGATGGCTTCTCGCTAGTTTGAGATGCGCTTTCGTTTGATGTCGGCTCTGGGAATTAAAACGAAACAAAAACATGACAAACATGTTTTAAATAACTACTTATTCATTTGTTATGTTAGGTCTTGTAAAAAAATCATCTTAATTGTTGAAGCTTTTTTATTCAAACTCAAATGGGGTAACTTTGTCATACACACGCAAACAAACCCCGTTTAGGAACGGTTTTAACATTTGTCACCCAAATTTTGCAATGTGATACCAGTATTTACATAAAAACCTTGTTGACGTTCTTTGTCTCCAAATGCCCCCAGGTGTAAAAATGCTAATCCAATCGTGTACCACTATCCATTTCCAACATGCCTCCCCCCCCCCCCGCCCCCCCCCCCCCCCCATTTCCCTATCCCGGGATGTTGTATCTTACCTTCACTGTTTGTTGATGGCTTCTCGCTAGTTTGAGATACGCCTTGACTTGGTGTCGTCTCTGAGAATTAGAAAGGAAAAGAAACAACCTATGTAAGAAAGATAAGACGAGACACATTTTTTTAAAGAAATATTTGTATCCATTTGTGTGGTGCAATGTGATATTCACCCAATTTCCAACTTGATTGCCCCAACCCCCTGCCCTCACCTACGGGATCTCTTATCTTACCTTCACTGCTTGTTGATGGCTTCTCGCTAGTTTGAGATGCGCCTTCACTTGATGTCGGCTCTGAGAATTAGAAAGAAATGTAAACAACTGATGTCGGTAGAATAAGATGACAACATTTTTTTAAAGAAATATTTGTATCCATATTTTGTATGTTAGGTATTGTAAAAAAATAATTTTAATTTATGCAGCTTTTTTGTCCAAACACTTGTTGGAAATTACTGCTGGAAGAAATGGTGCAACTGTGTCATACACACAAACAAACCCATTTTTGAACATTTCTGGCACCCACATTTTACTCTGTAGTGTACTTGGCGTTCACCTAAAAACCTTGTTGGCATTCTTTGCCTCCAAATACCTGTGGGTGTGAAAATGCTAACTCAAACGTGCACCTCTATCCATTTCCAACTTCATTGCCCCCCCCCCCCTCCTTGCCCCCACCCGGTGTCTCGTATCTTACCTCCACTGCTAGTTTGAGATGCGCCTTCACTTGATGGCGGCTCTGGGAATTCAAAAGAAACAGAAACAACTGAGTAAGAAGAATAAAATGACTACTTGTATTCATTTGCGGCTTTTTTATCCAAATACAAATGGTGTAACTGTGTCATACACACCCCCACACAAACCCCGTTTTGGAACGTTTTTAACATTTATCACCCAAATTTTACTTTTTGGTGCAATGTGATATTCACCTAAAGACCTGGTCACTTGATTCAAGTTATCAAATACCTCATATTCTTAGAAAACGTAATCTTTATCAAAATGTTGCAGCTTTTTACCCCCACACCGTATTTGTAAAAAAATGTGCTTAGAAAATGTTGCAACTTTGTCATGCATACGTAAACAAATCGCCTTTTGGAACGTTTTTAACATTTGTCATCCAAATTTAACTTCTTGGTGCAATTTTATATGCTCCTATTTCCTTTTTGGCGTTCTCTGATTCCAAATGCCTGCGGGTGTGCAAATGCTAAACCCAACCGTGCACCTCTATCCATTTCCAACCCTCCTATCCACATCCCATGGTCTCGTATCTTACCTTTATTGCTTGTTGATGGCTTCTCGCTAGTTTGATTGCCCCATCCCCCTGCCTTCACCTCTATCCATCCCCCCTATCCACATCCCAGGGTCTCTTATCTTACCTTCACTGCTTGTTGATGGCTTCTCGCTAGTTTGATTGCCCCATCCCCCTGCCTTCACCTCTATCCACCCCCCCCCCCTATCCACATCCCAGGGTCTCTTATCGTACCTTCACTGCTTGTTGATGGCTTCTCGCTAGTTTGAGATGCGCCTTCACTTGATGTCGGCTCTGAGAATTAAAACGAAACAATCGATGTAAGAAGAATAAAATGGCAAACAAAAAAGAACTATTAATTGTATCAATTTTTTATATTAGGTCTTGTAAAAAGTCATTTTAATGTTTGCAACTTTTTAATCCAAACGATTTACTTGTTGGATAATGTTGCAGGGAAAATGGTGTAACTTTTTCAAACACTTACAATCAACCCCCTTTTGGAACATCTTTAACATTTGTCACCCAAATCTTGCAACGTGATACTAGCATTCACCTAAAAACCTTGTTGGCGTGTTTGTCTACAAATGCCCCGGGTGTGGAAATGTTAATCCAATCGTGTACCACTATCCATTTCCAACTTGACCCCCTCCCCCTATCCTAATCCCAAGGGTCTCTTATCGTACCTTCACTGCTTGTTGTTTGCTTCTCGCTAGCTTGAGATGCGCCTTCACTTGATGTCGTCTCTGAGAATTAGAAAGAAATGTACAACTGATGTAAGAAGAATAAGATGACAAACATTTTTTTTTAAAGAAATATTTGTATCCTTATTATGTATGTTAGGTATTGTAAAAAAATCATTTTGATTTATGCAGCCTTTTTATCCAAACGCTTGTTAGAAATTATTGCTGGAAGAAATGGTGCAACTTTGTCATACACACACAAACAAACCCCTTTTTGAACATTTCTGTCACCCACATTTTACTCTGTAGTGTATTGGCGTTCACCTTAAAACCTTGTTTAAAAGGTGCAAACATTTAAATGATTTAAACTTAACACTTTTTGGAAAATGTTCCAGGAAAGTGGTATAACTTTTTTAAACCCTCACAATCAATACCCTTTTGGATGGAACATCTTTAACATTTGCCACCCAAATTTTGCAACGTGATACTAGTATTCATCTAAAAACCTTTTTGACCTTCTTTGTCTCCAAATGCCCCCAGGTGTGAAATGCTAATCCAATCAAGTACCTCTATCTATTTCCAACTTGATTGCCCGCCCCCCCCCCCCCCCCCCCCCCCTCTATCCCCATCCCGGTGTCTCATATCTTACGTTCACTGCTTGTTGATGGCTTCTCGCTCGTTTGAGATACGCCTTCAGTTAATGTCGTCTCTGAGAATTAGAAAGAAATTAGCCGACAAAATGTTTTTTAAATAAATATTTGTATCCATATTTTATGTTAGGTATTGTAAAATATACTTTAATCTTCGCAACTTTTTTATCCAAATAGTTGTTGGAATATTTCTGTCACCCACATTTTACTCGGTAGTGTATTTGGTGTTCACTTAAAAGCCTCGTTCGCGTTCTTAGTTTCCAAATGCCTGCGGGTGTGAACATGCTAACCCAACCGTGCACCTCTATCAATTTTCAACTTGACTGACGACCCTCCTTACCCCACCTCTGGGTTACGTATCTTACCTTCACCGCTTGTTGATGTTTTCTCGCTAGTTTGAGATGCGCCTTCACTTGATGTTGGCTCTGAGAATTAGAAAGAAATATAAACAACTGATGAAAGAAAAAATAGTGTAACTTTGACATTTGGGGCACGCGTATGTAAGGCAGAAACTTTTGCAAACATTTGGGCCAAAGGGAGTGAGCTTTAAAGGGAGTGCTAGAACCGGGAAACGTACACAGTGAGTGAGGTTTAATAGAAGCACTCTGGCAGGGAAACGTACACAATGAGTGAGCTTTAAAGGGAGCGCTATAACAGGGAAACTTACTAAAATGAGTGAGTTTTAAAGGGAGCGCTATAACAGGGAAACTTACTCAATTAGTAAGCTTTAACGTGAGCACTGGAATGCGAAAACGTACACAATAAGTGAACTATAAAAGGGTGCGCCATAACAGGTAAACGTACACAATGAGTGAGCTTTAAAGGGAGCGCTAGAACAGGGAAACTTACTAAATGAGTGAGTTTTAAAGGGAGCGCTATAACAGGGAAACTTACTCAATTAGTAAGCTTTAACGTGAGCACTGGAATGCGAAAACGTACACAATAAGTGAACTATAAAAGGGTGCGCCATAACAGGTAAACGTACACAATGAGTGAGCTTTAAAGGGAGCGCTAAAACAGAGAAACATGCGCAATTTGTGAGCTTTAAAGGGAGCGCTGGAATAGGGATACGTACACAATGAGTGAGCTTTACAGTGAGCGCTGGAACAGGGAAACGTATACAATGAGTGAGCATTAGAGGGAGCGCCATAACAGGTAAACGTACACAATGAGTGAGCTTTAAGATACCACACCAGTAATTAATATTACGGCAATCAGCCTTTTCTCACAAGGTTTCAGCACTGTGGCCCATTAATAATAAAATGTAATCAGGAAAGGTACTTATTGCCCCCAAATGATAAAAGTTGTAATTGAATCCTGATTTAAGAACTAGTATCTAATACAACAGTGCAAAAAGAAAACCATTTTCAATTCATTTTGTAGATTTTGTAGGTAAATTTTGATTGTAAATGTTCTGGCTACATTTCTATTGATTGAGGGCTCTCCAAATTCAAGGGCTTAATTCTCGGGACTCTCAGGGTCATCGCATATAATTATTGTGATTAATTTATCAATAATATTATAAACTTTCAGGAAATGTCAAATTGAAAAATCCAGCGCCTGTATAAGCGAGAAAATTGTGGGTTTTTTTGTTACCCCTTTTACATGCAATTCAATAGGCAATTACTGAATTACTATTGTGGTATCTTAAAAGGAGCGCTAGAATAGAGAAACATACACAATGTGTTATATTTAAAGGGAGCGCTAGAACAGGGAAACATGCGCAATTTGTGAGCTTTAAAGGGAGCGCTCGAACAGGGGATCATACACAATGAGTGATCTATGGCATGAGCGCCGGAATAGAGAAACGTACACAATTATTGATTATTCTAGGAGGCGCTAAAACAGGTAAATCCAAATAAGTAATATTTAAAGACAGTGATGGCATCGAGGGTGTATTAAGAAGAGCTCTGCTGGCTGTCGGCATCTCTTAACAACAAGTTTAATCAATCAATCAATCCAAACCCGGTTATCGAATTTAATTGATCGTTGGAAACGTACACAATGAGTGAGCTTTAAAGTGATCGCTCGAACAAGGGAAACATACACAATGAGTGATCTAGACAGTGAGCGCTGGAATAGAGAAACGTACACAATTATTGATTATTCTAGGAGACGCTAAAACAGGTAAATCCACATTAAGTAATATTTAAAGACAGTGATGGCATCGAGGGTGTATTAAGAAGAGCTCTGTTGGCTGCCGGCATCTCTTAACAAACAAGTTTAATCAATCAATCAATCCAAACCCGGTTATCGAATTTAATTTATCGTTGGAAATTTTTACATTATTTATATATTTTTCGCTTTCCAGAAATATAAAGGCTGTCCCAAAATGATTAGTACCCATCGATGCCCAAAGTTCAATAATTTTGTCATCATCAAAATCGATGGGATTAGGTCCGTTGTTTAACATCATTTTTGTCATACTGTACTATTTTACTAGAATTTTAGATCATGAATATCGGATTTATCAAACTCAAGATACACTCCATTATGTAAAACATGGTGATTTCACTTTTTTGACAAAGTGCTAAAAATATGTGTGCTATTACAGCTTGTTTGAAAGAAACTTGTGTATTCTCATAATCTCTTGTCTACTCAATATAATCTTGTGTGTCTTTTTGTTGTAACTGTTATTAGTTATGGGTGTTCAAATCATTAATAATTATATTCCTTAATTCAATTTAACGGGTAAAAGAAGTTTGTCACACTTGAGTGACCCCATGCATTTTATTTGACAAGTGTTGATGCACTCAAATGAAGTGGTATTTGGTGAATCACCCTTGGCTTAGATTTCATTTTCACATTGGAGAATAGATTTCGTGAGGTTAAACACTAAGGGACTATATCTTGTTTACCAAGTTTGTAGGAAATTGCATCCCCAATATGAAAAAGAAGTCTCAGCCACTGCTAATTACCCATGACCACGTCTTTACCTGTTTTAATGTCCCTCAAGTTTTGCCTTCAAACTGGCTCATTATAGAAACAAAGCTTGGGGTCGCTCATGCGTGACGATCCATTTTTACTCTTCAAATTGAATCAACGCGAAGAATTATTTATGGTTTGAACAACAATACGATAAAACAGCAGTTTAAAATAGAAAGGAACCAAAGATATTAGCAGACGAGAGATTAAGAGAATGTATTAGTTTCTTTCAAACAAGCTGTTTAAAAACACATTTTTTTGCACTTTGCCAAAAAGGTCAAATTACCATGTCTTACACAATGGAGTGTAACTTCATTAAAATAAGGCCGATATTTATGATCTAAAATTCTAATGAAAGGATACAGTATACAGTAGCTAATATCATAAAAAATTAACTGATCTAATCTCAATGATTTTGATGATGAGAAAATTTTGGGCATCGATGTGTACTAATCATTTTGGGACAGCCTGTATACTTTAAATGAATCGAACATATTTTTTTTCTTCTTATGATGCATTTGTAGTAATTTCCAGGATGGATTGTTGTCATGGTTATTTTCACCATGCTTATGTTTGATATTGTCATATATTCCTTTCAACTCCCTTCAACAGATAGATACAAACCGCCACTAACATAAAACGTATTCAGAAAATTGAAGTAATTAATTGGTTACCATAACGATTTGTACCGTGTTTCTAATGTAACACGTTCGTTTTGCGATACATGTACTTATAATGTGTTTACGGTCGTCTATACGTTCATCCTAAGTTAAAGTATATAAATAAAACATTAACCAGTTTTAACATGAAATGTATTATGCAAATCAAATTAATCATTTAAAATTGGATGAAAAGAATTGACACTCACTAATGTTATCGCATCCCAGTAATTTCTTCAAGTCCTCCCTATCATCGTTATTAATGAATATCAAATGGTTGTCCGTGTAAAAATGATCTTTCGCTTCTTCAGGAACCTCCACATTACGACCGCCATGCAAAATGTTAGTGCATTCGCAGAGCAAGTCCTTGGTGTACGGCAGTACCCATCGAACTTCATAGCCGTGGTTTGGGTCTGGTTGTTTCCCCATAAAGCAATCCATTGCTTTGCAAGATGTGCATAATACCATACCTAAAAAAGAGAAATACATTAAATGTTGATTTTCGAGTTGTTTATATAAAGTGTAGCAAAAACAGGATGTTATCCACAAAATAATTACGGGGCTACTCTCCACCAAACAGTGTTACTAAATGATAGTCCAAGCATTTCTGAAATGACCTTAAAATGGCGTTAGACATCAGTTCGCGTAGTATTAACAAATCAATATCTATACTTGATAAACAGTTAAAAAACAAGTCATATATTTTCAGTAAACTTTTGACTTTTTAATGACCAATTGAATTTCAACAGCAAGTCCAACCATATTATTTGCGTTATCTAATGAATAAGGAGAGTAATTTGATACGTTACTAGTTGCATTGCAACCAAAATGAAACTTGACTTCATAAGTTGAGAAGGGGGAGTGGGGTGAAACTGCCCCTCTATGTTAAAAGGCGGAGGCTCTTAACACTTTCCAGTTTGACCATATCGAAACAGATGTTTCATAAATCTTCCTCAACTTTCAAAGTCTTATCTCAAGAATTGCTTAACCAATACTAGACATGTTTGTACTTATTGAAATGCATCATCATGGTGATTCTAAATATGATGATGAAATTCAATAATGTTGACATTTTTAAAACATTTTGTAAGATTTTGGAACTGTCGTCTGCAGACGGCTGTCGCGTGGAAAGTGTTAACTTAACTACGACGTATAAGCAATGTGTATTCGTTATTTTAGGTAAAGGGTGACACTTGCTGTTCTGCAGAGTGCACATTATGTGCATGGTCATTAGAATTAATTTCATCCATTTTATGACTTTTAAGTCTTTCCATATTTCCGACGACAATATTGTGTTATTTTGGCGCCCATTTTTCAATTTGTTCTCAATAATTTCCCCCACGATTTTTGATGATGATGCAGGAAAATTCCGCTTCTCATGAACACCAAACTCAACTTCTTATAAAACGTCTACCAGGTCGAAATCTTCAAAGACCACACTATTAAAGAGCGTCATCACATTTCCTTTATTAAACGTAGAATTTACTTCTCTACATTGGTCATGCACGGTTGCTGTATTACAATGACTCGAAAAAAGTAATCTACATTAATGGACTTAGTGCATCAGACACTTTTTTCTTCTTTTTTCTAATAATATAAATTATTGAAGAATTTATCAGTTTTATTTAAAAAATAAATATATATATATATGACAAGCAAGCTATACATTATGGAGACCTACAGCCATCAAAAAAAGTAACTATACAGGTAATAAATGGGCTTATAACTCTAAAAATATATGTCCTACCTAAAAATATTAAATTATTAAGTTGTTGAAAAATTCATCTTCTTTAATATGCGATATTCGGGTGATTATTAAGGAAATGTCACTCCCAACTGTAAGGTGAAGTCCGATATTCATTTTCACATTTTTATTTTCTACACGAGGACCCATCTACGGGTACCTTATCGATTACCGGTAGTGCAATTGGGGGATGCATGCGCAGGTTGGACAGTCGGCCGAATTGTTCCGATGGATCAATACGCCACACACACGCTACCTGTCAAACTCTCCCCCGTGTTGAAATGTAAAATGTGAAAATGAAATTGTGACTTTCCTTACATTTTGTAGTGTCACTTCCTCAATAATTACCCGATCCTAGAGTGAAATATTTTATATTAAAGGAGACAAATTTTTCAACATTTTTATTATTTAATATTTTTGGGTATGATATATATTTTTAGAGTTAGAAGCCCATTTATTACCTGTATAGTTACTTTTTTTGATGACTGTATACAGTTACTGTTTTTCTGTGTTCCACTTGTATTGTTATTTTAGAAGAAAACACATTGTGGGAGCGGTGTGGGGGTGTGTGTGCCTTTGATGGTTTTTATTTGTTTGCTGGGGTGTGAAGGAGCTATATCGATGAAATTGTGTCAGTGTAATCACTGGTCCTTAAAAACATTATGGTGAAAAAATTGTCTTATAAGTATGTTTACTTTTTATACAGGTGGCACTAGATGCCAAGGCCATGTAAATCAAATACGTCTTCCAACGGTGATGTGTACATGGTAAATTATAATGGTCCAATAACTGATTCTTATAGGATGCTAGTTATAAGAAACATGATTTGCTCAAGGAGTTGCGTCTGCATGTTGCGGTGTTTATATTTATTCGATTGACTTCGGTTTGTCTTGTAGCTATATTCCTGAGCAGTCCTACTATTATTATGTGCTTTACCCCCCCCCCCCCCCCCCCCCCCCCCCCCCCCCCCCCACCTATTTATATTTATATGAACTGGGGAGACTGTTGCGCAGAGAGACCTGCGATGGTTCTAAGTCTATTAAACCGTCAAGGGAACTCCGTGTATGGCAACCCAACATGTTCTATCATGATACTATCCCCACTGGCAGCCTGTGAAAAGTTACACAATATTTTGATTTTTGGTTTTCATTTATATTCTATATCATGCCCCACTTCATAACGAAGTGTTTTTGGCACCACAATGTTTATTTTATCTGTACTTTAAAACATGGTACCACCCATGTAATTTACACTTCTATATTTCATTGGGCATTGGCTTATATCTCGTCGCGCAGACTACCACGTTTGTATCCATTTTTACAATTGCACGTGCTAGATCATACGCGGTTAACTATTCATAAGCCAATGGACGCTCAAATTATCCTAAATACTTCTATTAATGTCGGTTTGTTAATGATTCAACTAAAGTAAAACTTATCAAAGTTTTTTTTAAAAACTCATCGAAGTTTTTTGTCACTCCTTTTGCAAAATAATTTAATACTTGTGGCTCATGTTTACCAAAACGTGTATATAGTCGCCAATAGTAACCGCTGTTTATTGCAGCCCACCTTTTGAAAGCGGTTTCCACCGAGAAGTGGTTGATCTATTGATAACTAATGTCATTCAGCCAAAGTCGGACTAGTTTCAAACAGTTCTAGTTTTGTCCAGTGACTTTCCCACGCACAAGATGAATCGTACCGCCTTAATAATAGCCAATTGAGCACACAATGAACATTTTCTAGACTAGCAAATCGCAAGTCACATGCACATAACGTGCACCACTGTACAGATCCATATAACATGCATGGTATTGAATACTAGAGCATCATTCAGTGTAGGTTTGGCTCTCACACACTAAAGACGTCCGAACAGATCGCTAGCTGTCTAATACCAATTAGACCAACTTATATGTTGATTTAACTATCAAGTTGAAACACCGATTTCTTCCAATTAACTAGAGTTTATGCCTACATGTTTACGGAATAAATCTATTTCACTATAGCACTCAATTTTATCAACCAATAAACCCAAAGTATCACCACTATACTTTGTATCGTAACATTTCACTATTTTCATCCAGGCTCGCCATGTACGAGGGGCGGTCAGTAAATAATGAAAGTGATCATGGTATGGGATGCATGAGTGATTCTATTGAGGGGATAATGTGATCAATACAAAGTATGAACCTTTGTCTTTCAAACAATACAGTTTTGGATTTTTAAGTGTGAACTATGACGTCATAGCATTGTCTCAAAGTAAGTACACTTGGGACACTGCTAAATCAGTTATTTGGCGGGAAGTTTG
This sequence comes from Ophiura sarsii, assembly GCA_035610835.1. Classification (NCBI taxonomy): domain Eukaryota; kingdom Metazoa; phylum Echinodermata; class Ophiuroidea; order Amphilepidida; family Ophiuridae; genus Ophiura; species Ophiura sarsii. Next base: position 36,586,445 of record CM069459.1, read on the forward strand.
AATTGTTTTTATGAAACACGTGGTAAGAAGATTGCATAACATGACATCAGAAGCAGGTAAATCCCTATTTTTTTCGCATAAATATGATACAAAAGACAATAACTTTAATCCCTGTGTAATTTGGAATGTGTAGTATAAGAGGAAAAGGTAAGGAGAAGCAATTGAATAAAAGGTATACAAATATCAGTATTTCAAATAGCTAATTTTCATTAAAAAATGCCCAGTCAGTGAATCACTAATATTGCGGAAAATCAAACAATTTAGGAAAAATTCAAGCAATTAACCAGTTTGGAAGATTCCATATGATAGTTAACTAATTATCCGAACTTATTCGCATGAAACCTGCAGAAAAAATGCGCATGCGCAGACGGCAGATAATTTTGAAACGGGCCCAAAATGGCTAAAATCATGAAATTTACCAGATAAAAGCTTACTGTGCCTTCAAATTCTAATCAGAAATGATGAAAAATGCTTAAATCAATGTGTAAACATATTGTGATAGTCAAAATGAAGATATACAGGAATGTATCAATCAAAGATGGCTGCCACAACCTCTCTTATTACTGTTATCTTTAGAGCTACTAGATATGTATTGTGTAGGTAATCGTCATATAATTTCAATGGTTTGAGGAAATTTTATGAACAGCTCCTTTTGAAATCCCCACTATTATTGCTTTACATCCCACAACAATTTATTAAATTATAATCCCTCCATTGTTCTTTATCCTTTGTTGTTTTCTAAGGTATATTATTGCGGATTTTGCTAAATAAAAGCGTATTTGAGATGGTCCCTTCTTTTTTGTATTAAGGCATTCAGATCTAAAAAGAGTATCAAACAGAGATAAGTGTGTATTCTAACCATGTGCCAATTGTTATCTGTTTTTATGCTTGCATTGCCGAGATATACACAAATGTATCAATCAACCCATATTCAACATATTACATATCCAGCCAAATAATTGACAGATTTCAGTCAGTGTCTGAAACCTATTGTGTTTATGCTAATGACGTTACATAACCAAAGGTATCTAACAATCCAAAAGTGTATTGTTTGAAAGACAAAGGTTCATACTTTGTATTGATCACATTATCGCCTCAATAGAATCACTCATGCATCCCATACCATGATCACTTTCATTATTTACAGACCACCCCTCGTAGGCTATCCCCCAATCATGATTTGCTCAAGGAGTTGCGTCTGCATGTTGCGGTGTTTATATTTATTCGATTGACTTCGGTTTGTCTTGTAGCTCTATTCCTGAGCAGTCCCTACTATTATTAAAACTCGAGCCACCCACTACACCCCCACACCAGGGGTGTGTGTGCCACTCGCTCAGCTTGCCGATCGGAAGCCACTTTTAAATTAAAATTTGGTCAGCATAGCCTTTCCTATCCCAAAATTAATAGAATCCCTGCCCACACCCCAAACAAACAAACAAACAAACAGACCCCAATGTACAAACAAGTCTGTATAAAATACTCACATGCCAATGTCACAACACAAGCAAACTCTGGATCCATAATTTAATGATTTGAGGTAAATCAGGCCGTTCCTTGCTCTATCGAAACTGTTACTTTGATAACGAAAATGGTATTTTTTCAGCGCAAATGGTCCTTTTTATAGCGAAATGTTTACTTTTTAGCGAAATCATTCCGTTTCTCAACAGACGTTGCAATCTTTAAATATACCAATAGATAATGTCACGAACAATGAATGTGTGCGTCAGAATTATTTTCTGTGAGCATAGTCACACCTGGTTTAATACCAGCAGGGGTGCTCCACCTATTAGTAGTGGCGTACTGGCTTAGCTAAGAAGTGGCAAATTGTATACCCCTCACCTCTCTGACAATGTTGTGAAAATGTGAGGTTTCACAAGTGAGTGATTTGCTACAACAAGCAAATCATTTCAATCAATTGATTCTATTTAACTGGACCAGTATTTATTTCATTAAAAATAAAACAAATGGAGAGGACAATTGGGAAAATATTTGCTTTTAAATATTATAAAACATGGGCAGGATTCGTTGGCAGATAATCACTGCCTGAAACAGAAAAAAAAGCTGATTTATCAACAGACAGCCATAGTAATCATGGAGGGTATAGTTTAGTAAACAATTAAAAGAAATCAAAGAGCCTCCACATCGAGAGTATAAGTATATCTGACTGAGGACCCTCCCCCGCGAAACATATTCCTTGATTGGCCAAATACTCTGTTGCTTCGTCGTCTGTTGAATATGTTTACATTAATCAAGGTGGATGACAATGCTATTACCATGGTTATTTGTTTGTTCATCCGTCACTGTATTGGCACTGAGTAGTTTTATTATTTTTAAAAAAAGTGTGGGAATCCTTAGGCTTGTGCTGGTTACAATATGGTTAATCACCAGAGTAGTTAACACCACTTTCCAATCGGCAGGCGTCTGCAGACGACAGTTCACAAAATGTTTCAAAATGTCATAAGTATTGTATTTCATCGCCACGATACATAATCAACATGATATGCATTAACCCTTGTCCTACTGAGACATTCTGCAACACTGTTTACTAAGAGGGTGGTTACAACCCCCCCCCCCCCCCCCTAAAAAATCCAAACACAGATGAAGAGTATGCTTATTTTGGTACCATGGTATAGCTAGAGGTCTCCTCTTGCCATACATACCACCAAAACTAGTACAAACACTCCACGCATGACGTCAAAATGACGTCACTAAACATGGCCGACCTCAAAATGCCGTTGTGTTTGTTTAGTACAGTGACATTTTCGCCAACAAGTTCCAAATATCGGAATTTCACCCGGTTTTGTGCTTATTATTGAGATGAGTGATATTTTTACAATATACTGCAAGGGATGTAAAAGAGATCAATCTAGTCGCCCTAGGTTACGGTCTTTTGCGTTTAGCGCAATTGGCGAAAATTCTTGTGGGGGTAACCACCTGATGTTAAAAATAATAAAGGAATTACATCAAATTTCACTTGGACAGACTACAGGCCTAAGCCTGGTATTCAATTTCTAATAGTGTTGTAAACCCTTTTAATAATGCACAGTACTAAAAAAAAAAAGGGGGAACTCATGGTTTGGAACAGTATAATTTAATCTCATAATCGCTCATCGACATGTAGCAAAATGATATTAACTCTCCAACTAGACTACACTACACTTAAACACTACTACTATAACAGTAAACAAACAAAACAAAACAAAACAGGAACAGGCCACTCCAAACTTAACGATCAATAAGCATGCAAGTGAGATTGGGTGGGCGGGAAAAACAACACGAAAACAAGCACACACCCCCCCCCCCCCCCCCCCCCCCATCACAGTGCGAGATAATAGGCCGTATTCATAACAATAAGTAATTGCTTTTACTAAAGTAACAACCCCCTTTTACTAACCTTTTACTTAAATGTTTATTCATAGAAATAAGCAATGACTTTGAAGTAAAAGCTGCAAATGTTAAGCATTAGTAATTGCTTTTTACTTATAAGTAAATGCCAGAGAAATCAGCACCTACTTCAATTTGTATTCATAAAAATGACCTTTGACTAGCATTTACTAGTGATTGTACAAGCACCTCATTTGTGGATTGCTGTTTAGCCAGTACAGACATATCACATCTTCTGCCATGTTTTTACCTCGAAGACCACAACCTAAGGTGTATAACATCAGGCTTAATCGTGATGAAGTCAACCCTACCACTTACAGAACTTTATTTAGGTTTGAAAAACAAAATGTGGAATGGCTTGCAGACACCTTCATACCACCAAATACCGAGACTCGTCGTGGACGTTTGACACATATTTGTCAGATCCAGGGTACCAAACGTCCGTTGGCGAAATAAGAGATACTAATGAGTAACTTATATTTGCTAAGGATGAGAAAGACTACAAAATGTCTCTAATAGTGAACCATTTTGCCACCCCCTTTTGTGGATGGTACTGTAATACAATAGCAACTACTTAAGAACTTACTAGCTGTGGCAAGTAACACCTGTAATCATTTAGCAAATGGTTATGAATAACATTTTTAGCAATTGCTTAGACTAGACCTTTTACTCACCTAGCTGTTGCCTTTACTTATAGCATTTACTAGTTAGTAATTACTTATTTTTATGAATACGGCCTAATACCACTGACCATCAATTTGAAAATGAAACACAGCATGACCAGTGAAGGACTAATCATGATTGACACAGGGATATACAATACAACATTCAGACACTTAACACTTTCCACGCGGCTGGCGTCTGCAGACGACATTCCAAAATTTCACAAAATGTTATAAAAATATCAAAATTATGTAATTTCATTACCATATTTGGAATCACCTTGAGAAATTCATTGAAATAAGTACAATTATGCCTAGTATTGGTTCAGTAATCCTTGAGACAGACTTTGAAAATTGGGAAAGGTTTCTGAAAAATATGTTTTGTATAATATGGTAAAACTAATAGCCGCGTGGAAAGGGTTAAGACCTAATTGAAAGATTAAGATCCACCAGGCAGGTAGATTGATGCTACACGGGATAATAGCATGAAGACAAAGGAGGACAGAAGGACTTGACTACTGGCACATCAAAAACACCCTCAAACATTTTGAGGGACTTATTTAATGGTCATTATTAATGTTGCCAAATTCCATATCATATAGCATTATCATAATTGTTAGCTAACTATACACGCTGTTGATAAACCAACCAACAAACAAACAAATTAATCAAACTCAAAAACGCAGTTCACCGGTTTCGCGGTTGGTATTAGGCGGCGATGGGTAATATTTCCCTATATATATCGGAACCTTTTCAGCCCTTATGCAGTCATCAGAGTGTTGATCGTATTTTTTTTCTTCGGTAAACTCAAAATAATAGAAAGTTATTGACTCATTGACTGTTGGTCAGATTCCTCTTCCTATAGTGCAAAAAAAGTGAACCCGCAAAGTTGTGTACCGTACGGAAGAGATTTAGTGCCAAGCGGTTAGGGTTATGAACGCACGAACTCACGAACTCGTGCCAACAATCCCGAGTTCGTGAGTACGTGACTTGTACACTTTGAAAATAAAGAAATAGTAAAGAAATGTTGGCTCTATGTCACGAATTCATGAAACTCCTAATTGTTTCACTTTTCGCGACTTGGTTAGTTTTAGCAAACAAACCCAACCGCCTCTTTTCCTGGAAATATCCTGAGTTCGTGAGTTCCTGTGTTCATATGCTGCAAACACAACCGCCTGATTTTGTGGATATCGTGTGTTCGTGAGTTCGTCTGTTCATATGCTGCAAACACAACCGTCTGATATTTGGCACGAGTTCGTGACTTCGTGAGTTCGTGTGATGTCAACACAAGCCGCCTGGTTTTCAGCACGAGTTCGTGAATTCGTGAGTTCGTGTGCTGCAAACACAACCGCCTGATTGTGACCATTTCTCCGAATAGAAAATAGTTATTGCAATCAAATGAGTTTATTATTTACATAAAGTATAAAACAGCGTTCTTTGTTATGATGTAATTATTGTTGAATATTCAAATAAGTGAAGAAAGGACTTCTAAATGAACTTAGTTTGACCAAACGTACAGTTATTTCGGAGAATAAACTCCTTGCTCGAAAAACTTGCACACAACGCACAAGTGCAACGCATGGGTGGTTTATTGTTAAATTGAAAAAAAAGAGTTCTGATCACGCTCTACACATAGATTAGAAGTATAAATTGTGCCCCCTGCCCTCTATCGCCCTTAAAAAGTTAATGGGAGTTTCCAACATATTGGATTGACCCCAATGTTATATAACCAGTGATAACCACTTGCCAACAACTAGCAACCGTATGTTAATGAGTTGCTGACGGAGGTATTGATTTTGATAGATTATGTACATGCTAAACAGTCAGTCGTTAGCACACACAAAAAGCGTTCACTGTGAAATGAAATATGCACGATTTCTTGCGGAAGACACGCACTCCGATTGGATGTGCATACTAATTAGTTTAGGAGCGGCTTATTTCAAACCCTTCTCATTTCGTCATGGTATTGTCTAGTAGGCTCAAATTTGAACTGTGGTTTAGAAAACCCATGAACTCCAGGTAATAAAAAGGATAATGGATATAACAATATATTTCTTATATAATAACAGTATTTCCTACCTTTCGATAAACCGGCACAATTACCACATATTATCATCGTGTTTGATAGCAAATTTCTCCCAAAGAAAAAATAACACATTTGTAACTGTAAACTCGTCAAAGGTTATAAGGATCCCGACATTAACATGTGAAACATCTTGGAAATAATGCAGTAATATACTCTGGAGGTAGACGATTACATCCATGAATGAAAATTTGCGGAGTAAAAATATACGCCATTTTCCAATACACAGACCAAATCGCTTATGTAACAAAATTTCGTCAGGCAGGATTCGAACCGGCGCGGGGAGAATCCAATAGATTTATAGTCTATAGCCTTAACCGCTCGGCCATGATTACTCATTGAAACGACCGTCGTGTTCAATAAATAATAAGCCAGTGGTGAACTATCGATTTAATCGACCAAAAATGAGTTATTTGGGGGAATTTTGGGGACTCATATGTTATTTGAAATAAAAATAAAAATAATGATCGAGCATCTAATGTAACAGAATGAACTACGAGACGAGAATCTACGGGATCCTCATAACAGAAAGAGCTCATCTCTCTCATTAGTGATCGCGCTAACGCCTGACTGTCATTTAACTAAAAAAAGTGATGTTTTGAAGAACTCAGGATTTTGTTTAGGGGGGGGGGGGTCGTATTTTTGGAAAAGGTATATTGGTAAAAGGTGGGGGGGTTAGGACATATTTTAGTCCAAAACGGTCCGAAAAAATGCTTTGAAAGGGGGAGTTTTGAAAAATAGGGTGGGTGGAGGTGGGGCGTTTTAACCCCAAAAAAAGGAACATTAGTACAAAAAAAAGTACATTGGTACAAAAAAGGTACATGCCCCCCCCCCCCCCCCCCCCCCCCCCCCTCCAGCCCCGCCCCACCTGGTTACGGGCCTGGAGAACTTGTTTATGAATTAAAGTATAACATTTGTTTCTCAATTCATGTTAAATATAAACCCATTACCATGAACTTTGTTATCATAATACCTTGTGTATGCCCATGAATGTACCCAATAGGTTTTAATTGTCATATCTCTTCTGAAATGCCAAAAAATATAGCGATATAAATATTCATTTTATCACGTTCTGTATGTCGGTAGCCATCCCATGCTAAAGTGCGTTCAGGTTATTTCAAAAATGTAATGAACGTATGGATAATACTGGATTCAAATAGCGCGCTTACTTAAAGGTAGATGACCCGATCACATTTTCGTAACACAGAATTATTTCAAACATACGGAGATTTTCATATCATATTAAAGCTCGTATTTTTCTCATCATCATACTGAAATTTGACGGCCTAAATCGGTGAAATAACGTCGAATTACCGCGAATGGTGGTAACCACCGATATAGTTTGTGTACTTCTCAATGGGTACAGTTCACAGCATCTTGTGCGTCTAAAATAAGAACCATTAGAGCTATGCAACTCAAACTTTGGAACACGACTTTTTTAAGGATGACCTTTCATGTAGAATAGAAAACTTCAAGTTGAAAATCGGAACATCTACCTTTAAATAATGAGGCCGTGCTACAAATTAAACTGAATGATAATAATCGATTGGCGATTGACTAAACAATATCCGCATCGGATCTTGTGTACAGCGATGAATAGCTGTACCGTGCTTCTTATCTCTTTAGGTATATTATATTAGTCTCAGATGCTATTGTATTTGTAAATATCAGCCAATCGATATGGCAATGGGACCCTTGCACGCGCTATTCAATCCTGCTGCTTAGCAGACTAAATATGCGCGCCAACTACAAATACATGGAATGCATAGGAATGTACATGCCCCTATAGTTTACCGTGAGACTGTGCATAGCTGTACATTGCTGTACATCCTTACTAAAGGTCAAATCTAAAGGTTTACCTTTTTTTACTTTTTTAACACATTATTTGGCTGGTAAATACCACATATTTGATATCAATAGAAAGCTTGAAACACATTTTATCAGCTACAATAACTTATTCTGTGATTAAAACTACTCTCTTTGAGAAATGCCATCTGCAAGTACGAAGTTTCACGTATTTCGCATGACATCGGTGTTCCCCACCTTACTGACCTTTTAAAAGGTATGCTATCCCCAAAGTATGCTAGCTAGCCGGTAGCCTTAGTCCCACTCTTCAAAGTGTTATGCATTTTATGGATGAAATGTCCGGCATTTTTTCATAAAAAAGCCACCAAGAAATTGTATGTTTTCCCATAGCGTTACACTCAAATTACCCGGATGTGGAAATCAACGGTAACATTATTACCATTTCTCGACTATTGAGGGCAGTGCGTATCATAACTATAGGAAAAACATAAGAACGTAACCTATGTGTCTATTCAAAACTTTGTGTTTCAATAAATTGACATCAAATTAGTCTCACAATTTCACCAGTTAATATCCGATATATTTATGAGATGACTACCAGTTTCGAATACTGTGTTTTGTAGCATGATTCTGATAGCTCCATTTTTAGCCATTTTTTAGGGGGTTTGGTCCGTATGTGTTGTGTTATCACGGACCAGTTACTGCCTTATATCGTGGTTCGTTTGTGGCACAAAAATCTTAAAAAGTAAGGGTGTAGGTTGGTCGAAAATTTGATATGTTGTGTATTATATTCATACCTACTGCATGAGCATATTTTTGAGGTCCAGAATTAGGCGTTACTAAGATGTTTTTGGGCCGTAACCAAGGCACGTTCTCTGTTTCATATTTAGGTATGTGTTAGGATGCACCGTGTGATGCGCCCTTACGAGAGTTTCTACGCATAAAGAAGTAGACCCCGAATTACCGTAATGGAATTAAAATGTGGTTTGTGTTTGTATTTATTGTATTTCATCAATCATTTTCCTCTCATTCTTCTCACTGGTATAATATGTTGGTGTTTGTTGTCATTTATACGCTATTTATAAGGTTATTTGCCTACGTTAATGAATGCGGATAGTTATAGTCAATTATAATTCAAGCAAATCGGATGGCGTGAGTTCATTGATACCATGAGCTCACGTAGTCCTTTTCAGTACTTCTTCAGGCAAATGAATAAGGGGGAACCATACCAAAAAGACAAGGCTATCATGTGACTAATTTTAACATAAATATTAGTGTCCAAATTCGGTTTTTCACGGACAGGTTTAACTTAAAAATGAGTGCTCGCCTGTTTCTTGACCCATATGCATCTATTATTCGGATGAAATTCAATCCGGTAGCCTTACACCAGGGAGGTGTCGACAAACCGGTCAAACCGGTCAAACCGCAACATATTTGACGGAGAAGAAAAAAATCTGACAATTTAGCCTAAAAAATGACAGACACCATAAAATGTGTCCTGATTTGATTTTTTGGACATGATTTCACATTTTGAGCTGCGTATCAAGTCTGTGTAGCTAACGGGTCAAACCGCAACACATTTGACGGAGAAAAAAACATTCCGGCAATTTAGCCTAAAAAATGGCGGACACCGTGAAATGTGTCCCGATTTGATTTTTTGGATATGATTTCACATTTTGAGCTACGTATAAAGTCTGTGTAGCTAGCCGGTCATACTGCAACACATTTGACGGAGAAAAAAAAATCCGACAATTTAGCCTAAAAAATGACAGACACCATAAAATGTGTCCTGATTTGATTTTTTGGACATGATTTCACATTTTGAGTCTGTGTAGCTAACGGGTCAAACCGCAACACATTTCACAGAGAAAAAACCATTCCTAAAAAATGACAGACACCATAAAATGTGTCCCGATTTGATTTTTTGGATATGATTTCACATTTTGAGCTACTTATAAAGTCTGTGTAGCTAGCCGGTCATACTGCAACACATTTGACGGAGAAAAACAAATCTGGCAAAGTGTTATGCATTTTATGGATGAAATGTCCGGCATTTTTTCATAAAAAAGCCACCAAGAAATTGTATGTTTTCCCATAGCGTTACACTCAAATTACCCGGATGTGGAAATCAACGGTAACATTATTACCATTTCTCGACTATTGAGGGCAGTGCGTATCATAACTATAGGAAAAACATAAGAACGTAACCTATGTGTCTATTCAAAACTTTGTGTTTCAATAAATTGACATCAAATTAGTCTCACAATTTCACCAGTTAATATCCGATATATTTATGAGATGACTACCAGTTTCGAATACTGTGTTTGGTAGCATGATTCTGATAGCTCCATTTTTAGCCATTTTTTAGGGGGTTTGGTCCGTATGTGTTGTGTTATCACGGACCAGTTACTGCCTTATATCGTGGTTCGTTTGTGGCACAAAAATCTTAAAAAGTAAGGGTGTAGGTTGGTCGAAAATTTGATATGTTGTGTATTATATTCATACCTACTGCATGAGCATATTTTTGAGGTCCAGAATTAGGCGTTACTAAGATGTTTTTGGGCCGTAACCAAGGCACGTTCTCTGTTTCATATTTAGGTATGTGTTAGGATGCACCGTGTGATGCGCCCTTACGAGAGTTTCTACGCATAAAGAAGTAGACCCCGAATTACCGTAATGGAATTAAAATGTGGTTTGTGTTTGTATTTATTGTATTTCATCAATCATTTTCCTCTCATTCTTCTCACTGGTATAATATGTTGGTGTTTGTTGTCATTTATACGCTATTTATAAGGTTATTTGCCTACGTTAATGAATGCGGATAGTTATAGTCAATTATAATTCAAGCAAATCGGATGGCGTGAGTTCATTGATACCATGAGCTCACGTAGTCCTTTTCAGTACTTCTTCAGGCAAATGAATAAGGGGGAACCATACCAAAAAGACAAGGCTATCATGTGACTAATTTTAACATAAATATTAATGTCTAAATTCGGTTTTTCACGGACAGGTTTAACTTAAAAATGAGTGCTCGCCTGTTTCTTGACCCATATGCATCTATTATTCGGATGAAATTCAATCCGGTAGCCTTACACCAGGGAGGTGTCGACAAACCGGTCAAACCGGTCAAACCGCAACATATTTGACGGAGAAGAAAACAATCTGACAATTTAGCCTAAAAAATGACAGACACCATAAAATGTGTCCTGATTTGATTTTTTGGACATGATTTCACATTTTGAGCTGCGTATCAAGTCTGTGTAGCTAACGGGTCAAACCGCAACACATTTGACGGAGAAAAAAACATTCAGGCAATTTAGCCTAAAAAATGGCGGACACCGTGAAATGTGTCCCGATTTGATTTTTTGGATATGATTTCACATTTTGAGCTACGTATAAAGTCTGTGTAGCTAGCCGGTCATACTGCAACACATTTGACGGAGAAAAAAAAATCCGACAATTTAGCCTAAAAAATGACAGACACCATAAAATGTGTCCTGATTTGATTTTTTGGACATGATTTCACATTTTGAGTCTGTGTAGCTAACGGGTCAAACCGCAACACATTTCACAGAGAAAAAACCATTCCTAAAAAATGACAGACACCATAAAATGTGTCCCGATTTGATTTTTTGGATATGATTTCACATTTTGAGCTACGTATAAAGTCTGTGTAGCTAGCCGGTCATACTGCAACACATTTGACGGAGAAAAACAAATCTGGCAATTTAGCCTAAAAAATGACGGACACCATAAAAAGTGTCCCGATTTGATTTTTTGGATATGATTTCACTTTTTGAGCTACATATAAAGTCTGTGTAGCTAACGGGTCAAACCGCAACACATTTGACTGGGAGAAGAAAAAAATCTGGCAATGTTAGCCTTAAAAAATGACAGACACCATATAATGTGTCCCGATTTGATTTTGGGGATTTGATTTCACATTTTGAGTTACGTATAAAGTCTGTGTAGCTAACGGGTCAAACTGCAACACATTTGACGGAGAAAAAATCATTCCGGCAATTTAGCCTAAAAAATGACGGACCCCATAAAATGTGTCCCGATTTGATTGTTTGGATGATTTCATTTTTTGAGCTGCATATAAAGTCTGTGTAGCTAACGGGTCAAACTGCAACACATTTGACGGAGAAAAAACATTCCGGTAATTTAGCCTAAAAAATGGTGGACACCATGAAATGTGTCCCGATTTGATATTTTGGATATGATTTTACATTTTGAGCTACATATAAAGTCTGTGTAGCTAGCCGGTCATACTGCAACACATTTGACGGAGAAAAAAAAATCCGACAATTTAGCCTAAAAAATGACGGACACCATATAATGTGTCCCGATTTGATTGTTTGGATATGATTTCATTTTTTGAGCTGCGTATAAAGTCTGTGTAGCTAACGGGTCAAACTGCAACACATTTGACGGAGAAAAAACATTCCGGCAATTTAGCCTAAAAAATGGTGGACACCATGAAATGTGTCCCGATTTGATATTTTGGATATGATTTCACATTTTGAGCTACATATAAAGTCTGTGTAGCTAGCCGGTCATACTGCAACACATTTGACGGAGAAAAAAAATCTGACAATTTAGCCTAAAAAATGACAGACACCATAAAATGTGTCCTGATTTGACTTTTTGGACATGATTTCACATTTTGAGCTGCGTATAAAGTCTGTATAGCTAACGGGTCAAACCGCAACACATTTAACGGAGAAAAAAATATTCCGGCAATTTAGCCTTAAAAATGACGGACACCATAAAATGTGTCCCAATTTGATTTTTTGGATATGATTTCACTTTTTGAGCTACGTAAAAAGTCTGTGTAGCTAACCGGTCAAACCGCAACATATTTGACAGAGAAAACAAATCCGGCAATTTAGCCTAAAAAATGAGTGACACCATAAAATGTGTCCCGATTTGATTTTTTAGATATGATTTCACATTTTGAGCTACGTATAAAGTCTGTGTAGCTAGCCGGTCATACTGAAACATATTTTATGGAGAAAAAAATTCCGGCAATTTAGCCTAACTAAAAAATGACGGACACCATAAAATGTGTCCCGATTTAATTTTTTGGATATGATTTCACTTTTTGAGCTACGTGTAAAGTATGTGTATAATGAACTGATCAAACCGCAACACATTTGACGTATCAAATGATGTTCGCATTTCAAATTTTATCTCCAATATTAGTTTACATTAAATAATCGTGATTTAGCTGAAAAGGTGTTTTTTAAGTAAGCTTATTTTTATTATTTTTGTTTATTATTTTGATGAATGAAATGATGGATATTTTTCAAATCAAATGTTTAGAGACATTTCGAGAATCAAACTATCCATTATAACAACACATCGCTAACAATGTGAGTGTGACAGTCATCGAATCTGGTTCCGCTGGGATCCTAAAGTACCAACCACAAATTAAACAAGTCTACCGAAACCGCTCAACCAAAAACCATGCAACCCGATAACCGCAAAACCCGCGAACCGCGAAGCCCGAGAACCGCTCTAGTTGCCTTTACAGTGGTAAAAAAGGTAACTATAGAGGTAATATATGGGCTTGTTACTCTAAATATATCGTCGCTGTTCTGACATACCGGCACATCACTTTCTACCTAAAAATATTAAATTATAAAGTTGTTGAGAAAATTTATCTTCTTTCATATGAGATATAGCACGTTAGGATCGGTTGAATATTGAAGAAGTGACAATCGAAAATGTAAATTAAAGTCACAATTTCAGTTTCACATTTTACTTTTCAACACGGGGAGAGTATGACAGGTGGGGTGTGTGTGGCGTATTGATCCATCGGAACAATACTGCCGCCTATCAAACCTGCGCTTGCATCCCCATGCAATTGCACTACCGGTAATCGATAATGTACCCGTAGCTGGGTCCGTGTGTAGAAAAGGAAAATGTGAACATAAAATTGTGACTTTACCTTACATTTTCGATTGTCACTTCTTCAATATTTAACCGATCCTAGCGTGCAATATCTCATATGAAAGACGATAAATTTCTCAACAACTTTACAATTTAATATTTTTAGATACGATATATATTTTTAGAGTTAAAAGCCCATTTACTACCTGTATAGCTACTTTTTTGACCATTGTATATTCCTACATATTATGTAGCAGCTATGCTGCCCACTTTTTAAGTTAATAAGCTCTCCAGTTTTTTGGAACACGCTGTTTTACGCAAAATACGCTATTTCCCTCGTATTTCGGTTGAAACAGATGATTTAAATTTCTTTCCATTTCAGAAAGTAGTTACAAAACATGCTTCTTTCTCTTAGACCAATTACATTCCATTTTAATATTCCTAATTAATGTTCTAATGTTTCTAATGAGAGCGGTATTGCCTGTGTTCTTCGATTATATAATGTCCATCAACAGAGGGCTCACTTTAGCCCACTGGTAATATCAGACGATGCTGGACAGGATTTGCCTAAATTTGCAATTCGTATTGATTTTAAAACACGTAATCGCGAATACCCATCGAACCATTCTAAATATCAAATTTCAAGGTACAACTAAATAGAATAATCCTAAAACCAATGGAGTTTGATAACCCCCAACAGTCTTAGTGTCCTTTCTTTTCATGTTTGCAAGGTAATTTTAAATTCACATGTTTTAGCTCGAAAATTCATATTTATATACACGTCAATTCCGAGGCGAAATGGTAGACAAGGGATAGTCATAGACAGTGATATATAATACTTGAGGATAGCCTTCCCTTATTATTATTATAGTGTTATGATTATTGGGGAAATAACGACAATTTAAATAAGTATTAGGTAGTTGTTAATTCTTCGCCACGGAAACAGTCAAGTACCGTGGTGGCCTAGTGTTAAAGGCTTTGGATTATTAATCAAAGTATCTTTTGATGCGTGAGTTCGAATCTCACTGGGGTCACTTGTTCTTTTGTCTATATTTTGTTACAAATGACGTTGTTTTATCAGTTAAACATTCGAATTTTGATTTAAACTATACAAATGCTTTTTTTTTCTTCTCTAAAATATGACATTTGAAATAGAATAACAATATGTAGAATATACGGCTTTTAAAGAAACACGGCGGTGGATCCCGAAGCATTTTTTCGTGTTGCCGGTGTGTTCTTACGATACCAGCACGAGACCAGGGGTCTTGCCACTATGATCTATTGTGGCCGCCATCGTCTGGGTAATATTTCTGATTGTTCCCAATATATTAGTAACCTTCCGTCCCGAGTGAGAACTGACGAACTCCAAATGGCGAATGTACGATGCCATACATGAATTAACACGATTAAAAATAAAAGTATTATTCAACTTAACTTACGTTAGAATTTGCTCGAGTTTTCTGATGCCAACCATGACCACTCCTGGCGTTCATGAATAATGCTTTCATAATCAGACGAATTCGGTAGTGGCAATGGTACTGGCTTAGATTGCTTTAATTTGTATTTGCCGGATTCAGAAAATGTAAATGTCTTAGACTGTCTTGGCTGTTGCTTCACCTCTCCACAATGTTAAGAAAAGGCTGTGTTTTGATAGCTCTGAATCCTAGCTCTTTGTGTGTTGCAAAACCCCTAGTAATGATCTTCAATTTGACTTAGGCATATCGTACCTAGAGCAGACTGTCCCACTTGATGGACTTTGTTGTGAGACCTTCCGTGTCAGATTCGAGATAGAAGCAAGTTGCTTCATATCTCGTCTCTGTCATGAAAGGCATAACATCAACTAACAAGTACTAGTAGGAGCTAATATAGCACACACAAATACACAAGCTTTAATGGCGACCATTGCTAGGGATATTGAAGTAATACATGCATCTTACGAAATGGCAATTCTTTTGCACTAAATAACTGAGTAAAACATTTACAATAAACCACCTAACTGCTTAATTAAAATATCAAAAAATAATATCTTTTACACTGTATAGTCAGAATGATATACATACGTATATTAAATTCTGAAATTGTGAGATCACACTAACCATAAGTTATAAACGTGAGAAATGTCTTCGAAAAAGTAGGGTTTTCTCGCTCGCCTGCTTTTATGTGAAACACCGTATGCATTTCTAATCCACAACACGACGTATTAAAAAGACGGATATTAGTTGATATAATCGTGTTTAAGTAGTAATTGCTACATTATAATATTGATCTAGCTAACGAGTTCAAATGTTTACAATTGAAGCAAAACAAATTTCCTTTGCATAACATGCATATTTTGATTCCAGCATGGGTGTATTGTGTTTTGTGTATGAAACAAACTTAAAAAACAACTTAAAATAGTGCATATAAGAATGTTGTTTCCTAACCAGGACTTCTTTTTGGGGGTGGGTGGGCAAACTTTGAAAAAAAACGTACATCGGTGCTCCACATGAATGCCAAGAAAACCAAATGTATGGTATTTCACCAAACACAAGCGATACAGCTAAAAACCTCGGATGGAAGAGTAACCTAGACAACGTAGAGGACTTCAAATACCTGGGAGCTTGGGTTGGTAGTAGCCAGCATGACCTAACAATACGCAAAGCACTTGCTTGGAAGGCCTGCAATGCTCTGAACAAAGTGTGGAAATCCAGCCTCTGTCGAAAAATAAAAATCAGACTTTTCCAAGCTACTGTTCAAAGTGTTCTACTGTATGGAGCTGAGGCATTATGGACCATCACCAACAGACTTATGAAATCTCTAGATGGGTGCTACACTAGAATGCTGAGAACTGCACTCAACATTAGTTGGAAAGACAAGGTACCGAACAAAGACCTGTATGGAAAATTACAAAAGGTATCAGAAAACATCACAGACCGAAGGATGAGATTTGCCGGGCATTGCATGAGAAGAGAAAATGAAATAGTGTCTGACCTTCTGCTATGGAGACCCAAGCACAGACATATATCTATCGGACGCCCAGCCTTAACATACTTGGACGTCTTGGCGAAAGACACAGGACTGAAGGATGAGGAGATGAAAGCATGCATGAGGGACAGAGTAGTTTGGCGAGCCATCACAAGGACCGTTCGAGAACGACATAAGTAAGTAGTTAGTGCGTCAGCGCAACAGGGGGCGGGTGTGCCCCGTCAAAAAGGGGACATAAAGGCCCAATGCAAACGACTTGGATCACTATTCCCCCTCCTGATTATGATAACAAGATTTCCTAATATGTTAAGACACTCGCCAGTGAACACCGACCAGAAGTGTGAGAAGCAAGTACATAATCGGGCTTGTTTGCCCTACATGCTCACAGCGATTATCCCTTTTGACGGAATAAGATATCCTCATGAGATTTCACACAGGTATATTGCCTTTACTTTGACATGTTAAAGGGTATTACAAAACGTCCATTGTCTCGTTAACTAAAGCAAAAGTTCAGAGAATAGAGACCTTCCGTGTTTGGGATTAGCAGCCATCTTGGGTGTATCATAAAAGAGTTTGCAACACCATTCGAACCCCATATCTCCCCATTCAATTCAATCTGGTGAATGACCCCAAAGTATTAGGCTATACTTAGTTGATCACCAAAAAATATTGATTTGATTTGACTTTGCTATGAACAGATTGAACAAAGTTTACTGTACCCTCTGAGATGGCCGCTAATCCCAAACACGTAGGCCCTCGAAATTGGACAGCTGGTATATCGCTCTTATTTTATCATTAAAAAATGGAACTTGGAGGCCTATATTAATTGATAAAATAATCCTACATCAGGATTAGATTCGAACTTTTATCGTTTGGATGGAGGCAATGAGTATACCTTCCCTTCCTGATTAATTATGATAGTCTTGTGCCACAGGGTGCTAACATAGAGAGAGAATCCAATTGTCGTCGGCAAGGACTGCAATCACTTACCGGTGTGAAATCATGAGGTGTAGTTTTTCCTGTTACCGTGGTTTTTCCCAATTTGCCTGATGGGTTATTTTGCACGGTTTAGTGATAAATATGAGCAAGACGTTTTTTCTCCAAGCAATACTTTTATTAATCAATCCTCACTTCAACTCCACGTGTCTTAGAATCAAAAATGTCTTTTTAAATACTATTTAGATCATGTTATTAGACCCCGCGCCGTTCGGCGAGGGGGTTTACGGAAGTATGCAAAACTTACATTCAAAATCTTTTTTTGTTCTCATTAGAGCGTAATACGTTTAAAATTATATTTTTGATATTTAAAAAAAATAAAAGTTCTCCGAATTTTGTTCCTACTAGCGAAAATTAGACCCTCGTATTTCTGCCATTTCGATAAATAAACATGATAAACTTTAAATCGTTTAAAGTAATCATTTACGTCTATGGCACGTGTCCGAGAAGTCTTAATGTCGCAGGGTCTTGCATTAAGTGGGCTCGTATTGTTGAATAAGATCTGGCAGATACATAGGAGCAAGAGCTCGAGTACATTTAAATGCTATCAGAAGAATCTTGTAGATAATGCGAGATCTGATCGGTATCCAATGTAAGTCACGAAGGACAGGGGAAATGTGACAACGAATCTTAGACAGAGTAACAAGTCGAGCAGCAGAGTTTTGAATCCGTTGAAGTTTTGAGATTTGCGTATCAGGGAGGGCATAGAGTAAACTATTGCAATTATCGAGTCGGCAAGTCACAAAAGCATGAATAAGTCTTTCAGTTGTTGGCTGATCGAGATAACGCCGGATTTGACCTATCTTATAAAGAGCATGAGAAGCCGCACGACAAATGTTGTTAAAAGAGGCTGTCCAACGGCTGTGGAAAGGTTACCCCATCCCCTGTTTTATTGTGAGAAATGCAGGGAGAATGAAAGAAATACCAGTCGTAAGCGGCGCCCTTCAATGCTCTGCAGTAGGCGGTCCCACAAGCACCACACTGTATCCAGTTGCTAAGAATACCACCCAGCTGCTGTACAAGTATAGCAACTGAGTTGATTGTGGGTGGAGCCAATTATTTATCTTTTGCTGTTACCACTGTCTTTGCTGTTACCCATTGAGCATTAGTGTTGAATGTGCAACTACAGGGAACACTTTTGATTTTTTGAAGCTAATTATATAAAGATTGGGATTCCCTCTCTCTCACCACCTTTCATATTTAAAATACACATCTCAGATCCATATATCAGATTGTGTGTATAATCTATGTAAGAACTGAGCTAGCTAAAAATATTATTACTAAATCATGATTGGATTAATTTGGATTTGGATTGAAGATTAATTTTGATGTATCAGCCCTTCCCTACTACAAAATGTATGCATATCGATCATGAGTTTACACTGCTAGCTATCCAGCAACATAATGATACAATTATGATCCGTCGTGTGCTCATATCATTCTATGGGTTTTATACCAAACTGTATACACCATCTCCATCCCCAATTATAGTCCATAATATAAATTCATAATACATACATAAATAGATGCTATTTATCAATATACAAAGTAGGGCCTAACCATTCACATTCACCACAGAAACCAGAAACAATGATACCACCACAGATCATGCATAGATCTCATTTTTAATTCCACACTATACCAAGGCTAAATAGTGAAACGATAACATTCCCTGCCCCCAAGGCTGATTACCAATACTGTAAAACTCTTAATTTCTCTAGCAAATAATTTGTTGCAAATTTCGCTAGGAGATCCAATTCGCCAAATTAAATTGCCACCAATTATATTATTTATAATGGTTTATATAGGGAGATAATACAAATTAATGAAAATTAATGAAAATTAATAAATTGCCTCAAAAAGTTGACTAAATGCTGATTCGCGAAATTAAGTTGTCGTGAAATTAAACTGTTCTACAGCGCCATGGTTCCCCACCAGCTACATCACACAGCTACATGAACAGTTTTGATCTGGCTATCCATTTTACTGACCACTGCATGCATGGGCTATGTTTATACGGGAATTCCCCGTCAGTCCGAATACCCGTCAGTCCGAAACCCCGCTAGTCCGAATTTTTAATTTTTTAAAAATAACCCCGCTAGTCCGACACCCCGTCAGTCCGAATTTTTAAATGTTTAAAAATAACCCCGCTAGTCCGACACCCCGTCAGTCCGAAAAATAAAAATAAATAAATAAACCCCGCTAGTCCGAAACCCCGTCAGTCCTAAAAAATAAATTAAAACCCCCTTCAGTCCGAAACCCCGCTAGTCCGAATAACATGATATGCACCGGGGGTGCACAACTATCGAAATTATTGGGTAATAACAAAAAGTAAGGTAAATCTATTATAATAAAGACCATAGGTACCCGATTGATTCAAAATTAAATGAAGACAAAGCTTAATAAAATATATTAAGGTCTTGTTCATTAGAGTGTACGGGGGTGCCACTCTTTTTGTCATAATATACTTTTTATGAAATATAGATATTTCGAATGTCTAATGAGATATTGACGACCGGGGATCGTTATAAAATGAAAGACCTGATGATAAACCATACATATATAACCCGGGGGTGCTACTCTATTTTTTATTTCATTTTTTATAGATATTTCGAAAGTCTAATGTAATATGACGACCTGGGATTGTTAAAAAATGAAATACCTGATGATAAACCACTTACACGATACGCGTTTCAAATATCTTAACAGAATGTAGTCAAAGTGTCCGGATGCCACTCCCCATAATTACTTATGTTATAGTATATTTTTGAATTACAATCTATTGTTAAGCGGGGTCGTCCCATTCAATGATCGCTCTATTGCCACTTCGTCCAATGCCATTTCGTCCATTAACCAGTCGTCCAATTTCATTTCGTCCAATGCCATTTCGTCCATTAGTCACTGGTCCAATAACCACTTGGTCCAATAGCCACTTCGTCCAATGTCATTCGTCCAATAGCCACTTCGTCCACTGCACTTCGTCCAATAGCCACTTCGTCCAATATCCATTTTGTCCATTCCCACTTCGTCCAACAGCCATTTCGGCAGTACCATTTCGTCCAATGGCCATTTCGTCATAGTCATTTCGTCCATAGCCATTTTGTCCAATAACCATTTCGTCCAATAGCCATTTCGTCCAATAGCCAATTCGTCCAATAATCAATTCGTCAATAACCGTTTCGTCCAATAGCCATTTCGTCCAATAACCAATCGTCCAATGACCAATTCGTCCAATAACCATTTCGTCCAATAGCCATTTCGTCCATAACCAATTCGTCCATGACCACTTCGTCCAATAACCATTTCGTCCAATAGCCATTTCGTCCAATAACCATTTCGTCCAATACGCCGGGCCCGAGTCAAGTACATATAAGGAAATGAATATTCAGTGCATGCGCTATTTTCTCAAAAGTTGACAGCCTGGATTAAGGCTATTAAATATTTATGAGAATATTGAACCCATTCTAAATATTCAATTGAAAAGAAAACTTACCAAATTGTGAGAGTTATTATTTATGAAACAATGACAAATACCTCAACAGCACCCCAACAAGACAAACGCCCACCAGGGGGGGGGGGGGGGGGGGCTTTTATTAGTATATCTCACTTTATCTCTACGTTTCTGGGCTATGTCAGTGTTTTACTTTATATAGTAAAAAATGATAGCAAGGCCAGTAGAGTTTTAGGGCATTCAGACAAGTTAAAACCCAACGCTCGGTCCTCTGAATCCCCGCCGACGGCATCCCACACCACCAGTGGCGCGAACCAGGGGAGCAGGCCATGTCCCTGGCCCACTCCCCATTGACAAAGAGTAAAAGGGACGAGAAAATTAAGGATGAGGACGAGGAGGAAGTGTAACGAGTTGAACCTCGGACCTCCTGCACCAAAGCCATCTCCATTCAACTTAGGCCTACACCACGGCTGCAATGCTACTCGGCTCAGTATATTCGCCTCGTTATATTGCCGCCTGGGTCCATTTGTAGCCCAAACTTGCACACTTTGCAAAGATTTAGCCCTAGTAATAACAAGATCATTCGGGTTACTGATTTCGGTTTCATTGGATAAAAAAAAATCAAATTTTATTTACTATTTGCTATAAAGTACAATAATTTGAAAGTAATTCGTAGGCCTTTTCAATTTGTCAAATGTATGAAACTACGCCAGAAAAAAGTCCCTCATACAGCGCTTTAAATATAAAATGTTCCGGGCCCTTAGCAGGCCCGAACCCCATGCCTTCATTAATATGCATCATCTGGTTTCGTCATATTTCGCTTTCGTCATTATTTTCAATCAGCATCACCCGGGGTTTACCCTGGATCCATTGGCTTTATGGGGACTTTGCCCTCTTGCATACAACAACCCCAAATGCAGATTCGGACTAACTTTTTAATCAAACAATTTTTTAACTGTACATACATGCCAGGTGAACTAAGACACAATTACGGCAAGAGGCATTGAAACCTTCACCCCTTCACAGTTTGATAAATGCGATGCAAGCACCCTCAGCCCGGGCCGCGATGTCGTTACCGTAAACAACATTTGATACCTGACGGAGTAAAGCGCATAGCACATGTACATGTACATGTACATTGTACAGCAATACATTTATACAGTGAGTGTGTACGGTAATAAATTCGCGCCCGGGCCCTAATTAATGTGAATCAGGTTGAAAAGATACCCTTAAAGTTCTCGGAATATTGGTGATTGATACCCTTGGCACGGGCCGACCTTATTCCGCGTTTTGATTCACGCGGATGATTACAACATTTAATATGTGACTGACGCCCCCCCCCGCCCCCCCCCCCCGCCCCCCCCCCCCCCCCCCCCCCCCCCCCCCCCCCCCCCCCTCTAGCTCTGGATTTTGGACATTAACACCAACATTACAAATTAAAAGCTGGCTTTGAATGATAAAATAAAGCAGAGAAATTACGATTTTGTTTTGGGAGAGACTGAAAGTTTGTATATTTTTAGTCACGGCCTCCCTCCAATTAGGGCTTCCAAGGGCTTCAAACATTATGTAAGCTTTGGATTGTGTAACAACTGGTATGAGCTGCGCGATCTGATCTCGTGTACCGGAACGATCACGATGCCTGATCTCATTGTAAAGATGGTTTTTGTTTCATATTTGCTTCTCATTGTTATTTACTGTTTGCTTTATATGATTGTTTGTTATTGTTGGTTGCTTCTTGTTGTTTGGACGAAATGGCTATTGGACGAAATGGCTATTGGACGAAATGGCTATTGGACGAAATGGTTATTGGACGTAATGGGTATTGGACGAAATGGTTATTGGACGAAATGGTTATTGGACGAAATGGTTATTGGACGAATTGGTTATTGGACGAAATGGTTATTGGACGAAATAGGTATTGGACGAATTGGTTATTGGACGAATTGGTTATTGGACAAAATGGCTATTGGACGAAATGGCTATTGGACGAATGGCTATTGGACGAATGGCTATGGACGAAAGGGCCATGGACCAAATGGGTATGGACGAAATGGTTATTGGACGAAATGGGTATTGGACGAAGTAGGAATGGACGAAGTGGTTATTGGACGAAATGGCTATGGACGAAATGGCCATTGGACCAAATGGGTATGGACGAAATGGTATGGACCAAGTGGCTATTGGACAAGTGGCTATTGACCATTGGCTATTGGACCAAGTGGCTATTGGACCAAGTGGATACTGGACCAAGTGGGAATGGACCAACTGGCATTGGACGAAATGGCCATGGACGAAATGGCTAATGGACGAACTGGCATTGGACGAAATGGCAATGGCCAATTGATCACATAACCTCATAATGCATATTTTAACCAGGAAGGTGTCATTTGACACCTCCCTGTTTTAACCATGAATTTCGAAAGCATGTCAGTGTCCGGCATCGTCTGATAAAATTAGTCAAAATAACAACCGCCCTCTATTTTTTATCGATGCGTCGCATTAAATGAAGAGATCTCAAATGACTATCAGGCGGAACGCAAGTTCGATTTGACCCCAAATTATTAGGTACGAGGGCGTC
>CM069459.1:36610366-36882048 GCA_035610835.1 Ophiura sarsii
CATACATATATTGGCCCAATATGGTTTCCCATTGGCAATATTGGCATTGGCATTACTTTGTTGACCAATAGCGGGTCAATATTGGTTTCTCATTGGCAAAATTTGCATTGGCACTATCTTGGCAGCCTACATTGGAGCAATATTGGCTTTCCATTAGCACACTTCAATTGGCATCATGTTGGCAGCCTATATTGGAGCAATATTGGCTTTCCATGGGCACTCTTCCATTGGCATCATGTTGGCAGCCTATATTGGAGCAATATTGGCTTTTCATTGGCACTCTTCAATTGGCATCATGTTCGCAGCCTATATAGGAGCAATATTAGCTTTCCATGGGCACTCTTGAATTGGCATCATGTTGGCAGCCTATATTGGAGCAATATTGGCTTTCCATTGGCACTCTTCAATTGGCATCATGTTGGCAGCCTAAATTAGAGCAATATTGGCTTTCAATTGGCACTCTTCAATTGGCATTATGTTGGCAGCTTATATTGGTCCAATAAGGGCACAATATACCAGGGGCGGAAAATGACACCGTTAATTTGATATACAAATTCTGACGTGTTTTATAAATTGCGACCGCTGCAAAAAGGTGTTCGCGCCTTTTGGCTAGGATTATGTGCCTTGTCCTGTAGAAGGTGCGGGATTGGCTTTTTAGCGCTTTAGCGCGGGGAGTTAGCATCTGTGTTAATTAGCGAAATTAGCATCGGTGGTGCTAAAAACGCTATTATCGCTAATTTTGCAAGTAAGTGCTAAAAACGCTATTATACGATATCAAATAAGTTTTCAAAAAAATGAGGGATGCCATCGCGCAATTAGCGCTAATAGCGCTAATAGCATCGGTGGTGCTAAAAACGCTATTATCGCTAATTTTGCAAGTAAGTGCTAAAAACGCTATTATGCACTATTTTTTCACTAAAGCAAATCATAATTATACAGGGTGTCTCTAAAAAGGTTGTGTTAATGGAGCATGTTTATATAGAGCCCCGCAGGGTTCCGGAGGACACACGAATCACACCAGAGTGCTAATCAAGTGCAATTAGCGTTATTAGCGCAAGACCGCTAATCAAGTGCAATTAGCGCTATTAGCGCTATTAGCGCTAATTGCGCGACTCCTAGACTTGGTTCATCTTCAGAAATTGCACTTTAGCGATTACAACGCTAATCAAGTGCAATTAGCGCTATTAGCGCTAATTGCGCGACTCCTAGACTTGGTTCATCTTCAGAAATTGCACTTTAGCGCTTACAACGCTAGGAACACGGGATATCGCGCTAATTGCGCTAATTGCGGCAGAGTGCTAACCAAGTGCAATTAGCGTTATTAGCGCAAGACCGCTAATCAAGTGCAATTAGCGCTATTAGCGCTAATTACGCGACTCCTAGACTTGGTTCATCTTCAGAAATTGCACTTTAGCGATTACAACGCTAATCAAGTGCAATTAGCGCTATTAGCGCTAATTGCGCGACTCCTAGACTTGGTTCATCTTCAGAAATTGCACTTTAGCGCTTACAACGCTAATCCAGTGCAATTAGCGATATTAGCGCTATTAGCGCTAATTGCGCGACTCCTAGACTTGGTTCATCTTCAAAAATTGCACTTTAGCGATTACAACGCTAGGAACACGGGATATCGCGCTAATTGTGCTAAAAACTAATGTGTTTTAGCGCATTAGCGCACATTTGTACTAGCACTGCAATTAGCGCTAATTTACATTGATCTTACACGCTAATTTGGTGCAATTAGCGACATTTGCAAAATTGCGCTAATGCGCTAATAAGCCAATATCGCACCTTCCTCCTTGTCCTGTCCCTTGAAGGTTTTTCCCCCCTTGGCCTAGGTTTGCCCTTTACCAAGGTTGGTCCTGGCCACGGGTTAACGGGATCAACCCCATCCTCTTTGGGGCAAATAAATAATATAAAGATAGAATTCTTCTCACTAAACATGCATACATCGTCGACAAAGTCGACAATATTTGGCCAAGGTTGGCCAAATATTGGCCAGCCAATGCCAATATTGAGCCATGCTTGGCCTATGAGCAAATAATATTGGTTCAATATTGTAAGCCCATATCGGGTCAATGAAACAACAAAATTGGGCCAATCTTGGTCCGCCATTGTAATGTTGTCTGGTACTGGGATATGTCCGATGTAGAAGGATATAAAGGCCTAGTCCCCTGGAGCTGTAGTCCGGCCTGTACAATAAAGTATATATGGTAAGCATCTCTATACGCGACACTAGTTTCACGCTTCAATGTATATTGACGCCGGACTATAGCTCCATTCGACTATGGCTCCTTTCGCACGAGACGACGGTGGACACGAGAGACCGTAAATTGTGAATCACCATTGGTTTCGGTCTAAAATGGATTCTATGATTCCAGAAAACATCACATGTTGAAAATTAATTATTTCAACCTAAAACCGTTTGAGTTCGAAAATCAACATCAGTGTAAGCCTAAGTATCAGTTTTTGAATTTTATATATCATTAACCGTTCGTCGTATTCGGTTGATACCGTAACTTTGTATACGCATAATTTAATTCAAGTCAGCATTATTTGAATCTTTGCAACCCAACAGTTCAAATTTCATAGCCCAGAAAGTACCTGACTTAGTCAGTGGATAGATGCGCACGATTCGAGCAATGACAGGTTCGAATTGTATAGTAACCTCAGTGTCAATGTCAGCGTTGGCCACGAATACCTGGGATAAAACATATACAAATAAATAATAAGTTAGTTGACCTTTTTACCTTAAAACATTACAGCTGGCAAATAGGATAGTTCATACGCATCATCATTGAAGGTTTCAATCATATCATGAGGGTCGTGGCTATATAGGCTTACTGTAAAAAGGATTTTCTAAGATGCTTTTCATACAGACTTGTAGACTATATCATATACGGTTGGTTTAAAATGGAAAGTCAAAGGGTGGAAGGATTATGACCTAGCTGTAACACTAAACCGACATGCGTATGCCTACTCGTGACTTGCGTATATCATACAGGGTGTCAGAATGAACTGTACTGAGGCAATATGATTTATTACGGTATTAATTCAATTGACGTTGTTCAACCCGTTTTCACATATGTCTTTAACGCCCAGCTTTCATAAGAATTTTAAATTTTGAAAATCAGACATTTCTGATGGAAAATACAGACTTTCTGGTAAAGATGATAGATTTCAATTTTGGTCGAAATGATCAATTTAAAATATCTGTGAAATTACTAACCCTACCTGAGATATCCATATCCCAACTTTTCACATCACTTGTATAATTATTGTTTGAAATGTTGGGGGTAGTGGTAGAGAGGATTGATTGAAACTGAAAACGCGTTTTTCATAGATTTTTGATTAGGTCTTGCCACACGAGAACAAAAAAAGATATCTCAATGATATTAACATATAATATAGGAAACATATTCACCTTTATATTGCAGGTGTGTAAGTTTAAAACAATAATCATTTTGTATTTTTTATGTATTTTAGAAACACGGTACAGTTCATTATGATACACCCTGTATACATGTACGTGTACTATGGACTTATAAGAATTTGATCTGATCTGATAAGTCCATCCCTACCCATGTATTAATGTCTTGATACCCGTACCAAAACTCAAAAGCTCCATGCATAACCTGATACTCAAATCCATTCACATGCCACAGTAGACATGGTGGACAAAAATGTTTTATAACTTTTTCACACAAACATAACTATTTTATTGAAATTGAAATGCATCTAGGTTATCATTTTTACACACCTTGTCGTTTCCCGCCGCAGCATCTTGAATAAAGATTTCCGAGTCTGATGTGATGGATAGGTATGTAGACACTTTCAGTGTTGTCACCCAATCGTCAGAATACTCATCACGACAACCTTGTGTCACCACACCCGTCACCGTGGTTTGATACCCGATATCTGCCTGAATCCACGGCTCATCATCGAAGGTGGATGCAACCCACATACTGTTGCCATTGAGTCTTGCAAGGTGTGCCGGATAATTATTAGTATACACAGTTGATGCTTCAATGTCACGATCTGGTATAGAGTTATCTTCCATACCAAGTGGATCAGAGCATTCTAGAAGAAAAAAAACCGAATATCCTTCATTAATTATTTAACGAAGATGATGATAATATGTGAAATGAAATGCCTTACTAAGTCTTCAAAAAGTAACTTATTTATGTGCTGATAACTCTTAAAGTATAACTCCTACATGTACATATACATATTAAATTATAAATTTGTTTGAGAAATGTTTTTTCTTTAATTTGAGATATACCACGCTAAGAATTGCTGATTATTGAGAAAGTTACAATCCCAAGGTAAAGTACGATTTTCATTTTCACATTTCGTCTATTCAACACGGTGGAGAGTATGATGAGTAAAGGGTGTGTGTCGTATTGATCCATTGGAACAATGCACCCGACCGACTACCCCACATGGGCATCGACCGGTGAATTAGTGCTAAAATGATAGAAAAAAGAGTTCGAACACCTAATAGGCCTAATGTAAAGTCATCCTTTCCCCTGATCAATGATAAGTCGCCCAACGTGCCAACCATCTGCCCGTGGCCTAGAAACATTGATTGGTGGGGGAGGGAAGGGTATGTTGAAGGGGAACTTTCAGGCTATGAGATGCAAATCGGTATCTTTACAGGACTCTAATAACGCGTACTATACCGGGTGGTTCAAAAAAAAGTTGACCCAAGCTCAAATTTTTTAACCACATTTAAAGTGTCGGAGAATGGGTGTTTACTTAGTCTTAATCAGCAGTAAGTTTTGAAATTATGCTGAAAAGATGGCTCGTTTTGCTTGTTTGGTTCTTCAGATATGGTTCATTACAGAATACATGTACAAAACTGACTTGTCCACGCGAGCGTCATTTAGTTGTTGTCTTCAACAAAACATCATGCTCTAGTTTCAGAATTGAAAAGCCCGCCCTGACAAAGTATCCCAATCTCTATGCTTATGAGCCATTCAATAAAGAAACGTAGGTACGTAAGTAGGTCATGTCAAGCACCAGACAGATGTTTCAGATGTCTCCTTTTTTCTTTATCTCCATTTTTTACAATTTGCGACCAATCGTGTGTCAGGCCACTTTGTGCATTCCATCTCTACTAAAGGACGCTCCCGTGGACAAGGCAGTTTTGTGCATGCTTTTTGTAATGACCCATATCTGAAGAACCAACCAAGATAAATGTACCATTTTTTTCAGGATAATTTCAAAGCTCACTGCTGATCAAGACTAAGTAAATAAAAAATCTCTGAAACTTTAAATGTGGTTGAAAGATTACCTTGAACTTGGGACAACTTTTTTTTGAACCACCCGGTATGGTAGTTAAAAGTGCAAACAAGGGTCACTGTTCGAACACATTGTTCTATGATTGTAGGTCGTGTGACTTGCGTTGGTATCCCTTTGTGTGAGATATGCTAAAATGGAAAAATCAAGTGGGGTTTGCTTAAAACATTTTAAGTTTCAAAACTATGATTAGGAGTATAAGAAAAGTATACATTTTCTGAAAGCCTACACATTTTCAAATATTTCAATGTCAATATCAAGGTCATTATACAAGGTGTGTATACACTTAATATGGTGCAAAACGAGGAAATGCACGAAAATACAGTATTTTCACTTACCTTGTATACCTTGACGATAACATTATATTTTATATAAGTTGCCAAATTCAAAAGTAAATAATATTTTAACAAATAAAAATGTCTTTGTCTTTTAATAGTTATAAAGGGTACCTTGTACAGGGTCATCACAATTTGTGACACAATAATTATATGAAAATGTATCTGATAACAAAAGCTAACCATTATCACAATTTGGTTTCATTGTAAAAGTTTAAAATCGACATTTTGTGATGAGGAGATTGCATTACTTCCTTATAGCATAGAAAACAAAACACACAGGTATGATATATGGCTCGGAGGCTCATTCACAAGAGGTTTATTCAAATCTTGTAACATTGCATTAATTACCAAACATTGATACATTTGATACTGGCAACTTAATTACAATTTTAATACAAGTCAAGATGCTTAATCAAATAATTTTCGATACAAGTGTAAGGGAAGTTATTATCAAAATTATTGGATAAACTAGACGCCTTCCTTTCAAATCCTGAAACATTATGACATTGATCTGTCAGACACAATTAGGAAATCACCAATTTAACTATGGATATAGTGAACTGCCTAAAACCCACCCTTTAGAGGGATACTCAGAAAGATGACTAAATTAGTTGAAATTATTCCTATAGATTTAATTTCCAGTAAACCTTGATCGCTTGCCAATGTTACTGGTTTCAGGGTCTATACATATTGTAGTAAACTGCCTACAACCCTATGAATTCTGAACAGCAAATTAATAGTGGGTCTAGTGAAGCTACCATACGACCCCTTACCCCTAGAGAGGCCCTCATTGAGTTAAATCAATTCGCTAACATAATTCACAGAAATATGATGTACCTGAAATTCAATTTGTCTGATCTTTAATTTAATTTAATTTATGAAAATGGAGATTCAGTGCATGGTATGAATTCATTGAATCATAAAATTACTCAAATTGACTACCTAGTAAAGTTCATACTCATCAACCCAAGGCGCGTGCCGAAAGGCATAAAGTATCGGATGTTACTCCGAAAAAGAGCGTAATAAATTGCATTGGGTGGGTGGGTGGGAGTGGTTTTAAATTTTAGAACCTCTCGTGAAGAGAGCCAACGAGATAATGGATAAGAGAAATGCGAGAGGATGCTGGGCCACTGCCTCAGCATACAAACTCGCGGGCCTAGCAGCGCGACAGCTGATTGGCTCATGCTCTGGTAACCATAGTCAAGGGACGCAACCCCACATACACACAAAGTTTCCCCTACTTCAGGAAGTAATAGGGTTTAATGATAGACAGGCTATCAGAAACCGAATTCAAAACGCTATTAAACATGCCCAATGAGCACTATGTTATACAGAGTGTACTAAGCGAAATGCACATGTACAGGGTGTGTCAAAAAAGTCCCATGTGAAACATGATTTTTTTTTATGGCCATGAAAATTGTCGCGAAATACTAATAATCATGTTCAGCAATCTTCAATGCGCCATAAAAAAAAAATTATATTCATTTTGGAGTTTCCGTTATCAAATTATTGCGAATCTACTCGGGCATGTTCAAATTCAGCTTTGGCCACTTTTCATGTGAAGAGAGCTCTTTTATTAGAATCTTCATTCAGTGCATAATTGAACATAATCAATCATGTCATTAATAATCTACCCACTTGCATGACAGCATGATCCTTCATATACCATTGGAAATCTTGGGTGATTCACCATCTTTTATGGCAAATGTAGCTAACAAAATTAAACACAAAGGTCTATATAATATCAATTATATTATCATAACATGATCAGATTAAAAGTCACGACCGGAGTCTTGAGACTGTGCTCTCCAACAAAGAATGTGACCTCACAACACTTCAGCCGTGTAATCACTTTGAGGTAGACACCAGAATCCTATTGCATTTGGCTCATGTCGCAAAGCAGGGTCATAGAACAGCCTAAGTTTGCACCGTGGACAGCGATGTTGTGGCAATCCGATTTTTCGAAACACCCGGTCTATCAGAGCTCTGGGTTAGTTTAAGCAGTGGTAAAAAGTACCGGGACATACCATTCCATACCATCTACTCTTAGTCTTGGTCCATCAAACTCCTTAGCACTACCTGTTTCACAGCCTTGCGGGTGTGACATGACATCACAATTTCTTGGAGTGAGTGGGCTGGCAGAAAGAATCCATCAGTACATGACAACCACTATGGACGACTCTCAGCGACGCTTCAGTGGCATGTTCCATTCTCTTGCACTTCGGAGGCCTCAAAGCATGCACGGGGAAATGTAAATGCAATCGTTCTGATATCAGATGTACACTTCTCTGTGAAGACGGCTGCATTAATATTGAGAGTGTTGATGACCAGTAGTACTGATAAACTGACCAGTGTTGCCTTGAATAATAAGTAGATGGCCAGATTCGGTTACTCAACCCTGTAAACATCTGACATAGAGTGTGGCTTGTTTTCTCGAGCAAAACCTCCTAAGAAGGATTATTTTGTATACGAAATATAAAGTGGATTTTATATTTAAAGTTGACCTAAAATTATTAAAATAAGATCAAAATCAGATGCCCAGATCCCTAAAACCAATCAAAATTAGTATAATTTATGGTCCCCCCCCCCCCAATCCCCGTCAAAACTAGATGGCTTCTCGCTAATTTGGTTGCCCCAACCCCTGCCCTCATCTGCGGGATATCTTACCTTCACTGCTTGTTGATGGTTTCTCGCTAGTTTGAGATGCGCTTTCGCTTGATGTCGGCTCTGGGAATTAAAACGAAACAAAAACATGACAAACATGTTTTAAATAGTTACTTATTCACTTTTTTATCCAAACTCAAATGGTGTAACCATGTCATACACACGCAATACACACGCAAACAAACCCCGTTTAGGAACGGTTTTAACATTTGTCACCCAAATTTTGCAACGTGATACTAGTATTTACATAAAAACCTTGTTGACGTTCTTTGTCTACACATTCACCCAGGTGTAAAAATGCTAATCTAATCGTGTACCACTATCCATTTCTAACTTGCCCCCCCCCCCCCCCCCTTCCCTATCCTGGGGTCTCATATCTTACCTTCACTGTGTGTTGATGGCTTCTCGCTAGTTTGAGATACGCCTTCACTTGATGTCGTCTCTGAGAATTAGAAAGAAAAAGAAACAACTGAGTAAGAAAGATAAGGCGACACACATTTTTTTAAAGAAATATTTGTATCCATTTGTGTGGTGCAATGTGATATTCACCTAAAAACCTGGTTGGCATTCTCTGTATCTAAATACCTGCGGGTGTGAAAATGCTAACCCAATTTCCAACTTGATTGCCCCAACCCCCTGCCCTCAGCTACGGGATCTCTTATCTTACCTTCACTGCTTGTTGATGGCTTCTCGCTAGTTTGAGATGCGCCTTCACTTGATGTCGGCTCTGAGAATTAGAAAGAAATGTAAACAACTGATGTCGGTAGAATAAGATGACAACATTTGTTTAAAGAAATATTTGTATTTATATTTTGTATGTTAGGTATTGTAAAAAATAATTTTAATTTATGCAGCTTTTTTATCCGAACACTTGTTGGAAATTACTGCTGGAAGAAATGGTGCAACTGTGTCATACACAGAAACAAACCCATTTTTGAACTTTTCTGGCACCCACATTTTACTCTGTAGTGTACTTGGCGTTCACCTAAAAACCTTGTTGGCATTATTTGCCTTCAAATGCCTGCGGGTGTGAAAATGCTAACTCAACCGTGCACCTCTATCCATTTGCAACTTCATTGCCGACCCTCCTTACCCCCACCCGGTGTCTCGTATCTTACCTTCACTGCTCGTTGATGGCTTCTCGCTAGTTTGAGATGCGCGTTCACTTGATGGCGGCTCTGGGAATTCAAAAGAAACAGAAACAACTGAGTAAGAAGAATAAAATGACTACTTGTATTCATTTGCGGCTTTTTTATCCAAACACTTGTTGGAAAATGTTGCAGGGAAAATGGTGTAACTGTGTCATACACACACAAACAAACCCCGTTTTGGAACGTTTTTAACATTTATCACCCACATTTTACTTTTTGGTGCAATGTGATATTCACCTAAAGACCTGGTCACTTGATTCAAGTTATCAAATACCTCATATTCTTAGAAAACGTAATCTTTATCAAAATGTTGCAGCTTTTTACCCCCACACCGTATTTGTAAAAAAATGTGCTTAGAAAATGTTGCAACTTTGTCATGCATACGTAAACAAATCGCCTTTTGGAACGTTTTTAACATTTGTCATCCAAATTTAACTTCTTGGTGCAATTTTATATGCTCCTATTTCCTTTTTGGCGTTCTCTGATTCCAAATGCCTGCGGGTGTGCAAATGCTAAACCCAACCGTGCACCTCTATCCATTTCCAACCCTCCTATCCACATCCCATGGTCTCGTATCTTACCTTTATTGCTTGTTGATGGCTTCTCGCTAGTTTGATTGCCCCATCCCCCTGCCTTCACCTCTATCCATCCCCCCTATCCACATCCCAGGGTCTCTTATCTTACCTTCACTGCTTGTTGATGGCTTCTCGCTAGTTTGATTGCCCCATCCCCCTGCCTTCACCTCTATCCACCCCCCCCCCCCTATCCACATCCCAGGGTCTCTTATCGTACCTTCACTGCTTGTTGATGGCTTCTCGCTAGTTTGAGATGCGCCTTCACTTGATGTCGGCTCTGAGAATTAAAACGAAACAATCGATGTAAGAAGAATAAAATGGCAAACAAAAAAGAACTATTAATTGTATCAATTTTTTATATTAGGTCTTGTAAAAAGTCATTTTAATGTTTGCAACTTTTTAATCCAAACGATTTACTTGTTGGATAATGTTGCAGGGAAAATGGTGTAACTTTTTCAAACACTTACAATCAACCCCCTTTTGGAACATCTTTAACATTTGTCACCCAAATCTTGCAACGTGATACTAGCATTCACCTAAAAACCTTGTTGGCGTGTTTGTCTACAAATGCCCCGGGTGTGGAAATGTTAATCCAATCGTGTACCTCTATCCATTTCCAACTTGACCCCCTCCCCCTATCCTAATCCCAAGGGTCTCTTATCGTACCTTCACTGCTTGTTGTTTGCTTCTCGCTAGCTTGAGATGCGCCTTCACTTGATGTCGTCTCTGAGAATTAGAAAGAAATGTACAACTGATGTAAGAAGAATAAGATGACAAACATTTTTTTTTAAAGAAATATTTGTATCCTTATTATGTATGTTAGGTATTGTAAAAAAAATCATTTTGATTTATGCAGCCTTTTTATCCAAACGCTTGTTAGAAATTATTGCTGGAAGAAATGGTGCAACTTTGTCATACACACACAAACAAACCCCTTTTTGAACATTTCTGTCACCCACATTTTACTCTGTAGTGTATTGGCGTTCACCTTAAAACCTTGTTTAAAAGGTGCAAACATTTAAATGATTTAAACTTAACACTTTTTGGAAAATGTTCCAGGAAAGTGGTATAACTTTTTTAAACCCTCACAATCAATACCCTTTTGGATATCTATTTCCAACTTGATTGCCCGCCCCCCCCCCCCCCCCCCCCCTCTATCCCCATCCCGGTGTCTCATATCTTACGTTCACTGCTTGTTGATGGCTTCTCGCTCGTTTGAGATACGCGTTCAGTTAATGTCGTCTCTGAGAATTAGAAAGAAATGAGCCGACAAACATTTTTTTAAATAAATATTTGTATCCATATTTTATGTTAGGTATTGTAAAATATACTTTAATCTTCGCAGCTTTGTTATCCAAACAGTTGTTGGAACATTTCTGTCACCCACATTTTACTCTGTAGTGTATTTGGTGTTCACTTAAAAACCTTGTTCGCGTTCATACCTGCGGGTGTGAAAATGCTAACACAACCGTGCACCTCTATCTATTTTCAACTTGATTGACGACCCTCCTTACCCCCCCCCCCCCCCCCCCCCCCTGGGTCTCGTATCTTACCTTCACTGCTTGTTGATGGCTGCTCGCTAGTTTGAGATACGCCTTCACTTGATGTCCTCTCTGATAATTAGAAAGAAATAAGCCGACAAACATTTTTTTTAATAAATATTTTTGTCCAAACACTTATTTGAACATTAGTGTCACCCACATTTTACTCGGTAGTGTACTTGGTGTTCACTTAAACACCTTGTTCGCGTTCTTAGTTTCCAAATGCCTGCGGGTGTGAACATGCTAACCCAACCGTGCACCTCTATCAATTTTCAACTTGATTAACGACCCTCCTTACCCCCACCTCTGGGTTACGTATCTTACCTTCACCGCTTGTTGATGTTTTCTCGCTAGTTTGAGATGCGCCTTCACTTGATGTTGACTCTGAGAATTAGAAAGAAATATAAACAACTGATGAAAGAAAAATAGTGTAACTTTGACATTTGGGGCACGCGTATGTAAGGCAGAAACTTTTGCAAACATTTGGGCCAAAGGGAGTGAGCTTTAAAGGGAGTGCTAGAACAGGGAAACGTACACAGTGAGTTAGGTTTAATGGAAGCACTCTGACAGGGAAACGTACACAATGAGTGAGCTTTAAAGGGAGCGCTATAACAGGGAAACTTACTAAATGAGTGAGTTTTAAAGGGAGCGCTATCACAGGGAAACTTACTCAATTAGTCAGCTTTAAAGTGAGCACTATAGGGAGCGCCATAACAGGTAAACGTACCCAATGAGTGAGCTTTAAGATACCACACCAGTAATTAATATTACGGCAATCAGCCTTTTCTCATAAGGTTTCAGCACTGTGGCCCATTAATAATAAAATGTAATCAGGAAAGGTACTTATTGCCCCTAAATGATAAAAGTTGTAATTGAATCCTGATTTAAGAACTAGTATCTAATACAACAGTGCAAAAAAAAACATTTTCAATGCATTTTGTAGATGTTGTAGGTAAATTTTGAATGTAAATGTTCTGGCGACATTTCTGTTGATTGAGGGCGATACAACAGCTCTCCAAATTCAAGGACTTAATTGTCGGGACTTTCAGGGTCATCGCATATAATTATTGTGATTAATTTATCAAAAATATCATAAACTTTCAGGAAATGTCAAATTGAAAAATCCAGCGTCTTTATAAGCGAGAAAATTTGCTTTTTTGTTTTTTTACATGCAATGAGTGAGCTTTAAAGTGATCGCTTGAACAGGGAAACATTGAGTGATCTAGAGAGTGAGCGCTGGAATAGAGAAACGTACACAATTATTAATTATTCTATGCGGCGTTAAAACAGGTAAATCCACATTAAATAATATTTAAAGACAATGATGGCATCGAGGATGTATTAAGAAGAGCTCTGCTGGCTGCCGGCATCTCTTAACAAACAAGTTCAATCATATTTTTTTCTTTTTCTTATGATGCATTTGTAGTAATTGCCAGGATGGATTGTTGTCATGGTTATTTTCACCGTGCTAATATTTGATATTGTCATATATTCCTTTCGACTTCCTTAAACAGATACAAACCGCCACTAACATAAAACGTATTCAGAAAATTGTAGTAATTAATTGGTTACCATGATGATTTGTACCGTGTTTCTAATGTAACACGTTCGTTTTGCGATACATGTACTTATAATGTGTTTACGGTGGTCTATACGTTCATCCTAAGTTAAAGTATATAAATAAAACATTAATCAGTTTTAACATGAAATGTATTATGCAAATCAAATTAATCATTTAAAATTGGATGAAAAGAATTGACACTCACTAATGTTATCGCATCCAAGTAATTTTTTCAAGTCTTCCCTATCATCGTTATTAATGAATATCAAATGGTTGTCCGTGTAAAAATGATTTTTCGCTCCTTCAGGAACCTCCACATTACGACCGCCATGCAAAATGTTAGTGCATTCGCAGAGCAAGTCCTTGGTGTACGGCAGTACCCAACGTACTTCATAGCCATGGTTTGGGTCTGGTTGTTTCCCCATAAAGCAATCCATTGCTTTGCAAGATGTGCACAATACCATACCTAAAAAAGAGAAATAAATTAGATGTTGATTTTCGAGTTGTATATATAAAGTGTAGCAAAAACAGGATGTTATCCACAAAATAACCACGGGGCAACTCTCCACCAAACAGTGTTACTAAATGATAGTCCAAGCATTTCTGAAATGACCTTAAAATGGCGTTAGACATCAGTTCGCGTAGTATTAACAAATCAATATCTCTACTTGATAAACAGTTAAAAAACAAGTCATATATTTTCAGTAAACTTTTGACTTTTTAATGACCAATTGAATTTCAACAGCAAGTCCAACCATATTATTTGCGTTATCTAATGAATAAGGAGAGTAATTTGATACGTTACTAGTTGCATTGCAACCAAAATGAAACTTGACTTCATAAGTTGAGAAGGGGGAGTGGGGTGAAACTGCCCCTCTATGTTAAAAGGCGGAGGCTCTTAACACTTTCCAGTTTGACCATATCGAAACAGATGTTTCAGAAATCTTCCTCAACTTTCAAAGTCTTATCTCAAGAATTGCTTAACCAATACTAGACATGTTTGTACTTATTGTAATGCATCATCATGGTGATTCCAAATATGATGATGAAATTCAATAATGTTGACATTTTTGAAACATTTTGTAAAATTTTGGAACTGTCGTCTGCAGACGGCTGTCGCGTGGAAAGTGTTAACTTAACTACGACGTATAAGCAATGTGTATTCGTTATTTTAGGTAAAGGGTGACATTTGCTGTTCTGCATTATGTGCATGGTCATTAGAATTAATTTCATCCATTTTATGACTTTTAAATCTTTCCATATTTCCGACGATAATATTGTGTTATTTTGGCGCCCATTTTTCAATTTGTTCTCAATAATTTCCCCCACAAGGGCAGGCATTTTTAGGATTTTTGATGATGATGCAGGAAAATTCCGCTTCTCATGAACACCAAACTCAGCTTCTTATAAAACGTCTACCAGGTCGAAATCGTCAAAGACTATTAAAGAGCGTCATCACATTTCCTTTATTTAACGTAGAATTTACTTCTCTACATTGGTCATGCTCCGTTGCTGTATTACAATGACTCTAAAAATAGTAATCTACATTAATGGACTTAGTGCATCAGACACTTTTTTTCTTTTTTTTCTAATAATATAAATTATTAAAGAATTTATCAGTTTTATTAAAAATAATATATGACACGCGAGAATCGGGTGATTATTAAGGAAATGTCACTCCCAACTGTAAGGTGAAGTCCGATATTCATTTTCACATTTTTATTTTCTACACGAGGACCCATCTACGGGTACCTTATCGATTACCGGTAGTGCAATTGGGGGATGCATGCGCAGGTTGGAAAGTCGGCCGTATTGTTCCGATGGATCAAT
Source organism: Ophiura sarsii (assembly GCA_035610835.1). Lineage (NCBI taxonomy): Eukaryota > Metazoa > Echinodermata > Ophiuroidea > Amphilepidida > Ophiuridae > Ophiura > Ophiura sarsii. Next base: position 36,625,328 of record CM069459.1, read on the forward strand.
ACGCCACACACACGCTACCTGTCAAACTCTCCCCCGTGTTGAAATGTAAAATGTGAAAAAGAAATTGTGACTTTCCCTTACATTTTGGAGTGTCACTTCCAAAATATGTACCCGATTCTAGAGTGCAGTATATTATATTAAAGGAGACAAATTTTTCAACATTTTTATTATTTAATATTTTTAGGTAGAATATATATTTTTAGAGTTAGAAGCCCATTTCATACCTATATCGTTACTTTTTGTTGATGACTGTATACAGTTACTGTTTTTCTGTGTTCCACCTGTATTGTTATTTTAGAAGAAAACAAATTGTGGAAGCGGTGTGGGGGTGTGTGTGCCTTTGATGGTTTTTATTTGTTTGCTGGGGTTTTGTTTGTGTGTGAGTACGAGATGTTGGTATTTATTCATTTGCAGGACCGGTCCATACGGACACACGCTTGGGGTCCTTCCTAATAGACCAGACCTAACCCTAGCCCTAACCCTACATATACAAGCAGGCTGGTTGAAATTAATGTAGGAACAAGATGTAAGATAAGAATTAAGTAAAGTGATCCACTCCCAACAAATCAAGTGGTCAATTTTGAACAGTGGCGTAGCCTGAGGGAGATGGGATCAAAGGGAAGATTCTCCATCCAAAAAATACAAAGATATAGCACTTTTTCGCGCGCTAAAAAAATAATGTTAGTTATAAGAAACTCTTTTCAAGCCCAAGTGTACCTCAGTCATGGCAAAATTAGTGTAACCTTTTTTGTCGGTTCAAATTCAAAGAGTACTTTGGCTTAATATGATCAAAATCAGTCAAAAGGTTACGGAGCTTTTATGACGTGCCTTTAGGGAATTACTCGCATAGCGAAGAGGAAGGACCAAACACACAAAGAACAATTACAACGGACAAAGCTTCTAAGTTGATCATATAGGCATTATTTTCTAATTACTAAACGTTCAACTTACTCATAATAGCAAACAGCAACAAGCATCTTGACTAATCATAACTATTAACATAAAGCGTAACATCAGAAGCGTCACCTGTTGTGTAAAATATAACATGGCCTAAATTATTATTGATAACCTCCTGATGTGGCGAGTCAGCTCGAACTATCGGCGTCCACGTATTCGAAATTGGGTTACGTACACGACGGGACAAGTGTTGCTAGTTCAAGTAATCGCGGCCTACATGATAAATATTGAAAAATCCAGAACAATCATGGGTCTGTTGCCAGAAAGAAAAGAGAAGAAAGAAGAAAGAAAGAAAGAATGAATGAAAGAAACAGTAGCAATACAGTTTAGTATTTATATTACTCGATTCCCGACTAATAGCAAACAAGCAAGCGATACATTATAAACAACAAGCATAAACGAACAATCCCAAACACCGCACACAAAAACGCGAGCCATCCACTACACCCCCACACCAGGGGTATGCCACTCAGCTTGCCGATCGGAAGCCACTTTTAAATTAACGTTTGGTCAGCATAGCCTTTCCTATCCCAAAATTAATAGAATCCCTGCCCACACCCCAAACAAACAAACAAACAAACAAACAGATCCCAATGTACAAACAAGTCTGTATAAAATACTCACATGCCAATGTCACGACACAAGCAAACTCTGGATCCATAATTTAATGATTTGAGGTAAATCAGGCCGTTCCTTGCTCTATCGAAACTGTTACTTTGATAACGAAAATGGTATTTTTTCAGCGCAAATGGTCCTTTTTATAGCGAAATGTTTACTTTTTAGCGAAATCATTCCGTTTCTCAATAGACGTTGCAATCTGTCAATATACCAATAGATAATGTCACGAGCAATGAATGTGTGCGTCAGAATTATTTTATGTGACCATAGTCACACCTGGTTTAATACCAGCAGGGGTGCTCCACCTATTAGTAGTGGCGTACTGGCTTAGCTAAGAAGTGGCGTACTTGCTTAGCTAAGAAGTACCCCTCACCTCTCTGACAATGTTGAGGAAAAAGTGAGTGATTTGCTACAACAAGCAAATCATTTCAATCAATTAATTATATTTAACTGGACCAGTATTTATTTAATTAAAAATAAAACAAATGGAGAGGACAATTGGGAAAATATTTGCTTTTAAATCTTATCAAACATGGGCAGGGTGATTCGCTGGCAGATAATCACCCCGGGGGGGGGGGGGGGGGGGGGGTGTACTTTCGCCAAAATCGTACGTGTATGTGCCTGCCGGACTTCGAAAATGTGACTTTCTCTATACCTATTTTTTGGCCAATTTCCCACCCATCAATATACCAATTTTGTTAGAAAAGCACCCAATTTTGCACAAATTGGGCACTTTTTACAAAAAATTCCTCAAAATACACCCAATTTATGCCAATTGGGCGCTTTGCTCTGTGATGAAAACCACCCCATTGCAATACCAATTTTTGCGAAAAGGCACCCCAAAAGGCAGGCACGTATCAATGTGAGAAGCCCCCCCCCCCCCCCCCCGGATAATCACTGTCTGAAACAGAAAAATAGCTTATTTATCAACAGACAGCCATAGTAATCATGGAGGGCGGGGGTATAGTTTAGTAAACAATTAAAAAAATCAAATAGCCTCCACATCGAGAGTATAAGTATACCTGACCGTGGACCTCCCTAGCGAAACATATTCCTTGATTGGCCAAATAATACACACTCTGTTGCTTCGTCGTCTGTTAAATATGTTTACATTAATCAAGGTGATGACAATGCTATTACCATGGTTATTTGTTTGTTCATCCGTCACTGTATTTGCACTGAGTTCTAAAAAAATTAAACTACTCAGTAGTTTAATTTTTTTAGAAAAAAAGTGTGGGAATCCTTTGGCGTGTGCTGCTGGTTATTATGGTCTGGTTGTGGTTAATCACCAGGGTAAATAACACCACTTTCCACGCGGCAGGCGTCTGCAGACGACAGTTCACAAATTGTTAAAAAAACGTCATAAGTATTGTATTTCATCACCACGATACATAATCAACATAATCAACATGATGAATGCATTAACCCTCGTCTTACTGAGACGTTCTGTAACACTGTTTACTAAGAGGGGTGGTTACCCCCCCCCCCCCCTAAAAGAATCCAAACACAGACGTAGAGTATGCTTATTTTGGTACCATGGTATAGCTAGAGGTCTCCTCTTGCCATACATACCACCAAAACTAGTACAAACACTCCACGCATGACGTTAAAATGACGTCACTAAACATGGCCGACCTCAAAATGCCGTTGTGTTTATTTAGTACAGTGAAATTTTCGCCAACAAGTTCCAAATATCGGAATTTCACCCGGTTTTGTGCTTATTATTGAGATGAGTGATGTTTTTACAATGTACTGCAAGAGATGTAAAAGAGATCATCTAGTCGCCCTAGGTTACGGTCTTTTGCGTTTTAGCGCAATCGGCGAAAATTCTTGTGGGGGTAACCACCTTATGTTAAAAATAATAAAGGAATTACATCAAATTTCACTTGGACAGACTACAGGCCTAAGCCTGGTATTCAATTTCTAATAGTATAAACCCTTTTAATAATGCAAAGTTATTTTGAGTAACATTCATTTTCTTTTGGACCAAACAGGCTAGATAGGCATTTAGATGAATCTTTTAGGCATAATTTGATACCAAATTTGCCCCCTAACAACAAAGATAAACCATGATTAGCCCCATTTAAAGAAAAATATCCCATTTTCAAAAGTCGCATTTCCAATACACGGCACGAGAAGAAAGGACCAATTGGGGTCTCTCGGAGTGTGTGTATTAGCCAGGATTTACGGGGCTATCGATCGCACAGTGCTAAATGCGTTGGGTCTTACGACATTGTGTGTGTTAACAAATGGTCCTTTTTGGTATTTCGGTAGAAACAGATGATTTAAATTTCTTTCCATTTCAGAAAGTAGTTACAAAACATGCTTCTTTCTCTTAGACCAATTACATTCCATTTTAATATTCCTAATTAATGTTCTAATGTTTCTAATGAGGGCGGTATTGCCTGTGTTCTTCGATAATATAATGTCCATCAACAGAGGGCTCATTTTAGCCCACTGGTAATATCAGACGATGCTGGACAGGATTTGCCTAAATTTGCAATTCGTATTGATTTTAAAACACGTAATCGCTAATACCCATCGAACCATTCTAAATATCACATTTCATGGTACAACTAAATAGAATAATCCTAAAACCAATGGAGTTTGATAACCCCCAACAGTCTAAGTCCTTTCTTTTCATGTTTGCAAGGTAATTTTAAATTCACGTGTTTTTAGCTCGAAATTTCATATTTATATACACGTCTATTCTGAGGCGAAATGGTAGACAAGGGATAGCCATTGACAATGATATATAATGCTTCAGGATAGTCTGCCCTTATTATTATAGTGTTATGATTATTGGGGAAATAACGACAATTTATTAGGTAATTGTTAATTCTTCGCCACAGAAAAAGTCAAGTATGGTTGTAAAGGCTTTGGATTATTAATCAAAGAATCTTTTTACGCGTGAGTTCGAATCTCACTGGGGTCACTTGATCTTTTATCTATACTTTCGTTACAAATGACGTTGTTTTATCAGTTAAACATTGGAATTTTGATTTATACTATATAAATGCTTTTTTTTCCTCTAAAATATGACATTTGAAATATAATTACAATATCTATATAATAATACGCTACTCTCTGTCTGTTTGTTTGTCTGTTTGTCTGTCTGTGCGCGCTTTTTCGTCGCCTTCCCGGGGTCGGGCGGCGTTCAAACTCGGTGGGTGGGTGCAGCTCGGTCCCCGTAAGAGCAAGTTTGCATTCGCTAGAGCCTACGAGGTCAAAGGTCATCTAGGGGTCAACTCTTTGAAGTTGGTCGGATCGTGCTAGTCGAGCGTGGAACAAATAAAACGCCTTTGCTTTTCTTGGGTCGTCCGGGGTCAAAGGTCATCTAGGGGTCGAATTTTTAAAGTTTGTCCGATCGGGCTTAAACTCGGTGATGAGAAACTCGGTGATCTGTTTGTTCTACAAACCACCAAACCCGAGAACCGGCAAACCCGGGTGACCGCCTAGTGATTGTATAATATAAGAGAATATACGGCTTTTAAAGAAACACGGCAATGGATCCCGAAGCATTTTTTCGTGTTGCCGGTGTGTTCTTACGATACCAGCACGTGACCAGGGCTCTTGCCACTATGATCTATTGTGGCCGCCATCGTCTGGGTAATATTTCTGATTACTCCCCATTAGTGACCGCCCGTCCCGACTACGATCTGACGAACTCTAAATGGCGAATGTATGATGCCATACATGAATTAACATGATTAAAAATAAAAGTATTATTAAACTTTACTTACGTTAGAGTTTGCTCGAGTATTCTGATGCCAACAAGACCACTCATGTCGTGGAGTTTATAGTCTAGTAGGTAGAAAGGGTTTCCTGCACCCCCGGAGATATACTTCTAATCGATGTCTTTATATCAGAAAAAATGCGTAAAATACGATAAGCTATGTTAAAAAAATGTGAAAATGTCCCACGTGTCATTTGTATGCAAATTAGTGCCGCCATTACCGAAAAATCTATTTTTCACTATATCTCGGCCAATATTGCAGATAACTGAACAAATAAGGTGTCTAGACCCATGTTTTGAGGGTCAAAGATCACAATAAAACTATTTTGAATTGACCACATGTGTCACGTGTCATTTTTACCTACTAGACTATTATGAAGAATTCTTTCATAATCGGACGGCTTCGGTACTTTATCGGTTATTATTTTTTTAATTGAAGTGGGGGGGGGGGTTGTCGATATTAATTTTCACGTGAACTTTTTTCACCAATTTCTATAATAATGAGTCGGTCGGGCCCATACAACAGGGATTTTTTTCACCTAACCAGGACTTCTTTTGGGGGTGGGTGGGCGAACTTTTAAAAAACGTACATCGGTGCCATCAAAAATTGGACAATCTTTATACATGAAGGCCCAAAGCAAACGACTGGGATTTCAAAATCGAATACCTTCATTTCTTGCATTTAAATATTTAATTAAATTCCATTATAAACTTGAGAAACAGATCTCTAACAGCAACAACACAATGTATAAATTCATTGATAAGTGGACAAAATTAGAAAAGTTTTGTGAAGAGTAATAATTATATAACTTTATACTTACTGATGTGCTTATTCATGTGACCCAGGTGTGTATATTGTATGTTGTTATTTTTCTATTATTGTAACCTTATTGTGATTTGTATATATGTGGGTTTTTTTAGCGGAATAAAAATATAAAAGAGAAAAAAGAAGAAGAAAACCAAATTGGGTCACCATTTTGCCCCCTGGTTATGATAACAAGATTTCCTAGTCTGAAAAGATGCTCGCCAGTGAACACCGACCCAAAGTGCGAGGAGCAAGTCCAAAATCGGGCTTGTTTGCCCTTCATGCTCACAGGTGATTATCCCTCTTGACGGAATAAGATATCCTCATGAGATTTCACACATTACCTTTACTTTAACATATTAAAGGGTGTTACAAAACGTCCATCGTCTCATTATTAAAATCGAAAGTTCAGAGTATTAGGCCCTCGAAATTGGACAGCTGGTGTATCGCTCTTATTTTCTCATCAAAACATTGATTAGTGTTGACATGAACATAGAGGCCTATATTAATTGATAAAATAATCCTACATCGGAATTAGATTCAAACTTTAATCGTTTGGATGGAGGCAATAAGTATGTATACCTTCCCTTCCTGATTAATTATGATAGTCTTGGGCCACAGGATGCTAAATAGAGAGACAATCCAATTGTCGTCGGCAGGGACTACCATCATTTACCGGTGTGAAATCATAAGGTGTAGGTTTTCCTGTAATCCCAATTTGCCTGATGGGTTATTTTGCGCGGTTTAGTGATAAATATGAGCAGGATTTCTTTTCTCCAAGCAAGAGTTTTATTAAGCAATCTTCACTTCTCTTTACATCGTCATGTACAATCACACAACTTCGTACATACATGTATGTTATATACGAGTGTTACATTTTTTAAATCATTGTTAATTTGTATCGAAATATAGTTATTACCTAGATGTACAGCGTGTTCCATAAAACTGGGACCAAAAACTGAAGAGTTTATAACTGAAAAAGTAGGAAACATGACTGCTTCATATTCATGGATATGGATGAAAATATATTTAACCTTAATTGATGAAATTGTGAGCTCAATTATGATGTCAACTTTTTGAAATGCACAGATTGAAATGCACAAATTTATTCATAGATGTCATTTTTCTTCAAGTTAAACAGAAGTTGGAAAAGGTTTATTCCATTTTTTGTCACCTAACTTAAAACGTGTTAAACAGGTTATTTTTAAGGCCTTCAAATGAGAGATAGGATATTATGAGGAACTTTTACTCCTTTACTACGTTGTATACTATCAGTTTTTCCATTCCATACGAATTTGAATATACGAGCGTAGAATCATTTACTTCTCGCAAAAATTCATCTGAAGGGTTTGGAAGCATTTGACCGATATAATTGAATTTTGATAATACAATACATTTAACCACGGTTACTATTCCATTACCGTCAGAAAGCGTTTCGACCACATATTGATTGTGTATTTATAGAATCGAAAGCTTTTGTATAATTTATGTTAACCGTAAGGTTTGTAATAAAGCTTACACCTAACATTTCTAAAACACCATTTAATGTCCAATCTATTTTTAGATGTGGACAAATCTGCCTTGTATTAGTTCTGTTACTACCAGTTCATACCACTGATGTTTTCTGTTTGTTTACATAACTCCTAAAACACATTTTAGTTAATACAACATGCCTTATATATCACTAGGTGAGCGTTTTTGTATATAAAAATGCAGTATTTTACCAAATTTTGAATTGACTTCCTACAGGTACAATTGGTCATATCTCGAGAACTACATATCGATTGTGATCAAACAAAAACCTTCTGAAAGAGTAAATTCTACATATTCTAATCACTACATTATCTCACTTTTGACAGTGTGTACAATTTGGCCAATTGTCGTGACCCCTCAAGCTTCTTCTTTTACACTTAATTATATTCTCTATATACAATGGTAAATACCATATTTATATATTTATTAAAATATCAAACATTAACATTAGAATAATAACTGTGAAATGATATCACTGCATTTACAAGGTGAGTAAACAAACCAGTGACGTAGCAAAATCCTGTCGATCGAGGTTGGCAATGTCGGTTGAGATTGGCACTTTGGTTGAGATTGGCACTGTCGGTTATTAAGAGCTCATTTTTTCGCGCCGGTTTGGAGGACCACATCACCCCCCCCCCCCCCCACCCCTTCCTTGGCGGCAATTCAAAAGTTGACTTTCTGTCCTTTAATTTTATGCTGGCGGGATATTCAAATGTTAAAATGCCATGTGTGCAGTGTCAATTGAAAAGCACTATGTTTCGTGGACAAACACATACATTGAGTTGTGCAGTAGAAAGGTTGACCAAAGACAAACTAAAAAGGCGATTGACTTCATTGTTGCAACCATGAATTAGTAACAAATAATCATTCTTGCAACGTTAAAAAAGTTTCAAACTTTAACTTGGTTTTGAAAACAACGTGGATCGTATCAACTGATTTTATCCACTATGGCAGTCTTTTTACTCACCCTGTATATCGCTATGCATATTTACAAATGTGTGCAGATGTGTGAAACGTGTGCAAATGTGTGAAACTGCCAGTTACTATGTATAAATAATTCTTAATTTACTGCTTGTTTTCAACATATTACGCTCTTCTTAGGAATTGAGCACTTCTGATAGGGGCAGTGCATCAATTTGATAATTTAGTATTTACAAATATAGATATATACATGTACATGTATTTCATCGACTTTGCTTTTACCGATCATAATGTACCATTCATAGTATCAACCCAATAACGTCGGTACATTGTCAGAGACCATCGATAGGAACGAATGGCCTAACATTTTGATTGTAACTATTTCTAGATTTGATTATGCTTCCCGAATATTATCACAGGATAGAACTGAATGATGTCATGCTGAAACTGCTGGGGTTGGAAAATCAACTCCAGCGTATCATTCAAAAAAAATTATCTGTGAGTATAACTGTTCGTCGCATTCGATTGATAGCGTAACCTCGTACACATAATTTAACCTTTAACGAACCTATATCCCAGACAACATACATACATGTATATTGGCCCAATATTGGTTTCCCATTGGCAATATTGTCATTGGCATTACTTTGTTGACCAATATCGGGTCAATATTGGTTTCCCCTTGGCAAAATTTGCATTGGCACTATCTTGGCAGCCTACATTGGAGCAATATTGGCTTTTCATTGGCACTCTTCAATTGGAATCATGTTGGCAGCCTATATTGGAGCAATATTGGCTTTTCATTGGCACTCTTCGATTGGAATCATGTTGGCAGCCTATATTGGAGCAATATTGGCTTTTCATTGGCACTCTTCCATTGGCATCATGTTGGCAGCCTCTAGAGGAGCAATATTGGCTTTTCATTGGCACTCTTCAATTGGCATCATGTTGGCAGCCTATATAGGAGCAATATTGGCTTTCCATTGGCACTCTTCAATTGGAATCATGTTGGCAGCCTATATTGGTATAATATTGGCACAATATACCAGGGCGGAAAATGACACCATTAATTTGATATACAAATTCTGACGTGGACTAAAAATTGCGGCCGCTGTAAAAGTTATCGCTTCCCAGCCTTTTGGCTATGATCATGTGCCTTGTCCTTATCTGTTGAATGTTTCCCCCTTGGCCTGGGTTTGCCCTTTGCCAAGGTTGGTCCTGGCCACGGGTTGGTCCGGGATCGGCCCACTCCTCTTTGGGGGAAATAAACAATATAAAGATAGAATTCTTCTTACTAAACATACATATATCGTCGACAAAGTCGACAATATTTGTCAAGGTTGGCCCAATATTGGCCAATGCCAATATTTAGCCAAGCTTGGCCCATGAATAAATAATATTGGCTCAATATTGTAAGCCCGTATTGGGCCAATCTTGGTCCGCCATTGTAATGTTGTCTGGGATATGTCCGATGTAGAAGGAAAAATAAAGGCCTAGTCCCCTGGAGTTGTAGTCCGGCCTGTGCAATAAAGTATATGGCAAGCATCTCTATACGCGACACTAGTTTCACGCTTCAATGTCTATTGACGCCGGGCTATAGCTCCATTCGACTATGGCTTCTTTCGCAAAAGACGACGGTCGACGCGAAAGGCCGTAACTTGTGAATCACCATTGGTTTCAGTGTAAAATGTATTTTGTGATACCAGGAAACATCACATATTGAAAATTAATTATTTCATCCTAAAACCGTTTGAGTTAGAAAATCAACATCAGTATATTATTCCTAAGTATCATTTTCTGAATTGTATAATTAACCGTTCGTCGCTTTCGGTTACTACCGTAACTTGGTATACGCATAATTTAATTTCAACCGAGCCCATAGTCAGCATTATTTTAGCCATAATAATAAGAAGAAGAAGTAGGGGAATATGGGGCAACTGGACCGTGGGGCAAGTGGTCCGAAATGAAGGATTTTGTAATTGTATGGGCATACTGCTTTCTTTTGAACAATACGACTTTTGTTGATACTTGACATATATCTGTACCTTCTACAATCCAAAACATTTGGAACTTTAGGATATTTACACATGTGATTTTTCTCCATATCTTTGAAGCTAACTCCTTGAGTGACTGATTGAAAATTCACAGATAGTATGTGCGATATATGAAGATGGGTTTAGATCATGTTTAATGTACTTTATATGATTGACAGATATGCAACAGTAAATATATACATGCAGTACAGTCGTTTTAAGATACTAGGTGCATATTGCATTTGATGGGTGCTATATTGTAGTGTGCTTAGGGACTTTCCGAAATATGATTAAAACCATAGGTTGTGGTTGAAATGACCGTAAAATGGCGCATATTGCTAATTTGGGACATTGGTGGTTTGGATTTCCGATCAATATTATCATTTAAAGAATGCTTCAACTTAAATCATTATCACGGGTATTCGTTTGGTAGAGTTATTAGTTCATGAATTTGCAAATAACAAAGTACACCATTTCTTATTTATCTAAAGACACTCGTCTACTTGTAGGACCCGAACGCCGTAATATTTGCGAATTCAAAGATACTCACTGGCTACACTACAGAAATCTGTGTAATGGCTAAAAACAAAAATGCAGTTTTCCCTTTTTTCTGAAATGTATTGGAGTTATTGATTATTATGACAAATGGTGGTATGTTTTAAAACGTGTTGGCGTAAAATGTATTACGTCACAGGCGTGTTTTAATAACGTTTCATCTCGACAAAGTGCTACGTCATTTGTTGGGGTAAGTGGTCCGAAGGGGTGTGGGGCAACTGGACCGCCTGCAAAATCTTAATCAAAATTGTAAAATTCATTTTGAAAATGAGTTGTTAGTGTCAATAAAACATGACTCGGTATTGAAATGTGAATAAAATATGAAATAATTCACATTCTTTCAAGTTCTTAGACATTTTGGGGCATTTCGGGTCTAATACCACTATTTCTGATATTGAAGGATTACAATATGACATGAAATTGCTTTAGAATGGTTTAAAACCTCGGTATTATGAATTACATCTTTATTATATTTTGAATGGTGTCTGTAAAGGTATTTGCTATGACGAAATATCATGATTTATGTATTTTATCCAATCCACTGCTTTTTGTGTATATCAACCGTTGGGTCATCATTGTCATATTGACTAACTTCCCCTGTAACATGAAAAGCTGGCTAAATATCAAGATGGTTTATTATAAGTACTAAATGATGATTTTATGAAGTAAATAAAATCACTAAAGAAAGGGGTATATATAGACAAATGTATGGGGCGTCTGAATATCACAACCATGTAACCATTTAACTAGGTTCATACCGTTTTATCTAATAAACGTGCAGTCGAAAATTGCGCTTGCTTTGTACACCATTAGTATTACTGCGTTTTACACGTTAACCACGAAAACTGTATAAAACATGGGTTTTATGAGACCTGTATCATTTGTACACGTTAAATAATATGGAAATGAGTTTGTAAAGAAAATACTGCTTAGTTACCGTGTTGTCAATCAATGATTTCTGTGTATTCTAACCGTTGGAACATATAGGACCAGTTGCCCCAACGATGGGGTAACTGGACCGTGCCAAGTAAAGTTTTTAGTTAGTGGTAATTGGCCTTTTGTTTGGATATTTTTTAACATTGATTATATGTTATATGTAAACAGTTACATGGGTGATATTTTCATAGCAATTCCATAAATATTTACACGAGCTTTAAGCTTTTATATCATGAAATATGCTTAACCGGTGTAGTTGCCCCATCCTCCCCTAGAAGATGTAGAAGAAAATTTGCAACCCAACAGTTCAAATCTGATGGCCCAGTAAGTACCTGACTTAGTCAGTGGATAGATGCGCACGATTCGAGCAGTGACAGGTTCGAATTGTATAGTAACCTCAGTGTCAATGTCAGCGTTAGCCACGAATACCTAGGATAAAACATATACAAATAAATAATGAGTCAGTTGATCTTTTTACCTTAAAACATTACAGCTGGCAAATAGGATAGTTCAACCGTTTTCGTGTCATGATGGTCATGGCTATATAGTATAGGCCTACTGTAAAAAGGATGTTTTAAAATGCTTTTCATACAGACTTGTAGACTATTATCATATCGGGTGAGTCAAAATAGTCCGGTCCCGATTTTACCGATTTTTTAAACAAGTTAAAATTCAAAAATGAATATATTTAATGACTTGCCTAGCAAGGTGGCATTACTAGCTATAACCTAAATTTTATTTCATTCAAATTGGTTATTCGAAACGGGAGATATGATAATTTTTCTAAATTCTGTGAAATAAAATCTGTTCCAACTTATCTAAGGGATCCCTATGGATGTTAACGTTTAACGCGCGCGTTTTGAATAAGTCAATCAAAGGCGTGTTGGTATTCACAGCAATTACAATAGGAAAAGAGATTCTATTGTCTTTCCGGTTATGTTTTCGTGCAATTATAGATAGCCTATAGCAAACATTATTGAGTTTGTACAAAATGTTGACCAAAGTATTTTGAAACTTGTTATTTTAATCGAACTGATTTACTGATATGAGAGAAGTCTGAGTGAAAACAGATCTTATATCTTTAAACAGTTTGTGCTTTGGCAACTTACCAGGCAAAGTGCATAGTCCATTTTTATGAATATATTTGTGCAATACTGAGTTATATTATAATATATTTAAATACTTTGCATGCAATATTGTTTAATTTATCAGAGATTCAACAAAAAACCCATGATATTTTGGTATAAATTGCAACAGTTATACAGTGTGTTGTGTTGTATGAATAACTAATATTACAGTAATATTAACATCCCCCACCAAACTTGGAACACTTTGGATTACGCGTCTTTTCGTAAATATGTTGTAAATCTGGCGTGGAATATGATATTGTCGTGAAAACATCAGCAGGTATGAAGAAGTATGTCTACTTTCATAAACAATTGAAACAATTACCAATTTTGTACAAGAAGTATTTTTCTTGATTTTTTGAAAACGGGACCGGACTATTTTGACTCACCCTGTAGTATGACCATTTGAAACTTTAGATGCATATAAATGTCGAAAATGTCATGATCTGCATGAATTAATGATCTGAATAACCAGTAGTAGGCCATGGATATGATTTAATGAAGTCCAAGAAAATATTGTCAAGTCCATTTTTGTGTATGTACGAGTGCGGATTCGAGACCAAAACCCAGACTTGAAGTGAGCCCGCTATGATTCTTGAGCACTGGTGTGGTCCAGCCAATTCCGGTACTGTATTGGGGTGAGCATGAGTAAAGGTCGACCCAAGCAATGAGTGCTGATACGGGTACAATACCATGAACCCGGGACCAAGAACCTATCATGACCATATGGATACGGATATGGATTGGACTCAACCAAGTCTTGTGTATGGGTCCCAGGCCATAAAGGTGAATATGGGTGGATCTCAATCCATATACCGAACTATTAACTTGCTTTTTAAGTTGGGATATGAGTCGAGGCTTGTTTAATGTTTGTTTGAGTTGTGGTAGTTATCTGCCTCGCTGTTAAATTATTAACTGTAGGCCTATAATAAAGGAGTACCAATTTTGTATTCATTAGGGTGCATCGTCTCCCCCTTTTGTCAACCATATTTAATGTAGCTAGTCTTAAAATGTGCCAAATGTTGAAATAATAAGATTCCCAAAATTTAAATTCATTCGGTGTTGGTCTTCTGGGTCCTCCGTGGCCCTAAAGTTTGAATGAATAACCTACAGGAACATTGCGCAATAGCCATATGGCAGCTATACATTTTCTTAAGTGATCAGTGGTACATACAATGGCTGCCATGGATTTTAGAATCATGATTACAATGGTATGTAACTGGAGTCTGTTTTCAATCAAACTTGAAGATAAAATTCAAATGAATATGACATTAACATCACAAAAATAAATAGCTGCCATGTGATATGACATGCTTATTTAGCATAGAACTGCCATTTATGAATAATGGCTGTATTTTTAACTATATTTTAAAGCACACTGGGTCTTAGTGTCTTGAGGAAGGTAGTTGGGTTGTCCTCTGCAGCTTGTGCATCTGAAGCAGGAAGACCTTCCACAGTCTGGTCACCAGCCAGAAGGTGAGGGTCAAGCCCAGTAGTAGAAGGACTGCTTCCAGGAGGGTGGTGGGCTGGTTGGCCAGCCTCCACCACAAGCTCGTAATCATCTCAAAGGCGGCTCATGATTGCAGGTGGACAACTTACGGTCACCTCAGGAAGACTCATGGTCAACGATGGACTTCTCGTCCCACAAGGGCCGGATGAGACAGGCCCGGTGGAGACTCCTGAGGGCCAGCCTGAGCCAGTAACAGACAGCACCTGAGAGAGGCTCTGCATCTCCCTCATGGCCTGAGGGCCAGAGTGGTGTGCCACAGATCTCTATTTTTTTCTTTTGTTGCTAATAAGCCCACCAAAAAGAAAATTTAGTTTGGATCTTCTGTGGAGCACCACTCTAGCTGGCCCTCAGGTTGTTAGAGCCTCTCTCAGGTGCTTCCTGGTACTGGCTGGCCCTCAGGAGTCTCGTCCAGGCCTGGTATTTTCCAGCCCCCTGGGACGAGCTGTCCCTTAATCGACCATGAATCGTCCTGCAGCAATCGCAAGTTGTCCTCCTGGAATCGTGAGTTGTCTTACAGATGCCTCCCAGTATGTGGCAGCCCCTGGATGCAGTCCTTCCCTACTGGCAAGGGTAGTGGCCCCAGCTTACTACTGGGCTTGACCCTCGCCCTCTACCCTCTGTCTGGCAACCAGATTGTGGAAGGTCTTGATCCTGCTTCTGATTATAGTCGACTTTGTAGACCATTTTTTTAAATCTATTTTCCTTCTAATCACATCTTATGAGAACCGCTGCCATCCGAAAACCACGACGCCCGAGAAAAATGTTTCTCTCACTGGGATCATGGGATCAGATTGTGGTGCTAAGCATTGGTTGGCTGAAGTAATGATTTGATGAGAAAGGGCTACAAAGTAGACTAGCTTCAGATGCACAAGTTGCAGAGGACTACCCAACTACCCTCCTCAAGACACTTACATTGAAGAGCCAGTGTGCTTAAAAATATAGTTAAAATACAGCCATTATTTGTAAATGGCAGTACATTACGCTTTTGTAATAAGCCTGTCATATCACATGGCAGCTATTCATTATTGTGGCGAATATGCTATATTCATTTGAATTTAAAACTTAAATTTGATTAAAAACAGACTCGTCCGGGTACATACCATTGTAATCATGAGCCTAAAATTCATGGCAGCCATTGTATGTACCATTAATTACTTAAGAAAATGTATAGCTGCCATATGGCTATTGCGCAATGTTCCCATAGGTTATTCATTCAAACTTTAGGGCCACGGAGGACCCAGAAGACGAACTCGGAATGAATTTAAATTTTGGGAATCTTATTATTTTAACATTTGGCACATTTTAAGACTAGCTACATTAAATTTGGTTGACAAAAGGGGGAGACGATGCACCCTAGTATTCATACACGATTGTAAATGATTCTCGCGTATTTGTACAGTGCAACAGACCAAATATTCCAAAATGCAAATTTTCATATTTTAGGCCACCATTCATAGTGGGATAATCCAATCAACGTGGAACTTTCACAGAGTTTATACTTATATTGAATGTACCAGTGGGTTTTCATCAATTCCTGATTTGCATCAAATTTGCATACTTATTTTAGGTTGAAATAGTCAAAAAGCCATTTCTCCTCTATGATTTCAATGCTCTTGAATATTTTTGAATATATTACAGGTAATTATATAGGGAGAAAATTGATATAAACCAAGCTAACAGTGAATTACCAATTCTGACGCAAACAAATTGACAGTTGACGTTAATTAACAATTGCAAATCCCTTTGGCAACTCTAAACTGACTTCTTTCATGTTAGACCCTAACTAAGTTTCCATTTTTGCCAATTTCCATGTTGCATGCAAGGTGTTTTTTTACATCCTGTATAGTCATTTATTCATCAACCGTCACACTTTATTCAGGCTCTGTGATAGGTCAATCGTGTGAGTAGCGGAATCATACTGCCTGAGGACCAGTGAAATTACTTATTTTAATAGCTTGATAGCAGGAAAACGAGATGAGGTATGACATATGGTTTTAATTGTATTAGAAACTTAAAATCATACTGTCGAAAATCTGAATATACCGTATGTACCTGGTTAAAATGGCATGTATGATTGGGAATTTATGATTGATGATAAGTCAAAGTGTGGAATGTTTATGACCTAGCTGTTACACTGTGTCGGCATGCGTATAGATGAGGTGACCGTCACCTCATCAGTAGTGTTTACAAATTGATTAGCGCCTGGTCTAAAGACATGCTATAGGTACTAGTCCATGACTACTGCATACATCATACTATTTGAAAGCAAAACACGCATCACTGAGCGCCAATTTTAAAAGCACATGCCCTTATGGTGCGTACGTATACTGCCGGGCAACCAGATTTAGTACCTGGTCTCTCATTGTGCTTAGGGATGCAGACCATGACTACTGCATGGTAAGTAATGATCAATCAAGTGTGAATTAAAGCACATTCCCTATAGGTGCGCACGCATACTGCCGGGCACTACGTCACCGGTCACACCATCTATACCTACTCGTGACTTGCGTATATCATAAATTGTACCATCTGATAAGCCCATGCATACCCATGTATTCATGTCTTGATACCCGTACCAAAACCCATACGCTCCATGCATAACCTGATACTCAAATCCATTCACATGCCACAGTGGACATGGTGGCCAAACATGTTTGAAAACTTTTTCACACAAACATAACTATTTTATTGACATTGAAATGCATCTAGGTTAGCATTTGTACACACCTTGTCGTTTCCCGCCGCAGCATCTTGAATAAAGATTTCTGAGTCTGATGTGCTGGATGAGAATGTAGACACTTTCAGCGTTGTCACCCATAAATCCAAGTCTTCAATTCCCCCATTACCTTGTGTCACCACACCAGTCACCGTGGTTTGATACCCGATATTTGCCTGAATCCACAGTTCATCAACGTCAGGGGACGCCCCCCACACACTGTTGCCATTGAGTCTTGCAAGGTGTGCCAGAAAATCATTGGAATACTCAGTTGATGCTTCAATGTCCCTATCTGGTATAGAATTATCTTCCATACCAAGTGGATTAGAGCATTCTAGAAAGAAAAAAACGAATATCCTTAATTAATTATTTAACGAAGAAGATGATAATAATATGTGAAATGAAATGCCTTACTGAGTCTTCAAAAAGCAACTTATTTATGTGCTGATAACTCTAAAAGTATGACTCCTACATGTACATAAACATACTAAATTATAAATTTGTTTGAGAAATTTCTCCACTTTAATTTAAGATATACCACGCTAAGAATTGTTGATTATTGAGAAGTTACAATCCCAGGTAAAGTACGATTTTCATTTTCACATTTTGTCTATTCAACACGGTGGAGAGTATGATAAATAAATTGTGTTTGTCGTATTGATCCATTGAAACAATGCGCCCGGCCGACTATCCAACCTGGGCATAGACCGGTGAATTAGCTCTACAATGTTAGAAAAAAGTTTTCGGACACTTTTACCCTAACTTCCTAAGTCACATTTTGAAGATTTTTTTTTCAACGACAAAAACGCGGACAAAAAGAGTGGCGCCGCCACCGGGGCTCGAACCCACAACCTCTCGGTTGCCAGACGAACGCTCTACCAGTGCGCCACGGGGGCCAAACATACTCGGGCCAGTGTATTGGCCCATCTATGTAGCCTGGGGCCATTATTTCATCGAAAAAGTGCCACGCCAGCTGGCACAGACAGACTTTACCGTGCACATTTGCGGCATTGAGGATGGTTAGGGTTAATAGACCTAATGTAAAGTCATTCCTCTTTCCCCCTCATCAATGTTGAGTCGCCCAACTTGCCAACCATCAGCCCGTGTTTTGCAACATTGATTGGTGGGTGAGGGAAGTGGTATGTTGAAGGGGAACTTTCTGGCTATCAGATGCAAATCGGTATTTTCACAGGACTCTAAAAACGCGTACTATATAAGATGCTATCTGTGAAAACCCGCCACATGGTGGCATTTTAAGGATATTTATATCATAAGAAAGCTAAAACTGTGCTGATTACAGAACTATTTCGATCATTTTTCTACGATTACTACAAAAAAAGTTATGAGTGATGATGATTGGGATGTCATAAAAAGCTACAAAACAAGAAATCATGAAAACAGGCCAAAAAAGATACAATAGGCTAATTCAATAAAATAACATTAATTATAAGGGTTAATAACAAAAGTGACTTAAGTAAGGTTTTGAAGGTGAAATTTCATGAAAGATGATGACACAAAGTATTGGAATTTCATTTTCTTTAAAAAATAAATTTAAAAAAAATAGTTTAAATTTAAATGTTACCCATAATCCCTAGTTAACATTTTGCGACATCCAACGGGTTTTCACAGATCGCATCATGGTAATTAAAAGGTGCAAACAAGGTTCACTGTTCGAACACATTTTTTCGAAGATGTAGGTCGTGTGCCTTGGTACCCCTTTGTGTGAGATATGCTAAAAATGGAAAAATCACGTAGGGTTTGCTTTAAACATTTTAAGCTTCAAAACTAAAATTAGGAGAATACATTTCCTGAAAGCCTACACATTTAGAAATCTTACAATGTCAATATCAAGGTCATTATATATACAGGGTGTGTATACACTTAATATGGTGCAAATAGAAGTAATGCACTTAAATACAACATTTTCACATATCATTTTCATACCTTGACGATAACATTATATTTTATATAAGTTGCTATATTCAAAAGTATATAATATATATTATCACAATTAAAAATGTTGCCACCTTTGTCTTTAATAGTTATAAAGGGTACCTTATACAGGGTCGTCACAATTTGTGACAAAATAATTATGTGAAAACGTTTCTGATAACAAAAGTTAACCATTATCATAATTTGGTTCATAGTAAAAGTTTTAAATCGACATTTTGAGGTAAGATTGCATTAAAAACGCTATAGAACATGGCCCAATGAGCACCATTTAATACAGAGTGTACTAAGCGAAATGCACATGTACAGGGTGTGTCAAAAAATGTCCCATGTGAAACATGATTTTATTTTTTTTGGTCATGAAAAATATAAATTTGTTCGCGAAATACTAATAATCATGTTCAGCAATCTTCAATGTGCCATTAGAAAAAACAAATTATATCCATTTTGGAGCTTCCGTTATCAAATTATTACAAATCTACTCCGGCATGTTCAAATTCAGCTTTGGCCACTTTTCATGTGAAGAGAGCTCTTTTATTAAAATCATCATTCAGTGCATAATTGAACATGATCGATCATGAAAATAATAATCTACCCACTACAATTATAGCTAGTTGAATTTGAACTAAAAAACATATTTGTATCCATAGTATCCATGACATAACGTACGCAATTAGTGAGCTTTAAAGGGAGCGCTGGAACTTGGGAACGTACGACATTGAGTGGTCTTTAAAGGAAACGCTTTAACAGGGAAAATTACGAAATAAATGAGCTTTAAAGGGAGCGTCAGAATAGGGAAACATACACAATCATTACTCATTCTATGGGATGCGCTAGAACAGATAGATCCACATTAAGTAATATTCAAAGAGAGTGATGGAACAGAGCAACACTCATTGAGGGTTGAGCTGGGAAGATCTCGACTGGATAGTCTTTTAAAATTCCTTCGACGAGTTCAACCAATCAATCAATCCACACACGGCCATCGAATTTAATTGATCATTGGAAATTCAAAATGGTTTTTTTTTCTTCTTCTGATGCATTTGTAGTAATTAAGAGGTTGGATTGATACACACTGAACTCTCAATGCTCCAAACCGTCAAGGGGTGGCGCTATACCGCAAGCAAACGACGACGATCTCACTATACTATTTGTATTCATATTTTTTATGTTAGAATTTATGTTAAAATCATCGTAGTTTTTGGAGCCTTTTTTATCCAACCACTTTACTTGTTGGAAAATTTTGCAGGGAAAAATGGTGTAACTTTGTCATGCACACACAATCAAACCTCTTTTGGAACATTTCTAACATTTGTCATCCAAATTTTACTTTTTGGTGCAATATGGTATTCTCCTAAGACCTTTTTGTCGTTCTTTGTCTCCAAATGCCTGTGGGTGTTAAAATTCTAACCCAACCATGGATCTATTTCACACTTCATTACCTCCCACCTCCCCCTACCCCGGGGTCTTGTATTTTACCTTCACTGCTTGTGGTGTAAATGTATTTGGCATTCACCTAACAACCTTTGTGGCTTTCTTTGTCTCCAAATGCCTGCGGGTGTGAAATTGTCACATGCCGTATATTCATTTCCAACTTGATTCCCTCCTACCTCCCCTTACCGACGCCTTCAAGGTCTCGTATCTTACCTTCATTTCTTGTTGATAGCTTCTCGCTAGTTTGAGATGCGCCTGCAATTGATGTCAGCTCTGAGAATTAGAAAGAAACAACTATATGTAGGAAGAATAACAATGACAAAGATTTTTTAAAAGAACTATTTGTTTCCATATTTATTATGTTAATGTTAGATCTTATAAAAAATCATCTTAATTTTTGGAGCCTTTTATCCAAACACTTGTTGGAAAATGGTGCAGGGTAAATTGTGTAACTTTGTCATGCACACACAAAGAAACCCCATTTTGTAACATTTTGTAACATTTTGTCACCCAAATCTTACTTTATTTGTGCAATATGGCATTCACCTACCTAAACCATTTTGCGTTCTTTGTCTCCTAAGGCCTGCGCGGGTGTGAAAATGCTAACACACCCGTGAACATATATCCATTTCCAGCTTAATTGCCTCCTACCTCCCCTACCCTCATCTCCGGGGTCTCGTGTCTTCACTTGATGTCGGCTCTGAGAATTAGAAAGAAACAACTGATGTAAGAAGAATAAAATGACAATATTTGTTATGTTAATGTTAGATCTTGTAATAAATCATATTAATTTTTGCAGCTTTTTTATCCAAACTCTTGTTGGAAAATGGTGCAGGATAAATGTGATGCGATCTGTGAAAACCTGCCACATGGTGGCATTTTTCATTTTGGAGATATTTATATCATAAGAAAGCTGAAACTGTGCTGATTACAGAACTGTTTCGATCATTTTTCTACGATCACTACAAAAAAAGTTATGAGTGAATGATGATTGTGATGTCATCGAAAGCTACAAAATAAGAAATCATGAAAACAGGCCAAAAACGCCATAATTCAATATAATAACATTATAAGGTTAATAATAAAAGTTACTTAAGTAAGTTTTCGAAGGTGAAATTTCATGAAAGATGATGACACAAAGTATTGGAAACTAAAAAGAGTTTTTTTATTTTTTATTTTTTTACCCATAATCCCTAGTTCACATTTTGCGACATCCGACGGATTTTCACAGATCGCATCACAAATTGTGTAACTTTGTCATGCACACACAAATAAACCCCGTTTTGGAACATTTTGTAACATTTTGTCACCCAAATTTTACTTTTTGGTGTAATTTGGTATTCACCTAACTAAACCTTTATAGCGTTCTTTGTCTCCAAATACCTGCGGGTGTGAGAATGCTATCACAACCGTGCACTTATAGCCATTTCCAGCTTGATTGCCTCCTACCTCCCCCTACCCTCATCTCCGAGGTCTCGTAATCTTACCTTCACTTCGTGTTGATGGCTTCTCACTTGTTTGAGATGCGCCTTCTCTTGATGTCAGCTCTGAGAATTAAATAGAAATAGAAACAAATGATGTAAGAAGAATAAATGACAAGCATATTTAAAATGTACTATTTGTATCCATATTTTTTATATGTAATGTCTTGTAAAAAAATCATTCTTATTTTTGCAGCTTTTTTATCCAAACACTTATTGGAAATTGTTGCTGGAAGAAATGGAACAACTTTGAGATACGCACACAAACAAACCCTTTTTTGAACATTTTGTCATCCACATTTTACTTTTTGGTGTATTTGGCATTGTCCTTAAAACCTTTTTAGCGTTCATCGTCTCCAAATTCCGGCGGGTGTGAAAATGCTAACTCAAACTTGCACTTATAGCCATTTCCAATTTGATTGCCACCACCCCCTACCCCCACCCGGGTCTCGTGTCTTACCTTCACTACTTGTTGTTTGCTTCTCGCTAGTTTGAAATGCGTCTTCACTTGATTTCGGCTCTGAGATATGAAAAGGAATCGAAACAACTGATGTAAGAAGAATGAAACAACAAATATATGTCACCCAAATCTATCTTTTGTTGCATTTGGCATTCGCAATCAAACAATCAAATGTTTGATTGAGCGCTGGAACAGGAAAAAGTACGCAATTAGTGAGCTTTAAAGGAAGCGCTAGAACAGGTAAACGTATGCAATTAATGAGCTCTAAAGGGACCGCTTGAACAGGTAAACGTTCACATTAGCGGTCTTTAAAGGGAGAGCTGGAACAGGAAAAAGTGCGCAATACGTGAGCTTTAAAGGAAGCGCTAGAACAAGGTAGCGTACGCAATTAGTGAGCTATAAAATGAGCGCTGGAACAGGTAAACGTACACAATTAGTGAGCTTTAAACGGCGCGCTGCCTCCCACCTCCCTCTACCCCGGGATCTCGTATCTTACCTTCACTGCTTGTTGATGGCTTCTCGCTAGTTTGAGATGCACCTTCTCTTGATGTCGG
Organism: Ophiura sarsii; assembly: GCA_035610835.1. NCBI lineage: Eukaryota > Metazoa > Echinodermata > Ophiuroidea > Amphilepidida > Ophiuridae > Ophiura > Ophiura sarsii. The sequence continues at coordinate 36,648,654 of CM069459.1, forward strand.
CTCTTAGAACAAGAAAGAAATAGAAACAACTGATGTAAGAAGAATAAAATGACAAACAGTTTTCATTTCTATCCATATTTGTTATGTTAATGTTAGGTCTTGTAAAAGAAAATCATCTTTATTTTTGCAGCATTTTTATCCAAACACATGTTGAAAATTGTTACTTGGAGAAATGGTGCAAATTTGTCAAACGCACACAAAAAAATCCCTTTCTGAATATTCTTGTCACCACATATTACTTTGTGGCATTCACCTAAAAACATTTTTGGCTTTCTTTGTCTCCAAATACCTGCGGGTGTGAAAATGTCACATACCGTATATTCATTTCCAACTTGATTCCCTCCTACCTCCCCTTACCCACACCTTCGGGGTCTCGTATCTTACCTTCACTTCTTGTTGATAGCTTCTCGCTAGTTTGAGATGCGCCTGCACTTGATGTCGGCTCTGAGAATTAGAAAGAAACAACTATATGTAAGACGAATAACAATGACAAAGATTTTATAAAAGAACTATTTGTTTTCATATTTATTATGTTAATGTTAGATCTTGAAAAATATCATCTTAATTTTTGGAGCGTTTTTATTCAAACACTTGTTGGAAAATGGTGCAGGGTAAATTGTATAACTTTGTCATGCACACACAAAGAAACCCCGTTTTGGAACATTTTGTAACATTTTGTCACCCAAATTTTACCTTTTTGGTGCAATTTGGCATTCATCTACCTAAACCATTTTGGCGTTCTTTGTCTCCAAATGCATGCGCGGGTGTGAAAATGCTAACACAACCGTGAACATAATTATATCCATTTCCAGCTTGATTGCTTCCTACCTCCCCTACGCTCATCTCCGGGATCTCGTATCTTACCTTCACTTCGTGTTGATGGCTTCTCACTTGTTTGAGATGCGCCTTCACTTGATGTCAGCTCTGACAATTAGATAGAAATAGAAACAAATGATGTAAGAAGAATAAATGACAAGCATGTTTTAAAAGTACTATTTGTATCCATATTTGTTATGTTAAAGTTAGGTCTTGTAAAAAATCATTCTTATTTTTGCAGCTTTTTTATCCACACACTTATTGGAAATTGTTGTTGGAAGAAATGGAACAACTTTGTGATACGCGCAAATAAAACCCTTTTTGAACATTTTGTCTTCCACATTTCACTTTGTGGTGTATTTGGCATTCACCTAAAAACCTTTTTGGCGTTCATTGTCTCCAAATTCGTGCGGGTGTGAAAATGCTAACTCAACCTTGCACTTACAGCCATTTCCAATGTGATTGCAACCACCCCCTACCCCCACCCGGGTCTCGTATCTTACCTTCACTGCTTGCTGTTGGCTTCTCGCTAGTTTAAAATGCGTCTTCACTTGATGTCGGCTCTGAGAATTGGAAAGGAATAGAAACAACTGATGTAAGAAGAATGAGACAACAAATATATGTCACCCAAATCTATCTTTTGTTGCATTTGGCATTCGCAATCAAACAATCAAATGTTTGATTGAGCGCTGGAACAGGAAAAAGTACGCAATTAGTGAGCTTTAAAGGAAGCGCTAGAACAGGTAAATGTATGCAATTAATGAGCTCTAAAGGGACCGCTTGAACAGGTAAACGTTCACAATTAGCGGTCTTTAAAGTGAGAGCTGGAACAGGAAATAGTGCGCAATACGTGAGCTTTAAAGGAAGCGCTAGAACAAGGTAGCGTACGCAATTAGTGAGCTATAAAATGAGCGCTGGAACAGGTAAACGTACACAATTAGTGAGCCTTAAAGGGCGCGCTGCCTCCCACCTCCCTCTACCCCGGGATCTCGTATCTTACCTTCACTGCTTGTTGATGGCTTCTCGCTAGTTTGAGATGCGCCTTCTCTTGATGTCGGCTCTTAGAACAAGAAAGAAATAGAAACAACTGATGTAAGAAGAATAAAATGACAAACAGTTTTTATTTGTATCCATATTTGTTATGTTAATGTTAGGTCTTGTAAAAGAAAATCATCTTTATTTTTGCAGCATTTTTATCCAAACACTTGTTGAAAATTGTTACTTGGAGAAATGGTGCAAATTTGTCGAACGCACACAAACAAATCCCTTTTTGAATATTCTTGTCACTACATATTACTTTGTAGTGTAAATGTATTTGGCATTCACCTAAAAACTTTTTTGGCTTTCTTTGTCTCCAAATACCTGCGGGTGTGAAAATGTCACATACCGTATATTCATTTCCAACTTGATTCCCTCCTACCTCCCCTTACCCACACCTTCGGGGTCTCGTATCTTACCTTCACTTCTTGTTGATAGCTTCTCGCTAGTTTGAGATGCGTCTGCACTTGATGTCGGCTCTGAGAATTAGAAAGAAACAACTATATGTAAGACGAATAACAATGACAAAGATTTTTTAAAAGAACTATTTTTTTTCATATTTATTATGTTAATGTTAGATCTTGAAAAAGATCATCTTAATTTTTGGAGCGTTTTTATTCAAACACCTGTTGGAAAATGGTGCAGGGGAAATTGTGTAACTTTGTCATGCACACACAAAGAAACCCCGTTTTGGAACATTTTGTAACATTTTGTCACCCAAATTTTACTTTTTTGGTGCAATTTTGCATTCATCTACCTAAACCATTTTGGCGTTCTTTGTCTCCGAATGCATGCGCGGGTGTGAAAATGCTAACACAACCGTGAACATAATTATATCCATTTCCAGCTTGATTGCCTCCTACCTCCCCCTACCCTCATCTCCGAGGTCTCGTAATCTTACCTTCACTTCGTGTTGATGGCTTCTCGCTAGTTTGAGATGCGCCTTCTCTTGATGTCGGCTCTTAGAACAAGAAAGAAATAGAAACAACTGATGTAAGAAGAATAAAATGACAAACAGTTTTTATTTGTATCCATATTTGTTATGTTAATGTTAGGTCTTGTAAAAGAAAATCATCTTTATTTTTGCAGCATTTTTATCCAAACACTTGTTGAAAATTGTTACTTAGAGAAATGATGCAAATTTGTCGAACGCACACAAACAAATCCCTTTTTGAATATTCTTGTCACCACATAATATTACTTTCTAGTGTAAATGTATTTGGCATTCACCTAAAAACTTTTTTGACTTTCTTTGTCTCCAAATACCTGCGGGTGTGAAAATGTCACATACCGTATATTCATTTCCAACTTGATTCCCTCCTACCTCCCCTTACCCACACCTTCGGGGTCTCGTATCTTACCTTCACTTCTTGTTGATAGCTTCTCGCTAGTTTGAGATGCGCCTGCACTTGATGTCGGCTCTGAGAATTAGAAAGAAACAACTATATGTAAGACGAATAACAATGACAAAGATTTTTTAAAAGAACTATTTGTTTTCATATTTATTATGTTAATGTTAATGTTAGATCTTGAAAAAGATCATCTTAATTTTTGGAGCGTTTTTATTCAAACACCTGTTGGAAAATGGTGCAGGGTAAATTGTATAACTTTGTCATGCACACACAAAGAAACCCCGTTTTGGAACATTTTGTAACATTTTGTCACCCAAATTTTACTTTTTGGTGCAATTTGGCATTCATCTACCTAAACCATTTTGGCGTTCTTTGTCTCCAAATGCATGCGCGGGTGTGAAAATGCTAACACAACCGTGAACATAATTATATCCATTTCCAGCTTGATTGCCTCCTACCTCCCCCTACCCTCATCTCTGGGATCTCGTATCTTACCTTCACTTCGTGTTGATGGCTTCTCGCTAGTTTGAGATGCGCCTTCACTTGATGTCGGCTCTGACAATTAGATAGAAATAGAAACGAATGATGTAAGAAGAATAAATGACAAGCATGTTTTAAAAGTACTATTTGTATCCATATTTGTTATATTAATGTTAGGTCTTGTAAAATATCATTCTTATTTTTGCAGCTTTTTTATCCACACACTTGTTGAAATTGTTGCTGGAAGAAATGGAACAACTTTGTGATACATTTTGTCTTCCACATTTTACTTTGTGGTGTATTTGGCATTCACCTAAAAACCTTTTTGGCGTTCATTGTCTCCAAATTCGTGCGGGTGTGAAAACGCTAAATCAACCTTGCACTTACAGCCATTTCCAATGTGATTGCAACCACCCCCTACCCCCACCCGGGTCTCGTATCTTACCTTCACTGCTTGCTGTTTGCTTCTCGCTAGTTTGAAATGCGTCTTCACTTGATGTCGGCTCTGAGAATTGGAAAGGAATAGAAACAACTGATGTAAGAAGAATGAAACAACAAATATATGTCACCCAAGTTTATCTTTTGTTGCATTTGGCATTCGCAATCAAACAATTAAATGTTTGATTGAGAACTGTAATAGATAACCGTACGCAAATAGTGGTCTTTAAAAGGAGAGCTGGAATCGGAAAAAGTACGCAATTAGTGAGCTTTAAAGGAAGCGGGGGCAAATTAAATTAAATTCATTCTATAGCTTCCTTTAAAGCTCACTCATTGTGTATGTTTCCCGTTCCATAGCGCCCTTTAAAGCTCACTAGTTGTGTACGTTTCCATGTTCCAGCGCGCCCTTTAAAGCTCACTAATTGTGTACATTTACCTGTTCCAGCGCTCCTTTTATAGCCCACTCATTGCGTACGTTACCCTGTTCTAGCGCTTCCTTTAAAGCTCACGCATTGCGTACTTTTTCCTGTTCCAGCTCTCACTTTAAAGACCGCTAACTGTGAACGTTTACCTGTTCAAGCGGTCCCTTTAAAGCCCATTAATTGCATACGCTTACCTGTTCTAGTACGCAATTAGTGAGCTTTAAAGGGAAAATGAGCCAACATAAATTGGCTGCGTGCGCAATGATATCATCAACATTATGGTGTATGCGCATGTTTATCTACATCCTGTACACTCTTAAATCAAAAGATTAAAAATAAATCTTAAAAATTGTGCTGAGAGAAGAATCCTTAAAGATTTTGAAAATGTTCAATCTAATAGAGTGAAATTTCAATCCGAAATATTAAAATTTAACTCTATTAGATTGAACATTCAAGATCCTTCCCACAGCACAATTTTTAAGATTGACTTTTTAATCTTTTGATTTAAGGGAGTATGACATCGTGGAAATTCTTCTGTCGACGAAACCAAACGGAAAACAAGCAATTTACATACAGGGTGTCCCAAAAGTCTACGCACGACTTTGAAACTTTGTATTTCACAAAATATAAGTCGTATTGAAAATATGAATACATATTTAGAAAGAGGAGATGTGGGAAATCATTTTGATACCAAACATTGGAGTAACATCTGTTTGTAATGCCACCCTAGAAGTAAAATATATATTACTGCAAAAATGTAATTTTATACTTCGGAGGAATAAAGTTCATAAATTGAGACACCTATTGAGATTAACGAAAAGACGGTTAGAGTTGGTTACACGGAAAGTGATCCGTCAATTGTAATATTTAAATTTTACATTACAGTGATCCCATCATAATATCACACATAATGTTCGTTTCTACAGTGAAATCTAGTTTAAATGTTTCCATTTATACAGGGACGTGTGCTAATGCAAGCCAAAACACAGACCTAAAAAATTGAATAACGTAACAGAAAAGTGATCACACACATCATACAGCTGTCAAACATGTTAACATTTAAATTTACCGGATTATTTTAATGCTGCTTGTTTTAGTCTTTTTTCTAAAAAATGTATCCACCAACTTCAGAATGGATATTCTTGAAATGTTTTCTGAACTTTTGTTGAGTAATTTGAACTGAATTTGTTTTAGCGTAGAACCATACCATTTGTATTCGCTTATCTATGCTGTAAACCACCTTGAATGAAGACTTTTGCTGTGCAATTTTGTCTACTATGCCTATTTATGTTGTGATTGATAATAATATTAATGTTGCAAGGTAATCAGTGAACTGTGACTAATGCGCAACGTTGCTTTCATACCGTTGATTTATACGCACCTGATTTTAGCAACAATGTGTGGTACTTGGTATAGGTAGGTCTGGCACACGGCCACAAACTTTCAACCAGTTTTATAATGTTGTGGGTTCACCAATATGGTTGTGTTTGGTATCAAATTAATTTCCCAAATCTCGTCTATCAAATAAGGTTAGATTTATACCATATGATTTATATTTTATGAGATATAACTCTTCAAAAACGTGCATAGACTTTTGGGACACCCTGTATATAGCATTTTTGGTACGAGCAGAATTTTTCGACAGGTTTGATGTTGTTGTTGAAATTAACGAACTTTTTTGCATGACATTTGAAGGCAAACTGCAAGTAAATGTAATTGATGTTAATTAAATTACAGGTTTTCTGGGACAGATTTATGTTTCGTTTACCATTTCCAATAGACCTAAACAGTCGCGAATTTGTCGAATTCGTCGCGTCCGAGTTTTATGATCATTTGATGATGTTAGATTTACTGGAGAAAACGGCTACGGCTTTGCATTTTGGCAATGCTGTTGAGCTACACTTTCATAGGTATTATGGGTTTAAAGCCTTTGAAACGTTGCCAGCATTATTGGGCCATGGGGGTCATTTTTTTCATTCATAATAATAATTATGATATTGCATTTATAATGCGCTATCCATCTAGACAACCTATTTCGAGGCGCAAACATTAAAACAAAAATAAACAAACAATTTAAATCAATGAATAAATTATCATATCTTAAACAGATGAGTCGTTTTGAAACCATAAATTGAATCGCAAAATCGCAGATCTGAAGGAAGCAAGTTCCAATTAAAGGGACATTAAGTGGTGTTGAAAATTTTAAATGTATAAAAATGTACTTCAGAATTCAAGATGAACATTAAAAATTGCCATTATTGTTGTTTCTACTAACAAAAACACAGCAAAACTTAATTAAAACAATATCATCGCTATTTATTGAAAAACGCCCTCTATGCAAATATGGTTCGCGTTATGTATCATGCGTAGGGGGATACTGTCGGACGTAAAATGCTCGTCCCGGCTGTACGAGCATTTTTGAATCGACGTTTTCTTGTACAAAGAGGGCTGATTTTTCTTAATCCTTATAGGTGTAAGTTCATACATGTAATACAATTATAAAAATATACTAATCCCAATTTTTATCATAATTGAGGGCGCAGCCTCCAACACATCTCTTAGTGTCTCTTTAAGGTGCAAAAGCAAACTGAAGAGAAAGTTCCAGGAACCGATATAATTGTAACTTTAATGGGGATACACAGATAAACTCAACAACGCAGTTGAAGGGGTACGTGTCGAAAGGCCTACTACACGACCCCACAAAAGAGCCCTATAACAACGCACACGGCAACAAGGACTCGAAATACATCATAATAATACGCTGTAATGCCATTTGAAAATATTTTTCTCCAGTAATGAAAACGCAATCTTCTCCGGTATATACGGTGAGATTTCAGTTTGTTGATGTTGTCATGGTTATTTTCAACACGCTTCTGTTCAATATTGTCATAAATATCATTTTAACTCCTAAATTAAACAGATACAAACCGCCACTAACGTAAAACGTATTAGGAAAAACTGAAGTAATTAATCTGTTGCCGTGGGGTTTTGTACCATGTTTCTAATTGGTTACCGTGGGAAGTTCTTTGAGTGTACGTTTTGCATTACACGTACTTATATGTTTACGGTGGTCCATGTAGTCCATGTGTTCATCTTTTAAATACCTAAAACATAAGAGGTTTTAACTTGAAATGTATATACAAATAAAATAATAATTTAAAATGAAATGAAAATTTTTGAAACTCACCACTGTTACCGCATCCAAATAATCTCTTCAAATCCTCCCTATCATCGTTATTGATAAAAATCAAAGGATTGTCCGTGTAAAAATGATCTTTTGCTCCTTCAGGAGCCTCCAAATTACGACCGCCAAACAAGATGTTAGTGCATTCGCAGAGTAAGTCCTTGGTGTGCGGCAGTACCCAGCGAACTTTATAGCCATTGTTTGGATCTGGTTGTTTCCCCATAAAGCAAATTCCATTTAAATTGAAATTTTTGAAATAACACTAAATCATTTTATTCCCGATATGCTATTAAACTCTACCCATTGTTTTAGTGAATGTTACGCATACTGGTCGTTTTACTGTGGCATTCAATATACATTCAAAATCTATAGTATAAGATCGTGAAATCTAGCAGAATGCTGATTTTCTGTGGCATTCAATTATCATTCAAAATCTACAATATTAGATGATGAAATCTTGCAGAATGCTAGGTATCTCAAAACTAATGAACTTTGTAAAATTTCATGTCCAGTTAGGCAACAAAAAAAAAGTTTGCTTGCCCTCGTCTCACCGTCCGTTTACTACAGTCCCGACCGTGTCACCTTTTTTTTTAAAGAGATTATTTTTTCACAATTTTATTTTCAAAAAAAGAAAATCTCTTTTAAGTCACGTATATGACCTTCATTGACACCCATGTGACCCCATATGGATCATCTAAGCTCCTGTTTTGGACTTAAAAAATGAAAAATTGTATTTAACACTATTTCTTCCCTTTATTTCTGGTATTCAGGTACCTAATTTGGAGAAGAAAAAATCCGACTGACCGACCGACTCTACCTTTTGGAGAGCATCGAAGGGCAAGCATACAGTCTTAGATAATGAAATCTAGTAGAATTAAATGCTGGGTATCTCAAAACTTATCAACTTTTTAAAATTCCATGTCCGGTTACTTACGGTTTTCTGTAGAGTGACCGCTTGTTGCGTTAGATAGCTCAACACTTCGGAGCTCTCCTTGGTCTTCTCGTGATTATCACCAAACTAAATATGATAAAACAAAACGGATAATCATATAATATTGTTCAGAAGCAATGAGACGGTAGTGTGTTCCCAATTAATAGGAAAGAGATTATATTTGAGGCGACAATATTGATTTAAGTGGAAAATCATCCATGGTGGCCATTTTGAATTTTGACCATGGCATTTTTTTTTTTAAATAGCACGCAATGGAACTTTTAATATGATGTTCCCCTGACACATTCTGGCACGTCATTAAAAAACTTCAGCTTAATCGACGGGGGAAAATCCTGTTCAAAACCCTGGCAAACAGACCTCTATTAGGTAGGGTCTGCCGGTTTTATTGGTTGGTTTTAAAATAAAAAATATTCCAAAAATTTCGGAAATTATTGGTGAATTTTCAACAATTTTCAAATAATTCAAAATATCAACAATTTGTTCAAATATTCCCAGAATAAAAAAAAAATTAAAAATGTATTGAAAATTAAAATTTGAAAAAAATGGATCGCCTTTGGTGTTATTTACATGGGGGAGATACATCTTTTTCATGCACAAGGGGGCCTTATACAGATAACATACTAGCCGGTCGCTGGTCGCAGCACTTAGTACTCGCTAGCTAGAGGCGACCTATGGCGACTGTCAATCACCATAGATGGCAGGGTTGTCTCCAGGGCAATTTGAGTGCCGGCTAATTTTACTGATGGCGAGCGGAGTGAGTGTAGCGAACGGAGCGCAGCGGATCACGGCGCGGGGTCCAGGGGCCTGCTTAGGGGTTTTTTTTAGGTTTTTTGTAATGCAATTTGACCTATTTGGGGGTTCCTGCCACATAATTTCTTATTTTATAAGGCAGTTTAATGATTTTATCCATGTAGAATAGAAAGAGAAAAAAGGAAGAAAAAAAAGAATTTAGTGCCATTTTTTTTTGATCGGCCAGCGTGAGTGCCGGCTACACCCGACCGGCGTTGACCGGCGTGGGAGACAACCCTGATAGATGGCATCGATCAACTACATCGCTGGTAGTCACACATACTTCATGCTTTTATTGGGTCGCGCAGACGACAAGATGTAAAATACAGACCGTATGCTGGAAAATGGCTGTGTGTAATGAATATGCTAAATTCCATGCAAAATAACATTTCCCTAAGAGCTAAAATAGTATGGTGTTCATTACGTCATTAGTGACAGATCGTTCCAGTTGAATTGAAGTTAACTGGCCACGACCCGTCGTTTCCAGTCATAGCTCACCGGCCAGCAGTGAAAAATGGGGTGCAGGGGTAATTGGAAAGCTAGAAGATATACATCACTTTTAGGTGATAGATTGATGCATTTGGGTCATCACTAGGGTGGATGTGAAAATTGAAATTGGTGCAATTTTTTAATATGACCAAAAATGAGTGAAAATGGCACGTTTTTATGATTTTAACTAAAACCCCGTTTTCTACTAAAGGGGTTATCGTTGAAATTCAGTTTGTAATGCTAGAATGTAGCTTACTGTATAGTGAATAAAATGACACCTCATTTAACTTGAATATGTTAAATTTTTAGGGCAAAAAGTGACCAGAACATACCAAAGAGGCCTAAAATAAGGAAAATTATGAAATAATTGGTTACACTTTTGCTTATTTCTTGAGGTTGAAAATAGCTAGAGGAATGGTATTGTTTTTAAAAAGTGCATACGTCGATAGTAAATGTATTTTAGTTACTAAATTACATAAATATGATTGTTTAGTGAGGGATTGGTCCCGAAGAATAAAAATTTATAGAAATCGCAAAAATTAGCAAAAAAATACAAAATGCTGTTTACTTATCTAATTTAAGGTGTTTACCTGTTATTTTTTTTTGCTTTCAGATGTATCTAAACCTGATTTGTAATACTATATATTATTTTGTTCAAAGTGTATGTCTAGTTTGGTCAAAAATAGTCAATTTTACCAAAAATGTACGAAAATAAATATTTTTTTAAATAAATAAATAAATAATGTAAAATAATGTAAATACATTTTACAGTTTAAGATGCAATATAATTTGTATCAATTATCAGGCACCTCAATACTGAACACCACTGTTACCCCCCCCCCCCCCCCCCAAAAAAAACATTGCGAAATTGTATATGTTGGACATTTTTTTATTAGAGTAGCCTACACGTTACAAATACATAAACCTAGCCAAATCGATGAAACCATCGTACTTAAATACTTTGATATATGACTGCATAGTGTTATTGAATACGTACAATTCTTATGTTTCAAATTAAGGAAACAATTAACCCATAATGACTATACACACATTGTCATTGCATGTTATCGCCATGCAAATGCAATATATTTAACCATTTTTTAGATCAAACAAACAGGTATTGGGTGTTTACTTGCAATACCACTTTTTAGACATCATGCTGCAAACATTCAATTGGAAGGCCTCAAATAGGAAATGGGCATGATAAGATCAAGTTCTTGAAGCAGTTTATACATAAATAAGACTCAACACTGTAGGTCAGTGCGCAAGAAGATCACACACAACCATTCTTGAATTACTAACGTGGAGATCAGCTAAAGTAAAAGACACGTGTTGATCTACTCAATATTTATCACTCGCCTTATCACTAGTGAGATTCAGTAATATGGAGGACTCTACGAAATGCTGACCGAAGGTTAACGTAATGAAAGAACGACTATAAACAGGCAGACTGGATAAATAGGTACATATGTAATTACATGATATGAGCAAGATATATACCACCGGTATGTTTAAGGATAATTAGATATTGGATGAGAAAAGAACGACCTTTAAAGGTATTTTCAGGAATCAGTAGATCTTTTATAAACACGAAGCTTGACTTGACGAAGGATTAGATGGCTTACAAAACCGGTATTGGAGTAATGCTTGAAGAAAGGTGTTCACTCGCTATCACTGTCTGTATCTGATGCTAGATAAACTACTCGGTTGTCGCAACTCTCCTCATCACATCCGCAAGCGTCAGTACAGGGTAGCTCTTTCTTTTTACATGCTAACATCCTGGTCATACATCCGTCTTGCACCCACATTTTTCAAACGTCAGCACGGCTTCTGGTGCGGGTTGTAACACTTGGTAACATCGTGCACATGTCTGATTGAAGGTTGGATGCCACCTTGTGCATAGGAATAATACTCTACTTCTGTTTTGTACCGGTTTTGAAAAAGAATTCCTGCAATCCTAGGACTTTGCAGTAAAACGGGCACATTGCAGCTACGTCGGAATCGATACTCCACACAACAACCCGATTTACCCCTGTTGCTTCCTTTCCATAGGCGACATTCAGAAACATACGTGAATCAGCTTCCTCGTGATCGCTTCCGAGCTATGGTATGTTGACTTGGCATTACTTTCAGCTCGGTTGATGTCGTGGAAGCCACCTGAAAAGTACATCTCATATCCTGGTAATAGCTGTTCTTCACACTTTCCAATCCAATCGTTTAGCAGAAAATCTGCTATGTTGGCTTTGTTTTTCGGGTTTGAAAGCATCTTGGTACGTTGAATTGGAAACGGTGTTACGGATGTAATCTTCCTAATCTCAGTCATCTGTACTGCTTCTCTCCGTACCCTTTCGCTAGACTTAATCGATTCGGTGTTGGTATAATTGTCACCAACAACAAACGTATAGCGGTAAATGTAATCCAATAATTGTTGTGAGCAGCTTGTCTGCCAGTTCTCCAAATGTCTTGCATTCCGTCATGTCTGTGCACACCATCCGTAATAACATCATGAGATCCACAACTCCTAGGGTTGGCCCACTTGATGGTGGAAGGTTGCGTATCGCTAGATCTTTCTCCAGCCATGCAAGGGTGTCACTTTTCGTCGTCTTCCTCATAGATCCATCGAGATTGAATAATGATAGTGGTACTGGTGCTAACTCATAACACATCAGGCCTCGAATATCCAAATTCGAGATTGTCCAATGACGGCAAGTTGGCTAAAGATGTGTCGGTCAATGTTTAATCCAAGCGTCTTCTGATTCTGCTTCGATGTAATGACCTTGTTAAGACTCGCGAATGATTTTAGAGGTATTTTCTTGATGGGATCAAAGAGGTGTTTATCTGCCTGTTGGAGTCTTATGTTGACAAAGTCGGTCATCTGCTTTGTACCTTCCACTCTCACTTTGCATAGACTGCTGGTTACATTTTGTGGGGCTACTGTTGATGTTGCAATGTTGACAAGTGGCTGTCTGTTCTCTGAACTGGTCCCATCCTCAATTGCAAAAGGGTTGACCATTCTATCAGTTACAACATTAACGACGCTTTGAACAGCAGCCTCATCCACCTCGATACATTTTCTACAATGACGCTTCTTTTGTGAACACATAATTATGACATCTGGTATGTTGGCCAGAATAACCTATTCATTTGATGACCTCCATTATCTCATGTATCCTCTCTCTGACACGGAGAATCTTTCATCATTCATTTCAATATTGATCGAATTTACTTTATAATGTCCTAAACAGATTTGGGGTCTTTGCCATCCTTTATTCGGAACATAACAAAAAAGTACAATTTTCAGTTGTTTCGGGTAAATTTTAGAAATTACCTGCCTTATTATATCACAATGTTGCATATAGATGCTTATCGACTATTTACAATGTCATTTGAACAATAACAATCAACTTTGACTGAATTCCTGCAATCCTAGGACTTTGCAGTAAAACGGGCACATTGCAGCTACGTCGGAATCGATACTCCACACAACAACCCGATTTACCCCTGTTGCTTCCTTTCCATAGGCGACATTCAGAAACATACGTGAATCAGCTTCCTCGTGATTGCTTCCGAGCTATGGTATGTTGACTTGGCATTACTTTCAGCTCGGTTGATGTCGTGGAAGCCACCTGAAAAGTACATCTCATATCCTGGTAATAGCTGTTCTTCACACTTTCCAATCCAATCGTTTAGCAGAAAATCTGCTATGTTGGCTTTGTTTTTCGGGTTTGAAAGCATCTTGGTACGTTGAATTGGAAACGGTGTTACGGATGTAATCTTCCTAATCTCAGTCATCTGTACTGCTTCTCTCCGTACCCTTTCGCTAGACTTAATCGATTCGGTGTTGGTATAATTGTCACCAACAACAAACGTATAGCGGTAAATGTAATCCAATAATTGTTGTGAGCAGCTTGTCTGCCAGTTCTCCAAATGTCTTGCATTCCGTCATGTCTGTGCACACCATCCGTAATAACATCATGAGATCCACAACTCCTAGGGTTGGCCCACTTGATGGTGGAAGGTTGCGTATCGCTAGATCTTTCTCCAGCCATGCAAGGGTGTCACTTTTCGTCGTCTTCCTCATAGATCCATCGAGATTGAATAATGATAGTGGTACTGGTGCTAACTCATAACACATCAGGCCTCGAATATCCAAATTCGAGATTGTCCAATGACGGCAAGTTGGCTAAAGATGTGTCGGTCAATGTTTAATCCAAGCGTCTTCTGATTCTGCTTCGATGTAATGACCTTGTTAAGACTCGCGAATGATTTTAGAGGTATTTTCTTGATGGGATCAAAGAGGTGTTTATCTGCCTGTTGGAGTCTTATGTTGACAAAGTCGGTCATCTGCTTTGTACCTTCCACTCTCACTTTGCATAGACTGCTGGTTACATTTTGTGGGGCTACTGTTGATGTTGCAATGTTGACAAGTGGCTGTCTGTTCTCTGAACTGGTCCCATCCTCAATTGCAAAAGGGTTGACCATTCTATCAGTTACAACATTAACGACGCTTTGAACAGCAGCCTCATCCACCTCGATACATTTTCTACAATGACGCTTCTTTTGTGAACACATAATTATGACATCTGGTATGTTGGCCAGAATAACCTATTCATTTGATGACCTCCATTATCTCATGTATCCTCTCTCTGACACGGAGAATCTTTCATCATTCATTTCAATATTGATCGAATTTACTTTATAATGTCCTAAACAGATTTGGGGTCTTTGCCATCCTTTATTCGGAACATAACAAAAAAGTACAATTTTCAGTTGTTTCGGGTAAATTTTAGAAATTACCTGCCTTATTATATCACAATGTTGCATATAGATGCTTATCGACTATTTACAATGTCATTTGAACAATAACAATCAACTTTGACTGGGATGTGTGGCGAAAATACAGATTTGTCAAATTTTGATCCATTTATTGACATTTCGAGCATTTTTTATAAAAATGCTCTCCTTTAGTAGTTTGCATTTACTTATCGTTTTATGAATAATACCGTCATGAGTATGATTTATATGGGCAGTTTTTAAGCTATCTTCAATTTGTCGGGGGGGGGGGGGGATTTTGTGATGTGTGGTGAGAATTCAAATGGGTTTCACAACGAATTTGACAATAATTCATGGATTATCTATCACTTGGTATGGACAAAATGTAACTATCATTTTAGGCTCTTGAAACTGATATTATAATCTTTGATATAATTGGTCTGTACATATATATTTACCTGTTCCTTGTAAACGGCGTATGTCTCTTTCTCGTTGCGTAGCGCTGAGCGGAAATCACCACGACACGAGTGGACACGGGCTACCAAGTGATAACTGTAGGATCAAAGAGAATGACAACATGATTTTATTGACTGCATTTTTTGTTAACTTCATATGTTCTGGTAAAATCATGCTTAGGCCAACAACAAAAAAGGGGGTTTGTCTCAAAGCTTGCGAAGGCTTCAAAATCGGGCGACGCGCGCTGTTTTTTGTCTTCCTTTTTTCTTTTTTTTTTACTTTTTTTTTTTTGTGTTGCAATTTTTACTCTTACTATTTGCAACCGTTGACACTTTCTGATATTTGTTTTTTCTATTTGAAATGAATATTGTGATGTAGTTGTGTATACGAACAATTGTGCAGCGTTTTTTGAAGAACTGAGTCATGTAAAAGTTTGAGAAGAGGAAAATCTGCCGATATTTTTAATAAAAACTCGAAATAAAAATTTGTATGGAAAAGAAAAATGATTTTACAATTTTCTGCATTTCAGACGCGGTATTTTGGCATTTCAAAACCAATGCGCGCGCAAGCTTTGAGACGAACCATTTATTTTGTTTGGCCTTACAAGCCAACATCTATCTAATATTTACTTCATGTATTTTAGCCACTCTCAACAAAGACTGTGTATTAGCACTCGTTCATCTGGTGCTCACATAAGGCCCAAAAAATAAATAGGTGTGTTGCCCTCTCCGGCCGGGTCAAAATTCCGAGAATGTGGGCCGGGTATTTTTTTTTTTTTTTTTTTAAGAATTTCTTCATTTTTTTCTCATTTTTTTTCAAGATTTTTAAGATTTTTCTTTTTTTCAAGATTTTTTTTTTTCGAGATTTTTGTTCAAGATTTTTTTTCTCTCAAGATCTTCCAATCTGTGAAAATTGCACAGAGATGGGCAAGAAACCAAAATATTCACCATTGGGTTGAAAATACATCCAGTAAGCGTTTTCCTTAGTATTTTCACACATGTTGACTGAAATAATAGGTATAAAATCGTTGATTTGGTAAAATTTAAAAAAAATTAAAAATCAGGGATACAATTATTCTAACACTGTCTCTGATTCGTGCAATAAATGATGTATCTATCTTTCTGACCAATCGGCCGGTAGTTCTCAGGGGGTTAAGTAAGGTCTTTGTCAATTTCATTCACGTCTGTTTATCAGAATGTTTATTTTTGTAATTTTGAATCAACATTATAAACAAATGTCACATCAGTATGATATATGACCTCATTCGTCGTAAGAGACATCTTTTAGAAGTCTATGTCCCAGTATCCCTGTTAAATGCTAAAAATCAAGATTTTGCCATGTTTTGTCCGCCAGATGGAAATATATTTGCCAAAATGAAAATTATCAAGTTGTAACTTTTGAACTATTAATATGATGTTATAAAAGTAAACATTTTGGCTCAAAATTTTCTGCATTCAATTTGTAGCGAATTCATCTTAATAAAATTCATCTTAATAAATTCTCTAGGAGGCTTTTTTGTTTGTTTGAATATCTGATTTATTTGAATTGACCAAAAAGTGCCAAAAAATGTGATTTTCCTGATTTGGAGATACAAAATTCCTTTTTTAAAAAACTTTTTGGTCAATAATTCGAACAATGAATCAGATATTAAAAAAAAAAAATCACCTCCTAGAGAATTTTATTAGGATTCTAATATTAAAACTAGAACGACAAAAAAGTTGACAAATGTATTTTTAGTTATCTTGACAAAACCTAAAATGGGTCAAAAAATGGTGGTTTTTTTAACTGTCTCCAAAATTGTCAATTTCATGTTCATGGTTGAATTCATTGAACCCTTTTCTTCAAGCAAAATGTATACTTTTATATAGATTAAATGAATAATGAAGGAGTTACAGCAGTTTTACGGAGGCAATGCCTTCGAGTTCACACCGTGTGTCTCAATTTTCTGTGGACATGCTGGTTCATAGTCATATGAAGCATCGGTGTGAGGGGACAACAAACTTGATGAGACCTTATCTCTATAATAAATGTTGTGGTGTACATGTAGAAAAGGTATTGTACGATATGTATGGGACATAAGTAAAATACAAGTTCAATGCTGCCCTCTGGAGAGAAGGGGGACACTTGAATAAAGGAATATATTTGTCTGCACATGCGTTAACATATATTTCATTGTATATTCATGAACTTCGCTGTTTTGGATGGTTCTCTATTTATAGCCATGTTTACGTCTAGTTTGTCTATTTATATTTAACGTATAATAGAGCCAAATGCGAACAGGCGCTCTGTGTCAGAGTCCTTATATTGCTTCAATTGCACATACATCAATTACACAACGATTGAAGACCATAGCGCACATGTATTGAATGAAGCAATACAAATTATCGCGATGTTAAAAAAAAATAGGGACAACGGTCCCAAATAGGTCGTTCGTTTATATGGGTAGTTTGGTTGCAATTGTACTTCATCTGTTTAAATGTAATCAATTTTACATATGCAGCCAATTTTACATCTTGACCTCATATGACCTTTGACCTTGGTATGTGACCTTTGATCTCATTAACATATGAAGGTTTCCATGTTGCATCTACGATCCACGTTTGGTTGCGATTGGTCATTGTATGGAAAAGAAATGGACAATACAATTTTACATCTTGATTTGACCTCAGATGACCTTTGACCTTGGTATGTGACCTTTGACCTCATTAACATATGAAGGTTTCCATGTTGCATCTATGACCGAAGTTTGGTTGCAATTGGTCATTGTATGGAAAAGAAATGGACAATACAAAAAGTGTGTACTAAATTTTACATCTTGACCTCAGATGACCTTTGACCTTGGTATGTGACCTTTGACCTCATTAACATATGAAGGTTTCCATGTTGCATCTATGACCGAAGTTTGGTTGCAATTGGTCATTGTATGGAAAAGAAATGGACAAGACAGAAAGTGTGTACTAAATGTTACATCTTGACCTCAGACGACCTTGGTATGTGACCTTTGACCTCATTGACATATGAAGGTTTCCATGTTGCATCTATGACCGAAGTTTGATTGCAATTGGTCATTGTATGGAAAAGAAATGGACAATACAAAAAGTGTGTACTAAATTTTACATCTTGACCTCAGATGACCTTTGACCATGTTGCATCTATGACCGAAGTTTGGTTGCAATTGGTTATTGTATGGAAAAGAAATGGACAAAACAAAAAGTGTATACCAAATTGTTGACAGACAACACACACGAAGGATGCTGCCATAACCCTAACCGCACTATGTCTCACAGAAACATCACAGCCGCCAGCACCACTTGGCTTGCGCGCGCACAAGTTCTATCTCGTGTAGCACTAAACTACAGGTATATATCGTCTCCGATTTTTTAGCCTGTGAAGCCCCCCCCCCCCCCCCCCCCCCCTTGTGGCTGAGTGGTAGTATATCTCGCCTGTCACGCGGCCGACCCGGGTTCAATTCCCGGGGCCGGCGGACATAATTTTCCCCATTTTTTATTTAACCCCCTCCCCCTGTTCTTCGTTCCATCCCCACTGCCACGTTCTAGGGTTAGGGTTAAGGTCTCTTCCTACGGACGACCTAAAAACCAGATTGTCGAAAAGATTAACAATGTTCACTTTAAGTTTTCATCGAAAAAGGTATTTCCACACAATTTTGCAATCGATCGAAGGATTTAACTCGACATTAAATCCCATTATTTGGGAAGACCTGCAAAGAAACTTGTATTTGTGCCTCTATACAATGCAAGATCAGGTCTGAATTGAAGCAAAAAAAATCTGCAGACTGCCATCTGTCATTATGTCATTTGTCATCCGAGACTAAGGCTTCATTAATTATTAATCAACTACAGTCAGGCCAAATTTGTTGTTGTTGTTGTCCTCCACAACTTTCAGAGAAGAGGGGCGGGCGGGCAGGGTTTTTTTTAATTTTTTATTATTTGATTTTCTTTTACCAGTGGAAGCTCAAAGTTCAGCCAAAAAGAAGTTGAAATCAAGAGTCGCACATATATGTTATAAACACTTAATTTAATATTCAATGCCATTTAAACTGTTTAAAAAAAAAATCTGAATTTTTTTTTGGAGTGGCCCTTAATCTGACGAGCGGGCGGTCGAGGACAACATAACATTTATTTATTTTTGCCTCACTTTCGAGTTTTTTTATAGAACTCTAGGGGTTTAACCCTCATAGGGCCCCTTGCAATTAAATGTGAGTTTACTGTTGCGTTTTTGAAAACTAGGACGAGGTGACTATTTAATATTAATATTGTAATACTTTGGGGTGAAGTCACCTGATTTAATATTGTCGGCGTTGTTAACTATTATCCAAGGTACGAATACAATTCAAATGCTGTTAATTATGTCCTACCACCACCTACTGCCTTAGGTTAGGGCTAAAAGAGTCGCTATTTTGGGCCCTTAGTAACCATTTTTGGAATGTCTCGAATGCTTTATTTTAATAAGCAAACATTCAAATTTCATAAAATCGTCAAGAAGTGTTACACCTTCCAATTATATTTTACGATACCATAATTTAAACAGCGACACCCCTATTTTCAGCCCGGACCCTCGCCTTCTAACCACCTCCGATCACGTGTGTTCATCCACGTAATAAATTTTCAATACAATCGAAAATCAATATTTTGCAATATCCTGATCAAAAAACAAGAGATCATCTTTCATTTTAATTATGAAATGCTACCCTCACGCCAAACTGATTCCCAAAGGACCCCATTAATCACAAAATCGTTTTTTGTTTTTTCCGGAACTTACTACCATTACACAAAACAATGAGTGATTTAGTGCTGTGCGCCCTTAATAATAATAATAATACTCAGCATTTATAGAGCGCTTTTTCATTAAGATCAAAGCGCTGTTGCCTATCATTATGACGTTGCCGTCTGGAAATTGTCACAATAATTTCGCTTCATCTCGTAGTCCAGATAATTTATTACCTGTTGGGCTTGTTAAGTATGCATTGGAGCTGGGAGCGTGGTAACTTGAACTTGTAACATGCCTGGTGTCTGGTTGGAAGGGGAAAATGGACAATACACCCCTGGATATGATGAATTATTGCTTAAGGCCAAAAACAAAAAAGTTGACTTGCCCTTTCCGACCGACCCGAATTTTCGGAAATCTAGGGTCGCTATTTTTTATTTTTTATTTTTTTTCAAAAAAAGAAAAAGAAAGTAATATCGAGGAGAAAAAAAAGAAAAAAATGAAAGAAAGAAAGATGAAAACGTGTTTTTGAATAGTATCTGCTTGTTAAAAAAAAAAAATGAAAAGAAAAAAAATGAAAAAAGAAAAAAAAATCTTTAAAACGTGTTTTTGTGTAGTATACTTGAAGATTTTCACAAATTAAAAAAAAAAAAAAATCATAAAAAAAAAAAAAATCAGACCGTCCGACCCACACTAGTCAACTTTTTTGTTGTTGGCCTAATTGAGGATTTCATTAATCACTCACTTAATCAAGTACTGGTGATGAGCATTTCTGTCACTGATACCTATTACCGGGGGAAAAACACTGCCCCACTAATCCATCTTCCTTTTTACAAAATTAAATCAAGGATAAATCTATGATCAAGGGTGTGGTATTCAGTTGCTTTTCATCTGTCACTGAAGCCGGACCTGCTGCAGTTCTCCTCCCGCTACAGTGCACCTACCAATTGAAATCATTTTAAATACGAACATTTGATGCAAGAAATACAACTTTAACAAGTCTACTATGTAATGGGAGGGTTTTAAATCATACTGAAAAACATTTACAGAGTTACGGGAGCGTTTCTATTTGTACCGTAAGACATTTACAACCAGCCACCACTCGTTTTTATCAGCACTGCCGAACTTCTACAGATTTTGTCGATGAGTGTGGTTTTATCACCACGGCAAAACAGTTAAACAGAGTTTGTGTCTATTAACGAGTGCTTTTAATTTGTAAAGATAGTTTACCGAGGCGATCCACGAGTGTATTTTAATTGAACTGATAGAGAGACGCTTACAGAGTTTTGCCTTTGAGAGCGTTTTAACTCTTATTACAAAACATTTTTAGACTTTGTGGAGCCCTGTTTCATCTTTATTTCAAGACATTTACCAAGTTATCTTTGCGCTGTAATGTGAGACATTGACATTGTTTGTATGCAAGCTCTGAACTCTTTGTAATTATCTGCAGCGTGAGACATTTCCAGTGATTGCACAAGACGTAAACTGTGAGTATAACACTTGCGTTTGTAACTTTTTTAGGGTGTGTACATGTTGTCCGACTACACTTTCCATGCAGCTATTGGTTTTACCGCAAAAAAACCCCAGATTTTTCAGAAACCTTTCTCATCTTTCACGGTCCATCCAAAGGATTACTGAATCAATACTAGACATGTTTGTACTATTTCAATGCATTTCTCATGGTGATGAAATTCAATATTTTTTCATTTTTAAAACAACATTTTGTGACATTTTGGAATGTAGTCTACAGATGCCCGCTGTGTGGAAAGAGTTAAGATTTTCCTGAGCATATTAATATTTTTGCATTTTTGAAACAACATTTTGTGACATTTTGGACTGTAGTCTGCAGATGCCTGCTGGGTGGAAAGAGTTAAGATTTTCCTGAGTATATGACAGCCCGCCTAGGTGCACCAGGGGAACTGCACTACCAGACCTAGCTAGAATAGTATTCTTTTTAGTATTTAGTTTTGTTATTTAACAATTTCCACGCGGCAGGTGTGTGCAGACGTCATTCCAAAGTTTCACAAAATGTTTTAAAAATGTCAACATTTTTGAATTTCATTACCATATTTAGAATCCCCATGTGAAATGCACTGAAATAAGAACAAACATGCCTAGTATTCATTCAGTAATCCTTGAGATAGACTTTGAAAATTGGGAAAGGTTTCTGAAAACTCTGTTATATATCGTCAGCCTGCTCCGATAATTGCCTAACTCATTTTTTCTAGTTCTTAGAAAACAACAAAAATATGAAAAGTGAGTTAGGCAATTATTGAAGCAGGCTGATGATATGTTTAGTACCATGAATAGTGCAGGTGAATTTTAACAGGAGCAGTAACTGTTGGATAGAATTAGAATTAGGTTGGGGATATACCTTTGAGTGAAATGTGGCTTGTTATAGGCCTAATACGAGTTAATATGACCCATTTTAAACATTTTACATTATGTATTACAATCTGCCTAACTCACAATGCTAACTTAGGCAGAATTGAAATTGTGAATTTATCAACACTTTTGATTGGTCAATGTCTTAGGTATTATTACAGCATGTGCATAATGTGATAAGTCATGATCTATTCAAAAATCTCAATTTCGCTGAAAAGTGAGTTTGGCAATTATCGAAGCAGGCTGACGATATGGTAAAACCAATAGCCTCGTGGAAAGTGTTAACATGCAAAAAGTTATCTTATAAACATCACCCGGGGTGTAGTTTTGGGAAAAACACTATCAGATGACAAATGAAGAGGTTTTTTGCAAAAGGGCCTTCATCCACTTTGGCTCTTATTGAGAAAAAGTCCAAAAACTGTTTCTAAATATTCAAGTTGAGCAATTGAAAAACTGAATGAATTATGAAAGAGGTACACTACATACTAATTTAAATTGACATAAATTTCAAATGTGCTAGTTTTCAATTTTTTTTAAATCATGTTTACATTTTTAGAAAATTTGGATGTAGACCCTTTTGCAACAAAACTCCATCTGTTTGTACATACAGAAAAAATAAAACACAACAAAAATCATTTATTTTAATCATTTAAAAAAAAAAAGTTTGATATAGAAATGTATAGGTCACAATCATATGTTTCTAGGAAATAACGTCATTTTTTTCAAAAAGACCTACATCTCATTGTAAACAGCCATTGAAGTTGTTGTTTTGTTGCAAAAGGGACTGTATCCCGAATTAATTCTGGATACAGGCCCTTTTGCAACAAAACAACAATTTCAATGGCTGTTTACAATGAGAAAAAAAACTTTTTGAAAATGACTTTTTGAAAAATGTCTTCTTGAAAAAAAATGACTTTGTTTCCTTGAAACAGAAGATTTTTCCCTATACATTTCTATATCAAACTCATTTTTGAAAAAAATGCACCCACCATAGCCCTTTTGCAACAAAGCTCTTCAAATACAAGTCAAATTTATGGGGGAAACCAACACCGATTAAACCAGGGGTGCCCTGCTTGGCAGTCCAGCGTCCGTCTGTCTAACTGAGCTAAAAGCAGGCAGCTTGCAAAATCTTGCAAAGATTTGTAAATCAATATGTTTGTACACATTATTACGAGTGGCAAAAAGACCATATACACTGAGCCCAAAAAGAAACTTATAAAAAAAAAGAAACTTATAAAATTTTTAACAGATCACCAAATAAATATTACTAATATTACTATTAATATTGTATCCAAATCTGGTACATTTTCATGCACAGAATTTTATTTGGTGATCTGTTAAAATTTTATAAGTTTCTTTTTTTTTATAAGTTTCTTTTTTGGCTCAGTGTAGTTAGGGAGAAGAATGTGCCCCTCTGAAATGTCTTGCAACGCCCCCTCATACACCCTCCATTGAGGTTGATTTCTCTTGACTGTATCTCAATGGTAAAATCAATGATTCCCCCTCCCCCCTCTCAAATAATCATCAGCTGCCTTAAGGTGGGTGTGGACTCTCAGGTACAGCTGCCATACAACTGCCGGAACTTCTTCAATCTTTATTTAATCTTCAATCTAATTTAATCTTTATTTTATCTTTCTTTAATCTTTATAAACGTATACAGTTTTTTTGCAGAAAAGGGTTCAATGAATCTAACCATGATACTGAAATTGACCATTTTGGAAAAAATTATAAAAAACACGTTTTTTGACCCATTTTAGGTTTAGAAAAGATAACTCAAAATATGTTTCGTCAAATGTTGTCATACTAGTTTATGATAATCCTGATAACATTCCCCAGGGGCAGTTTTTTTAAATTTTAATATCTTATTTATTTTTTGAGTTATAGACCAAAAAGTGCCCAAAAATGTGATTTTCATGATTTTGGCGGTCAAAAAATCACATTTTTTGGCACTTTTTGGTCTGTAACTCAAAAAATAAATATGTATTCAAAAAACAAAACAAAACACGCCCCTGGGGAATGTTATCAGGATTATCATAAAACTAGTATGACAACATGGCAACTCCAAGAATGCAAAAAGCGTCATGAGTCGTCAAGATCATCACTACCACAAGTGTTGACGAAGGATACAGTTGTGTCCGAAACGTACACGTGAGTACTTACACTGGATCAGTATAATGAACCTTCCATATTATATTACAATCAACGATCCTTATGAACCTTTTTGGTAATAGTATAACAACATTTGACAAAATAAATTTTGAGTTATAAATCTTTTCCAAACCTAAAATGGGTCAAAAAACGTGTTTTTTTATAAAAAAAATCCAAAATGGTCAATTTCATTATCATGGTTGGATTCATTGAACCCTTTTCTGCAAAAAACTGTATCCGTTTATAAAGATTAAATGAATATTGAAGAAGTTACAGCAGTTTTACGGAGGCTGCACCTGAGAGTCCACACACCCCTTAATGGAGATTCAAAGGATTTTTTCCAAGATTGCAGTTTGGGCTATTTTTACAATTGATAAAACATGACTATCGGCCCAAGCAACCCATCGTGTGGATTCAGGTTGAAAAAGACACCCTTATTCTCTGAAATTGAAGATTTTGATATCCTTAGCACTGGCCTGCGTTGCGGTAGAACAAACACACCCGTAATTACAACACTATACCTAAGTGCCCCACCCCAGGTCCTAGAATGATTTATCTGTGTTTGAAAAAAATATATATATATAAAAACAACATTGTAGTCCAAATCTAATACTAGCAATATAATGGGGAACATGTTTTCCACTTAGTCTGTCTGTCTGTTTCATTAATATATCTACCGTATCCGCTTCGATGTGAAAATTGGTGAAAACCTATTTTTCACTTTTAGCATATTTCAATTGATAATTTACTCAAATTTCCAGACTACCCTTTAAAGAAAGGGTACCGCAAGCACAACATCGAGCATTATTTGTTAGAAAAATGATTATCGAGCCGAAATTACGTAATTATATAGAACAAAACACCATAGTAGTCACAAAAATCAATAACAACTGCTATCACTCAACATGCAATTTTTAAAATTCGCGGCGATCGTAAGTCCCGGTGTCGATGACGTCATGGGTATCGGTGCTAAAATTTGCGCATGTGCATTGTATAACTATGACATCATCGACACTGGGACTTTCGATCGCCGCGAATTTTAAAAAGTGCATGTTGAGAGATTGCGGTTTTTATTTGTTTTTGTCATAAGTGTGGTGATTTGTTCTTTATAATTACAAAAGTTGGGCTCGATAGTTATTTTTCTAACATATAATGCACACTTTTATGCTTGCGGGACACCTCCTTTAAGAAAGTATGGTATAAATCACTCAAGCTAAACAATTCCCTCATATACCACCATTAAAATATTATGTGGAGGGAGGGGTGTGGGTGGGGGTGGGGGTGGCACTCAACCTTGAGCGTATACTGATATATTTTTGATTTATGTATAAATTTCGAACCCATTTGGTGTGTACTTTTGACCGATATTCTATTGAAATTGAAAAGCGATCACTTTATTTCCAAGTAATATTGCCTTTTGATATCCTTAGCACTGGCCTGCGTTGTGGTAGAACAAACATATCCTTAATTACAACACTATACCTAAGTGCCCCACCCCAGGTCCTAGAATGATTTATACCGTGTTTGAAAAAATATAAAATATAAAAACAACATTGCAGTCCAAATCTAAAACCTGCAATATAATGGGGAACAGTTTTTCTTGGTTTGGCTGTTTCATCAATATATCTATATCCGCTTCGATGTGAACATTGGTGAAAATCTGTTTTTCACTTTCAGCATAATTCAATTGATAATACTCAAATTTCCAGATTGCCGTTTAAGTAAGTATGGTATAAATAACTCAAGCTGAACAAGTCCCTCACACCATTCAAATATTACTTCAAAAAGGTGGGGGGTGGCACTCAACCTTTTTTTTTTTGGTAGGGGTGCGCCGCCCAGGGTCTCAAATGCGCCGCCCAGAGTCTCAAAAAGGGGGGCTTCGGATCTGAACTGTGAGAATTTTATGATGAAAAATAGGGTCTTAAAAACAGAAACTCATAAAAAGTCGTAAGATCTGATTTTCTCAAAAAATGAGGCCTTAAAAACTGGTTTGTTTTAAAGTTTTAAAATTTAATTAGTAAGAACACAAATTTGTTAAAATGGGGTCTCACAAGCTGATGCAGGCTCATAAGGATGGGGAGGGAGGAGTCTTAAGAGCTACCCAGGGATACTATTAATTTTGGGATAAGAAAGTCCTATACTAACGTACGTAGCGAAAACGGACCCTTTTGCATATTTGAATAAATTATGGTAATCGTCCGGAATGCGTCCGTGACCGGCGTTTAACGCGTTTAACAATGTTTAACCAGGTTTAACGGAATTGTTAGTCAGCATAGGTTTGGGGCGCTGTAGATTTACACAGACGACGGTGGCCACGCGAAACCTACATTTTGAATTCGTAGTGAATAACACGTAATCGCGAATATTAAACTTATCATTTTGACAAATTCATCATAATTAGAAGAATTTTTATCGTTAACCGGGCGATGACTGTTAAAAATAATTCAAAATGGTGCACTCCCGTTGCCATATTGGGTCGTCTGAGAGACGCGTGGCCAGCGTCGCGTCGTCTGCTACAATTACGCCTTATCGGTAGAACAGCGCCACCAATTCTATGCTGACTAAGTTCAATTTAAAAGTGGACCCGATCGACAAGCTCAGTGGCACACCCCTGGCTACCCCTTTCCAATAGCGGGTACTTTGGTAGGTTTGTGTGTCAAGTTGCAATCTGCCGACTACCAGGTACTGTGCCAACAAGAGATGTTTGAAGGATGGGCGAATCCCCCAGAAGCTCAAGGATTTATACTATTAATATTTTCAATCATCAAAGATTTTTGACTGTTTTTGGACACATTACCATTTACCAATCATACCCTTCAATCGTCAATTTTATGAACCCCCCGAATGATAATTCCCTCCCCCTTCCCCGAGCAGTGCACCAAACTAGGGGGCATGCCCCCCCCCCCCGGCACACGCCACTATTTCTTTCCCCCTTTCGTCAAATGTTGGACACTCCCTCCCAGTGGCGTGCGCAAAGGGGGGGGGGCCGGGGGGCCGCGGCCCCCCCCCCCCCCCCCACTATTGAGTCAGTCGGGGGAAACTTAGGCCAGTCGGGGGAATTGAGAAGGAGGCTAGGTCAGTGGCATCATGGAATTATGATAGTCAAAAACACAGATGAAAATTGTTCGCGCGCTACGCACGCATATGTCTTCCCAAAATACAATATTCTTTGGTACAAGCTTGTTTAGAGCCAAAATGTAGCTCAATCGTGCAAAAAAAGGTGTAAATTCGAAAATTTTCGCGCGCTACGCGCGCAGTTCTTTACTCAAATAGTCGGGGGAATTTCATTTATGGCCAGGTGGCCCCCCCACTCACAATATCCTGCGCACGCCACTGCTCCCTCCCCCTCAGGGTTGATGCCAATTTATACTATGCCTGTTTCGCACACACCTGTAACCTGTTACTGATAACTAGCATGTTTGAAAAGCCGGGTAGACAGAAAGGGTATTGATGGTCTATTGCAGTACTACTAGCTAACGGGATACATAAAATTAGTTTGATAAAGAAGCAACGGTGAAAGTTCAAATATTTGTTATATTTAGAACATATTAATTTAATACACACATTCACCGATGCAATAGATGTAAGCTATTTGTGTGAAGTTTATAGACACTTATTCAATCGATATCTATAATTGTAACCCAATTGGGCCACAATATGGCCAAGATTTGTCTGCACCCACTTCTATTTTTATAATGGTATTTGCTATGTACATAATGCAATTTTAAAAAAAAATCTATAATGTGCAATATTCTCTTCTATATTAATTAATCACATAATTACCTTGCCTTGTTCTTCGGCGTTTTTCAATGTTTTATACCATATCATATTGTTGATGTTTTGATCTATAATGTGCAATATTCTCTTTTATATTAATTAATAAGTTCCTTGTCTTGTTTTTCAATGTTTCTATCATGTAAATTTCATGCAATTTGGCCTTAGGGCCACGACTGTGAAATGTTAATAAAATCAATTCAATTCAATTCAACAACAAAAAAGGTTGTGTTGCCGCCCTCAGCAACCAACCCTAAAATCGCAAAAACTAGAGTCTGCTTTTTTCTTCTTTTTTTTCTTTAATTTAAAAAAAAAATAGATTTAAATGTTATCTTTGAGTGTCTAAATGTTACTATTTCTTGGTTGAAATGAATAAGTAAGCTTAAATAAATGTTTTTATCACACTAGAAACATTAGTTAAATTGACTTAGGGCCTATACCAATTTTGTCTCAACATAAACCATTTATTTTTCAGCCACAAAATTAAAAATTAAAAAATCCGACCGACCGATCCAATTTTAAATTTTTAGCATTTGAGGGCAACACATCTTTTTTTTTGTGGGGCCTAAATTGAAAAATTTCTATACAGTGAACACACGACCACTCTTAGGACAAGATTCGCAGAGTTTAAAAGTGGGTTTTGTTGAAAGATAAATTCATGTTTAATTTAGACACAAGTTAAGTTAGTCATGGTTCTAAGCTAAAATCATGTTTAGTACGGGAATACGGGGTCTACCCGCTAGTCATAAGGGTCGCTACATGTAGTCATAACGTGTATTTTCCTATACCACGAGTGCGCTAGTCATAAAAGTATCATAGGGTTAGGGTTAGGTTTAGGGTAGGGTTAGGGTAGGTTTAGGGTTAGGTTTAGGGTTGGGTTAGGTTTAGGGTAGGGTATGGTTAGGGTTAGGGTTTATGACTAGCAACCCTTATGACTAGTGACCCTTATGACTAGCAAGTTTGACCCGGGAATACGGCCCAATGAGTGTTATCATCATTACTTTTGTCTAATTTTACAGCTCACAAGTGTCATCACCTAACAACAGTTACAGACATATACGGGTGACTGGATGTACCGGTAGACCAACAGATGATAACCAAGATTCTTTCCCAGTCAAAATATACGGTGTAATTAAGGTTATCAAAGAAATTATAAATATTTTGTTTGGCATAACTTGGGACATCCCATTCTCAAGAGAAAAAGGCCAAATAAATGTACAGATAAATAAAAGCAGTAGAGCTCATTAAAATGTTGGTATGTTCTTTGAGCAAATAAAGCAATTCCTTCAAATTTTATATTGTTGATCCTTTTCTGGTTAGGCCTATCAACGTTTGGGAAAGCTTACTTTTTTGATAAATAGATGCGAGTGTCATCTTTAATGCTTGGATTTGTATAACAAATTATTCAAAAAAATAAAATAATCCAAATTGTATTCATCTTGGGGTCCTGAAAAAGTGCCAAACAAATGGTGTTAAAAGTTTCTTTCGCTTCTGTACTAAAGCTTTTCACTATTAATCGCGTTATATACTATATCAATTGTTAATCTTGTACTTATTTATGGACTAAACGTCAGAGATAAAGCATTATAATAGTATCAATACCAAATAATAATAACCGATTCAGTTTCGACTGTAGGATTAGGCAACAGGGAAAAACCCTGTTCTATGAGACCGACGGACCCATTTAATTCACATTTTCAACAGTAACATTTTAAATATTTGATTATTTTTTTGTTGTTGCAATTTTGTTGAAAATTGTGGGAAGATTTACAAACATTTCCACAAAAATTGCGGGGGAAAAAATCACCCTGACTCTAACTGAGAGGTCAGTTTGCCTGTATAACAGCACCTCTTTTTATTGCTTTAGGGTGGGTCTGGTTCAGCACCAACATTATTGGGAACAAATTGACTGCCTGCCATACTCAGTCAATTTCAGCCAGATCACACTGATAATACATTGTCCCTGATTGCATTGATAATTCTGATTTTGATTTATAAAAAAGGGGGACAACATTCTGAGATTCCTAATACAAACATTATGACAGGCCACACTGGGATCAGAGTGCAACATGCAGGCCCTGCAATGATCGTCTTACACAATGCTCTCAAACCAATTATCCTGATTCTATCAGTTCTGGCATTGATTGCAGATAGCGATTTGATCCCCAACACCACAGATTCAACACAGGAATCACCACAAAATGATACTTTAACAACCAATGCTAATATCCAACCAATGATCACAACAACTGACATGTCAAGTCCAAGAAGTAGCCATTATGACGATTCAAAAACCAATGCTAATATCCAACCAATGATCACAACAACTGACATGTCAAGTCCAAGAAGTAGCCATTATGATGACGATTCAAAGTCGACCCACAATCCTCTAACATTGTTCTCTCCACCTACGATCAATGCATGCACCCATGGCAACAGCGGTGATATTCTTGTTTTAACTGATCCTGTCCAGTTACATGGAGTTTATAGCGCAAGTTGTCATGTAGATGTCGATGTACAAGAAAATACAGGAATATCAATTCAACTGTTGAATTCTGGTACTAGTAACGTGTACACATATTCCTATGTTGAAATTTTAGAACCGAATAGCACTGATTGTCCAAATCCTAATAACGTGTTAGTGGAGACTGATGATACGACCCTGTGTACGGCTAAAATACAGGGAAACAAGTTCAGATTACACTTCCTTAAAATCAATTTCATGTTTCTCCTCCCTTTTTACATTGAATTCCATAACCCAGAATTCATGCTGAACATTCATGGTACCGATGTTACGAAATCTGACTGTTCTCATACACACCCTATTCCAGTAGAGCAGGGGGAAACTGCTGCAAACATGGGTCAGTGTAGTTTAACTGGTTTCACTAGTCAAGTTAAATACAAAAATGAACGAAAATATTTTCACCTTGGTTCATCAGACACAAGAGAATTGTTTGAAGCACAATATTTGGCAATATGTCCAGCATTATGTTCGTGCAACATTGGTCCCAGAATCTGGCAATCAACATGCTACGATGTCACATTAAACCAATTGGTAGTATACCACCAAGATCTTGAGGCATTATCATTTCAAAACACTGGTATAGACACAGTGCAAAACCATGCATTCAAAGGGCTTAATAACATAAAGGTTTTGATACTGGAACAGAACAATATACAGTTACTATCAAACACAATATGTGATGACTTACCAGACTTACGAGTAATAAGACTGAACATGAATCGATTAAGAAATCTGACTGTTGGCACATTTGAAGGAAGATGCGCAAAAAGGTTAAAACACCTTGACCTGAGTAACAACTATCTGACCGATCTAGAGCATGAACGGACACAAATATTGTCAATTCCACTTGCTGGTATATTTGACTCACTAGATAGTTTGAATGAACTTGACCTTGGTAACAATCATCTGTCTACACTACCAGCTGGTATATTTGACACTTTGGATGAATTGGAAGGGCTCTACCTGAATGACAATGACCTGTCGATGCTACCAGCTGGTATATTCAACTCTTTGGGTAGATTGAAAAATCTCTCACTGAATGACAATTATCTCACAACACTACCAGCTGGTGTGTTTGACTCTTTGGGTAGATTGAAATATCTCTACCTGAATGACAATTACCTTACAACACTACCAGCTGGCATTTTTGTCTCTTTGGGTTGGTTGTGGGGTCTCTACCTGAATGACAATCACCTTACAACACTACCAGCTGGCATTTTTGACTCTTTGGGTCGGTTGATTTATCTCTACCTGAATGACAATTACCTTACAACACTACCAGCTGGTGTATTTGATTCTTCGGGTAGCTTGAAATATCTCTATCTGAGTAACAACAGATTGGTTGTATTACCAACTGACGTGTTTACTTTCATAAGGCCATTACATACACTTGACCTGAGTTACAATGACCTGACACATCTTGACCACAGCTGCAATGATAACAAAACAAGAACATCCACCTTTTTCCATTCCCGCGTATGGATGGAAAGAGTTGATCTAAGTCATAATAACCTTTCTAGATTGTGTCACTATATATTTGAGCCTATAAGAAGACTTCAAAGTTTAGATGTGTCTGATAATAATTTGAAACACATTCAATTAGACAAATTTGAATTTGTAACTGGTTTGTTATACCTCAATGTAAGTGGAAATACATTGTCTTCACTGGACTTTCTCAACAAACTATATGCTCTGAAAGTATTGGATCTTGGAAGAAACAAATTGACCTTGGAACAAAACTCCTTTGCTGGAGTAAAAATCTTGCAATTTCTATCCCTCCAACAAAACGAATTGACAGAACTACCATCTGAAATCTTCAATCAAATGGACAAGTTGATCATACTGGACTTAAGCCACAACTCATTAACCAACTTGCAAAGCAGATTATTTCTGAATCAGAAAAATCTTCTCAGTCTGAAATTAGATAATAATTTCCTTCAAAATATAGAAAACAATTTTTCAGAAGGATTGACTAATCTGAAAAGTGTTGATATTTCCCAAAATAAATTAAGAATTTTATCAGGTTATATTTTACAAATCTTAGATCAAATCAAAGTTTTAAATGTATCCCATAACTCCATCCAAATGATTGACCCTGACGTTTTCAGTAATAAAACCAGTCTTCAAACAGTTGACCTGAGAGGGAATGATTTATTACAAGTGACGCATAATTCTTTGAAGGGTCCACAGACTTTTATCATTTTAGTTGACAAATTTGCAACGTGCTGTTTCATAGTGAACAAATCACGATGCATTTCTAAGGAACCACAGCCAGAATATCTGACATGCAAAAGAATGCTATCAGATGTTGTGCTTAGATCATGCATATGGGTTATGGGATTCTCTGCACTGTTATTCAATGGGGTTGCACTATTTGCCCGTTTGTCTGTGCGACAAACTAACAAAGTTCAAACTTTGCTCATATCACAGCTTTCATTATCAGATTTACTCATGGGTATCAGCATGTTACTATTAGCATGTGGTGATGCATATTATACTGAATATTTCCCATCATATTCACATGGTTGGAGGACAGGGTTTGTCTGCAAACTTACAGGAATTTTATCAATGCTATCGAGTGAGGGATCGGTATTATTTATCACATTGATCACTTTTGATCGTTTTCTTGGAGTAAAATATCCATTTAGTAGCCGCCGTTTAGGCACAAAAATCTACATATATATGCATCGGACTAGTCTGGCTGTTTTCCTGCTTGATAAGCGTCATACCGATCCTCTTAGCGAATGACAAAAATGATGTATTCAGTGTTTCTGAAGTCTGTATTGGAATTCCAATAGTAAGACAACATGTATCAACACTTGTAAACAAATCGTTAGAAATAAACAGTTATTATCCTACAGTACGTGGTTCATTTTGTGATTTCGTTGGTTGTAGGAATGGGGTGACAGTTAGGATTGCAAACGCTTTTAAAAATGTTACATACAAAATTTCAACAAATATCGGGAGTATGCTAGCCACTCCTTTATCCATAGTGATATTCATTGGACTAAATCTCTCCTGTTTTATCATTGTAGCATTTTGTTACATCCAAATCTTTGTATGCGCCATGAGATCGGCAAAGAAATCGGCTCGAACACAAGCCAGAAGCGAAGAATTGCGCATGGCAGCAAAGGTGTTTGCGATAGTCTTTACAGATTTCTGCTGTTGGGTACCATTATGTGTTGTATGTATTCTTGTTCAGTGTCAGGTAATAACAGTTGCCCCGGAAATGTATGCATGGACAGTAGGCCTTATCCTACCCATCAATTCCTCTATCAACCCATTTCTATACACACTTTCTGGGTACATATCCGGTCATCTTGAAAAAATGAAAGCTAACCGGCAGACTATTGAGATGCAAGTACAAAGCTAACCATAATACCCGGCAGACTATTGAGATGCAAGTACAAAGCTAACCATAATTCCCGGCAGACTATTGAGATGCAAGTACAATAGTGCATCCAAGTGGCACAAATGGCAAGAGAGAACTTTCCCTTTTTTCACAGTGGCAGCCAGGGGTCAAAATACCTTTTTGGGTTACGAGGCCATTTTTCGAGCAAATTCTGCCAAAAGAAACCCTCATAGTATATTTTACCACAGGCCAACATTTTCTTAGTGGGTATTTCGTGAAAAACAGGGGGCTAATCACCTTTAGCCTCGGTGTATTTTGAGCCCTGGTGGCAGTACTGTCAGTTATTTTCAAACTTGGGTATGTGGTAATTAACTAGAAACGTAGAGTAGAAAACAAATGTATTCATTATTGTGTAGTCTGGTATTAAAACATAAGTTCAATAGTGTCACACAAATTATGCACCTGTGTTGTAATTACTGGCATCCCAGGGAAACTACTAATTATATATCAACTGATCAATCTGGACTTAATTTTTCATCAATCACCAATTTGTTCAGATATTTTGTGAGATATTCGTATTATGTTATGTTTCATTCCAATGACAAGCTTATGCATTTCTCTTTTCAATGATACCTCCTTTGTAGCAATCGCTTGTTTCAGTATTTGGCTACCTGCTTGAGAAAGAGTGTCATTCAAAATATGCCAAATTCATCACTATTTTGTGCTCAATATAGAGCAATCGATGGTCGAC
Source organism: Ophiura sarsii (assembly GCA_035610835.1). Lineage (NCBI taxonomy): Eukaryota > Metazoa > Echinodermata > Ophiuroidea > Amphilepidida > Ophiuridae > Ophiura > Ophiura sarsii. Next base: position 36,683,502 of record CM069459.1, read on the forward strand.
TGCCAGAAAGCCTTAAATCAAAAAAGCTATTTTGAGATAATCAACTTTCAAATATTTGGGACTCACAATACACTTTAGCAAGCACCAACCTTAGTATTATACATGGGTGGATACATATGCTATAGTCAGCGACAGAGAAGTTCGGCACTTTTTTTCTGTGACAACTGCGTACAGCGTAAACACGGAAGTGCGTTGTAGAACAGCGTCACAACAGCGTTATCTTTGAGAAGTCAACGCGTTGCGGTATCTCTAATCCGATTGGTAGCGATTGTATCTATGGGTCATAAAAGTCCCCGCCCACACGCACATTAACTAGACGCGTGCGTTGGCGGTTTTAAAAAGTGCCGAAGTATTCTGACGACGACTACAGCTCATCACAGGAACCTGTATAATTGCAAGGATACCAGTTAAGGGAGGTGTCAACCCCTTTTTATGAAATTTATCAAGCACTGCAACTTTTAAACTAATAATGTAATGTACATAAAAATATACAATTTTTTTAAATGGATTTAGTCAGAGAATCCATTTTTGGTATCAAATTCCTGAAAATAGTGATTTTTCCAAAAAATCACTTTTTTTGGCACTAAATTTTTTCAGACAACCTAACAAAATTAGTTTTTGGTTAAAAATTCCAAAATTTCACCAAATTTAATCTTAAGTCAATTATCTAGTCCTGAGCCCATTTTCTTTATGGCTTAAAAATGTTAAGTTTTGAAAATATTAACCAGAAAGTGCAAAAAATGTGATTTTTGGGATTAAAAACAAAATATTTGCACTTTTTGGTCAATAATTTCAAAACTAAACATTTTTAAGCCAAAAGAAAAAATGCATTCATAGATAACTGACTTTAGATGATTTTGGTGAAATTTTTGAATTTTTCACCAAAAACAGATTTTGTTACGTTGTCTGAAAATGTTGGCGGTAAAAATGTAAAAATCACTATTTTTAGTGAAATTTGATACCAAAAATGGATTCTCTGACTCATTTCATTTAAAAAACGTATACTTTTATGTACATCAACATTTATAGTTTAAAAGTTCCAGTGCTTGATAAATTTGGCGCCAAAAAATGTTGACACCTCCCTTTTATAAGGAATACGTTCTGACATCCCCACACGGAGGAAGGCAAACATAATAACAAACTTTAATATTGTTTTCTAGAGCCTTCAGTAAGAATTTAAGAGCCAGATCATACTCGCCAACTCCATGTAGAACCAGTCCAATGTTGCTCTGTTGGTTACAAAAAAGGTATTGTATATTATAGGCTACTGTAAATGTGGAATTGTTCACGCTACATTAATTTTCACGCTTTTCGCACTCCAAGCAGCTAACGCAAAAATAAAAACATGCAAATATATTTATTTTGTGTATAAGTCTATGAAATGAACTTTCAAATGGCGAATTTAAAAACAGCGAAATGGCTGAAAATCAGCACTGCGCGAACATTTAATCGAGCAGAGATTACCACTTTTACAGTATGTAAAGAATCCTGTTTTACAGTTCAATTGCGCCTTTTTAAAGTATGGTTTCCAAATATTTAACTGTGCAATGAAATTACGGCACATCAAACTCTATGCATTACTCTAGTCTTGTTGTGAATAATACGCATTATGCTGTTTTACTGTGGCATTCATTATACATTCAAAATCTACAGTATTAGATGATAAAATCTAGCAGAATGCTGGGTAGCTCAAATTTAAAAACCTTTGAAACTCTTTCTTTACTTTCCTTTCTCGGGAAGCTCTTCCACTACATTTATGCTGTGAGTTTTGATCATAACACTAACACCGGTTTAGGGTTTTTGACCGGGATCATAATAATCGAAGAAAAACACCAACTAAATAGCCGGGAACCTGCTGGGATTCGATCCGGGGAACATCTGGACTCCGGCCCTAAGTCCCACCCACTAAGCCACGGCCCTTTGGTCATGAAGCACGACATCGCCATGTTGATAGCCGTGTGAAATCCATGAACAATTGTTGGAACTGGAAGTCAATTTGTCCAAATCTTGCTTAAAGCTATATCAATAATTCACATTGTGTCTTATAAAACTTGGAACCTCTGTATAAGCACAGTAATATCAAATTGTCAATCCCAAAAAGGGAGTTGACGTGATCACTATTATATGATGAGAGACATTGTTGTAACGTAGTGTAATAATAAGGTATAAGATATATAATATGTATAATACTTATAAATCATTTGGTTTAATCACACTATAATCTGGGTTAACCACTTATTCCTTCTCTTTACTTGGATTGACATGCCTCATATAGTGTACGAACGGTAAATTGCTACGACGGAATGGGTCGTCGCAATGATTCGACAAGTACTACGCATCATTTTCCTCGCGCTACGACGCAATGCAAGATTTTGCCACATACATTATTTGTGGTGTGGACACCTTTTGACGTCAGTTTATCAATAGGATTGGTGATGTTGTTTTATACCAACAGCCATTGGGCTGTTGAAGATTGAGAATTTATTTTGTTTCTCTAAGAGTGAAAGTTGTTCTTTTAATACAAACCTATGAATAAAGGTTTCTCTCAATTAAGATCCTGTGTGATCTATTTGATTAATATATCTTCATGGATGGATATACTAATCTTACAATCACCTGTGAGTGATATCAATAAGCGTAAGGCCAAACAAGGAAGTCTGTCTCAGAAACATTGTGCAAAAAAGCTTAAGTGCTGTGCGATTTTTTTTAATTTTATTTTTAGAAAAAAGGCTATGAGGTATGTGATTTTTTTTTTTCTCTTCTTTTTTGTTGTTGCTTATCCAAGCTCACAGAGAACTTTTTAGCCCCCAGCACATAGACCTACGCACCGTAGCTCATTTCACATACCAATGTGGGCGGGCTTCTGAGACGGACCTTCTTCTTTGTTTGGCCTAACACCTTGTTTTGTTCGAAGTCATTGTAGACTTCAACTTCACACGCACGTCCTGCGCATGGTAAAACTGTCAAAGCTGTAGGTGGTATCCACCTGATGAAAGATGAACGCGATTTCTTCACGGCGAGCAGTCATCCAGTTCTTTTCAGGAATGAACTCTTATGAACCTTTGCTGAACCTTTTCCACACTACTTGTAATGTAGTGTGTTTGATACGTGATTGCATATTAGTAACCCAGTGTATTTTCTTATATCATTGCATTTTATACAGAAAATTGTTATTCGTCTCTTACTTTATCTCCTTACACGGATTCTTCATTTTCGATAAATTAATTTAGCTAATTCATTTATTTGCTATTCAAATTTAAAATGTTTACATTTTGTGCTGGAGACCAGTACTCCGTAAGGGGAGGATACTGTAAGAGGTACGAATATGAATAAGGGGCGGCACTATTGATCATGTCACTATGTCCTTATACAATCCAGTGCAGTGGTTCTCAACCTTTTTGGCCCACGACCCCTTTTGACATTCTTGGTCAGTACGGTGACCCACCCCCCCCCCCCCCCCCCCCCCCCACCTCCAAAAAAAAAATAGCATTTTTTGAAAGTTTCTTTTTGGTTTTCCTAAGCCTTTTTAGAGCGAAATATTAAAATGGTTCCCCAAAAAGCTATATTTATGAACCCTTCATAACCCCCTGGAAAACCCCAAAACGACCCCCATGGGGGTCACGACCATGGGGGTCACGACCCCCAGGTTGAGAACCCTTGATCCAGTGACTTAGACACATGATCAGTAGTGTACCTTGCCCCTCCCATACTAGTTGTCTCGGTAGCAAAACTCTAAGTCCAGAGGCAGTTGCCTCCAGCTACTCAACGAGGCAGCATCTCCTTGACTCCTAGCAGAGTTAGAGTTATGGTACCAAGGGTATGATTTATTCTATACTAACACCCGGAGCCTATGTAGGTTGCCGTTGCCTATTATTAAATAAGAGGCATAGAGCAGAACTGTCTGATGAGTGTTTTACTGTCCGAGTCCTTTGTTATTTTAAAGAACCCTACCTTTTGTGTAACTCCGATATTCCGGGATGGGTATGGTATCTAGTCAACAGCATACCACCCTAGATATAAGAGTTATTACATTCAACAACTGTTTTGGACTGGGATCACCATTTTTGAAGAAAAACACCTACTAAATCACCGGGAACCTGCCGGGATTCTTGGAGATGGCATTTTTGGCATTAAGGGGGGTTGGGGTTAGTCCGCTGCAAAGAAGTTCAGCACTTTTTCCTGTTACGACCGCTTAAACACAGAAGCGCTGTTGCCGTTGGTGGAATAGAACGGCACGCCTTATTGGCCAGATTGTTTAGGGTTGACAGCTCCCTTAACAGACCCCCCCCCCCCCCCCCCCCCATCAAAATGGATTTGCTTGTGCACCGACACGCAGTTGCCTTTATATTCCAACCAACCCCTGCTTGGTGAATAGAAGCAAAATAACACTTGGACTTACATCACACTGTGCCATCTCAGGGTGGTCTTCGTTGAATATAAGCAATATCAGGTACCTGGCTCTGTACATCAGTTTGAGGGCGCTTGTCAACTGACCAGTTGCGAAGCAGTAGAGTGCCAAGTGCATCTGAAGAATGATGGAAAGAAAGAAAAAGGAAAAAAATCATAGTCAATTTAATTAGTGAATCTTTTGACACATTTGCCTTATGGTAGAGCTTTGTATATGAAAGATCACTTTAAACACTTTCCACGCAGCTATTAGTTCTACCATTTATAAAACATATTTTTCAGAAACCTTTCCCAACTCTCAAAGTCTATCTCAAGAATTACTGAACCAATACTAGGCATGTTTGTACTTTGTCAATGTATTTCTCATGGTGATTACAAATATGTTAATGAAATTCAATAATTTTGACATTTCTGATACATTTTGTAAAATTTTGGAATGTTGTCTGCAGACGCCTGCCGCGTGGAAAGTGTTAAGTATATGGTCTCCAAATATTAAACATTGCAATGAAATTAAAGCACATCTATATTTCAAAATGAAGGAATGTGCCTTATAGAATGTGTTGAAAAGTTTTCATTGCACTAACATTACAAAATCAAGAATAAATCATTTATTTCAAGATATGCTATAAACTCTACGCATTGATCGAGTCTTGTAGTGATGTTACTGGATGTTTTACTGTGGCATTCATTATACATTCAAAAACGTTAGTATAAGATCGTGAAATCTAGCACAATGATATTTTACTGTGGCATTCAATATACATTCAAAATCTACAGTACAGGGTGTAACAAAAAAAAATAGGACTCTGTTTCATGACGGTGTAATTCTTATTATAATCATTGGACCATAACCAATTTAGTCTCGATGTAAAGCCCAAATAATTATTATGATATCCTGAAAATATGAGATCAATCCGATGCAAAATAAGCGTACTAGCGTACTTTGCGTAAACCATGTCATTTACTGGTTTGTACAATGGGATCTACTTGTACAGACCAGTAAATAACATGGTTTACGTTTCAATACGTTATAATAATTGTCAACACAGTAAATGATCTATCAGTCAAAAGAAAGTTTAGTTTGGTAATCCATTTAATTCTGGCACAAATCAATACTGGCTAAATAATACTCAAATCAGATGCATGCATATTCTGTGCAAATTAAAAAAGTTTTGTTAAACAGTTCTCGAATCCACCGTGGATGGTTCATTGAGTTACAAATCGAGCACTTTCATGTTACTCGACTGTTACTGTGTGAATTCCCATTGTACAAACCAGTAAACGACATGGTTAACACAAAGTACGCTAGTTTTATTATTTTTTATCGGATTGATCTCATATTTTCAGGATATCATAATAATTAATTGGGCTTTAAATTGGTCATGGTCCAATGATTATGATAAAAATTACACCGTCATGAAACAGAGTCCTAATTTTGATACACCCTGTATTGCTTTATTGTGGCATTCAATATACATTCAAAATCTACAGTATTAGATGATGAGATCTAGCAGAATGCTGGGTATCTCAAACTTAGGTCCCAATTTTGTTTGTTTTTGTGTTGCCCTCAGGTGCCAAAAAACTTGGAAGTCGAATCGGTCAGTTCAATTTTTCTTTGGTAAACGTCAATTTGATTAATGTTTCAAGTGTGATAATAGTTTAAAAGCAATCTATTCAAGCAAACTTATTCACTTCAAGCAGAAAATAGTAATATTTTGACAAATTGGGTAAAATTAAAATCTAAAACAAAAAATTGCAACCCCGATTTTTGCGTCGGTCGCTGAGGGCAACACAATAATAATTTTTTTGGCCTTATGAACTAGAATGAAGGTTGGTTATACAATGGCAGGTATGCCATGAGCTGACATATTATTTTAATGCTATTTCTTGAATACTTTCCATGCAGCAGTTGTCTGCAGACGACATTCCAACATTTCACAAAATGTTTCAAAAATGTCAAAATCATTGAATTTCCTTTCCATATTTGGAATCACTGTGAGAAATGCATTGAAATAAGTACAAACATGCCTAGAATTGGTTCAGTATTACTTAAAATTGGGTTTCTGAATTTTTTATATGGTTAAATTAATAGCCGCATGGACAGTGCTAGCAGAGGGGTTGGGTATCCCTATATTTACCTTAGTACCCACTCCCAGGTCTGGAATATATGGGCAAATTGGGGCGCTCCTTGCCGGGAAATTGGGGCATTGGGAGGGAAATTTGGCCATTCGGAGGGAAATATTTCTCTTCCATATAAAGAATGCATAAGAACTAGTGGGATATTTTTCATTTTAGGTTAGCTTGCCGGGAAATCAACATTATTTCCAGGCATGCCCACCACCCCCTCCCCTATCTTACACATATGACTTACATATTCTGTGATAGTGTTAGGATGTTCAATACCGTTAGGCATGCCCACCACCCCCTCCCCTATCTTACACATATGACTTACATATTCTGTGATAGTGTTAGGATGTTCAATACCGTTACATCTTTCACTCATCATCACTGCCTTCTGCTGCAAATCCAAAGCCTAAAAAAAGAAGGTAAATAGAATATAAACATACAGCCAAGAGAATTATTTTACAGGGCATATTAAACCGCCGAACACCAACAGGAACCGTCCCCTGTCGCTGAACATACCACGAGGACCGGGCAAAATTTCCCCAGGGACAACATCAGAATCCTTGATTCTGACTCCTCTTGGTTTGGACGGGGAGTTCGCGAAGCCGCTCACATCAGGCTCAAGCAGAGCTCCCTCAACAGAGACGGAGGATGCTACTACCTACCAGCGATTTACACGCCGCTATTGAGTTGTCCTCCATCACCGCCTTGCGACGATGATGATGAGACTCAATAGCTTAACCGCCACATGTTATTGGGGCTGACGAAAGGCAAGCGAGTTGCTGCCAGAAAGCTACCCCAGAGGTAAGCATATTTACTCTTGTGAGAAACAATAATCTCAAAAATACAATTTATATCTTGTCAGAATATAGGAAATTGAATACCCTGCAATCTGCTATAAATGTATTAATACTATTATTACACTAATTCCTTAATAAAATAAAACAAACGCTTTGATTGTCTCAAAAAACATTTGTTTCCAGATACACTATCAAACCCTACGCATTGATCTAGTCTTGTAGAGAACGTTACGCATACTGGATGTTTTACTGTGGCATTCATTATACATCCAAAATCTATAGTGTTAGAGCATGGAATCTAGCAGAATGCTGTTTATTTCCCACTTTTGAACTGTTTAAGTTATTACTCTACTCTTATTCCTTTCTAACCTCATTTTGTTCACTCAAAACACAGTGTAGTCTCGCCAGTGTAAGCATACAGGTAGCAATTCCAGGATACATAGGTCTATTAGCCCTTTTACGGCAAAAGAATGTATCTTATATGTAGTTTTCTAACAGTATACTTCCTTTTAACATGATCAAAGTTAGCTTTTTTCTCCATAAATCATGTAGTGGTAAAAGGTAGTATATTACTTATATTGTCTTTACAAGTTGCATCCTTTTCCTAAGTGAGGATTATTGAACCAAGTTAACACAATCCATGTTAAAAGGAAGTATATCATTATTAAAGAACATATAAGATATAATCCTTTTGCCATAAAAGGGATGCTATAGACATTGCTCAAACATAGCTCTGGTACCAAGCTGCGAGCATAGTGAGATACGAAAGGAGCAGCTAGCTCTGTAGTTTTTACCACCAATGTGATTACCCACATGGGACCTCAAATTAACATTCCGTTCCCCCCCCCCCCCCCCCCCCCCCCCCCCCCCCCCCCCCACACACAGGTCTGGTATTCAACAATATATCAATTTCAATTCTGGATGATAGTGACAGGCCACCCAAAGCTGAGATTGGTCCGTTTTAAAATCCACCTGTAATTTGACTGTCATATCATCATCATTACACAGATAAGGGAAAATAACACCGAGATTGATGCCTATAGGTAAAATAGTGTGGCCCCTTCTTAATTGCTTGCGTACAAACTTGCAAGCAAGGACGATGCAAGTTCTAGAGCCAGGTCTTTGCTACCAAGCAGGGGTCGCATTCTGACGCGTCTGCGCGTCCTAGACCTCTCACTTTCTAATAGTGACGCGTCAGGTTTCAAATTGGAAAGACTTGCGGGTCCCGATCAAAATTGAAGGGACCCCTTAAATTTGACGATGTGTGGAAATGGAAACCTTAAGAAATTCTGTAAATTACATATCCATCCTTTGCTCACAATATAAATTCATTAAAACTGCCCGTAAAAAAGTGGTTTTTTTTTAAATACCCAAACTTCAGGACCCCTCAATTTCTCGGGGGACCCCTTAAATTTGTTTTTTGAAGTCCTACGGGGTCCTGAAAAATGTCATGGGACCTCTCACATTTTGGATCCAGTGCTATCCCTGCTACCAAGGTCTAGAGGGGCACAATTCTGGGCTATTGAGGAGGCACGAGTCAAGTGCTACTCAAACAGTCAACTTGAATTTTCGCCCAAGGTGGGCCGCAAATCTATGCCTCCCTTTCCATTCTTACCTCATTTTGTTCCCCCATAAGGTAGTGTAGTCTAGCCAGTGTACGCATACAGGCAGCGATCTCAGGATGCATAGGTCCGTACACATTGTTGAACAGATTCAACGCTTCGTTGATCACACAGTTCAAATCCTTCTCTCAACAAACCTGGTGGCACAAAAAAAGACAAACAAAATATGCGACAATGTTATAACAGGATCAATTTAGTTTTTGTGATACGACCAAACAGTGGCGTAACAGCCGGGGGGCAGGGGGGGCACAGTGCCCCCCCTGAAGGTGCTCAGCAGGAAATTCAAACCTACCCACCAGGAAAAATGGGGGGAAGGGAAAAGAGGAAAAGAAGGGGGAAAGTGAAAGAAAAGAGAGAGAGAAAGGAAAAAGGGAGGAAAAAGAAAAAGGAAAAGGAGGAAAAAAGGGAAAGAAAGAAAAGAAGAAAGGGAAAGAAAGAAAGAAAGAAAATTTCGCAGTACAAAAAACACAACGAAATTTTGTGACCATACGAAATTTTGACACCGTGCGTAATTTTGTGACCGTGCGAAATTTGTGACTTTGCGCAATTTTGTGACCGTGCGAAATTGTGTGACCGTGCGAAATTTTTTGCCCCCCCCCCCCCCCCCCCCCCCCCCCCCCCCCCCCACACACACTTACGTGAAATTCACGAGGTGACTGACTGGGAAAAAAATTGGGGCAACCTTTTACGAAAAATTCCGGGACGGAATTATTCTAACCAGGAATTTTTTGGCTGTGCCCCCCCTGACAACCAACCTCTGGTACGCCCCTGCGACCAAATAAAATTTTAAAAGTTGTCTCAGAAGAAAAATGCTATGCGAAATGCGCCTTTTTTTCCTTTTTTCTTTTTTAGTTAAAAATGCGAAATGTGGTTTCTTTTTTTACATGAGGCAGACTCTGTGAAATGTATATTTCAACACTAACATGTAGAAACAAATCACACTTTGTTGAATTTCTATTTGTATGTGGCAATTTTACTCTTGTAAGCAAGATAATGAATTAGAGAATAAAGGTATTGTTTTTAGACCGTACCCGTGTTATATTGTCTGACATAAATGCGGACGATAGTATTATTTTAAGTAGAACAACGACGCCGCAGGCGGAGTTGTTCTACGCAAAAAATAATACTATCGAACGCATTTATGTCAGACAATATAACACGGGTACGGTCTAAAAACAATACCTTTATTCTCATTCTTAAACAATCATACTTTAGACATTTATCAAAGAAATAAGTACATGTTATTGTCCATATTTGACAACTTTTACCCCTGCTAGGATCGAATAACCCACAAACATTCCATCCAATCACATGCGATGGGTAAACCATGCGTAAGCGTCGCGGCGCCGGCATAAACGCAGGAAAAGCGCTAAAGACGCACTGCAGAAGTGCGCGTTATGGAGCAAACCACGCATTGTGAAGGTCGGGCGCACTATTAAAACGTAGGCCCACCTCCCCGTGTTAAGTTGTCTCATCTAGATGTCGCCGATTTCTCTGAGAACCAATGAGATTGCTTAAACTTTCTTAGCTGTTTAAGAATCTGATATATACGGTTCTTCACAATGTGAAATTAAAATTAAAAATTAAATTAATTTCAAATTTGAAGAAGCACGAAAAAAAGAAAAAGACAAAAAGTTATGCGCTGAAATGCGATTTTTAAAAGCTACGTGTGCGGTCTTCTGAGACAAACCTTTTTTATTTTATATATATTTTAACAGGGATGTAAATGAGTGATTGATTCGAGCTTGACTAGAAGGCTTGCGAGCAGCTTCAAACATTAATGGAGGCTTGTCCAGAGAATAGGCTACAAGGTATCACCCCCTAAAAAATCGTTTTGTCTATTTTTATGCAAAAAAAGAACAACTATTTCTGGAATTTATTTTTATGGCCTCATATCAGGAATTCTGGGAAATTTCCGGAAGATTTACACCCCTGAATTTCGTATTTGGACCACCTTTGCAAGCCCCATTGCAGTATCCCTCACAAATACAATATTTTGCATATCTGACCCTTTTCTCATTCAAAACTACATGCTCGACACTTTGAACTGTATCTCCCAAAACTGATCCCCGTCAATTTTATGTCCAGACTATCAAACTCTACGTATTGAGCTAGTCTTGTATTGAATATTACACATACTGGTCACTTTACTATGGCATTCATTATACATTCGAAATCTATAGTATAAGATCATGAAATCTAGCAGAATGCTGTTTTACTGTGGCATTCAATATACATTCAAAATCTATAGTGTAAGATAATGAAATCTAGCAGAATGCTGCGTATCTCTAACTTATTAACTTTGTAACTCTTACTCATCTTGCTATGTCTGTAGACATTGCTTAAGTATTCAACATCTAGCGCAAGGTGGGCCCTGAAGACTATGCTTCATTAATAACCCTACTCTTCTGTAACCCCACTTAACTTATTCATCCCTTTCTTTTCTCAACCCGTTCTGTTCACCCATAAGGTAGTGTAGTCTATAGTCTATTTGGCCATCACAAGACAGTGACGTAACCGCGTATTTTACTTATTGCAACACATAGCGCATGCCTACTCGTATACACAAGAGCGTTGAAAGGCGGAAGATACATAGGCGTGCGTCAAAGCCTGTTGAGTTACGTCACTGTCCAGAGGAAGCCAAATAGAGTATAGCTATGGTATGCAAGTATCATAATGCTCCCGCCACATCATCCCTTACCCCTTCCCCCAGCTGCCCACACCCCATTACCTTACTGATTCTTCACCTGTCCACTCTGGAAGAAATGATAAGCGTCCGAGGCGATCAAGTTGATGTGCTTCACAATGAGGAAGATGTTCACTATGTCGTTCTCCTGCACCCTGCCCCTGCCCCTCCCCATCCTAAATTCCACCCTCCGATTGTACCCCTTCTCTTACCTTGCTGAATCTTCGCCTGTCCACTCTGGAAGAAATGATAAGCGTCCGAGGCGATCGGGTTGATGTGCTTCACAATGGGGAATATGTTCACAATGTCGTTCTCCGTGAACGTTGGTTTCTGCTTGCTGTCAAAGTCATACTCATGGATGAGCAGCTGAATACCCGTCGTGCGGCAGAGCTCGCGGAATAGCGTCACCCTCTGGACCTTGTACTTGTGGCAGACGGCATCTATGCAATCACTGTAATAGTACCAAATTAAGCAGACGTAAGAATAAACTTTCATGGGAAAAAATTCAACATGTCTGTAAAATGAGCTGGACCAGGCATGAAAAACATAAACATGCTGAAGAGAAGGAAGGAATGAAATCTGTTGAAAAAAACTAACATAAAATTAATTGAAATAACTCAAAATGGACTGAAAACAATCAAATGTGACGTAGAAAATTTGAAGTCTGAAATCAGAGATATTCTAGATAAGCTGAAAAGTCTCATGCCTGAAATTTACAGAAGAATTTTTAGGGAAAAGTCCCAAATTCAAGGGCTAGATCATTCAAATGACTTTTAAGAGGGTCAAATATTGACTAGGGCCATTTTGGTGCTTCGTTAGTTTTTGCACTTTTCAAGCACTTATCATTTTTCAATTTGCAAAAAAAAAAAAAAAAGTCCCAATAATAGGGCTTCAAAGAATTTAAACATGGATTAAATGTTTAACCAACTGACCCATAAAACTTGCAACCCTTTATTTCTGAACCTTTTTGATGCATCATTTGTACCCAGGTCTACTATCAAACTCCACGCATTGAGCACAAGACTCTTGTGGTGTTAGCGAATCCTGGCTGGTTTGATGTAGCATCCAATATACATCCAAAATCTATGGTATGAGATCATGGAATCTAGCAGGATGCTGGGGATCCACTTTCATTTTACAAAATGCAAAAATTATTCTTAAACATGAATGTAATGCACCCAAGAAAGAGCCATTACTTTTTTATCACATTTAAAATGATATGATTTTTCACAATAATGGTGTTCTGCCACACAGCGGAGGGATTTACAAACAAATTCCAATAAAAGAACAATGGCTGCCCTTACCCTTTAAAATTAAAATGGAAGTATTCCTTGATTTCTCTCTTCACGTTGGTCCACATTTCCGCCGGCGTCAGATTAGCCCACGCCGTGCTGTCGTGACTCAGGCCGGGGACGTAGCGCCCTTGCCCTTTCTTGTTCTTCTTATTCTTTTTGCTGTGACCGTTGTTGAGCTCGTCGTCGGCTTTGGGCGGTTGAGGATTGGGGAATGAACTTAGCATACAGTTTAAGAAGTGGCTTACGGCGGCCGATAGGCTGACCATGCCGACGCCCTGGATGTAGGTCTTGAAGAGGTGCTTGACGGAGCGGATTACCATCTCCGTAACACATAATTTCTGAAAGTACAACAACAAAGTATGGGATAGCATCATTCAGGGATGTCAGTGTAAGAGACTGAACATTTGGAGCATTCCTGATAACATTTCCACTCCTAATCCTTTATTTCTTTAACATTTTTGACACGTCATTTGTACCCAGGTCTACTATCAAACTCCACGCATTGAGTACAAGACTCTTGTGGTGTTAGCGAATCCTGGCTGGTTTCCTGTTGCATCCAATATACATCCAAAATCTATGGTATGAGATCATGGAATCTAGCAGGATGCTGGGAATTTGAACAAGTTTGGGCAAAATTACCTTCAAGTAATACTTTGTGAATAATAACTAAGATATTCCCTCAAAACTGTATATCTATAATTGCTACAAATATTGGTCATTTGGAATCTATTGTCTTATTTTGTTATTTGAAATGATTTTTTCTAAATTTTCTATCACAAAGTTAAGTTGAAAGTTGAGTTGTTTCATAAAATCATTGCTTGAAAAGAAAACACATGTTTAAAAAATTATAAGAAGACCACCCACAGTCATTTCCCAGAAAGTTCTGGTACAAATTACGGCAATTAATTTGTTCATGAAATGATGGTTCACTGTATCCACCTGTTTTGCCAAAGTTACATTATAATGTATTTGGACACTGTGCTATAATAACTATAAAATTACATAGATTGTCTTGATACTTACATACAGATATGACAATGGGGGCGCTGTTACTATACTACCCGCTAGTACGCCCAAGTACCGCATGTTAATGCCTCTGTAAAATTGTAAAAACAGATGTATAACAAAACTATCAACATCTAATATTTACTTTAAAAGAGTACAAAGTTGTTGACTCCAAATAAACATAAAAAGAGTATGGTTAACTCTCATGAAAACAGTGCAAAATGAACTTTTTGATGTCTTTGGTCCATTTCTGTGTTATGCAATGTTTTCTTGCTTGAAAAACTTCTTTTCTAGATAGATATTGATGTTTTCTACTTGGTTCTATATACTTTGATATACTTCTGAACGTGTTTTCACTCAAAAAAATGCCCTCATATACCCCAAATTAGCGAAATTTCCATGTCCGCAGCATAAATGTATATTTTGCCTTTATTAATTACAATACAAATAGGGCACCATTTTCTACAAGATATGTCATAATTTGTAGGGAACATATAGCGATATTCCATGGATAGAAAAAAAATGCACATCTTTTACGATGTTTACCTGTTTCAGTTTCATATATGTTGTCCGAGATGTTGATGTTTATTACGTTACCTGCGACATATTGAGGATCAACATTGTTCAAAATTAACATTTAAACATTTAAATGTACATATTCTGAATCTAAAAGAACATGGGTGTTGGAAAATAATATTATCAAAAATCTATAGCAGCATGTCTGACCTTGAGAAGAAATCAAAATGCTGCAAAGCATGCGACCTTGTTAAGGATGTTTATTACGTTGTTGAGATTTCTCCCGAACTATGTATCAAAACACACTTTTTGGTTAAAAACCAATTTGATACATATACATAGACTATGTGGTTACTTGGAACACTCGCTAGCTCTTTCCAGATCGTCTACATGGTACTTTGAGTACGAAAAACGTTTACTACGTTATCGTTTATTACGTTGTCGAATAAATCGACAGAGAGACAGCTGCTCTCTACGACTGTATTAAACAAAGATACGTGGCAGGCCCTTTTCGCAGGCATGCATGGGGGATACTCGATGAAAGTACAATGCAAAAAAAACACGACGAATGGTAAGAATTCCTCATTTTTTCTTGTAAGTAATATGAACATTAAGCTGAATGACAGTTGAAGTCATTATAGATCTCTTAAGCACATTGAAAATGGACCTATGATATCAGAATGGGGTTAATAATGTGAAGAAATGCAGTAGGTATCGTTAACATCTTCATTGATTGCTTTGTATATACGTTATAAGCCAGCATTAGGCACTGTTGCAGTTGCCAATAACGTAATAAACGGGATAACGTAACCAACCTCATTGTCTAGTCTCATGTCAATGTTGGCGTCAATTCAGTAACTTTCATGATTGATGTACTTGAGTATCATACATTGTATCCAATGTTATAATTGTAATATGTGGACTATTCTATGTGAGGACTGAAACCACCTTATAATGGACAACGTAATAAACTTTCCATCATTTGATAAATATAATTGCACCCTATTTATAGTGATTCAACATTTATTATGTGTTTATGAATGTTAACTTAGTGTACATACATATTGTCTCACATACTGACACAATCTCATTTGTTTGCATGCTTCAATGATGCATAGTTCTATGGCTATTGGATAACGTAATAAACCAATTCGTATAATTGTGTGAATAAATACGGTATACCTAGCTGAAACAGCTGCAATATATGTCATTAACTTTGTTTTGTTTTTGTTATCTTTATTATACAGAAATATATGCCACACAGTGCAAAAAACCAATGGCGATACCGGCAGAACCAAATGCAACAGTGGAGACAAAAAGGTCATCAGAGTACAATCTTATTAACAATTCTACTACCATCATTTTAAATAAAACAAATCAATATCTTACTAATTTTAAGAGATAAAAGGCTATTCAATATTTAGTGCTATTAAAATTTACATAAAGGTAATAATGTCATGGTCTAACAACATATCTGTAAAGTGCCATGTTACATCTGTCGATTTAGTGACCATGTTTATTACGTTATTCACCATATTTACCCTACATCAAAAGAGCAAGTCGACAATATATAGAACTGTCTTTTAGTGGACTTTAGGCAACCTAACTTTTACTAAAATACCATTTACAAGATATGTCTGTGTACAAAATAAACTGACTTGGTCGATGTTGAATATATTTGTTTACATGTGTTTGTATATGTTTATTACGTTACCCACCCCATAAAGTCCGAATACCAATGCCAGCGCTTTTGGTAAAGCATAATATTTATTGTTTCTGAGCTAACTTTTAAAAACACATTATAACGCTTGGAAAAAGATACGATTAAAGATATATTTTATACTTTGCACAAAGATATTCATTTTGGAAAACCGTGCATTTTTTTACTTTTAAAGCTGAGGTTCAAACAGTGATGTGAAGACCAAAAACAATTCATAATACTTGCAATTTACAAAATTACATTGCATTTTGTTCGCTGTAATTGGTAGAAGTATGCTTTCGTAACTATAATTTTGTGTTTTTGGCATCACAGTTTGTAAACTCGTTCTGATTTAGAGCTGATAGGAAGTATATAACGTAATAAACATGGAGCAAAAGCTGCAAACAAGTGATATTATAATATAAATTCAACGTTATATTGTACAAAAATGCAATGAGTGTTGTTCACAAAATTTTAAATCTAGTATCCAGTACATGTCTACTATTAAAAAATAGTGTAATAAATAAAATTGGAGACAATTTTTTTCTTCAACTTCTGAAATCTCATTTGCACTATTTTCATGAGAGTTGACCGTATAGTCTATTTGGCCATCACGAGACAGTGACGTAACTGCGTATTCTACTAACTACAGCATATGACGTGCGCGCCTAAGTGAGACGCTGGCGTATACACACGAGCGTTGAAAGACAAAAGATATGTATGTGCGCGTAAAAGCAGCGCCCAATAAGTTACGCCACTGTCCAGAGGAAGCCAAATAGAGTATACACATCCATTTTCTTATGCCAGGCACCATGGTTACTCTGCTGACAGTACCTGTATGGGGGCCTGTATGTCCAGTACCTTTATGGGTACTGTTAACACTTTCCACGCGGCTATTGGTTTTACCATACACAAAACAAATCTTTCAGAAACCTTTCCCAACTTTCAAGGTCTATCTCAAGGAGTTCTGAACCAATACTAAGCATGTTTGTGCCTTACGTCAATGCATTTCTCATGGTGATTCCAATTATGGTATTGAAACGCAATAGTTTTGACATTTTTTGAAACATTTTGCGAAATTTTGGAATGTCGTCTGCAGCGTCTGCAGACGCCTGCCGCATGGAAAGTGTCGAAGTAAAAGTACCACCAAAGTAGCTGCAGAGTACCAGTAACTCTGTTACAGCGCAGCTACTTTGGTTTTACCACACAGGTACTATACAGTTCCCATACAGGTACTATACAGTTCCCATACAGGTACTATACAGTTCCCATACAGGTACTAAGCATACCTTGAAAACTTATTCAAAGAACTAAACATACAATACATATGCAGGTACGGCAGCTGAGTAACACCATGGTGCCTGGCATAAGAAAATGGCTGTGTTGAAAGTGAAAATAAAGTAAGTGTTGACACTTTCCATGCGGCTATTGGTTTTACCATTATACAAAACAGATTTTCATGGTCAACTTTCATGGTCTACCTCAAGGATTACTGAACCAATACTAGGCATGTTTTACTTATTTCAATGCATTTCTCATGGTGATTCCAAATATGGTAATGAAATTAAATAATGTTGACATTTTTGAAACATTTTGTGAAATGTTGGATGTCGTCTGCAGACGCCTGCCGCATGGAAAGCGTTAATTGTCGCATCCCCTTCAGTCACTCATTTATTCAGCGTAGAGTTTGCTTTTCTCATCGTAACTTCCTAAGTAAGTGTCAGAATAGATTATTTCAAACAATAAAACAAAGTAAAAATAGTTTGTTATTATTTGAAGAAAACCGCATTTTGATTCAATTCAGTTATTACGGAGAAATGAGCAATTGCGTTATGGTAACACTTCCATCTAAGTTTGCTCATATTATGTGATTCAAGTAATAGTACAGACAAGAAATCAATCAATACTTTTCTCAAAGATAGCGTTCATTGACTTGTTTGTCTTGTTCTAATTTTTTTTAAACTAAATAATATGCCAGTTGTTAACAAAGATCAACATAATATTGCACATAAAAGTTATTATGGTTATTTTCATCACATTTTCAACTTGATATATATATCAGTAAAGATTGAAATGTTTTATCGCCAATTTGCATGATAAGCTCAATCTTTTTATCATAATTGAAAACCCAATGATGGTAATGTCTCAACATAATCAATTGCACATAAAGATATTTTAAGGTTTCATCTTCACATTTTCAACTTGATAAAAATAAAGGCTAAAATCACGTTTACTATCGCCAATTTTTCATATTATAAAGATCAAATTATTATCGCAATTGAAATAACATGAGGAAATGTATTTATCGTATTAAAACTGAATAAGTAAAGTATAGCCACTCACGCAAGTGAAAATTTATAAAATATGTCAACTTGGATGGAAGTGTTCCCCGGACTTCTACTCTTGCATCGCCAATTTTTCCGTAATTACAGAACTGAAACAAATGCTGTTTTCTTCAAATTAATAGGAAACTAAATTGACTTATTTTTTAGTTTGACATGTTCGATTCCGACGACGCAATAACTAGATTCAAATCACCTTACTTAAGTCAAGTTGTAATTATTATATGGAAACCCTGTTGTACAAGCAGGCTGGCTGAATGAAAATTAAAGTAGGAGGGAAAAGATTTAAAAGACCGACTCCCAACAAGTCAAGTGAATCATTATTTTGAAACTATGCCGAACTCATTTTGGGTTTATTTGTGCTTGGTTTGTGGTACCATTATTCATGTTATTTGGAATAGAAAACCATGCATGGGCATCATCCCACATCCGGTGTTGCTAACCTGCTCATTAAAAATGTGTATTTTCTGGATATAATATGAGCCTTATTTGGGTGTTTTATTTTGATAAATTTACATGAAAAAACCTACCCAATCTGTAGAATGTTATAAACCCTTTTAAATGAAGATTAGTAATTTACAAACAATAAAATATCACATCATATAGTATATATTTATATATTTAGTTAATACACGCTGTTGATAAACAAACAAATAAATCGATTCAATCAATCAATCAATCAACAAACGAAATAAAGAAAAACAACAACAAACAGACGCCAAACACAAACACCCTACCACAATTTAAAAAACAACGGTCCACCCACCCACCCCGATAAACAAACAAATAAACAAACAATTCAAACAAACAAATCAACAGTCTATAAAATACTCACATGCCAATGTCACAACACAAGCAAACTGTTGATCCATGGTTTTGTGGTTTGAGGTTAATCAATCCGTTCCTTGTTGTTAGCGAAACTGTTCCTTCTGTAGCGAAAATGTTACTTTTTTTGTATCGAAAACGGTCATTTTTCATCGAAATTGATACTTTTTAGCGCAAATATTCCTTTACTACGAAAAACGAAACTGTTTCGTTTTTAGAGAAAAGTCAAAAGACGTTGCAATCATTGAGAATACCAGTAGATAATGCGTGCGTCACTAATATTTTCAGCGAGCATGTTATACACACACCCATAGTTACGAGCAGGAGTGTTCCATATATAAGTAGTGGCGTTAGCTATATAATGGAGCGGCAAAGAGCACCCCTCTCTGACAATGTTTTTCATGAAAAGGTGAGGTTTCGATCAGAAGTTAGTAATTTGCTACAAAATCTGCAACAAGCAAATCATTTAATTATAGGTATCTATTTATTATATTTTAACTGGACCAGCATTTTTTTCATCCAAAGAAAAAAACAAGGACAATTGGGATATTTTTATTTTTAGACTGACCCTAAATCTTATAATGAATGATTCGGTGGCAGGTATTCGGAATACTTTATTTTATCAAAAGACAGCAATAATGTCATGGAGGAGGTTTAAGCCTTATAGTATGCTAATATATAACATTCTTTAAAAATATCGAATGCGCCCACCCCTACCCCACCACACACACATCGACAGTACATGAGCCCCCCCCCCCCCCCCCCCCCCTCCCCCGCGAAACATGTCCCTTATTGGCCAAATAATACACGTTCTGGTGCTTCATCTGTTGCATTATGTTTAAATTAATCAGGATAATGGCAATGCTGTTGCCAAAGTTATTTGTTTGTTCATCCGTTCAATTCAATTGGCAGTATTATAGGGTGTTTTTTTTAATGTGGGGAACCTATCATGACGGGGTTGTGGAGGTGGGGGATTGGGGAGGGGGTGCTGCTGCTGGCGGGTATGATGGGGTTGAGGTTAAATTTACACTTTCCACGCGGCTATTGGTTTTACCATATACAAAAAAGGTTTGTTCAGAAACCTTTCCCAACTTTCGGTTTATCCTTGGTATAAAACGGAACGTAATTTCGCCCAGGTGACTACATATTTTGTCTTTTCCGCTATGGCACCAGTCCATTGCAAGCCATCTGTTACTACATCGATAAAGCATTTCATGTTTTATGAAGAAAAATGTGGCGCCCGTGATTACCCCCGATAAGAATCCTGTTCCCTGTGGCGTGAGGAAGCCATGTTTTCCGACATTCACTTTTTTACTCAAACTTATTGCTGTTCCGCTGTTCCGCTGTTCCGCTGTTCCGCTGTTCCGCTGTGGCGACCCCGATGACACCCGATTTGTTCCCTGTTCCACCGGTATCAGCCATGGTTTCCTACTGCTTTAAAGCATTTTATATTCCACATTATATTTACCTTTTGACTGTGTAATGTCCTGTTCCGCTGTGGCGGCCCCGATGACACCCAGTGTTTCCCTGCTCCGCTGTGGCACGGGTAAGCCTTGTTTTCCTACTGCTAAAAAGCATTTTATATTCCAGATATATTTACCTTTTCACTGTGTAATTTTCCTGTTTCGCTGTTCCGCAGTGGCGGTTCCGATGACACCCATTTGTTTCCCTGTTCCGCTGTGGCAGGCACGGGTAAGCCTTATTTTCATACTGCTAAAAAGCATTTTATATTCCAGATATATTTACCTTTTCACTGTGTAATTTTCCTGTTCCTCTTCCATGTTTTCATACTGCTATAAAGCATTTTATATTCTACATAGACATTTCCCTTTTTCAATCTGTAATTTTGCTGTTCCGCTGTGGCGGCCCCGATGTCACCTATTGTTTCCCTGTTACGCTCTGGCGCTAGTAAGCCATGTTTTTCTACTGCTACGAAGCATTTTATATTTCAGATATATTAACTCTTGCAATCTTTAATTATCCTGTTCCGCTTTTCCGCTGTGGCGGCCCCGAGGACACCCATTTTTCCCCTGTTTCGCTGTGGCACCTGTTTCCCTGTTTCGCTGTTTGCTACTGCTATAAAGCATTTTATATTCCAGATATATTTACCTTTTCACTGTGTAATTTTCCTGTTCCGCTGTGGCGGTCCTGATGACACCCATTTTCCCCTTGTTCCGTTGCGGCGCTGGTAAGCCATGTTTTCCTACTGCTAAAAAGCATTTTATATTCCACATAGAAATTTCCCTTTTTCAATCTGTAATTTTCCTGTTACGCTGTGGCGCTGGTAAGCCATGTTTTCCTACTGCTAAACATTTTATATCCCATTGATGATTACTTTGCATTCTTTAATTTTTTCGTTTCCGCTGTACCGCTGTGCCGGCCCCGATGACACCCAATTTTCCCTGTTCCGCTGTGGCGCCGGTGAGCCATGTTTTCCTACTGCTACGAACATTTTGTACTCCAGAATATGTTTACTTTTGCACTCTTTAATTTTTCTGTTTCCGCTGTGGCGGCCCGATGACACCCAACTTTTTCACTGTTCCACTTTTTCACATTTATTCTTGATGTAGGAAAACCTGGTTTACCAGCGCCACAGTGGAACAGCGGAACGGGAAATTACATAGTGAAAAGGTAGCAATATATCTGGAATATAAAATGCTTTATAGCAGTAGCAAAATACGGCTTACCGGTGCCACAGCGGAACAGGGGGAAATGAGTGTCATCGGGGCCGCCACAGCGGAACAGGATAATTACACAGTGAAAAGGTAAATTTATCTGGAATATAAAATGCTTTTTAGCAGTAACAACATATGGTTTACCGGTGCCACAGCGGAACAGGGTGAAAATGAGTGTCATCGGGGCCGCCACAGCGGAACAGCGGAACAAGATAATTACAGAGTAAAGTTTAGATATGTGTAAAATATTAAATGCTATGTAGATGTATGAAATATGGCTTACCGGCGCCACAGCGGAACAGAAAAATTACAAAGTGAAAAATTAAATTCAAGTAGATTATCAAATGCTTTGTAGATGTAGGAAAACCTGGCTTACCAGTGCCACAGCGGAACAGGAAAGAAATGGAGCGCGGCAAGTTCGCCATGGTCTCATAATTAGGCTTCATAAAGTAGTACGAGGGGCATTCAATAAATACCTGCAACTATTGAAAATCTCTGAACCGTGACACGTGTCAGTGAAATAAACTTATGATACTTAAACTATAAGTCTAACTCTTTTCTCACAGAAAATCTTGAACACGTAGGTCATTTTTATCATTACATTTCAGAACTGCGAATACCGTGATCTCAGGGCACTGGTTAGGGAAATAAATGTTACAATGGCGGGAAATTTGAAAGACAAGTTTATGGCATACATTAAGTGCAACATTTAAAACTGCATCATTTGTTATTCGATCAAATGACCACTGCTTCATCAATATTGGGGCTATTGTTACAAATGAGGTGTCAAAATGCGCAAGAGAAAAATTCCGGTTTTTTCCTATATTTCGAATTTATTTAGGGTCTTAGGAAATAAACACAGGGTGTCTCGAAGAAAGTGGTTACTTTATATTTGTGCAGTGTTTATATGCGTTAACAGTGTTAATATTGTCGCTTGATTTATAATGCGGATTCTTGTCAATTGTCAGTGCCCAGAGACCATGATGTTTATAGTACTGAAATTACATGATAAAAATGACCCATATGTTTCAATTTTTCCGTGAGAAAGGGATAAGACTAACAGTTTAAGTATCATCAGTTTATTTTATTGACACATGTCACGGTTCAGAGATTTTCAATGGTTGCAGGTATTTATTGAATGCCACTCGCATGTATCAAATCGATACACATTTGTTATGCAATGTGATTTTCTTCCACAATAACATTTAGAAAGTCCACAATTTAAGGGTGGGTCATTTTCACGGAATATACTCGTTTAGAATTTTAAAATTATAATAAATACCACCTTTATAAATATTAGCTTCTAATATTATCTTGCTGAAAACTGGCGTCCCTCGTTACGATGGCAACCGGTACATTTGCCAAATTGCTACGGTAACTGGCCATTGATACAATAATGTTGATGCTCCATGAAACAACCAGTAGAGGATCACGGCTTTTTATCTATAAAAAAACCTTATTCATATTTTAAAGTTGAAAACAAAAGCAAATTGTTCGTGAAAAAAACGATCATCGATATATAATCGTTGCAAGCCATTGGTATTTCATTTATTGCTAAGGCAACCGTCTATCGATACGAGTTTGAAGCTCCAAACAATCATTAGAGGATCACGATCCATTGAGCAGGTTTTTAATTATAAAGAGTGTATTTATCGGTTGAGTTGTGAGCTAAAGATGTGTATGCACTTTGATAAAAGCTTTGCTTTGTAAAATAAAAACCTGTTTATGATATTATATTAAACAAACAAAAAATAAAATAGAGAAGAAATAACAATCCATATAAAGAGGCATATTATAAAGACCGGGTTTTTCCCTTTAATCGCCTCTTTTGTACATTTTGTGATAAAAACTAAAAATCAGACGGTGACGGTCAATTACAAAAATATATGATAAAAACTGGGATTTGTATATTTTTACAATTGTATTACATGTATGAACTTACACCTATAAGGATTAAGAAAAATCTGCCCTCTTTGTACAACAAAACGTCGATTCAAAAATGCTGATCTCCGGCAGATCAGCATTTTACGTCCGACAGTATCCCCCTGCAGTACGCGTTATACATAACGCGAACCATATTTGCATAGAAGGCGTTTTTTCAATAAATAGCGATGGTATTGTTTTCATAAAGTTTTGCTGTGTTTTTGTTAGTAGAAACAACAATAATGGCAATTTTTAATGTTCATCTTGAATTCTGAAATAATTTTTTAAACATTTAAAATTGTCAACACCACTTAATGTCCCTTTTAACACAGTAGTTTTGAAGGATATATTTTAATAACACTTCTTTTATTGCTGTTGCCAATCGAGTTTATTATACTATTAATGGAAAGGTTTGAAAACATAACAAATAATTTCCTGGATTCGTGTAACGTATTTTCATCAAATCTAAGATTAGGTGGTTTCATATTGGTTCAAATGGGTTAAAACAGTGATCATTAGTGAAAAGAAAACCAAACTTCGAGAGAGAGAGGAAACACAGTTCGCCCCAGTGATATTAAATGAAGCCACTAATGATCAGCATTTAGCTTGTCAAACCCAAAGCCCAAACTGCATGTTTGTAACACATGATGTTTTTATTTTGTTGCGACACTTTTAAATCGGGGGTGCATTGTTTGCCGACTACAATTTCTCCTCTTTCGCCTTATAATGAATAAATATGGTATTTAATTAACTGATCCCCACCATCTCATCCGGATTTGGATTAACTACTCTCACTGATCGCCATAGAATGCGTCAAATTATCACGAGGATAACGGTATTGATCTAAAAATAGAGCAACCGAATTTCAATTGGAATGACATTTTCTTTTCAAAATAAGGCGTTGCTGATATATCTTATCTAAAGTTTAATATTATTTATAGCTCAACTTAAGGCGGCAAAAACAAAACCAGCAAACAGTTTCTAAGGGCGGAAGATTTGTCAAAAAGGTATAAGCTGGTCAAGGACAACTTACTCTAGCCTCGTGTATCACATGTGCATGGGCTGGTCAAGGAAAACTTATAGAATACACTTTTGTTACGTTATAACCTCGAGACTATGAGGCGTATCGATCCAGAGCCAGTGGGGTTGTTTGTTCTACTGTTGAACTATAATTGTCGGTGCGTAACCCTTCTCATCGTAAGCTTCGAATGTGGTGTTTAAATGTACAGGGTCTCCAACAGTTTCGAAACCTTTTCAAAACATTATATCCCCGGTTTAAGTATAAAAATGAAAATACATTTGGATACAGAAAGGCTTGTAGAAAAATTTTGCTACCTAACTGATAATAACAGCTATCTGTTTTGCCAAAATACAGGCGAAAGTTTTCCGAACTGTAAAACTGTACTTTCATATAAAAGCGTAGTATAATGACCTGAATAAAGTCAAGGAAGCGACAAACGGTAATTGGTAGTGAAGAGAGAAAAGGTGCTCTACAATGATTCTTCTTAATTTCCAATTGATAAAGTCCATATTGTAAACATTGTTAATGATGCGTACAACATTTAACAAGTGAAAACCTTTTGTTCCACATGAATGGTATATGAGGAACACGCTGCATGTGATTACATTGACTAATACAGTGCGTCCAGCAAATCGAACAATTCTATGGGTTTTCGTGTTGTGGCCAAATCTTTCAGCGTGTATTTTATATTGAGGGGCTTCAAAAAGGAGTCGTGTTTGGTAGCAAAGTTATTATACAAGTTTTCTGTTTACAAGTGTTTAATTTGGTACTGTGACTTATCTTTAAAATTGGTTTCGATACTGTTAGAGTAAGTTTTCATCGACCAGCCCGCCCACCTATGATACATAAGATTACCGTAAGTTTTCCATGACCAGCCTGTCGACCTATGATACACGAGGTTAGAGAATAGTTGTCCATAACCATCTCCAAAACACTATCGGATCTATTCATCGAATGCAAATATGTTTAAGGAGACTTTGGTATATATGCAGTAATGACTATACCCACATGACTGTCAACCCGGGGTATACGATAATGTGTATCGCAGCTCTATTCATAATATTGTGTGCACTGATCATAATAGTAGTAATTATTTCCGTAAATAAATTTAAGGTTAGAACTACATGTATATTTTAAGTCCACAACAAATGTAGTTCCTGCCTAGGCAACCCCGGTTAGAAAATCATGTGGGTGTTTTCATGCTGCATATATATCCACATATCGAGGTTTGAGCGCCAGAATGCCGTAACTTAATATTTTGGTACATTGAGATTTTGGTACCAATATAATCCATATAACCTACTGATTTTTCAGAAGAGGTAACTCATAAACACTCTTAATTTGACTAAAATCAGAGGTATAAGTTGGGTGCTACAGTGTATTTTAATGAGTCCCACATTTTAAAGTTGATCATCTCAAAATAGCATTTTTTTAGTTAAGGCCTTCTGGCGCTCAACCCTCGATATGTAAAACGCATTTGACTGACTTTACTGTATATGTGTTTATGATGCTTACCAATATAACAAGGCAGCTGGAGCCGTTAACGCCCAGATGAGTCCAAGTTTGTATTCAACCAGCAACTGAAACAACAATCAAAGAATCAAATTAAGAATATGATTGTATTAGTAAAACAACAACAACAAACAAACATAAGCACAAACACAAAAGGAAAAAACAAAACCACCTAACCAAACAAGAAATGTAATACAACACAACAAATCCAAACATGAAGCATGTATTAACATAAGCTCATTCATACACCATACACAAAATGAGTACCGATCAATACTTTTTGTTCATATATATTGTTCTCTCTTCCATCAATAAATAAAACGTGCAGTACGACACACATTTCTTTTTGGAGTCAAGCTAATGATAACAATACATCACTTTATTGTGAACAAACCAACGATCTAACTTAAGAACACAGGCCCCGGTCGTATTTGTGATAAATGGCACTTCAGGTTTTTTATTCATTTTGCGTTATACGTGTGAATAACATCATAGATAATCAAGACAAGGATGGACAAGTGGATTTTTCCTTTTGAAGTTATGTGTGTTTCGGACCAAGGTCGCTCGACACAAAAAGCCAATGTAGCCTTTCGCCCTGTCATTAAAAAAACTTCTCAACATCCATGAATAAAACGCCACTCTCGTTCCAAGACGCGTTAAATCGGTAGGAATCGATTTCAATAAATGTGCTGTGTGAAATAAGTGTCTTTAAACTTCACAAATAGCGCTACATCTATCGCATTGGTGAAGTGTATTAAATTAATTAATGTGTTTCAGATATCATAAGTATTTCAACTGTCACCGTTGCTTTTTGTATCAAACTAATTTTATGTATCTCGTTTAGATAATGTAGTTGTCGCAATAGACTATCAATACCCATTATGTACAGATGTGTGCGAAACAGACATAGTATCAGCTCCACACAACATTTCAATAAAGATAATCATCCCCTCTATTGAAGAGCTATCATAACATCTACTAATGTTTTGAATTTCAACGTTGATGGCGCCATCAACTACTCACCTGGTTGGATATGAAGTGTAGTCCAGACGACGCTGGACACGAGCGTATTCACGATTATTTAGGTTAAAATATGCGAACGAGGTTACGTAATCAAGTGAATGGGACGAACGCTTAACAATGGTTTAAATTCAAAAAATGATACTGACACTGGAGTTGGTTATCCAACTCCAGCGGTTTTAGGATGAAATAATTTAGTTCCAACGTGCGATGAATTTTATGGGGTCATAAAATCTGCTTCCAATTTTTTCGAGGATTGAGGGCGTCCCCTGGAAAAGATCACACAATATACCTTTAATAAGGCAGCAACAACACAAAAGTATTGATTGGTGTGTGTATATTTTAAATGTGTCCTCAATGAGTCGTGGTTTTTGTCTTTAATTTCCATATTTATTTGTCCTTGTTAACAGATATGCTTAAACATTAAAATAGATAACCATACTAAAAGGGACCTGCACTGCAGTAAATAAGTATTGCACGTTTGACAGCTGGATAATTGTCCCATGTGGGTTCCTCGTGAGCAATTGAGAAAGATGATAGAATAGGCAATTTGGGGATGTTGTCCCGGATTTTCTTTTTAAGTAGCAGGGTCATTGCACAGTTTGAGTATATGTAAGTCTTCCAAGATTGGGGGATATATTCTAATTTAAATTGAGTATATTAGTAAGTTTTCATTAATGACTTACCCCGTACTCAGTCCAATCAACACCAATCAAAAACACAAATTGGGCCAACAGTAAAGACACCGCCAGATGGATGTGTATTTGGATACTTATTCTTATCATCAACGCTTGTTTTTGCAGTGTGTAAAGCCACACGCGTATAATTTTGTATCCTTGAACCCGGGCCCTGAACCAACCTAGTTAAGTGGAGTAGTCGGCGTTGTGTAAATGTCGTCATAATAAATAATTAATCGATATTTAACCAAGATCAGACGTTGATATTGAGCTTAACCTTCATTATAAGTGATCACTTAATGTAATTTTTTCTCATCATAATATGTATCCACTCAATTGTGTTCGCTGGGTTTTTTTGTGCCCATGAATTTAATGGAACGTTGCCAGGAAACGTATAAACATAAACTGCTTGTTCATAATTCCAATATCCAGGGACGGTAAATGTGGTGTTTGATGAATTCATTTGATGGTCAGAATTAATTCGACCATAACTGGGGTGCTTCCTCAGCATACTTGTCATTTTGAGTGCCCAATCGGGTCGGATATAAAAGGGTCAGATTTGTATCAAAATTGGTATACAATTTAATCGATTGAGTCTATTGTAGTGGTAGAGCTATTGGGCAATATTTCAAAACTCATAGTTAGGCCAATACATATTGGGCGTAAAGCATCCGATTTATCATTATTATGTTTTGGATCCATTATTTTCCCAAACTTGGATTCATCAAAACATGTACAACGTATTGTATTGCATAATTATAAGGTCTATCAATTCTTTCAATGTATATAACATGGGCTATCAAATACAGTTTATAATTCCCGACAAGCATGGCAGGTTGAATAGACCCCCCCCCCCCCCCCCCCCACAACACACACACACCCACGATCCTCTATTTCTGTGACTCCTCCACCGCCACTAAATTTAGGGTGTCTTTGATCTAGAAGCGCTGAAACTTATAATGCAAGAATGATTACCGTCATAGAAGATGCTTCATCATAACTGATGTACTGATCAAATATGAAATGATCTCTCCAACCTTCATCCCCGAGGTGTGACTGGTTTTCCATGTTTCATACCGTGGACAATAATGTTATTTTGACTGCGGGCCCATGTTTTGATTTGCGCTTTATATTCTCCCCACGAAGTAATTGTACGCCTTTTGACGCTTGAAGAATTCCGCTTCTATGACGACATCAAACACAGCTTTCTATAACATTTTTGCCGGGTCAAAACCTTCAACGATCACAATATTAAGGTCGTCACATCCTCTTCATTCCTTCATCATTCGTTCAGCGTAGAGATTACTTTTCCACACCGGTCATGCTCCATCGCTGTTTTACAATGAATGCGCCTTGGAATAGTTCAAGATTGTTCTCGATTGATGGTACAAATGCCTTATTATATTATTATAATGACACGAAAAATTAATCTACACTAATGGACTAAATGCGTCAGATGCTTTAACATTTTATTTTTATTTGATATTTTCTAATATTATAAATTGTTGAAGAATTTATCAATTTTCAATTAAAACAATACAGGGTGAGTCAGAAAAAACGGGAACTTTTTTCGCAAAGGCGTCACAAAAAATGTTGGCATACATCAAAACCAATGGTAACGCTATAAAGACCTACACTGCAAAAATTGGGATGTTGAAATTAACACTATGGGTGTTATTTTTAACACTCTCTTGGAATCAAAATGGTGTTAGTTAACACCAAACACCGGTGTTGATATATGTGGTGTTAACTTTTGAAACCAAGATGGTGTAAAGCAGTAACACCGTTGGTGTTAAATTAATCCATACGGGACCGCACCCTGTGAAGTGAGTTAACACCAGGGTTAACACCAGACACCGGTGTTAAAACTTGTGGTGTTACCTCACATTGCATCATGCACTGAATACTAATTTATTTTACCCATGCTCAAAGCTTGTTATGGCAGTAAACTGAAGAAAATATATTGTTTTCAAAAATAAGCGCTCCGTTAGATCGCATGTGCTTTATTTTGTAACACCCTGTATATGATGTTATTGGCCAAATTTAATTTAGTATGTATATCCAGGCAACATTTCTAATTGTAACATGCTCATTTTATGTGTGTTTTATTTCATTTCATTATCATTGCGTTCATCAAAATGAAATCAAAAAGTGAAGAAACGCGTGGATTGAGTACTCGATCATACATGTGCATTTCGCTTGTTACACTGGCCCTGTATGTAGGCCTATAACATGGTAATTACTGGTCATATGTTTGTGTTTGGTGCAACATTATTACAAAACATCAATTTAAAATTGATTATGACACTATAACGGTTAACTTTATTTCAGAAATACGTTTTCACATACTTATAGTGTTACAAATTTTGACCACCCTGTATAAGGTATCCTTTATGACTAAAGACAAAAGTGGCATCATTTTTCTTTGTAATACTAGTGTATACTTTTGAATTATGCAGCTTAAAAAAATATAATTTTATCTTCAAGGTATGTAAATGACCAGTATTGTTTTTGTATTTTTAGTGCATTTCTTGATGTTTGCACCCTATATATTATCTACCCACCCTGTACAATGACCTTGATATTGTCATTGTGAGATTTGGAAATTAGTATGCTTTCAGGAAATGTATACTTTCCTTATACTCCTATGTATAGTTGTAATGCTAAAAATGTTGTAAGCAAAATCCATATGATTTTTCCATTTTTAGCATATGTCACACAAAGGGGTCCCAACTCAACATGCTCAAGGCACACGACCAGTAGGCGAAGTTGTACGTAGGCGTAATTCACGGTAGGCAAAATTTACGGGAGGCAATATTTGCAGGAGGCAACATTTTCGGGAGGCGGAATCCATTGGAGGCGAAGTGTCTAGCATAAGTCTCCCGAAGATATATTTTTCTATCACTGACTACCTGATTTACTATTCTAAATGATGCATATAAGGAAAACTGATAAAGTTACTATCATGTTAAGATTTAACACTCGAGGCATCACTGTGGCTTGACTTGTAACAACGAACATTTGACTGAATATCATTAGTCCAGTATGCTAAAGGCGTGTCAATACATTCGAGTTGATATTATACTATTTGCAAGCTACAAAGGTTAATATTGCCTACAATCTGCTTTATACATGATAGTATAGCATTATATTCAGAAATCATCCATTGTTTTCTATTTTCAGTATTTAAATCGGGCGGTTATACCTAATCATACAATACGGAGAGAAAACGAAAAAACATGTATTTATATTTGGGGTAATTTTCCGTGTCCGTTGTCCAAAATCTCTCTCTGGCTTTCATTGCATCATGACAAAAGTGAAATAGGTATCAATTAGCATTTACTATAAATATGTAGCTATAATTCAGAGCTATAATCATGACAAATGTCATGAGGCTGACATTCATATTAGCGATGTTATGAGTGAGGAGGTAGAACTTATTGAATGACCCTCGTACATATTGATATTTTTGTCTAATTTTCAAGTTTTCATATTGCCAGACCTTTACTTCATATATATTAAAATTATGAGACTTGTGCTATATGACTAATTTAAACTATGGCCTAATCACTTGACTTGTCTGTTCGGGTAGTTTATGGCCTGTTGCACTGGCTAGAACAGGGTAATCCACATTCATTGAGAAATATTTTAAGAGAGTGTTGGAACAGAGAAAACACATTAACGGGTGAGTTTAGAAGATCTCTGCTGGCTAGCGGCACCTTTTAAGAATCCTCCAACAAGTTGAATCAATCAATCCACACAGGGCCATCGAATTGAATTGGTCATTGGACATTTAAACGTGTTTTTTTTTCTTCCAGAAATCTTTAAATGAATCAAAACATCTAATGTTTTCTAGTCTTCTGATACACTTGTAATTGCGTGGATTGGTTGTTGCCATGGTTATTCGCACCATGTTCTTGTTTAATATCGCCATAGTCCCTTAAACAGATACAAACCGCCACTAACATAAAACGTATTATGAAAACTGAAATAATGAATTGGTTTCCATGTTGATTTGCACTGTGTTTCTACTGAGAATGCTTTACGACAATTATTTTGTGTACGTTTTGCATTATTTATATTTTACGGTGATCCATACGTTAACATTAAGTTAAAATACATAAGTTAAAACATTAAGCGGTTTTAACATGGAATGTATAATTATACAAATAAAAGGTCGATCATTATCATTTAAAATATTGATTGAAAAAAGTTGACACTCACTAATGTCATCGCATCCAAGTAATGTTTGCAATTCCTCCATATCATCGTTATTAATGAATAGCCAAGGGTTGTCCGTGTAAAAATGATCTTTCGCTCCTTCAGGAACATCCACATTACGACCGCCAAACAAGATTTTAGTGCATTCGCAGAGTAATTCCTTGGTGAGCGGCAGTACCCAGCGAAGATCATAGCCATGGTTTGGGTCTGGTTGTTGCCCCATAAAGCAAACCTTTGCTTTGCAAGATGTGCATAATACCATACCTAGAAAGGAGAAATAGATCAAGTTTTGAGGGTTTTTTTAGATTTAGTGTTTTAAAAACACTCTTTAAACAAATAGTTACCCATTTCTAGGCTGGACTACGGTAATTCTCTTTTAGGCGGTATTTCAAATTCAAATGTCAAGCGCCTGCAAATACTTCAAAATCGTGCTGCGCGTCTTATTTTCTGTGTTAACAGACGCACCAGCGCCGCGCCACTATTGCGTGAACTTCATTGGCTGCCTGTCCAGCAAAGAATCGACTTCAAGATCTTACTGCATGTGTACAACTGTGTAAAAATATTAGGCCCCTCATATTTGTCTGATGTTGTGTCTTTTTATCAATGTGCTCGTGCTGGTCTTAGGTCTTCTAAGGACACAACTCGTCTCGTTGTTAATGCTAACAAACGTGCAATAGGCAAAACAGCATTTTCGCACTTAGGCCCTAAGCTATGGAATGATCTCCCCATTTTTATTCGCAATACCTGTAGCGTTCATACTTTTAAAAAGATGCTAAAAACTCACCTGTTTCCATCAGAGTAATTTGTTTTTCATCACTTTACATGGCCTATTGGCTCTATTATTGCCCATTTTTTATATTAATGTATCTAAACTGCTCACAAAAAGTTAGGAAACTTTTTTTAATCAAGTATATTTTTATTATTTATTACTCTCTTTGTATATGTTATATATCAATGGAAAGCTGAAGTGTTCCTCTTTAAAATTATACCACATTTGCAATGAGTACATGTTGCTGAACCTGGCCACATGAATGAGAATGAGGCAAAGTCACAAATCAAATGTGCCAAAATTACCGTTATCTGTGCTAAATAGTCAATAGGTAATGATCAATAATCAAACCGGTCATGCTTGAGAACCATGAATGGTTTACACAAAGATTTGCAACAGTGAGCACAACACACACAAGTTTTAACTTGTAAAACTTGATTAAAATCTCTTTAGAAAACCATTGTTTGGGTATTTGCAAGACTGGGTAAACAATGACTCCAGGTGGAAGGTCATGAAGGTAAGTGATGAAAGGCCTATCACTTGAACTTTTCTGAGACATGGTAATTTACGTTTTGCACTTTCAATATGCCGCGCGTAACAGATTTGGAGATAGCCCGTGCCATTGGTTCACACAGTAACACAACATTGCTAATTTTGGCACATTTGATTTGTGACTTTGTCTCATTCTCATTAATGTGGCCAAGTCCAGCAACATGTCATCATTGCACATTTGGTATCATTTTAAAGAAAAACACTTCAGCTTTCCATTGATATGCAACATAATACAAGAGGGTAATAAACAATAAAAATATACTTGATTAAAAAAAGTTTCCTAACTTTGTGTGAGCAGTTTATATTCTTGGTATTTGTATTGTATATATACTTGTTGTATTTTTATACTTAAACTGTGTATATACTTTGATTGTATCTTTTTAATATTTTATAATGTTGTTATTTGTATTGTGTACGGCGCTTTGATCTTTTTTGGAAAAGCGCCTTATAAATGCTCTGTAATAATAATAATAATAATTCTCGTCCAAGCCCTTCCGAAATGGATCCAGATTGGCGTAAAGAACGGGATCATTTTGAAACCCTAAATAGCGTAAGACAGAACAGAAAAAACACAAACATATGTGCAATGATATACATTATTTGTATAATAATTGCCATGACTAACAACGTTTATAGAATATCTGTGTCGATGATACCCTAAAGTGAACAATTTATTGCCAAGCAAAACCAATGTGGAGAATTGTATTGGACTCGAGCCACGACGGAGGTTAAGATCATTACGACCCCTTAACACTTTCCACGCGGCAGGCGTCTACAGACGACATTCCAAAAAAGTCACAAAATGTTTCAAAAATATCAACATTATTGGATTTCATTACCATATTTGGAATCACCATGAGAAATGCATTGATATAAGTACACATGCCTATCTTGGTTTAGTTATCCTTCATGATAGACTTTGAAAATTGGGAAAGGTTTCTAAAAAATCTGTTTTGTATAGACGTTATTCTTAATTGGCGCTTTGCGTCTAAGAGGGTTATGTGAACTGAAAACGAGGCTATCGATTTAGCCAAGACAAGAGCGTTGTCGTTTTTCAATGGGTGAACTTTGCACTAATCATACACATTCTTTATAGCTGTTCAATATTTGACATATTACATTCGTGGAATAAACTTGAAAGTATAAACTATTTATTTCCACTAGTCTGAAATGAAATGTGTGCTGATAACCAACACTATATAGGAATATGTAGAAGTTCACGGTTCATTACATTGCAGTAAAAGTACGAGATTGTAATGTTTATCGGACCACTAATTGCTATGAGCATGCTTAGTTGGATTACACTCCCTCTTTTGACGTAAATGCGCCAATTAAGAATAACGTCTATATGGTAAAACTAATAGCCGCATGGAAAGTGTTAATAGTGCAGTAATGGTGAATTCTGTGGAGGGTAACATATAGGTGGCACCCGGGAAAATGGTAGAAAGCTGTTTGGTGTCATACGAAGCAGATATGTATCAAAAGTTCAATATATTTCCCTTATGGGGAAAATAATTAGAACGATTTGGAAATTACTTGAAATGAGTTCAACGATATCACATTTGTTTCATTTTTCGGCCATGCACCTGCTCGGAATAATTATGAAGTGTGGAGGCTTAATCGAGTTAAGGTGCGTTCATACTCGCGTCGTTGCGTATCGGTCGACGTCGACGGACAAAAGTTGACATTGCTTCAACTCGCGCACCGATATCCGTCGACGTCGGCCGATGCGCAACGACGTGAGTTTGAACGCACCTTTAATCTTCGAGTTTTCAGGCGTTAATGTGTTAATAAATACACACTAAATGAAGACTTTACTAAACCATTTAAAATACTGTACACACTTATAGCATAAACGTGTTCAAACGTTTATTATACATTATTCTTATCATTTACGCTTGTTTTGGCAGTGTGTAGTAGAACCGATCAATGAATACGTTCAGTTTTTAGTGGAGTAGTCGGCGTTGTATACATTTCGTCATAATGAATAATTAAACGATATTTAACGAAGATCAGATGGTGATATTGAGCTTGACCTTCATTTATTAGTGATCACTTTATGTAATTTATTCTCATCATAATAATTAATATGCATCCACTCAATTGTGTTCGCTGGTTTTTGTGCTCATGAATTTAATGGAACGTCGCCAGGAAACGTATAAACATGAACTGCTTTTTCATAATTCCAATATCCAGTGACGATAAATGTGGGGTATTGATGAATTCATTTGATGGTCAGGATTTATTCGACCATTACTGGGGTGTTTCCTCAGCAGACATTTTGAGTGCCCAATCGGGTCGGATGTAAAACATCAGCTTTATAAATCAATGGTATACAATTTAATCGATATGGTTACAATTTAATCGGTATTGGTAGAGCTATAAAAAAATATATTGGGCGAGACGCAGTCGAGTCCAATATTTTGAAACTCATATCGAGACCAATACAATCATATTGGGCGTAAAGCATCCGATTTTATAATTATTATGGTTTGGATCCAATATTTTCCCTCACTTGGATTCACCAAAAAAAATTGCTTGTATTGCATTTAAGGTTTACCAATTCTCTTCAATCTATATAACATAGAGGGTTAAGTGCAACAAAGGGCTATCTGTATTTCGGTCATTTTGAGAAAAAGTGAATTAAAGATTTGTACCCATCATTGTCACCTATTAGTTTTGACAAGTTAAAGAAACGCTATTCAAACCTTTTTGATTAGGTGAATTTACTATTTTCTCATAACTAATGGCCAAAAATGCAGATAGCCCTTTGTTGTACTAAACCCTCGACATGGGCTACCAAATACAGTTTACAATTCCCGCCAATCATGCCCAAGTGGGATGGACCCACCAATAGCTGCCAATGGGGTGTTGGAATGTATGAAAATGTATGTGTGTATTAAATATGTCCGCGACCCTTACACTATACCCTACCCCCACTCGTCACCGCCCCCCCCCCCCCCCACCCCACCCCCTCCGACACCTCTAAATTCTGCCGCCGCTGAATTTAGGGTGTTTTGATCTAGAAACACTGGCACATTACTTTAGAATTATTACCTTCATAGAAGATGGTTCATCATAACTGATGTATGGACCGAATATCAAATGATTACTCCAACTTTAAAAATTACGGTTCTAAGTCTATCCATATTGCAGACCGTGGACGACAATTATGTTATTTGACTGCGGGTCCATTTTTCAATTTGCTCTTAATTATCATTTTCGAATTAATTGTACGGCTATAATGCTGGAATAATTCCGCTTCTGATGATGACACCAAACACAGCTTTCTATATCAATGTTTGCCGGGTCAAAACATTCAACGACCACAATATTAAGGTCGTCGCACCCCCTTCATTCCTAAATCATTCATCCAGCATTCTTCACACTGGTCATGCTTCCCTGGCTCCATCGCTGTATTACAATGAACGAGACGCGTAATAATTCTAGATTGTTCTAAATTAATGGCGCATTGCAAATGCCTTATCATATTATTATAAAGACTCGAAAATAATCTACACTAATGGACTATAAATACGTCATATGTTTTAAAATATGCTTTTAATTTTATATTTTCTAATAATATTAATTATTGAAGAACTTGTCAATTTCTAATTAAAATAATACAGGGTGAGTCAGAAAGAACGGGAACTTTTTTTCGAAAAGGCGTCACAAAAAAATGTAGGCATGCATAATAAAAACCAATGGTAACCCTATAAAGACCTACATGTATAGTTCGGCTTTCACTCGAAAGAAGAATATTAAAAAATCGACCATTGCATTATCATGTTACACTAATTTTAGTAAAGCCTCAAATGCTAAAGTAATCCACGAAATGGTCGAATTGTCAAGCTATTTCTATATTATACTAATGATGTTCGCTTTCTGAATCAGCTGAGATGCCTTTTTACAGATTTATTTCATGAATTCAGGCTCATTATTACTCATAACCCCACATGTTCATCTTTATTTCCAGTTTCTAACATTCGTGTGCTTTTTCAAGTTTTTCACTAGTTCCATTGATCAGCGTTTCTGGATCATCCAACCAGCAATAATACTATTGTGTTATTGCCATCCAGTGGATTGGCTGTAAAATACCGGGTTCTTGTTGTAACATTTTGACGCAAGGTTCGAATTCAAATATTCATTTTTTTTTAATCAAAGCCAATATGTTGACATTTTTGTGGCGCTTTCGCTAAAACATTGCCCGTTCTGTCTGACCCACCCTGTATATTACTTATACGAAGCAATCTACTGAGATACATGATGGAGGCCAGTAAAACTGTAAAAGTACTATATAGCTTGGGGGTTCTGTGTTCCACTTGTATCAGTGTATTATTATTTTAGAAAATGTTTGTTGGGGTGTTTGTGTTTGTTTGTATTAGTTTGTGTTTTGTTTTGTTTTTGTTTTGTTTTGTATTTTGTCAAAGGGGGAGTTGTTTGTCGTTCTTTTTGTTTGTTATTTGTTTGTTTGTTTATGGGAGAGTATGTTTATTCATACACGAACGATCCATTATTCAGTGTAACTTTAGGTTAATCGTAACTACCTAATAAGTGTCAGAATTGAATGTTTCAAACACCACCAAAATAAAGTTATATTAGTTAGCTATATAATTTGAAGGAAAAAAAATCAGAACTGATTCAGTTCAGTAATTACGGAGAAATGAGCAATTACTTAATAGTAGTCAGGGAACACTTCCATCCCAGTTTACTCATATTAAGTGAATCGTGACTACCTAAGTGTCAAAATGGAATATTTCAAACACCAACATAAAGTTAAATTAGTTAGCTATATCATTTGAAGAAAACCGCATTTAATTCAGTTCAGTAATTACGGAGAAATGAGCAATTACGTAATAGTAGTCAGGGAACACTTCCATCTAAGTTTACTCATATTGAGTGAATCGTAACTATATACCTAAATAAGTGTCTTATTGGAATATTTCAGACACCAAAATAAAGTCAAATGAGTTAGCTATGCAATTGAAGAAAACCTCATTTGATTCAGTTCAGCAGTTACCAAGAAATGAGCAATTACGTAATAGTAGTCAGGGAACACTTCCATCCAAGTTTGCTCATATTGCACCTTGAGTGATTTAGGTAACACAGACAAGAACTCAATCAATACTTCTCTCAAATATAGCATTCATGAACTTGTTTGTCTTGTTCTATTTTTTTCTTCAAATAATATGCCAGTTATTAACAAAGTTCAACATAATAGTGCACATAAAAGTCGTTGCACATAAAAAATGGAAACTTTTTTATGTTTGTATCATCAAAGGCCGCATTTGGATACATATGATTATTTAGTGTATATGCAATTGTATCACTCTGTATTTTTGTACTTTTCTGTATCTGTAAATGTCTTTCTGTGTTGCAAGTTTAAAAAATAAAAATCAATAGAAAAAACACACAAAAGTTGTTATGATTAATATTTTCCTCACATTTTTATTATCGCTAATTTGCATGAGAAGCTCAATCTTTTATCCCAATTGAAAACACAATGGTGGTAAGTCTGAGCCAATTTCAAGATAATCAATAGCAAAATATTTTAAGATTTTTGATTAAAAAAAAAGGCTGAAATCATGCTTACTATTACCAATTTTACTTATAAAGGTCAAATTATTATCGCAATTGAAAACAAAATTATGGTTAAATTTAGATTTTAAAATTGTAAAGGTAATCTTTCTCCTTGAGTTGTATTGTTTTTGTTTTGTGGTTGTTATGAATGTTATGATCGGTTACTTAGCACTATTATAACATGAATAATTGTATGTATCTTATCATTAAATGGTACTAGCTATTCAAAACTTAATGAGTAGCCACACACACCCCCACACACAACCCATGTTTGTAAATTGAATCGCTTGTGGT
Organism: Ophiura sarsii; assembly: GCA_035610835.1. Classification (NCBI taxonomy): domain Eukaryota; kingdom Metazoa; phylum Echinodermata; class Ophiuroidea; order Amphilepidida; family Ophiuridae; genus Ophiura; species Ophiura sarsii. The sequence continues at coordinate 36,723,067 of CM069459.1, forward strand.
CATGTTTTTTATACTGGGTACAATTTGTGTTACATGTCCCTTTTTCCATAAATTAGGTTCCTTTTTCAGTTAATGCATTATATCTGAAAAAGTTTACATTTTAAGTTGGTAAAAGTATACAGATTCTGAAAGCATATACTGTAACGGATGCAAATAGCATACAATCAAGTTGATTATACAGGGTGGCCCGAAATTGTACAGGGTGTAACAAGCAAAATGTTCTAAAAAAGAAGGGTTTCAATAATTACTTCCACTATGTATATGAAGTGATGAGAGAAAAGTTCAGTACAGATTTAAAGTAGTTTAATAAAATACCCATCCAGACATATGCAAATAAAATTTCATTATGAATCTGAAATTCTATATACAGGGTGTCTAAAAATGTGTTTATTTAGTTCCGGAAAAATGCTATTTTAACAAAATTCAAGTAGATTTCAAATAAAAATGCATCAATTACATGTACATGAACATTGATTGATTTTAAAAGTCACCCTTTTCTTATGTAAAGGTGTTAATTTTAAACATATAGGGTGTTTAAAACATTAATTTAGGTATACGTGATTATCCATAAATCATTAAATTGAATGATTTTAAATTTGCATCTGAAACATGATTTTACATTCCAATTTGAAGTGGCAAATGCTTAAAGTTGTATGATATTCAAATAATGTTCAATAAAAAGGGGCCCTTTAACTACAGGGTGACTCAAATTTTCCCAATGGCACATGTTTAATGGCATACAATTAACTGCGTTCATCCTTCTTGCACCTTCATGATGTGCAAAGCACATTCAAATGAACAAATTAGGTTAGTTTCCATAATGTTTGAACCCAGTATTCAAATTTCAAGAGTCTGATTTAAGATTGAATTATAAAATGTTATCGTTTTAAGTTGTATTCAACATATAGGGTGATCCAATGTTGATTGGCTAACTAATCAAGCAGCTTATGCTGGTCATCCTATACTAGGTCAGGTCAGTTGCATTCCTAAGAATTTAATCATTCTCCTGCGTTTACAAGCTTGATGAAAACCAGCAGTTTTTTACTTATTTGGTAACACAGTTAAAAACAAGTAATAACACCACACAAACACATTTAACAAAATGTGCTAATTAACATCCAGACAATACAGAATACATGAGGTTAATTACATATCGTCTTTTAATTTTTAATTAAATAGTTAAATTTATTTATTCAAAAGGGTACCTCAACCTTTCTATACTTTTAAAATGGACAGTTTGGTGCAGGCAAATGTTTGCATACATTCGCAAACGGCGACCAACTTACGTTTCTTAACAATTTTTTGAGCTTCTTAATGCTAATTAATGATTCCTTAATTAACTAATTAATGATTCCTTAATTAACTAATTAATGATTCCTTAATTAACTAATTAATGATTCCTTAATTAACTAATTATATTTTTAATTCAAATATGCTTCAATAATGTTATGTTTTCAATATAGAATTGTACCAAGAGTGAAAACAGTGCATTTTATGTTTGCCCAATGTATATTGCACCATACTTGTTCAACTATGCACTCCTCCTCCTCCACATACTCCTCCTCCACATACTCTTCCACCCCTGACTAATGAGGTTTAACGAACTATTGTAATTAACAGAACCATGGTAGTTTATATTTTTCTTTTTAAAATAAAGGCCAAATACTTTCTCATCAAAATAAGACCAAATTTGAGTATGTGTGATAAAGAATAGCCAAAATATATGCATGCAAAGTAATAATATGTAGTGCAAATGTAACAGATCCACCTTTTTTGGGTACCCAGTATAAAAAACATGACCCTGTGTGTATAATAAATTCACTGGGATTTGTACATTTTTACAATTGTATTACAATATATAAACTAACAGTTAAGCAATAAATAAAACGTCGATTCAAAATAGTGTATCCCCGGCTCGGACAGGATTTTCCTCTAAACAGCGTAAATGCTTAATTTGTTCTCGATTCAAATAATTAAGAGCATAGCGCCATCTCGTGTTGTATATATGATTGTCTTCCTGCAAAATCTCACAATGAATTTCAAAAAGGTCAAATTTATGAAACCGCGAAACGAGTACAATATAGAACAAAGATATCAAATGTCGCTCAGCGCCGTGGCCTAACGGGTTGATGCGCTCTCTTCAAAGCATTCGCATTGGCGGAGGTTCGAATCCCAGTCTTGCTGAATTTTCGAAATAGGCCTATTTATACATTTTGTTCATCAATGTTTTCTGAATTTTTGTGATATTTCGATCAAAATTGGACACGATTGAACATGTGCACCTAATATATGCCTATATATCCTTAAATATGTTGTTTTATTCAATCCCGTCACTTTTATCCGCAAATAAGTACGGTGTAAGTGTATAAACATACGCAAATCAATCAATCAAGGGCAAGTACAATAGGCGTATTTCAATAACAATCAATCAAGGGCAAGTACAATTGGCGTATTTCAATAACGTATTTCAATATTCATGCCACGAAGATGAATCACCAGAGGTCAACAGCCAAAATTATGCTACCAAATTTAATGATACGCTTTTATTTGAAGAAAAAAGAAACAATTTATGGCATTTATAGATTTTTTCTTCTTTTAAAAACATCGAAAGCAGTTTTAAACTGCATCATGCATAAAAATAAAGCAAACGATATTACATAGAGGGCGTTTTTAACCAAAAGTCTCAATAAATAGCGATGATATTCCAACATATTTAAACATTGTTTCAACCCTCGTCCTCTTGAGACGTTTTTAATTTATAACACTGCTACCTAAGAAGGGTGGTTCCCCCACGGCTGCCTGCAGAGTATGTTTATTTGGGTACCATGGTATAGCTAGAGGTCCCCTCTTTCAATACATACTAAAACAAGTACAAACTTTCCACGCATGACGTCACAAAAAGTTCCAAATATCGAAATTTCACCCGGTTTTTGCTTTTAAGTGAGGGAAATAATGCTTCTAACATACTATAATATTCAGGACCATACAATTAAGATATTTTTCAAAATGACGATTTCAAAAAAAATTAAGGTGGCACCCCCCCCCCCCCCCTCCCACCCCACCCCCACCCCACCCCACCCCGTTCCCCCTCCTACTATTAGACTTTCACGACTTACTCTATCCCCGGGTAAGGTGGTACCCTAGACGCCATACATGTAGGTCATTTTCCTTCGCGTTTTAGCGCAATTTTTAGGAGGACGAGGGTTTCAAATCAAGTTTTGCTGTGTTTATGTGAGTAAAAACAACAATATTGGTCATTTTTGACCCTAACCCCGGCGGAAAACCCCGGCGATAATATTTTGTTGTGGATCGGGGGGAGGTGGATGATTGAGGGATTTTAAACAAACAAACCACCGCGGTCCGACCCGGATTCGATTCGCGGACCTTCCGCACGCCACACGCGCGCTCCTACCGATTGAGCTAACACGCGAGAGCTTGCCCGGGCAGTAATTTAGTGCCCACATATATCAGTTCGGTCGATCACGTCATTCAAATCAAGTTAACTTGTAGTGTCAAAAAAATTCGCACGGTCACAATCGCACGGTCACAAAATTTCGCAATTTCAACAATTTGTTGACTGTTGTGCTTGTTGTACTGCGAAATTTTCTTTCTTTCTTTCTTTCCCTTTCTTTTTTCCTTTCTTAACCCTTTTTTTCTCCTTTTCCTTTTTTCTTTTTCCTCCCTTTTTCCTTTCTCTCTCTCTTTTCTTTCCCTTTCCCCCTTCTTTTCCTCTTTTCCCTTCCCCCCATTTTTCCTGGTGGGTAGGTTTGAATTTCCTGCTGAGCACCTTCAGGGGGGGCACTGTGCCCCCCCCCCCTGCCCCCCCCCCCCCCCCCCGGCTGTTACGCCACTGAGCTGCAATGTATGAAAGTAAAAGAAAGCTTTTACAGAAATAGAGAAAATAGAAGAACAAAATACAACACATAAGGTCAGAAGTCACAAACTGGTCACAAAAAAAAGTTTCACTTCTAACAATGTTGAGAAATGCACCAATTCTGATTAAACGGGACAAAACTTAAGTTTTACATACTTAATGACCCACAAACTATATATTGTTGGAAAGCTTAAGATTCAAGGTTTTTTATTTTTGCAAAAAAGAATCAAATTATACAGGGTGTGTACAATTTTTACAGGGTGGAACATAAAAAATTTGATCGTTTTTGCTCCTCACAAAATAGTTTGATAGTTTGTACAATTAGGGTTTAGCTGAAAATAGTCACCAAAATCAGAACAACCGCAGAAGGTGCTACCAAATTTGCTAAGAATCATTTGCCCAAAATGTACACAGGAAAAGTACAGGGTGTCTAAAATTATGATGAAATAATGCATAAAATGAATGTTTGTATATAATATTCTATGAAATTTAGTTAGCATGGACCATTTAATTTAAAAGAAAATGGTTATCAAAATGAACTACATGGATATCGTTAAAGTTCCTTTTATTTTGAATACAGGGTGGTCCAAAATAGGTCTAAATAGCAAATTTTTCATGAATCTATGAACAATTCTGTGAAGAAACACTTCTGGTTTTTTTAGTTAAATGTTTTACTACCCAGGGTAGAAAAGGACTGAAGAGTCACACAAATGAAATAGAGAGACTGCGATTTGGCCATTGTTTAATCAATAAAATGAATAAAACTGTGTATTTTTTACATTAAAACACTCCCTGAATTGAACATCATATTCTAGTAGAGAATGTCTAGATAGCAATTCAATATTAGTATTCATAGTAGCAGGCACATGTTATTAACACATATGAGAAGTTTGAAAACTTTCCTATGTATACTTTTAAAATGGCATCAATTTCAAAAGTTCTAGTTTTCCGCTATTTTGTGTACAAACCTATGGGCGCCTCATCCACCGCCTCCTCATCCACCGCTCCCACCCTTGACTCACTCGACGTTTAGATTGATAACTTCACTGTTGCTAAACATGTGGCTTTAATTCTTTTTTTATTCGGTAGCTGGATAAATTGTCTTTAATATGATACCAAAAATGTTATGTTTTTTTGACAACTTCTATTTAAAATAGAGACACGTATCACGATTTTAAGGATTTTTTGAAACGATCCCACCTTGTTTGATATACCTATTAGTGACCTGTGACCATAAACACGATCCGCTCGCCGTAGAACAGGATTGGGTTTTTTGTCGCCTTACATATATTATTACCATGCACCATAACCTGACACCATGATTACTGAGTGCTATAATATATAATCAAAATACAATCTATGGGAGAGTCTCATAAACCAGTTGCAATGAACAAAAGGAAAGAAAGCTTATAGCTAATCATGAAACGATTTTTTTTAATAAAGAAACCGATACCGTTATTATTCAACCATGGCGTAACCATGGCGTGTGACCATACTGATGACAATTCAGGCCGATACGGGATAGAAAATATCAAAAATAAGCGAAAATTAGCTTTCTTTAAGAATCTACCCAATTCCAGGATTGTTACCCGTGCCTGTTAGCTGGCACTCTGCGCAATTTTAATACTGTTTTGATTTAAATGAGATTTAACGAAATGCTTGTTTAATAATAATATGAAACAAAAGGCCAGAGACTCAGTCATCTGAAGGTAAAATAGCTTAAAAATACAGCTACAATTGTTTTTGTGGCACTAAATTTTGTTCATTTTTGGACTTTTGGCACACCTTAAAGGCATATTATTGTGTAGGTAATAGCTGACTCGCTTAGCATACAAATGGAACACATGATAACTCAATTACGTACATTCAAACATTATTTATTAAATCAACACGACATTAACATAGACTATAACACGATAAATAACAGGCGTTGCAAGAATAAACAAGAGATGTGCTCTACTCCGTGGAAACGATAGACTGGCCACGTATTGAGAAAACAGATCGATTAAGTACTCTTGCGACTATTTCAGTGATTCTAGATTATATACATCAATAAACATTTATAACAAACAGCGTCATAACATACACCCCACCTTTTTGAATTGACCCCTGACAATTAATTTGCACTCATGAACCAGAAACAACTCCAAAATCATATTTTATGTGAACTTGCTAAAGACCTAATACCTGAACCAATTAATAATAATAAATCATCATCACAGTATGCCCTTGATAAACATCTCTTGTATTAATATTATGGATAAGACACAAGAAATCTTAATCATCAATAAGGTAATCTCAAATCCTTAACTACGCCTTAAATTACACCTTAAATAAACAGTCTCTAATGTTGAATCCCTGGCCAGTAGAATCTCCACCGTTGACTGCAACCCTTGGCGCTGTTGAAGATCTCGACGTTGACGTTGAAGAACCCGATGATACTGCCGCTAAAATGACGATGCTGACACTGACGAAAGTATTATGACGACGCAGAATAACTAGATGAATGGGTGGTTATTATTTTGTCGTATTATAAAGGTATTATTTATTTGATCATATAATTGAAGCGTAGAAATACCCCAGTATTATAGAACATATTTGTTCCCGTTGACCATGTATAATTTTGACGATGACACTAACATAACGGCAGATGAATGATATAAAATCTTGGCAACGTTTCTCCAGAAGCAGCTGTAATATTGAACCAAGAATTTATGTCGTCCACGACATTAATATAATAATTACATTCAGACCTTTATAACTTGTCTGACATATGATAAAATACCTTAACGACAAAACCACATCCGGATAACAGTAACATGACGATGAACGATGACTTGTAGACAAAGACTAGTTGAATGACGCAACAACGACGACTATACACTCATGGGATGCTTATCAAGCCAAAGTTCAGGTGGAAATCCTACGTCATGATCGCAAGATTCCCTTCTGCACTCCAGCCCTCGACGTACCAATCATGAATAACACGTACATGTAGAAACCACACACACCGGCCCACCAACTCTGGAATATAAACTCAAACAAGGGTTCCGTAGCATCAGTAAACAAATACATAAACATTTTAATTATCATTAAGTATATCATTTAACATAATATCACCATCATCATAACATAACATAACATAACATAACAATTAATATTTATATAGCGCTATTCCATCTAGATCATAGCGCATGTAACACATCAGTACACAAAATACATTTAGCATGGAAAAAGGTGAGTCTTTGGACTACAACGAAAATGAGAGATATTGTCAGTTTCTCTTATGGTACGAGGGAGATTGTTCCATGCCCGTGGACCAGCTACACTGAAAGATTTCTGACCCAAGACCTTATTTGTCCTAGGAACATTTAGGCGAGTAATGTCATTTGCAGAACGAAGAGCTCTTCGAGGAACATATGGTGACAGTAAATTGCATAAATATCCAGGTGCAGTATTGTTCATGCTTTTGAAGACAAAAAGACAGAGTTTGAATTGAATCCTTTCCCGTATGGGCAGCTAGTGGAGTTCTTTAACTTAAGCGTGGGAGTAATATGGTCACGCATGGATATGGAACATATCAACCGAGCGGCATTGTTCTGCAATCTTTGAACTCTGTTCAATTCATGTTCCGTAGCACCAAAGAGAAGAAGATTACCATAGTCAAGACGAGAGATAACTAAAGCTCTAACGACATGATGAAGAGTGTCTTTATCGAGGTATCGCTTTATTCTACGGATGTTTCTTAACTGGTAATGTGTAGATTGACAGAGGCTAGATATTTGTTTGGTCATGGTCATATTTGCATCAAATTTTACACCCAGGTTCCGAACATACAGCGTTGGTTCAATATGTGCATCACCAATTGCCAGGGACACAGGTGGCAAGCTCTGGAGAAAATGGGGTGATCCAAACACAATAAACTCTGTTTTGCTCTCATTTAATTTCAACATGTTAATGGTCATCCAATTTTGGATTTCACAAATACACAGTTGTAGCCTCTCGATTGCGTGTTGCCTAGCACCAGGTATTTTTGGGTTAAAGGAACAGTATAACTGCGTTTCGTCTGCATAAAGGTGAAAGTCTAAGCCATGGCGGCGAATGATGTTTCCGAGAGGGAGCGTATAGATTAAAAACTTTAAAGGACCAAGAATGGATCCTTGCGGTATTTTAGATCAACAGGATCTGAGTAGCTGTTGCCAATGGACACGCGGCTCTGTCTACCAGAGAGGTATGACTTAAACCATTGTAGGGCAGTACCTGATACACCTAGCTCTGTGTTCATTCTCCTAAGTAAAACAGTATGGTCGATAGTGTCAAAGGCTGCAGACAGATCCAATAAAACAAGAAAAACTATATGCGACTTGTCCATCGCCATGAGTACATCGTCTTTAACCTTTAAAAGTGCCGTTTCTGTACTGTTATGTGTCTTATAAGCAGACTGGTATAGCTCCTCAAGATCGTGCCGAGACATGTGCTGTTTCAGTTGTGTGGCAACAGCTTTTTCGATAAGTTTGGCAACAAATTTGATATTAGAAACAGGACGATAACTGCTTAAGGCGTTGTGATCCAATGATGGTTTTTTCAAAATTGGTGATATTATGGCTTGACCAAGGGAGTTTGGGAAAATGCCGGTTGAAATAGATGTGTTTATGATAGATGTGAGAACAGGTAGAATAATATCCAACTTGTCCTTTAAGAGCCACGTAGGAATGGTGTCAAGAGCACATGATTTACTAGCAAATCCCTTCACTAATTTCCGCGCATCCTCCTCTGTAATCCTTTCAAACTCGTTAAACATTTCCAAGTCGGTTGGGAGTTCATTGATCTCGTTGGTGGTCGTATCATTGTCAGGCTGTTGCTCATTAAGAGTGTTGCGAATCTTATCAACCTTGTCCTTGAAGAAAACAGCGAAATCATTTGCCAGAAGTTGAGGTGAATCGGATTCAGGGAGAATTCTGCGGTTTTTGTTGAGTAAAGAGTTGACAGTCTTGAAAACATCCTTTTTGTCTGAAGTTGCAAGAGAGGACCTGTAAAACTCCGTCTTACTGTCATCAATCAGTTGATTGACTCTATCCCTCTGATTTTGATAAGCCATACGATCGATCTCAGTACCAGATTTACGCCATTTGCGCTCACATTTCCTTCTCAAACGTCTCTCGACTTTGATATCCTGATGATACCAAGGTTGCTTGGGTCGTATTAAACTTATGGGATTTAGTTTTGAGAGGTGCGTGCTTATCCAGTACCGAAGTGATGGCAGATTCAAAGCTGGTCAGCAATTCCATAGGTGACTCACTAGATTGTATTTCACAAACTTTAGATGCTAGGTCCTTTTCGAAAGCATCGTGGTTCATATGCTGGAAATTTCTACTAGTAGAGACAGGGTTCAGGCACCGATTTCTCTTGGTTTAACACGCAATGAATCATGTGATGATCAGATAAAGAGTATTCCTTCACCTTGCAGTCATTGATTAATTGATCATCGCGGCATGTTATAACAAGATCCAAAGTATGTCCTGCCCTATGTGTAGGTTCGTGAATGTGCTGGTGCAATCCTGAAGAAACAAGTGATGAATTAAATCTCTTAACAACCGGGTGGTCAGGCTTGTCAACATGAATGTTGAAGTCACCTATACACCTCCACAATGATTAATATCAATCTCCTGGCTTAAATGACACGAACAATGAAAATGTTTGCCATCATCATAAGTCTTAACTCTGAAAACTTATTAACGATTGCAAAATTCGTAAAGTTCGTTAAAATATCCATAAATCTCATATAAATCAAAATCTCTTTATCTTGTGCTCTGATCGAGAGTATATAAACTAACGAAATATCCACAGATAAATTATCACTCTACTCCTGCCTAGTATCGAGGGTATATAAACCAACGAAAACGAAGCAATAAGTATATTATTATAAAACTTCCAACTTGTCTCATGAATCGTAGTTAAACCAAAGGTACAGGGTGTCCCAAAAGTCTATGCACGACTTTGAAGCTTTGTATTTCACAAAATATAAGTCGTATTGAAAATATGAATACATATTTAGAAAGAGGAGATGTGGGAAATAATTTTGATACCAAACATTGGAGTAACATCAGTTTGTAATGCCACCCTAGAGGTAAAATATGTATTACTGCAAAAATGTAATTTTATACTTCGGAGGAATAAAGTTCATAAATCCATACCTATTGAGATTAACAAAAATACGGGTAGAGTTGGTTACACGGAAAGTGATCCGTCAATTGTAACATTTACAATTTTACATTACAGTGATATCATCATAATAACAAACTATATCACACATAATTTTCATTTCAATAGTAAAATCTAATTTAAATGTTTTCCATGTATACAGAGACTGACGTGTACTAATGCAAAAACACAGACCTAAACAATTGAATAACGTAACAGAAAAGTGAACACACACATCACACAGCTGTCAAACATGTTAACATTTAAACTTAGCGGATTATTTTAATGCTGCTTGAAGGCCTCATCGCAGGTTGTTTTACCCATTTAGAATATGTTCCTGTGTTCAAAAATGTATCCACCAACTTCAGAATGGATATTCTTCCTGGTGCGCGTTTCACTTTGACATGTTTTCTGAACTTTTGTTGAGTAAGTTGAACTGAATGTGTTTCAGCGTAGAACCATACAATTTGTATTCGCTTATCTATGCTGTAAACCATCTTGAATGAAGACTTTTGCTGTGCAATGTTGTCTACTACGCTTATGTTGTGAAGGACCGAGTTTGGTATTAAATAACATTAATGTTGCAAGGTAAGCAGTGAACTGTGACTAATGCAACGTTGCTTTCATACCGTTAATTTATGCGCACCTTTAGCAACAATGTGTGGTATTTGGTATGGGTTGGTCTGGCACACGGCCAATGACTTTCAACCAGTTTTATAATAGTGTGGGTTCACCAATAGGGTTGTATTTGGTATCAAATTAATTACCCAAATCTCATCTATCAAAATATGGTTAAATTTATACCATAGGATTTATATTTTATGAGATATGACTCTTCAAAAACGTGCATAGACTTTTGGGACACCCTGTATCTATTCACCGTTGCAAACTAATCCATGTACAAAACAATAATCATTGCATAATATCTCCGCATATAGTTACAATATAAAATGATGACCAAAATATGTTTTATTATCTAATTAATATTGCACATTCAATAATTTGTATCACGTTGACTTGCAGTAAAAATGACGATGAAGTTCCATGAAATGTATATAATTAAGATAGATTGCCCACCTTAATTGATGATGTTAGTTGAAATGGCATACTGCATAACTGGTAGATAGTGAGGTTAACATGGTATATACTGGTAGATACACGTAACATGTCATAGCACTGTGAATTAAATGAACATGCATTGAGTATATAGCAATATAATATATTATACGATGTATTCAACATTTATGATTTATTGCACAAAATATTGGTTCAAATGAGTACGATGATTTATTTTAGGTCTCTCATGTCTCAATGGCATACATTTTGAATTAATTTCAAGGCAAGAACAGCATTTCCAAAATTGAAAATATTAGCATTTACAACAATACATATAAACCAACGATATAATCAGAAATTTCATTCTCTGGCCTTCTAGTCCGACATTACTAGCATTAACCGCATCGGCCCGACATATTTCCAGAAATATGACCTTGACTGACATGTAAAAACGTAGATATAAAATGGCGTCCTTTTTAAAATGCCACAAATAAAAAATAATGCGCTGCCACCGCTAATCACACATTTAAGGAATTCTATATTGGTAACAGAAACCCAGGAAATTTATAAAATCTAACGCCTAAACTAAAAATGTAGGAGATCTATAGATGCCACCTCTCCAAGGATTCTCACACCATCCAAAACAGGAATATAATTTTGTTTTATGAACATATATTTAATCAACACTGTTATTTCTTCTGTTGCCGAAGATGTATAATTGCACCAAAGAACAATAAATTGTACATACCTTCAATTGAGTATACATAAAATATATAATACAAACTGGTCTCAGTACGGTAATTCCAAAGTCTGCAAAACAAGAATTTTAATGACATCATTAACATTGCCACAGTTTGCAACCTCCAAAAGTACATATTAAAATAACCAATTACAAATTAGACAACTGTTGTGTAAGCAGAGGTCATGTCACTAACCTTCTAAAACTTTTAAATTGAACACACTATACAAATTGATGAAACGTTATTTATTTTGAGTGCAAAATATTCGTGCGTATAAAAACCATGAATTAAATTTTGAAACCAAAAGAGGCAAAATGCACAAAATGTTTTGAGTACGAAAGATGGGCATAATTATTTACAACATTTCACACTAAAACTATCCAAATCTGTCAACGTTGCATACATTTGAATGAACATGAGTTTTAAAATTTATTTTTAAAATATTGAAAATTATCATTGACATAATTATATTTAATTAATTATCTATATTTACATTTAAACAGCAAGACAAGCTGGGATAAATCAGGGGAGATAATGCTCATGAAAGTCTACACGGTATGAAGGTGTCAGCGACTACCGCATTTTTCGCCTAGATTTACGCTTTTCGACACAATGATAACAGTTAACGAGCATGAACACAACAATAGATTCGTATCGATCAATTTGGCAACAATTATATGCTTCAAAAATATATTACATCATACATTATAAAGATTTACCCACGTACAACTTTATTGCACACGATATCGTAAACAATTTAATAGTATAATACTCCTATTCAAAACATTAAGCTCGTAGCCACCAGCTGTCTTCCAATATGGCATTAATCCGTGAACACAAAAGCTTTTATGGACACAAAAGAATTGGCGCGAATATTTGACGGTTTTAAATTCTGACAAACATCGCGTGGTTACTATTTGTAAAGAATTTTAATCTAAATAACATGCTACTATACTACAAACAAAATGACCGACGGTGGGTTTCTACACATGATATTACAGCACTATAAATGCATTTCCAATAAACACTGCGTTTCGTGACAACCATTTGAATTGAAGAAAACAAACCAAGGTCTTTCGCTTCGCACGTAATATACATATAGACCGCATTTACATTATACTACATTTACACGTTTTTAACAAGGTTTTCAACAACCATTATGACAATGACACATTTTATTTGCTCTAGAATCACTAAATTATACAATATTTATTACAAACATACCTGTTTAAGGGGGCTGTGGACTCTCAGGTACAGCCTCCGTAAAACTGCCGTAACTTCTTCAATATTCATTTAATCTTTATGAATGTATACAGTTTTTTGCAGAAACGGGTTCAATGAATCCAACCATGATAATGAAATTGACCATTTTGGAAAAAATTATAAAAAACATGTTTTTTGACCCATTTTAGGTTTAGAAAAGATAACTCAAAATATATTTTGTTAAATGTTGTCATACTAGTTTTATGATAATCCTGATAACATTCCCCAGGAGCGTTTTTTTTATTTTTAATATCTTATATTTTATTTTTTGAGTTACAGACCAAAAAGTGCCAAAAAAACTTTTTGACGGCTGTAGATGAGATTTCAGTGATGCGGTCCCGTATTACCCACACCTACCCTAATTAAGAATCGTATCGCCCTGTAACTTGGAATGTATGTACGATTTATGATCAGAAATGTAAATCTGCAAGAAAATCTGCTTTCAATTTTTTTTTTCGATGTTGAGGGCGTTCCCTGGAAAGATCACATAATATACCTTTAAGACAATTCTGGCCCACTGTGTGCCGGGGGCCAGCCTCCTCGACCCCATGTACTCGCGCTTCGCGCTCGCAATATTAATTATCATTCCCACATGTTGGGTCCCTCCCTTTTGAAATCTTGATCCGCCCCCTGCATGCGTGGGTGAAAAGGTGAGCTCCACACGAGTTTCAAAATGTATTTACTCCACAAGATTAAATTACTTAATTTCTGAAATTCAACATGATAGCCCGTAATCAACGTAATAACAAGCTGTTGCGTAGATTTGATATTGATACATGTACCACCAGACGGAAAGAAGCCCCGGTAATATGCTGAAACAGTAACTCAATATGAGCAACTTTATCAATTAAGTGGGCTCAACGTACACAAGTACGTCAGAGCTCGTCAGTATAGGCGGGAAGAGATGATCATTATCATGTTATTGGAAATGTACACCGCGCAGAGACATTAGTTGGCCATGTGGACTGACTTTATAATAATATTATCAAATTTGTAGAGAATTGTTCAATGATAGTAAATTTACTTAATTATCATCAAGGAAACAGTGATAAGGTAGATTTAAAGTAATACTTTACAATTATTGTTTAGTTTCCTGTTTCACGCTGGCGTCAAAAGTTGAGAATTCCAAAATGTTAATTTATTGATTTATTATTTTAGATTTTCTCCTTTAAAATTACCTTTTAAAGACTTTGGTGCTTTCTAGCAAAAGACATGATTATATGTATTACTTATGTGTAAAATTACTTGAAGTTAACAGTGTGGCAGTCCCAGTCATTGGGTTGATACTGGTTGCGACCATTGTTTCAAAATAAAGAAAACTATAGATGATTGATAATTGACAAATAAAAGTTGCCTCGCCCATTTTTTGAAGACTTGAAACAGGAAGCTAAAATGCATTGTGACGAGCTTTCATAACCAGTATGCAAGGGTGTAGCCCAGGGGCGTAGCAAGGTACCAACAAGTGGGGCGGCCATTTATGATGAAAACTGTTGAAAACTATAAAGGTAATTGAGCTGGTACCGTCTAAGCGGTGCGCAGCACTGCCCTCCGAGCTATTCTCGGACAGGGGGATGTGCCCCTTCAAAAGTAGAAAATTGTTCAATTTTCGAACTCATTTGGTGCGATCTGGTGTATACTTTTGACCAAAATTTTATCGAAAAGCCACCTCTTCATTTCCAATAAATATTTTGTTTTATATCAATGCACGAAAGAGGTTGAGCATAACTGCTATATTCTTGAGTATACAGGGTGTCTCAAAAAAACAACGTGCACGTGTTTACCCAGCTTATTGACCGTGAACTTATAGAATTCGGTGTAACAATTGTATACATAGTGATAGCCATAACGGTTAGCTTTCATATTCCGTTTATTTCATCTGATTTGGATTTGTCAATCTTGAGATATGACCAATTAAAGTTGACGTTGTGCCACTTTACACTTTGCAATGAATAGAAAGGGTTACTCCGGAGAGGGTTGTTACCACCGGGGTTACCACCCCCTTATTTGGGTACCATGTTATAGCTAGAGGTTCCCTCTATCCATACATACTAAAACAAGTACAAACATCCCACACATGACGTCACAATGACGTCACCAAACATGGCCGACCTCAAAATCCGGCCGTATTCGCTGGAGAGTGAAATATCATAGAAATCTTCGCCAACAAAGTTCTAAATATCGGAATTTCACCCGATCTTTTTGCTTATAGGCCTAA
The DNA here is from genome assembly GCA_035610835.1 of Ophiura sarsii. Taxonomy (NCBI): domain Eukaryota; kingdom Metazoa; phylum Echinodermata; class Ophiuroidea; order Amphilepidida; family Ophiuridae; genus Ophiura; species Ophiura sarsii. The sequence continues at coordinate 36,738,416 of CM069459.1, forward strand.
GTGATGGAAATGGTGTTTCTAACATAGACCTATGCTAAAATATTTCAGGAACATACAATAAAAATATTTTTCAAAATGGCGATTTAAAAAAAAATTGTAAGGTGGCAACCACCCCCCTACAATCGGACTTTGACGGCTTACCCTACCCCCGGGTAAGGTGGCAGCCTCAATTTTTTTTTCTCGTCAAAATGAGCGCAGGGAATGTAAAAGCGATTACCTAGACGCCCTAGGTCACTGTTTTTTGATTTCTAGCGCAATCGGCGACAGGACGAGGGTTTTAATGCTTATCTTAAGCATTCTTTCCGTAAAAGTGGCACAACTTCGATTTTAGGTAGCTTTAGTTAATTGATCATATCTCAGGATTGACAAAACCAAATTAGAAGAAATAAACGGCATGTGAAAGCTAAGTGTTTGGTCTATCAATATGTATACAATTGTTACACCAAATTCTAGAAGTTCATGGTCAATAAGTTGGGTAAACACGTGCACGGGGTTTTTTTAGACACCCTGTATATGGTTTAAAAGCTCGAACAGGGGGAGTCTGAGGAGAGATGTGCCCCCTCAGAATTGGATTTTTTTTTTCAAATTTCGAACCCATTTGGTGCGATTTGGTGTGTACTTTTGACCAATATTTTATTGAAAAGCAATCCCTTTGCCCCGTTTCTTCTCTTTTTTTCTTTCTTTGCACAAAAATGGCCGCCCCGGCCGCCCCGGTTGCGACGCGCCTGGACCTGTAACCATAAAAAACGATTACAGCTATACGACGAAAAAGAAATTCCAAATTTAAATGTTTCCAAACAATTTCCATAAAAAATGAAAATTCGAGGCGTCACGAGGCGTCACGTGACGTCGCACTTCACACTCTTGTTTATACATCAACACTTCCGTCGCGTAAACGTTAATCACACTTCACATTCGTGTTTGAAAATCATGTACGTTTTATACGTTGAGACTATAAATAAAAATGCAATTTAAACTTTGCAGGACAGTTTCATACCAGTCGGATCATATCCAGTTATTTCTTATACTTATGGCACAGATCTGTGCCGCAGGAATCACAGATCTTTTTGGTTGTATGCATATATCTGATCAGCATGGTCAGTGAGTGATGCTAGTGGTGCATGCATGCGTACGTAATAACAGTTTTACCCCCAGATGCATCGAGGTAATAGACACGTAACTCGAGGCATCTGGGGTTAAAACTGTTTGCCTACGGGTCAAGGCCTCAGCCATGGCGGGAGGATAGTTGTGAGATAACGAAGTATGCAAGCAACCATTTTCACAGTTCCGCGTGTTATTGGTATTGAAGCATGATTGAAATCGAAGCAGTCAAAGACGGTACTTTGAGCCGACGCTAAAATCAGAATTATTCAACGTGAAAGTGATTAATTAACGTGATTGAAAACTAATTGTTATTTTCAAACACGAAGATGAAATGTGAATAACGTTAACGCGACTGAAGTGTTGATTATAAACACGAGCGTGAGGTGTGATTAACGTTAACGCGACTGAAGTGTTGATTATAAACACGAGCGTGAGGTGTGATTAACGTTAACGCGACTGAAGTGTTGATTATAAACACGAGCGTGAGGTGTGATTAACGTTAACGCGACTGAAGTGTTGATTATAAACACGAGCGTGAGGTGTGATTAACGTTAACGCGACTGAAGTGTTGATTATAAACACGAGCGTGAGGTGTGATTAACGTTAACGCGACTGAAGTGTTGATTATAAACACGAGCGTGAGGTGTGATTAACGTTAACGCGACTGAAGTGTTGATTATAAACACGAGCGTGAGGTGTGATTAACGTTAACGCGACTGAAGTGTTGATTATAAACACGAGCGTGAGGTGTGATTAACGTTAACGCGACTGAAGTGTTGATTATAAACACGAACGTGAAGTGTGATTAACGTTAACGCGACTGAAGTGTTGATTATAAACACGAGCGTGAGGTGTGATTAACGTTAACGCGACTGAAGTGTTGATTTTTTAACACGAGCGTGAAGTGTAAAGTGCGGCGTGACATGACGTCGATGCGTGTATTCGGTACAAGCCCTTTCAACATTAATCAGGGGAAGAAGGGAACACTTCACATTAAACCTACAAAGTGTTCCAACAATATTGTCTAACATTGTAAGCCGTTCTTGATTGCTTTTGAAACTTACACAAGCTCACCCCCCCCCCCCCCCCCCCCCCCCCCCGCACGCTTATAAGGTCCCACGCCGCCAAATAAATTCCCTATTTCTGTGTGGTTAAGAGGTCAAATTCATGTTGACTAGTTCACCGTTATAGAGCAAACTCGTTCATTCAAATCACTGTTTTTATTGAAGATCAAGATGTCTTCTGCTTAAAAACAATCACTTTTGTGGGGGGGGGGGGGGGGGGGGCGGTTGACCTGCATTTATTTTCGCTACGGGTAATGATATCTATCTTAGGTACGACAGGCTGGATAGATTCTAAGATCAGGGATTTTAGCTCTAAATTGGTGGATAAAATAATACCAGTTATGGGCCCTTCACATGTATCCGTGTGAGCTGGGCGCCCCGCAACACGGTGAACAATCAGCAAAAAATGTCAACGGCCGCATAGATTTGTTTTTGGTTTTTTTTGTCACCGGGTTCATACCGTTCTATACCGGGTACTCATCGGCCTGGTACCGGGCTCATAACGGGCTCATGCCACCTCCTCACCAGGTCCTCACCGGCCGGAACGCCTGGGTACAGCCTTGATAACGTCATCCAACCGCCCTTTATAAGCTGAGCGCTCAAGCTCGCCGCTTCACTCACATTCCGGGATCTCTGTATTTGTCACATGTGTCCGTGTAAGCTGGCCGGCAGCTTACCGTGTGAAAAAGTGGTGCAGACGGCGGCACACACCGTCCGTTGAACACGTTGCCAGGGACGTTGCCGTCCATCCGCGCCCGGCAGGAATTTTGACCGTGCTCAAAACTCCTGTGAGTAAAAGCGGCGGCGAACGGTGAGGGCCCGGTGTGAGGACGGTGTAAAGACGACGCACCGTGTCGCGCCCGTTTCGCACCTACCGTCTAAAAGAAAAACAACAGAGTCCAAACAATCAGTAAAAATTGTCAACGGGCACATTGGTGTTTTTTGTGGTCACCGGGTCCATACTGTTATATACCGGGTCTATACCGGGTCCTCACCGGCCAGGTACCGGAATCACCGTCCTCATAAATTTCTAGCTTACCGTGGTCACCGGGTTCATAACACCTCCCACCGGGTCCTCGGTCCATACCGTTCTGCAACGACCAACATCTATATATAATACAACATGTCTGCTGGGAGCAGTGGTAATAAAGGAGGTAGAGGAGGCCGAGGAAGATGTAGGATTAGGAAGTCCTCGACCGCAACCAATGTACGTTTCATTTCTTCATCACCGTCATCTCTAACCCGGCGGCATGCGCCCGTTTGCAGCCCGTCGCTGAGATGGTCGACGTCCACCACTGTCCATCACCGCCCTGCAAACGGGCGCGAAACGGGTGCACCGCCGTGTTTACTCACCCGCCAGGTGGCCGGTAAAGTCCCCTAAAATGATCACATTTGGTCTATTCTAACTCATTTTAAATGAAAATGCACGCTTGCGCCTACACTTTTGCTGTTTTATGCTAAAATTGTCACATTTGGTTTAGTTTAACCTAATTTGGTAGGAAAATTTGCGCGAAGCGTGAACAAATTTGCCATTTGATTCTAAAACTGTCAAATTTTGTCTAATTCTAACTAAATTGATATTTGGGGGAGCAGAAAATATTTTGTTTTGGGTGGGGTGATCCCACCCACCCCCTTGCCCCCCGTGGCGCCGCCACTGGTTACGGCAGTTTTACGTAGGCTATTCCTGAGACTTAACAGCCAGCCCCTTGAATTTACTAAGGAATTCTTCTTTAGTAATTCTAAGGTTACATTCTTAAATTAAGAAGAATATTATAGGAACTCTTCTTAACTTACAAACTTAAAATAGGGCCCTCCTATTAAATTTGTCTTCAGAAAAGAAAAATATATCGTTTAAGATAAGAAGAATATTACCTTAGAATTTAAAAAGAATTCCTTAGTAAACTTAAGAAAGCCTTGAACCCTTCTTAAGTTAAGGAGGAACTTTAAGATTCTAAGAAGGATATTCTTCTTAAATTGTTTAATGAAATACAAGGTTACAATCTTCTTAACTTAAGAAGGGTTCAGGATTTAAGAAGAAGTGTTCAAAAATGTAAGAAGACTAATTCTTCTTATATCCAACCTTGTTTTATGAAATAGGACCCTGGTAACGGTAACATTTTGACATGCACAACGCAAGCGAATTATATTTACTTTACTTTCTTAGGTTAAAGGTCTATCACTTCTTTCTTAAAATCATGTGTTGTAACTCATTGGCGGATTGTTACCAATGTGAAAAATACTACATTTTCCAAGATTTCTGTGTTTTTAGTTTTAGTAGATTAGGGTCAAGTTTTTAAAGACAGTCGTTATCACACATACTGTATTTGATATTTATCATTGCATACCGCAGATATCAAACACAACGGACAACAATGTTATATTATCAGATTTAATATCTACCGTATTGAATACAAATATATAACTACAATATTATACAAGAAACAGGTTCAATAAATAAAAATGTCAGGATACAGGGTGAATCAAAAAGAAGTTGATCGAGAATGAATATTTGTTTAAAAATAGACCAAACAAATTTGACAACCCAATGAGGCACGTATTCAAAGAGCAACCTATCCCGCTCATGTGACAAAAGGAATCGTTGAAATCGATCAATTATATCAGGAGCTATGCCTGTTTTTATTAAAGAACCCTTTTTTTAGCTGTCCACGGAACGCTTAATTCTCTTGAAATATTTCCACTCTAAGTGGGCAGCAAAATGATTGCTGATGTTTGTCCTCTAAGGTGTCTTAAGTGTTTTAAGTGGGCCTTCAATGTTTAATCATTTTCTTATTGTTTTCACTGATTTATTATTTTATGCACACCATTCCCACCTGTGTTTGAAACTCCCGGGCTTTAATCTCATTTGAATATGAATGCCGTGTGTACATTTTGCTGCTCACTTAGAGTTGATAGATTTCAAGTTCAAGTTCAAGTTCAAGTTCAAGTTTATTTCACAATACAATTAGGCCATTGGCCCATAGTATAACAACATATTAATGATACATATTTTACATATCATATCACGCATCAGATACTTAAGAAAAATATAGATTTTTTAAATAATAATTACATAACATTTGACGAATATAATTAAGTTCTAACCACTGAATTTCTAAGCTTAAATGCGTGGTACACAAATGCTGCTAAGCCTGCTAAAATGGTCGAGTCAGAGGTGTTCAACAGTGAATAAAATTTCTGATGAGTTGGATTAACGTAAACCCAAAGCGGCAAGTATTTAGTACGTAAGGTGGTGAAAAAATTACAAATGAGAACGAAATGAAATTCGTCCTCAATATCGTTATTATCACAAAGAAAACAAAGACGATTTTCTCGATCAATATTCTGCCACCTACCCGCTTCAATCATTAATGAATGACTCGAACATCTCAGCCGGCTTAGAGCTTTTCTGTGAGATGTTATTTCCACAGTTAATAAATATCTTTCAGGGTTGAGAAGAGTTTTAAATTCTCTGTAGGTACTTAATTTATCGAGTGTACATACTTCAGCAAACCATTCTTGACCAGCAACGTCTTTTAGTCTAGTGGAGAAAGAAATCAGAAAATTGTCTTGAGATCCAATATGATCTTGATTGATCCAAACAATACCAAAACCAAACTTAAAAAGTAAATTTTTAACATGAGAAGCCCAATTAATGTGACCATGATTATCAAGAGCATGTAACATTTTATAACATTTGTAAGGATACCGGTGGTTCGGCATGCGCAATAGTTTACACCAATAATTGATACAACGGAAAGCAGTCATTACAAAAAGTGGAAGTCTGCCACATTCACCTAAAACTGCAACATTAGTAGTTTTAATGCTAACACCGAGAAATTTCTTGCAAGCTTTAATATGAACTTTTTCAAGATGTTTGTATGACTTGTAACCCCATATTTCAGCCCCATAAAGCAAAACAGGCGATAATGATGCATCGATGATTTTAAAATAAGGAATGAAAGGAAGACCTCCGACTTTGAATGAAATGCCTCTAATTGCAGCAAGAGCTTTTTCACCTTGTTGAGCTAAAATTGTTGTTGCTTTGCCCCACGCGTTACCCGTGGAAAATGTGACACCAAGATACTTATACGAACTCACACATTCGATTTCATTTCCATTCAAAAACCATTTTTCATCACGTCTTAGCCGCCCTCCTCTACGAAACACAATAACCTTGGTTTTATCCCGGTTAACCTTCATACCCCATTCATTACAGAATCTTGAAAGTGCTAAAATATGCTGTCTTAGGCCGGAAGGATTATCTGACATCAAAACAACATCATCGGCAAACTTGAGAATCTTAATTTCTTCATGACTAGAAAGTTTTACACCATTGCCTCTAGATTGCAGTACTTTATCATTCAATATGGATATAAAAATTGAGAATTGCAAGGGACTACACATGCAACCCTGACGGACACCTAGTGGGCAATCAAATAATTTGCTGGTACAATTGCATGATTTAATACAAGAGCACACCGTTTTAAAGAGGCTTTTAATAACATTAAAAAATTTGCCACGAATACCAATGGAAAATAATTTAAACAGAAGTTTATCTCTTGGAACAGAATCGAATGCCTTTGAAAAATCAACAAATAAACAATAACATTTACCTGCTTTTTTACTGAAGCATTTTTGAATCAAACTGTGAAGTACAAATGCATTGTCAATGGTTGAATACCCTTTTCGGAAACCAGCTTGACATTCAGGAATAATATTGTTGATATCACACCATTCAGTCAACCTCTTGTTCAAAATACCGGTAAAAATTTTGCTAAAAATATTTAGTAAAGATATTCCTCTGAAATTACCTGGATCAGACATAGTACCTTTCTTGTTCATTTCAAGAAGATAAGCGTTCCGTGGACAGCTAAAAAAGGGTCTCTTGTATTAAAACAGGCGTCGCTCCTGATATAATTGATCGATTTTAATGATTCCTTTTGTCATATAAGCGGAATAAGTTGTTCTTTGTAAACGTGCCTCATTAGTTCGTCAAATTTGTTTGGTCTATTTTTAAACAAATATTTATTCATAAGTAAATCATAAGCCTTTTCGTTATTATTACATCCGGTGTAGCCCAAGCGGGAGCCCAAGGCGATTTCTTGTTCTCTAAGGGTCAAGGCTAGCTATCAAGTGTTTCCAAAGTCGCGGATTAAAAGCCAAACGCCTTGAATTACATGTTAAAAAAATGAGGATGAACATCAACTATTTCAACATCAATGCAATAAGAGGTACGGTATTTCAAGATCGTAATTACCATGAAAAACTTCAATTTGACTTCAAGATCGATCTCTCTTGTTAATGATTGTTCAGATTCCGCGAGAGGTTTTTTTCATACCAAACGTGCGCGTTATGAAGTTGCACATTTATTTTGATAATCGACCTTCTATATATATACCGAGTGTTATAAACGTGACAATATATGGGAGCACCACACCAAATATCTTTCTCATTGAAATACGTGTAAAAGTGCCATATTTCAAGACACCTTTTCTACCCTCCGGTTACATTTATTGCATACTTGTCACCTATGACCATTTTCAGCAACATCTCAACTTTAATTTAAGCCTTGTTTCATGGGGGGTTATTAACCTAAATTTTCCGCTACGGACCTTCACACAGCGCCCTCACTTTTTCACGTTTTCTGGCATGCCTGTTCACCATTTAGGCAGGTGCTTACGCCCTGGGCACTATTTAGGTCGATAAATTAAAAAATATCGTATTTTATCATTGTATGTGCAACGGGTAGGTCCCATTCGTTCATTTAAATACAAACATACCATCCCCGGAGAAACAAATTGCCCGAAAACCTCACATTTACAAGCCTAGTCTTCGTGCTTTTCCGGAACTATTATATAGGATTACACGAATTGCGCATTGATTTGGTACAGTGCTCCCATATCTGTTTTCAAAACAAACAAAAAATCTGATTTCACAAAATGAAAGAGGTCAATTCAAAACTTCTGTCATACCTTCATATGTAAAATCAGTTTCAAATTACTTAACAAATAATTATAGTACGGTATATCAATATTATATTGGAATATTGGAAACATGTGCTTTCAAAATGTATTCTTGTGGGTATTTTCATATTGCACAATGAGTCATCAATATATATACATTACAACATTAATCAAGTAAAAGCTCAGAAATTTCACTCAAAAATGTATTAATTGCAATGATTTCATTTAGTATAGATGCTACCAATTGCAAAAATCAAATAAGATCATCTGTGAAACAGAGAATCTCTTGAAATCATTGTCATTTCTTCATTATCACGTCATTTCATCATTGTCACTTCATCATTGTCATTTCATCATTGTCATTTCATCATTGTCATCTCATCATTGTCATCTCATCATTTTCATCTCATCATTGTCATCTCATCATTGTCATCTCATCATTGTCATCTCATCATTGTCATCTCTTCATTGTCATCTCTTCATTGTCATCTCTTCATTGTCATCTCATCATTGTCATCTCATCATTGTCATCTCTTCATTGTCATCTCATCATTGTCATCTCATCATTGTCATCTCTTCATTGTCATCTCATCATTGTCATCTCATCATTGTCATCTCATCATTGTCATCTCATCATTACAATGTCATCATTGCAATGCCACCATCGTTATTTCATCATTATCATTTCATCTAGGACGCTACCGGTACCATACAAAAATGTCATTTCATCATTGTCATTTCATCATTGTCATCTCATCATTGTCATCTCATCATTTTCATGTCATCATTGTTATCTCATCATTGTCATCTCATCATTGTCATCTCTTCATTGTCATCTCTTCATTGTCATCTCATCATTGTCATCTCATCATTGTTATCTCATCATTGTCATCTCATCATTGTCATCTCATCATTGTCATCTCATCATTGTTATCTCATCATTGTCATCTCATCATTGTCATCTCATCATTACAATGTCATCATTGCAATGCCACCATCGTTATTTCATCATTATCATTTCATCTAGGACGCTACCGGTACCATACTGATGCAATAATACCAGGTTTGTTTCGTTGAAAATAAGTCCACACACATAACAGATTCATGCATAAAGCATTAAGCAGAACCATAAGAGAGCATAGTAATACATAGGCCACTACACTGTAAGAAGGTCCTTTAAAGTATGTCATCGAGCTCAAATATATACCAGAGCATGAAACAAACATCTGAGACTCCAGCCTATGAATATCTTATTTTAATTTAGGCAAATGGAGGGAGTGCATCATAGATGAGCTCTCCGTCCCGTCCGCCTTAATCTATATCTCTTATGTCATGTATGTACGATGTACAGTTTGATACTCCGTTTCCGGAATCCAAACATTCCATTTTCAAACTTACAGAAGGTTGTGAAATACATAGATATAAAACAGCTATAATTTCAAATGAGTTTAAGAAGGGTTTATGGTGCCTTTAACAAAGTAGATTCTCAGCAAACCCATGGATTTGTTTTATTTCCGTTTGCTTAGGAATTGATTGGCCTCATTTGGATATTTAGATCCCTATTTCTGGACCTATTGTTTAAAGCAGATCGACATGATGTCATACAGGTATGTCTATCATATAGTCTAGTGGCTAGTGTGTACAAAAACGGATTGATAGAAGAGTTAATGGGCAATATAAACGTTGCTATAATAGCATAGCCAATTGGATTGACCCACACCGCTCCGCTCTGAACAAGGATAGACAACACCCCTAATGGGACCCAGCAACAAAAGTCTGTGAGAACGATTAACGACATTCTCATGGCCATACGAGTTTCTTTATTGGAATGGGTCGAACGACCAGATTCCTTAGCAGATTTCCTAACAAATATAAAAATGCATAAGTAGCAATATCCCACTATCAAAAAACACAAAAGGTTCAAACCGGTAAATATTGCTATAGAAAAGTACATGTCAACTTTGCTAACCAATGGTTCATGCTTTATCACCGTTGCCTTGTTTGCATATGAGCTAGATTGGAGCACAGATGTCACTTGTTCCTCATACATATTCTTCCTTGAGATTGGAAGTCCAACACAAATTTCTGATACTGGGTATACATCAGAGTCAACTTCAGCTAAAATGAATGATGTGAGACTGATACCAAACGCCACAAACCATAGAAAACTCACTACAATTCTAGCAGACTTTGTACCCAAACGATAAGCACTAAACGGGTACTTAATCCCCAGAAACCTATCAATGCTTATCAAGGTTATGAGGAATACTGAGGCTTCACTTGATAACACGGAGAGGGCTCCAATGATCTTACACCAAATGCTTTTACGCCATGATTCTGAATGAGCTGGAAAATAATCTTCATAATACAAATCAACGGACAATAAAACCATCAAATAGATCCCCATAAAGAGATCAGATATTGACAGATTAGTGATCAGGATAAACTGAACTTTGTTACCTTGTTGTCTTTGTCTGCATCGCTTATATAAGACTGAAATATTTCCCAAAATTGTAGTGAAACAAACAACCCATATCCCAATCCTCAGAAAGTCGTATGCTAACAATCGCTCACAGGTTAGGTATGCTGTCCTTGGAATGTCAGATATGCATGTGGCAAATGTAACAAAACAACATGTGGCAAATTGATCAACATAGATATTTGTTGACACATTAAGTCCGTTGAAAACTTTCCTCGTGATCCACAAGAGATCATTCTGTGTCAAATTTAGAGTCTCAAGCATGATGTTGTTTAGAAACAGTTGTGCGTTTAATGTGCCCAGCTTGTTACCAGAAAGATCCAGGAAAGTTAATCGTACCAAATATTGAAATATTCCATCTGGAAGGGTTTGAATTTGATTGTGAGAAAGCCTGAGCGCAGAAAGGTTGCTTTGGTTTCGAAATGTATCTGCATATAAATGGGTTAACTGGTTGTCAGATAGAAAAAGTACAATGAGGTTATGCATTTCTCCAAATGTGTCCGGATGGATCTCATGCAGCAAGTTACCATGTAGGTATAACCATAGTAACTCTGTTAATCCATGCAACACACCAGGTTTGATCTCAACCAGCTTGTTTTTTGCCAGGTGTAACATCTGTAGCTTTGATAATCCTTCAAACACACCCGGCTGGACCACACTTAGCGTGTTATTATACAAGTATAACCCCTGTAGCGCTGACAATCCTTCAAACACACCAGGTTGAATCCTATACAGCATGTTATTTCTCAAATCTAATAACCATAGCTTTGTCAATCCTTCAAACACACCAGGTTGGATCGCACTTATCATGTTACTTCCCAAGATTAACTTCCTTAGCGCTGACAATCCTTCAAACGCACTAAGTTGAATCGCACTGATCTTGTTATTGCTCAAATATAACCCCCGTAGCTTTGTCAATCCTTCAAACTCACCAGGTCGGATTTCATCCAGCATGTTATTCTGCAAGCCTAACCATGCTAGCTCTGCTAACGGTTTAAACATACCAGGTTGAATCTCACGCAGCATGTTATCTTTCAAGTCTAACGTTTTTAGCTTTGAAAGTCCTTCAAAAACATCAGGCTGTAAAGCTTCGAGTCCTACGTTATTCAAATACAATCCTTCCAGCAAACTAGCCAATCCTGTGAAGGCATTTTTCTCGATAAACTGTAAAGTGCTGTCCTTCCAGCTCAGAAATATCACGTCCGGAGGATAGAGGACTTCAGCTACCGACACTTTACCATTGGTGCAGTTGATTGTTATTTGGCTATTACCTAAGCCACATGTACAATTAGAGGAACACGGATTGTAACACCTGGTGCCATTTCGAAACATAGGATCATATATCCATTTCCAGAACACAGACACATTATAAATATACCACGGATGCCAGGATGTTGCATTCTCATAGTAACATTCAATGGTGCGATTATCAAGCTGTGTATTTGCTGTAGTGTATATATCGGATAAAGATGAGATGCTAACCAACACTAATCCTACAGATAACACAGAGACGGATAACCGTGCCGCGTAACAGGAGTGCTTAGCCATAGTTGCTGCCACCGTTGTAACTTAGTTGAGTGTGGATTATAATAGCAGACTAATTTGGTTTTATCGAATGTGTGGTATGAAATCAAAATGATTAAGGACTCGATAGCTGTTTGCCATTCGACTAATGTCAACATCCGAACAAATAGTCATAACCATCGACAGACCAAGGAAGCCATTTTAGACCTCGTATAGCAGCTATCAGTTTTCATCATGATCATAGCTATTGAAATTTATGGCCGGTGGCCCACATCTGCATCGATTTTTGTATTATTAAACACAACTTAAATGATTTCGACGGTGTGTTAATTGCTTTGCTCTTGTGAATGGTCTCAAACGGATCTCCCTTCCTTATATAATAATTTCTAATTTCTGTAAGTTATACGCCTATAGCCCTACATGTATATACTTCAAATGGGTTGTCAGACCACTTTGATTACTTGAATCGATGGCAAAAACGTAACTGAGACCTTAAGGGCACCAGACTGGTTTAATGGTTTGAGATAAAGCCTTCTCTACAACAACATATCCGTAACGTAATCAATTATTGTGGTGCAAGACCAGAGTCCTTAAGTTAATAATAATAAAAAAAGATTTTAATAAGCCATAATTCATATCAATATTGTTATTTCATCGCTTGAGGTATATGATATTACACCATAACCGTAACTAGTGAATCAGGATAATTAATTTGATCAGTTATTTTGTCGGTGAGTGTGCTGCCAGAATAATCAACTCATTTCACTTTGGGACCTCGGAATTTCCCTGAGTACAACTCGTTCCAAAGTTTGAAAAATTGATTTCTTCACAGTAACCTCTAAACAACTGATACGCAGTCATTATCTTTAAAAATGAAACATCCCCGACTCTCATCCAGTCTTAGGCCTATAGGAAAATAAATGCTTTCGAGAGAAATTAGACAAATCAATGCATGCGCGCTATGTTGATGTGTGAATAATAGTACGACCCTGCAGGGGGAGTGCTATTGTGAGCATATCAACATTTTGCGCAAGTGCATTGATTTTTCTAATTTTTCGAGAAACAAAACATATGCATGTATTGACCTAATTCATACACGACACTATACAAATCAAAAATTACAATTTATGCTTAATTTTGATCTATGTAAAAACGAATAAAAACATGTTGACAAGTTTGCTAACACCCGCAGTGAAAACCCACAATTTCTGAACAACAAATCAAAACAAAGCGTGCGGTGCACTCATGGAACGGCGCACACACGGAGTGCATTAGACACTTTCAATGCACTCCGCATATTTTAGATTATTGCTTTCTGATTGGTTCAACACTACTAAGTACCCACACATAACGGACTCACCAAAAGGCCGAGTGTTGTAACCAAGTGCAAAAATGACAATTGTACTTTGTTCTGGATTTCTACACATCGCTTTGTTACCATTCAGTCAATTTTATACCTTTATTTTTTGACCATATGAGCATGTTTATTACCTGGCAAGTTCTTTTTTGAGGACTATTATGATTTATAAATGTATAACAAATCACAAAAGTTTGAAGAAAAAAAGAAAAAAAGTTAAAGGCAAATGAAAAAAATGTTGCACTCATAAGCATTGATTATCTCCCTACAATTGCACTGTACAGGGTAGGGGAAAATTTTGACCACCTTTTTCACCTACTTGCTAAATAAACTTTTATAAATTGTCTATGCATTGGATTAAAACAGTGGCTATTGAGTATTACTGGACAGAAAATCTTAACACTTTCCACGCGGCAAAAGTTCACAAAATGTTTCAAAATGTAAACATTATTGAATTTCATCCCCATATTTGGAATGACCATGAGAAAAGCATTAAAAGAAGTACAAACATGCCCAGTATTGGTTCAGTAATTCTTGAGATAAGACTTTGAAAGTTGGGAATGGTTTCTTAAAGATCTGTTTTGTAAATGGTATTTTAAGTGTTAAGACCTGGCTGGGTTTTTTTAATGAAATGTGACCAGTCGCGTCAAAATGGACATGTTGTCGGTAAATACAGTTTTGAGATAGAGGCCAATATATTTGGTGAAATATAAAGAAAATAAGAGAAAAAAATATGCTTCTTCAAATCATATCTTGTGATTACAAAGTCCGATTGCCTTCAACATGGTGTCATTTCAAGGCTTAAAATGTGCTCTTTCAAGTCATACCAATAACTCAGATTTGAATCGGGCCTCCAACATGTCCATTTTGATGCGACGGGTCACAAATATGGTAGTTAAAAGATACCACGTGCAAAATTGAGTTGTCAATGAATTTTCTGAATGTTCCTTTCAAAGGAGTCACATGGCATATTTCAGACTCCAAAGGAAATTCTATCATTGATGGATGCTTTTTGAATGTGTTTGAATATGCTGTAACGTTTATAGATCAATTAATGCATATGTGTTGTTTCGAGAGAAATTAGACAAATCAATGCACGCGCGCTGATGTTGTTGTATTAATAATGACACGACCCCGCAAGTGCATAGATTTTTCTAATTCTTTGATAGACTGCACTATGAAAATCAAAATTCACAATTTGAGTATAATTTTGATCTATGTAAAAACGAATAAAAACATGTTAACAAGATTTCTAACACCCGCAGTGAAAATCCGCGAACCCGAGATTCCTGAACAACAAATAAAAACAAAGAGCGTGTTGCGCGCATTGAACGGCGCACACGCGGAGTGCATTAGACACTTTCAATGCACTCTATATACTTTAATTTCTTATTTTCTGATTGGTTCGACACAACTTAGAGTGTATGAATTATAGTCAAGCATTTTTTGCAGAGTAACGCTCGATAGCCACAGCTTTATTGAAACACCAATTTAATTCTTAATCTTTGTTAGCAATAAGTTAAATAAAAATTCCATTGAAATGGAATGGGGGCGATCCAAGAGAAAAAAGCATGTTTTGTAACCAAACATCTGTTTCATACCAAAATACCAGGGAAATGGTGTATGTATTTTCCATAATTCA
Organism: Ophiura sarsii; assembly: GCA_035610835.1. NCBI lineage: Eukaryota > Metazoa > Echinodermata > Ophiuroidea > Amphilepidida > Ophiuridae > Ophiura > Ophiura sarsii. The sequence goes on from CM069459.1 coordinate 36,753,549, forward strand.
AACCAAAAAAACAAATCAAAACACAGCAGTCTAAAAACAGTACAGGAAACCAATAAAGTTGATGTGGAGATTTCTCCTTAGTCAAACAAGATAAGCTGTCTCTCTGTTGGAATATAATAATAACATCTCTCTGATTGCATCATCAACTATAAACAAATATAGCTTTGACTCTAGCAGACTGCGGGTACTGTTAAAATAAACTGCATAGGTACATGTGTAGTTTACAAAAACTACAAACATGGCAGCCTCCACTTATGTCTAGAAAGACCTAAATGTGTAAATGTTTGCAATCACATGCTAATAGGGTGGCTTCGCCCCCTAAAAATGATTTTGTTTTTTTACCGACCTGCATTTATTTACAATTTGCATTGACTAATATAACATCCACAAATAAACAATCATTAAACAGCACGATTTCAATAGATACACAGTCTTTACTGATATTTTCCAAAAATATACACATTATCAAATCAAATAATTTCATATAAGCAGCATTATATCGTCCACAATATCATTCAAATATCATTAAATGTTTACTTTTACAAAGTGTCATAAGTGTTATCTCAATTAATAGCAATACACTAATAGTAGCATACAAAAAATCAAACACATTTATTTATCAAGAAATATTCCTTTTTCATATTACGAGGGTTGAGCGCCAGAAGGCCGTAACTCAATTTTTGGGCAAATTTATATTTTGGAACAAAAATAATCCATATAACCTAGATTTTTAGAACTATAAAGAGATAACTCATAAACACTCTGAATTTGACTAAATTAGAGTTATAAGTTGGGTGCTACAGTGTATTGTAATGTGTCCAAATATTTGAAAGTTGATTTTCTCAAAATAGCATTTTTTAGTTAAGGCCTTCTGGCGCTCAACCCTCGATTATGAACATAAAGAACACTAAATTATATAACGTCACTGTTCTGTCAAAACCTTGTAATGGTTTTGTCTGGCCCTGCAACATGTGTAAAGTAAAACTGCCCAACAGTTATGCATAGCAATTATTGCTTTATACATGTTCAGGGGAAAAGAGCGCTTACTAGCTGTGCTTTGTGGCCTTTGAATATGTTTTGAGCACACTACCCAAAGGTTATAGATAGCAAGTATTACTTTATACATGCTGAAGGGCCAGATGGAGTTACAAGATTTTGACAGAGCAGCAATATAAAGCTTGATCCATTCAAGAACATGTCCTATATGGTATCAAAACTTGATTAAAAATTAAAACAATACCATCGCTATTTATTGAACCTTTTCTTAAAAACGCCCTCTATGTAAATATGGTTCGCGTTATTTATCACGCGTGCTGCAGGGACTCTGTTTGACGTAAAATGCTGATCGAGCCAAGATTTATTGTACAAAGAGGGCTGATTTTTCTTAATCCTTATAGGTGTAAGTTCATACATGTAATACAATTGTAAAAATATACCAATCCCAGTTTTTATCATATTTGAGGGTGCAGCCTCCAACACATCTCTTAGTGTCCCTTTACAAGGTTTCCAATAAGATAATGGTTACTTTTCATTTCAATGTATTGATAATGTAAAGAACACAGAGCCTGGGGTCACACAACACTTTATCACGATCAGATTTGAATGAAACCCAGAACTTGTATAAGGAGTTTAACTGCAAATTCAATTGCAATTGCTTGTAGTGTTCAAACATTTTAAATTACAAAACCTTATCATGTTTGAAAATATACACAATATTGTGACTACATAATTTACAAAATGTTTAAAAAAATATCAAAAAGTTGGGTACCCTAAAAATTGACCTCTACTATAAACCGGTAATATTCTCCGCCATTTTTGAACATTTCATAGGATATTTGGACAAACTATTTCGAAGTTGGACCCATTGCTTCACCACAATACAGTAGATTATAGTCTGTTCAACGTAAGATGGAACATCGCTGCAAAAGAATATGATGCAAAATTAATGGACAGTAACAAAGATCATGCTATGTGTTATGGTGAATAAACTATAGAAGAAACAACGATTTCCACAATATATTTTTTTTAAATCAAAAATCAAATTCACAAAAATGTTTACAGCTAAAGCAGAAGGGTATATTGTTCATTGAAGAAAAGGTTGAAATCTCAATACATGTACCAACAAAGGGAACTTTGAATGCTTCAAAATGACACCATTGTGGTATAAATTGGATACTGCTTTCTGATTTTATGAAGAAAATAAATGTAAAATTTCCTTTATTTTCTTTGTTTTTCCATGGCTAGTATACAAATATTTACTGCTCTTGAGGGATCTGGTGGAATATATTGGGCCCCCGAGGTGAACTGGAGACCGTGGTGTACTATTTTCCCGAGACCGAACACCAAGGGGCCCAATAGATTCCACCAGATCCCGAATAAAGAGCAGAAAATATTTGTTTTGTATCCTTCATCAATATATTTCTTGTTCATTAATTTGTTAAAAGTAGACTCTCAATACTGAGCTAAGCCTAGGCCTAAGTCAACTGTCATAATATTAACATAAAGAGAACTTTGACACGTAAATCGAGGTCATAGGGTAATAGTAGACTATTTCATTCTCCAAATAGTACCTCTCTCCCTCGTCAATAGCATTTTTGGTCTTCTTGCCTAATGGTGAGACTATTTTTGATCATGTGACACACTTTTAACCAATTAATGAACAGGAATATATTGATGAAGGATATAATTCCCTCTATATCTCACAACGCATTTTGCCGATAAGGCAAAACAAAAAAAGAGTTGACTTGCCCTTTCCGACCGACCCGAATTTTCGGAAATCTAGGGTCGCTATTTTTTTTTTATTATTTTTTTTTTTCAAAAAAAATAAAAAATATATATATATATATATTTTTTTAAAACCCTTTAAAACTGCTTGTTTAAAAATCAAACAAACAAAATCAAAAAAAAAATCCAAAAAAAATCTTTAAAACGTGTTTTTGTGCAGTACATTTTCACAAAAATTCAAACAAAATTCAAAAAAAAAAAAAAAAAAATCGACTGTCCGACCCAAGTACACAAGTATGGGGCGGTTGAGTTTGTATACAACAGGGTTGTCTTATTCCTTTGCCTAAAATAATAAATTATGTTTGTGTTCGAAGAGACAATTTAAAATGATTATATTCCAACTAAAAACCCTGTAAATACCTTAGCATATAATACACATTCATCATTCAGAGTATTAACAATAATATGTGACCCAACATGAGTAAATGAGGCCCAATGCGGCAGTAGCACAAATTTGGGACATGGTCAAACAAAGTCAAAATCATAAAAAGTCTTTAAACATTTAAGACTTGACAATTTGTATTTGATGTTTTGCGACAAAGTGATTTTCAATAATCCATGACTTTGGTTAGAAATGTAATATAACATTGACATTGGTACCAAAATGTCCCTTTTTAACCTATACATATTAATCATGGTATAAATAACTAAATCTTCATAATTCCCTCATTTTGCCTCATTTACTCGTGTTGGGTCACATACCCCGATGTTTTCAAAGAGGCTGTCAAAGAAAAACACTTAATACACACACAGTACATTCGCCATTCAGAGTAGTAGTATACCCCCGATGTTTTCAAAAAGGACAATCCAAGAAAAAATACATAATAAAGTTTATCCATGTGCCATGCACAACAGACTACAAAAGTGTAATCGCACCAAGCCTATTCTACATTCAATTGAATTGGTGTATGTCGTCCAATTCATTGCTTGAACAGTGTTACCTTATATATCATGCATTAAACAGCTAGGTGTGTCCTCTTTCTGAAGATCTTAGCAGCTAATCCAAAATATGGATAATCTCTATACACCATACATACTCATCATTCGGAGTAACAATATTATACCCTCAATGTTTTCAAAGAGAAAAACACATAACACATACCTTGAATAATCAGAATTGATGTATTCTACACTGTAGAATACATCAATTCTGATTATCATTCATCTACAGTATAGTCTATCATTAAATTGTGCTTTGGGTTGGATTATGCAAGCAGTGGTATAGCTCCAGCATCAATGTATTCATTCATATTTGGGGTGGGGGGGGCCAAATGGGTGGCAAGAAATAAAATAAGATAAGGATAAGAAGCGCACACAACTTTGGCTTTTAATGTTTAAATTGCCTGAGATTAGCTTAATCTGGTCTTAAATTAGACATTTTGCACCAGTTTTTCAATTGTGATGCGATCTGTGAAAACCCGCCACACGGTGGCATTTCTCATATTGGAGATATTTATATCATCAAAGCTAAAACTGTGCTGATTACAGAACTGTTTTGATCATTTTTCTACGATCACTACAAAAAATGTTACGAGTGAATGATGATTGTGATGTCATAAAAAGCTACAAAACAAGAAATCATGAAAACAGGCCGATAAAGATACATAATTCAATAGAATAACATTATAAGGTTAATGCTAAAAGTGACTTAAGTTTTTGAAGGTGAAATTTCGTAAAAGATGATGACACAAAGCATTGGAAATTAATTTTCTTTAAAAAAATCTATTTTTTTTAATTTTTTAAATTCAATTTCAATTTTACCCATAATCCCTAGTTCACATTTTGCAACATCCGACGGGTTTTCACAAATCGTATCACAATTGCTAATATCTTTGGAATCAAGTGTCCATTTAAAAAATGGGGTTTTCTGTGGCAAAATGTAACATTGAAAATACTCACATAGAAAACTAAAATTGTGATATTTTCGACTGCAGATTCATTTTGCTTGATCGCACACACGTATCATTTTGGTCTTAGCTATAATGTAATATATCTACATTTGACAGATTTATGTGTTTTGAGTAACATCTTTATGCAGACACAAATTAAAATTCATTTATATTTTGATCACTTGTCTTTTGTGTGTGAATTTTCTCAAAACCCACAAATCTGTCTATATACTTTCCACTTTGCACAATCCTGGTACATATTGCATTTGATTGAAAATATTGCTAACTGTCATATATTTTTATTTTTTTGATACCATGCATGACCTTAACCCCGGTTTAGGGTTTTTAACCGGGATCACAAATTTGGAAGTAAAAACACCAACTAAATCGCTGGGGACCGACCAGGAATCAATCCGAGGACCTTCCGGAAATCAGCCCGTCATACCACCAAACTAAGTAAAGCATACCGAGCTCACTATATAGGCTCGGATGATTACGTCATCAAAACCATTCACACATGCGCTTGGAGTAGTATTTTTTTAGCATTTGGGGGACAAGGTTAACAAAATTGAATCTAAAGCTAGAGCAATAAGTTTGGTGTCATGTTAAAGCTAAAAATTAGGTTTGTATCATGAAATTAAAATATAGCCTTTCCATTCTTGAGACAACCGGTCTGTTTTGATGTTATGGGTTACATAACATTATTCTAGCACCATCTTCAATCAATTCAGTCATTTTTATACATAAATATCACACTATAAAGATTACATCTTGTTTACATACAAGTATTTACATACGATACAAAATATGACAGCCTATTTTTCGCAACAGCTTCCCTTTTTTCAGAAACCTCTTAAAATAAGACACCCCACCAAAACAGCAGGTTTATACGTTCTACCACCTCTTTAACCCCCTGAGCATTACCTGCCTATCTAACAAGTAACAATGTTTATGATTGGTTAATTTCATGATTCCTCATTTGAATAACCAATTGAAACACTGCTTCCAAAATATTTCAGTCCAATCTATACCAGGGACACAATCCATTTAACAATGTCTCTGATTGGTGCAACGCATGATGTATCCATCTTTCCCACCAATCAGCAGAGGTAGGTCTCAAGGGGTTAAATACTACATGTTTTCTGAGTGGATGTTATGGAGGAGGGTTTACATGATTTCATAATCTCCGCTTTCCATCAAAATGGACTATCTAAAAAATATTCAGTAATGGAAATACCAACATGACTGTCTACCCGGGGTAGACGATCATGTGTGTCGCGCCTCTATTCATAATATTGTGTGTGTTGATCATATTATAGTAGTACTGCTTAATTCCATATTGCTTAAGAGGATTAAAATCATGTCCTGGATAGTAATCACCCCTCGCTAGTCTAGTGGTTGAGAGACACACTTTGAAACGCAGAGGTCCGGGGTTCAATTCCCACTAGGACTACTTTTTCAACTGATTTATTTCCTTTCGTAAAACTCAAGGTTAGAAATATTGCCTTTAAGTCTACAAAGTGTGTAGTTCATACCAAGGCGAGACTGGGTTGACACTCATGTTGGTATTTCCATTGCTGCTTAATAGATTTATATATATATATATACAGTTAAGCCCACAATTATTCATACCCTTTGAAAAATATGAGTTTTTTGCGTTTTTCTCATAACTATACCAGCTGGAGTGGTGGAACTTTCGCTTTACACTAAAGACAATTAGTTTGCAAGTACAAATCAATATATTTGGGCTCAACATTTTTTGCATAACAATAGAATTGAACAAGAATTGTGTTTTTATGCCTGTCCAAAATTATTCATACCCCATACCAATTCTCAGGATTGAGGCAATTTGTTGTGATAATACACATTTTTTTACATTCCAAACATTCTTTATATTGTGTGATATTGTTATGCAATTTTTGAATGTACAGTGAAGGATTTTATAGGACAACACTCTAGCTCTTTGTCAGCATGGCGAAGAAGATCAAATAACTCAGTGAGGACCAAATAACTCAGTGAGGACCTTTTTTGTGCATATTGTGAATGCTCACAAAGAGGGGAAAGACTACGGTGTCCTCTTGTTTGGCTAGAAAAGTATTGCGAAAGGCCAACAACAATCCACAAATCACCATCAATGCACTTCTGAACAACCTTGGCAATTCTTTGACCCAGATATCATGGCAGACACTCCAGCAGACATTGCACATGAGAGGTCTCTATGGCTGCCGACCAAGAAAGACTCTACTCCTGAAATGAGAGACAGAGAAACTCGTCTTGCATCTTAGCCAACCCCAAACACTGAGGACCAAAAGCTTGGATCTTTGTCCAGAAGTGCTCTTGCAAATGCTAGACGAGTTTCTCTTTGTCTTTTTTCAGAAAAAGAGGCTTTTCTTGATCGGAGTCCATGGAGAACTCTCGTGTGCAATGTCTGCTGGAGTGTCTGCCTTAATATCTTGGTCCAAGACACACCAAGGTTGTTCAGGAGAGCATTGACGGTGATCTGTGGATTATTGTTGGCCTTTCACCATACTTTTCTTGTCAAACGAGGGGACACCGTTGGCTTCCGACAGTATCCTTCAAGGTTTTTAACTGAATTGAATGTCTTATTCTTCCTAATTATGCTTTGTATGGTGGAATCTGGCACTTGGAATTGCTTCGAAATAGCTTGTAGCCTTTCCCCTATTTGTGCGCATTCACAATATGCACACACAAAGGTCCTCACTGAGTTCTTTGGTCTTCTTCGCCATGCTGACAAAGAGCTAGAGTGTTGTCCTATAATATCCCTCACTGTACATTCAATAGGACACATTTGTAATGCATCCACATTGTATGCACACATCATGGAATAATTGCATAACAATATAAAAGCCTATCACACAATATAAAGAATGTTTGGAATGTCAACATGTGTATTATCACACAAACAATGGCCTAAATCCTGAGACTTGGTATGGGGTATGAATAATTTTGGACATGCATAAAAACACAATTTTTGTTCAATTCTATTTTTATGCAAACAATGTTGAGACCAAATATATTGATTTGTACTTGCAAACTAACTGTCTTTTGTGTAAAGCGAAAGTTCCACCACTCCAGCTGGTATAGATATGAGAAAAATTCAAAAAACCTCATATTTTTCAAAGGGTATGAATAATTGTGGGCTTAACTGTATATATATAGATCAATGCTAAAGTTGAGAAAAAAACCTTTACATTTCTGCATTACCTCATTTATTTTTTTTCACAATTATCAAATCAAAGTTTAATTGAAAATATATAGGTAACGTTTTCCGATAATTATATAAAAGGGTAAATAATGGGAGACAAATATACATTTCCTTTGTATTTTCTCCTGAGCAGTGGCGTATCCAGAGGGGGGCAGGGGAGCGATTTCCACCCAATAGTCGAATCGAGTGGGTCGAAATTGGCACTGTTGGTTATCGATTGCTCTGGGTTTTTTCGCTGTTTTTTAAAAAACCACCTCACAACCCTCGCTTCCCCATAAGTTTCTGACTCGGCAGCAATTCGCAAAAGTTGACTTTCTGGTAAAGTCCTTGTCGGTACACTTTAATTTGTTGTCCCCCCCCCCCCCCCCCCCAAAGAAAAGAAGTTTAAATTACTTCAAAATCATGGTTTGAATAGGTTGAAATAAATTGTCGGGTCTGCTTATTTTCTGAGTGTCTTTACATTCGTTAATAGAATTCCATGATTTGACACCGTGTTACCGTTTGTGTTTCTGGCTACGATCGCAACTATACCCAAGTGTACACAAATGTTACACTTATAATATTGTTCCCTCATTAAACTATGTTAAATGTGGAACATAAAAATGATAAAAGAATTGGAAAATATCAATTCTGAAAATATGACTTACATGTCACAAAATATGCCCAAAATGGAATGAGCCATATGCATTTTTTTTTATTTTTAAGAGTAAATAATAAATGCGGAAATTCTTTTTTTAGTGTATTTTGGCCACACTAAAAAAAAATTTATGCGGCAAAAGTTACTCCACATATGTGAGACAGATCTTTTTTTCTTGGCCTTAGAAGATACTCCTGTTTGATCACAAATACGAAGAACAAATTGTCATGATAAAATAAATCACCTTTTATCAACTATTATCTCCCAAGGTATAAAAAGTACTGATAGTATATAATAATCTTTATAAAAATCGAACAAACATCTGCATAACGCGTAAACTTTGTGAATTAGACTGCACAGCCAGAAGTTTCACAATTCCAGGCACAATCATGTATACGCTGCATACATAGCATTTTATAAAAACCTGTTATACTGCCCCCCCCCCCCCACCCTTTTTTACTGAATTTTCACAAAATATGGTTTTTAAGAACATTTTGGGGAACCTTTTGCCTCTTTGTTTTGCTATTTTTTGAATTTTTGTAAAAAAATTGAAATATTTTAAATTATTTTGAAAAACATTTCAAAACTTGCTGTTTGAAAAACAAAACGAAAATGCCTGACCGACCAACCCTACCTGGGAGGTCCGTTTGCCCATAGAACAGGGTGAGGTTTTTCCTGGCCTAATCAGCCTATAGCATTATTTCATAGGTTTCAATAGTCTTAACACTTTCCACGCGGCAGGCGGCTGCAGACGACATTCCAAAATTTCACAAAATATTTCAAAAATGTCAACATTATTGAATTTCATCACCATATTTGGGTTCACCATGAGAAATGCATTGAAATAAGTACAAACATGCCTAGTATTGGTTCAGTAATCGTTGAGGTAGACCTTGAAAGTTGGGAAAGGTTTCTGAAAAATCTGTTTTGTATATGGTAAAACTAATAGCCGCGTGGAAAGTGTTAAGAGATAATAAAAAAATCACTTACCCAAGTTTCATACAGTTAATCTTCAACAGAAGAATATAAAAGTGTTAAAAAATTGCGTAGTATTTTTACAATTCCAATTCATTAAGGACGGCCGGGCTTTCAGAACTAGTAACAGTGATTGATCATAGTACCTCAGTCCATGAGGTCTTGCCAGTGTTCCTATTGCCACGAGCTGTCAAAATATGAGATTTTGTTCAATATCATTATAAACACAACACTGTAATCCACGCAACGGTTAGGTTTTTAAAGCTGAGTTAGTTTCTGAATTGGAATTGGCATTGATATTAGGCAAATGGATTCCAAAGCAAAAGTTACGGTAGATTCATAAATATTGACCGATCTGTTATTGATTTGTACCTATTCCATTCAACATCAGAGGAACCACAATGGACCAATCACAATGATATCGGCATCGTTAAGATGTTATTGGTTTCGCTGCGATATAACGGACTTCAAAGCATTGAAGCAACTTATATCATGCCTATGCACGAATTTAAACTACAAGCAAAAAGCGCGCTATTCAAACATGCCATCTTAACAAGTGACACATATTGATAAACATATCTTCTTAGAGATTAAATCCTTATTGTATAAAAGAGGATTAAATTAGAAAAAAATCAATTTGGACAACAGAAGAACTTTGTCACTTTTCTGGATATGAAATACAGGTTCAAGACACAGGGAAGCATAGAACCATATGTCTATGATTAGATTAAGATTTCAAATCACTGCCTCCCTTCAATTGGAAGATATTACCTTAACTGAAATGGTACACCGGCCAAAGTCTGTGAATCTACTATAGCTTTCTAAGCCGAGTTAGTTTGGATTAGCTATGATTTTTATGACAATATTGCATTCCAACGCCGAGTTATTTTTCATGCATTGATTGATAGTTTGAAATGGTATGACAAATAGACAAACCTGCTTTAATTCAAAATCAAAATACATTTTTCAAAACTGAGTTGGTTTGAACTAGAAATAAGATTCTGATTTGCCACGATCTTCGCAACATTGCATTGTAAGTAAAAGCTAGTTTTCAAGCCCAAGTTACTTGCTGAAGTGGGTAAACACATTCCATGCAGCTAATTAGTTTTACCATTTGATGACTTTCAAAGCCTATCTCAAGAATTACTGATCCAATACTAGGCCTGATTGTGCTTATCATAATGCATTTCTCATGGTGATTACAAATTTGGTGATGAAATTCAATAATTCTGACAATTGTGAAACATTTTGTGAAATTTTGGAACTGTCATCTGCAGACAACTGCCGCATGGAAAGTGTTAAATTACCTTTCATCAGACAGCGTAGAATTTAACCTCAGCATTTTGGTTTTGAAACCCGGAAATTACATCCTTTACACTTGAGACCACTCCAACTATGTCAGTTTATTCGCATGGACTCCCTGTGACTCACCGTTATCATTGTCACACATATGATGCAAAGTTTGCTCTGTTGCGTAACACGAGCATAATGTGCGCTCACACTCTTCTGTAATGATCCGCTGCTGTTAGGAGGCTTGCCATTTTGCAAATGATTGAACTTTATACAACACCTAAGAAAATCATTGTTATTTCATTGGAGGATTATAGGTCACGTGTGATTAAATATCCGCTCCATTGCACGATTTGCCGTGCATCGACCCCTACGATACATTGCACGATAAGACGCTCGGCGGCCGTAATGCGATAAGGCCTACATGTATGCCCACGACTATAAATAAATCTCTGAATAATATTGTTTCAAATGACAATAATTTTCTTAGATGTTGTATAAAACAAATAATGAATGTTTTTTCATTAGTGCAATGGAAAGAATATTTTCATTCGGTGAAAGATGCAATGTTCCATTCAACTCGGCTCCGCCTCGTTGAATGGAACATTGCATCTTTCACCTCATGAAAATATTCTTACCATTGCACTCATAAACATTCATTATTCGTATAATAGTGATTGATTTGAAGCATTTACGTACAAGAGCCCGAATACAACTTTGATAGCATGAGTAGTTACGCCAACGCCTTACCATCACATGCTCAATATATGTAACCATCCAGCACAAAGGGGCTGTAAAGTCAGCAGATCATGTAATGAGATATGGCTCAATGAACATTTCAATAAACAATAGGAAACAAAGGAATTCGCAATGGATTGTAGTTGTACTGCCTACTTAACATGCAATATGGACATGTAATACACCATTGTAAAACTGATTTTAAGAAGAATTCCCCTGTTCAATTTCTCAAAAAATGTTCTGGCCAACTTTACATCCCATTTGTGGTAGATGGTCACATAATAGCTGAGACTCAGCATAATAGTGTGTTATTAATTAGAATGCACTCTGATTACTGAGTTAGAAGGAGTACAAGGATCATACAATAAGTTCCACTTCCTACCTCATAACATTGCTAATAATATAAGCCAGCCATATGAAATCAGAGCTACAATCATGACAAATTTCACATTTGTCAAGGCAAAATTATGAGGTAGAAGTAGACCTTAGGCCAAACAAAGAAGAAGGTCTGTCTCAGAAACATTGTGCAAAAAAGCTAAGTGCTGTGCGATTTTTATTTATTTTTTAGAAAATAGGCTATGAGGTATGCGATTTTTTTCTTTTTTTGCTTATCCAAGCTTACGGAGAACTTTTTTAAACTTTTGTTTTCAAAATCTAAAAAAAAAAGATTAAAAAAAAGAAAGAAAAAAAAGAAAGAAAAAAAGAAGAAGTTTTTTAGCCCCCAGCGCATAGACCTACGCGCCGTAGCTCATTTCACATAACAATGCGGGCGGGCTTCTGAGACAGACCTTCTTCTTTGTTTGGCCTTATTGAATGACCCTTGTATAATACATGATCTAAACATGTGCAGTACCATCAGGGCATAATCCCGTGATTGGCGTAGTATTAATATTTGAGTGTTGGGATTCATCTTTCATTGCGTGGTTACAGTGGCCATGCAACGCAATGGAAAATAGTTAGTGGGATAGATGACTGTAATCACTGTACTATATTACCTCAAGTCAGCATATAGACCATGTCACCCCTTGTTGATCAACAATGTTAAGTGCCTAGTGCCATTCCATGCATGGGGGAACATACATAACTGTTACATGACTGCTGTTGTTACCGATGACTGTTTGGTCTAGTTTATGGTTTATAATGGACACCCCCTTCAAATTCGCACGCACATCGGCGGGCAATAATGGACACCCCCTTCAAATTCGCACGCACATCGGCAGGCAAGCTTTCGTTTGCTTGGCTGCTGTGACATGTGAGGTGACATCGTCTATACCGTGTTCATCTATCTCTGTGCAACACAGAGTTAGATAAACACAGTATGAATAAGGCCAAACAAAGATTGTCTCAGAAACATTTTGCAAAAAAGCTAAGTGCTGTGCGATTTTTTATTTTTTTATTTTTTTTAGAAAAAAAGCTATGAGGTATGCAATTTTGTTGTTGTTGTTGCTAATTCAAGCTGACAGAGACCTTTTTTATTTTATTTTTGTAAAAAATCCAAAAAGTCCAACAAAAAAAATCTAAAAAAATCCACACAAAAAACCCAACCATTTTTAGGCCTCAGCGCGTAGACCTACGTGCCGTAGCTCATTTCACATACCAATGCGGGCGGGCTTCTGAGACGCCGTAGCTCATTTCACATACCAATGCAGGCGGGCTTCTGAGACAAACCTTCTTCTTTGTTTGGCCTTACATGCTGACTTGAGGTGACAGAGTGTACAGATGAGTATTAGGTGACAAAAAAAGAAAGTAACCCTGTTCTATGGGCAAACAGACCAGTCAAGTCGGGTCGGTTGGTCTGGCTTTTTTCTCCCTTTCTCTTTCCACATTCAAATTGATATACAAACATAACAAGAATCGGTAATTTTGACAAAATAAAAAATAAATATCGGTATTCATTTACACATGAATTTTTTCCACCCATTTTGGGTCGGTCTGGCCCGTAGAGTTTCTTTTTTTCGTCACATTATCTTAGGTATGTTAGTAAATGTAAAATGGCCTGCTTACAATGGCAAACAATCAATATTGTTAAACCTTAATAATTGCAATAACACAATTACATATAAAAATATGAACATAACCTCTCAATCTCATCATACATAAAATCACTGAGTTCTAAGGAACAAATAAATAAAAAGGAACCCAATCCCATTTTTCTTTTTGAAGTGTTTTGCCTAACTCTTACAAATTCTATAAATATTTTATAACATTCAAGTATACTCAACCAACTCTTGACAAAATGACTCATTCCAGCTCAAACCCCTGACTGAGTTCTCCCATAACCTTTCAATCCTGTGTGACCAGACCTCAACATTGTGATGCCGCAGCTTCTACCACAGCCTCATTGCCCCTAAAATTGCACTCCATAAAATAAGGAATTGCACCCTAACCTAAAAAAGTTAAGTGCATTTTTGTACCTCCAGGAGAAGAATAAAACAACCAATGTGAGAGACTGTTTTTTTAGTTCCACTATGGAAGCTCATTCGATAGAGCTTCCGTGTGACTGTAATCTAGTTCTACGTATCGAAAGAGCTCGATCAATAGAGCTTCTATGTGACTGTAATCTAGTTCTACGTATCGAAGGAGCTCGATCAATAGAGCTTCCATGTGACTGTAATTTAGTTCTATGTATCGAAGGAGCTCAATCAATAGAGCTTCCGTGTGACTGTAATCTAGTTCTACGTATCGAAGGAGCTTGATCTATAGAGCTTCCATGTGACCGTAATCTAGTTCTACGTATCGAAGGAGCTTGATCAATAGAGCTTCCGTGTGACTGTAATCTAGTTCTACGTATCGAAGGAGCTTGATCAATAGAGCTTCCATGTGACTGTAATTTAGTTCTATGTATCGAAGGAGCTCAATCAATAGAGCTTCCGTGTGACTGTAATCTAGTTCTACGTATCGAAGGAGCTTGATCTATAGAGCTTCCATGTGACCGTAATCTAGTTCTACGTATAGAAGGAGCTCGATCAAAAGGGCTTCGGTGTGACCCTAATCTAGTTCTATGTATCAAAGGAGCTCAATCAATAGGGCTTTCATGTGACCATAATCTAACTCTACCCATTTTACGAACTCAATCTATAGAGCTTCTTGAATCTCCTCGAGATACAGGAGGATGTCTCTGCAAATGCTGAGTGCTTCTAGACGGTGTTGACAAACCTGTTTCTGACGACATGTTGCTCCTCTCGTAATAGTATGTTGCCACGGCGAAAATCATCAGCCCCAGCGCTTGAATTCCGGCAAAGAGGAAGAAATACAGGTCGAGGTGACCAAAATTGATGTTGCCACCGTCACTCGGGTTAAACCATTGTATCACAGGGCCGGGGAGGGTTAAAAGCCAGAGCAACAGGCTACTGACGAATGACCCTAACCCCATCGTGAAAAAGAACAGTCCCATGATGAGGCCTTGCATGGAACGGGGTGCTTGTGAGTATGCAAATTCCAATCCTGTGTTTCAAGAAAATTAAAAAAGTAGGAAATAGCCCCTTTAAGGATCAGACAACTGTCAAATCACAACTCCAATTTATTTTTAAAATAAAATGAAATAAGGAATTCATTTCTCATTTAGGTTTACAGGCCACCTACCAAAAGGAAACAAACTTTTTTTCTTCTATTTTGCATTGCAAGATGTAACCTGGAATAAAAAGACTTATGAAAACACTAACCAACTTGTTTGGTCGTACTGGGATAAGAAAAGAAAACATAGGGGAAAATAGGATGATTGTGTCCTATGCAATGCACTCCACTAACCTGCAACACTGGTAAAAACCTCACTGATTCCAATCAGCGCGTACTGCGGTATCTGATAAAATACGGACAAGTTGGCCGCGTAGTAACCCGTGTCTCCTATAAAGAGATGCAGACAGTAGCCATCTTCAGTCATCTTTTTCTTACGATAGATCTCCAGAATGCCAGCGCTGACCATCGCCACGGCGCTGAACACCATTCCGATGGCGATGCGCCGCAGATGAGAAAAGTTCCAGCCGGATTTGTCCAGGCGAGGGTAGACGAAACGATCCATGACAGGAACGAGGATCAAAACGGCGATGATGTCGAAGGCTGTCAACCATGCAGCAGGTACCTACAGTAAGAGGTTAATGACTGTGTATCAGTTAAGAGAAGATATCGGGAGTATCCCAGCATGCAATGCTAGAGCATGTGTTTCAGTTGTGTACGTCCCTATCTCTTTACCTGTATTTCCCTTTGCAAACGGCCACCTAAACCTGAAAACCTGAAAACTGGCATCTCTGATGGGTAAAACAAAAATGCTGAGGTTTGCTGTTGAAATGTTAACACTTTCCACGCGGCTATTAGTTTTACCATATGTCATGCGATCTGTGAAAACCTGTCGGATGCCGCAAAATGTGAACTAGGGATTATGGGTAAAAAAAATATTAATTTTTCAAACAAAAAAATCTTTCTTTTTTTTTATAGATTTTTTTTAAAGAAAATTAAATTCCAATACTTTGTGTCATCATCTTTCATGAAATTTCAACTTCAAAAACTTACTAAAGTCACTTTTATTATTAACCTTATAATGTTATTCTATTGAATTGTGTATCTTTTTGGCCTGTTTTCATGATTTCTTGTTTGTAGCTTTTTATGACATCACAATCATCATTCACTCATAACTTTTTTTGTAGTGATCGAAGAAAAATGATCGTAACAGTTCTGTAATCAGCACAGTTTTAGCTTTCTTATGATATAAATATCTCAAATATGAAAAATTCCAACATGTAGCGGGTTTTCACAAATCGCATCACATATAAAAAACAGATTTGTCAGAAACCTTTCCTAATTTTTAAAGTTAAAGGATTCCTGAACCAATACTAGGCATGTTTGTACTTATTTCAATGCATTTCTCATGGTGATTCCAAATATGGTAATGAAATTCAATAATTTTGACATTTTTTGAAACATTTTTGACATTTTGGAATGTCGTCTGCAGATGCCTACCGCATGGAAAGTGTAAAATATTGCCAGGTTATACACTGCCTAAGAGCATTAACGTGTGTGCTGATTTAAAGAATTAATCAGCAAACTATGTGGGTGCAGAGATGTCTTGTGCAGAGCTAGAGATGTTTGAATTTGAACTATGACCCTAAGATGTCGCTAACATAGATACACCTACACTGTGTACAGCAGAGTTAGCATGTGTAGCTCAGATACCTACGACGTGACCATGTTAAACAGTAGAAGATACTAATAGAATTTATTAGAAATCACTTGAACCTTTTCCGGAAGCAATTTAATGTTTTATTACTTTTAAAAGCAGAGGAATTTTCTTCTTTTTCCGGACAGTAACAAATTTATGTGAGCGAAGGATGAACAATTGACAGTTTACAGAATTTTCAGGTTTCCATTTCCATACATCGTCAAATTTAAGGGGTTCCCTGCAATTTTGATTGGGACCCGTTATAGTCAACTGCAACATGTAACCTGTTAAAATCCAACAAGAAAGAGAGAGGTCTATGACGCGATGACGCATAAGAATGAGACCCTTACCCTATATTCAATTCCTACCTGAAAGTGGTGATTTGGATGTTTATCATGATGGTGGTGGTCTATACTTTCGGGTTTGGTACAATTCTCCACAGTATCGTTTGTAAAGTAAAGCCTCATATGCAGCCCTTGCAGGAGAAATGTTGTTTGCATCTGCATCAAAAAATATTAAAACAAAACAAACAAAAACAAAAAAAACAAGAAAAGAATTAGCAACAATAAACAAAACAAAAACGAAAAACAATACCATTAAAAAGTGTAAGCAATCAGATAATTTGTTTGTGGTGCCATAAGAAATTTTGCACCCTAATATTAGTTTTTCAACAGGAAAAAAAATTACAAGGCGGAAGTCCAAAAGCAACCTGGGTATTAGCCCTAATCAAGAAGGATGTTGAATTCGAGACACAGACCAATGTTCAAAGGCTTGGAAAGCAATAGTCAGTCACTCATGACAACACACTTTACTTTCCAAATATTTCTTTGGATAATATCAAAGAAGATTTTAAAGAAACCACCACAATGCATTGTGTTTTTGCAAAATGCCCTAATTCTGGTCTCCAGTTTGTCTCGGTTCCCATAGACATATGCACACAATCATGGCTTCATAGCCCGTTCATCGTTGGAGCTCTTAGGTTCTAGTTTACATCAATAAATAAATTAGTTATCAGTGTTCCTTTTTCTTATTTCTAAAACTTAAGAGCTCAACAAATGCATCATGTGAAAAGACTTGTTTGGCTGGCGTTCGCGCAATGCATTGTGGGAGACCTTAAAATCTTCTTTGGGATAATATCATTTCATAAAGTAATGTTTCCTCTATGATGGTCAGCACCAGGGATGCCCAAGAAGCAAGTCGAATTTCCCACATTTTTGTTACATATATTGTGTACAAAACAGCAGAATTTAGCTCCGAATGGCAAACTTTCACTCCAAGTACCCAAATATCCTCTCTAGATTAGGTTCACTAATGGTGTCACAAAAACATGCATAAGAACAAATGCGTCAGAGTAAAAATATGTCTTCAAGTTTTTCTTAAAAATATGTAGAGAGTTTGACAGTTTCACATATTCAGGCAAGTTATTCCATAGTTTTGGTGCTGCGACCTGAAAACTTCGCTGTCCCCACTGATATTTTGCAAATGTTTCCTGAAGAAACCCTTGTTTTGAAGAGCGTAGCCCACGATGCCCTGGAACATATGGGTGAAGGGAGCCTTATCATGCAAGATCTTGAAAATAATAAGGCGTAGTATAATGCCCTTTTGAATGAGAGCAAGAGAGGAAGTGAAGAGAAAGGTTTTATCTTTTTTATATTTTAGATTAAGATATTTCATATTATGAAAATGATTAATGATGTGCACAAAATGGAATAAATGATAGCCTTTAGGTAAAAATCTACATGTGAGGTAATCATGTACCTGCAGCATGTGATTACAGCTACGTACACCCAGAGTCCTGCAAGTTAAATACAAATGTATGGTATTGTGAGTTCATGTGACCAAACCTTTCAGTGTGTGTTTATTTTAAGAAGCCTCTAAAGTTTGATATCAAAATCATTCTACAAGGTGTATTGATCTATCCAAATGTGTTTTCGGTTATTTTAACGGAGATAAAGTGCTCAACAAAAGAAAGTCATACACTTTGTTTAGGTCAATTAATGTAACTTTTGATTGTTTTTTTACCAAACAGGCTGGATAGACATTTGGATGAATTTTTTAGGCACATTTTGATACCAAACATAACACCTAGCAACAAAGGTAAACCATGATTAGCGCCATTTAAAGAAAATAAGTCACTTTTCAAAAGTCACATTTTCAATTACTACACGGGAGGAAAATGGGTGTGTGCGAGGTTCACCCAGTGTGTGACACTGTTATTTACCAGGATTGACCGGCGGGCAATCGATCACACAGTACAGCCGTGTACACTGCCCTGCGCTGGGCGTACACTTAGTGAGCGGGATATTTGATTCCGAACATAAAGGGCAATATGTGCTTGTTAATATTGGTGTTTTCTTCCGCGTAGTGTATTGAAAATGTGACTTTTGAAAAGTGACTAATTTTTCTATAAATGGTGCTAATCATGGTTTATATTTGTTGTTAGGTGTTATGTTTGGTATCAAAATGTGCCTAAAAGATTCATCCAAATGTCTATCTAGCCTGTTTGGTGAAGAAATAATTGAAAGTTACTTTAAATGACCTAAACAAAGTGTACAACTTTCTTTTGTTGAGCACTTTATATAAAGCTTTATAAAGGCATCAACACTGTACTTAGGCTAATCTTTAAATTGGACGGGCGAGGGGTGCTGCAAATGCAGTATCCTGCAAAAAGCTGCAGCGCGACTAGGTTGGCTCTATAAATAATACTGTCGGCTTTCCTTAATCAACTATGAATTTAATTTAAAATATAATTTTACCTGAAAATAGACAGCAAAGTATGGTATCAAAGCCATGAAAACCAGGATGATCTTCCCGAGTGCCTTCACATCTTCCACCATGGAGTCGTGAAAACTGCCGCCAAACCTGGTCTTTGCCATGTCGAGGAAGCTTGGAACGGGGTTTGATCGCAGCACCTGGTCACTATTGCAGAGAGGAAAAGGAGAAAAGATTTGAAGAAAGGGAAATAAAAACAAAACGTGTGTCACTGTTGTTGTCCGTTCTTGTCATCTTCATCATCATCCATGGACGGAACAATAGAAGCATCTCAAGAAAAAAACAGAACCAATGTGGCTTTTTATCATGAGCTGTGGAATTTCACATTGGTCAATCCAGCGTCCTTCACAAATGCTGTACAGAACTACAGTGGCGATTTACATTTAACTCTCTAAACATTTAACAGAATAATATGGCACGTTTCAACGTTTAATCGTTTTTCATACCAAACCATCAAATTTCGCACCAAACATCTGCCCAATTCAACACCCGGAAGTGCAATGTGGATTGAGTGAGCGTCACACTTTTCTAAGAACAAAATGTTAGGGACATTTCACCTCAAATGTTATAACAATCAGATTTGTTATTATTCCAAATGTAAAGCTGGCATCAATCAAATTCATTTCTGGATTTTTTATTTTATGTCACTGCATGAGATTTTAAGCCACCTAATCAGTGTAATGTCATGATTCAATCGTAGCAGCATCAATGGACGAGTTGTGTGGAGCCCATTGATGCAGGGAGCTAGCATGAACAGAAGTCATGCAATTTTGATGAAGCTACCCACCTATTGTCAGATAGGCTTTTACGACGTGTATTCATAATAGGTTAACACTTTCCTCATCGCAGGCGTCTGCAGACGACAATCCAAAATGTTTCAAAAATCTCAACATTATTGAAATTCATTACCTATTTGGAATCACCATGAGAAATGCATTGAAATAAGTACAAACATGCATAGTATTGGTTCGGTAATCCTTGAGATATACTTTGGAAATTGGGAAATGTTTCTGAAAAATCTGTTTTGTAGGAAAATATTTTAAGAGTTTAACGGGTACTCGTTTAAAGTTAAACTCTCAACCTACCCACCTATCTTGTCTCGCATACATTCTCTTCCTCTGTTTCCGTCTTCGCAATGCCTCCCCGATGATTCGCCGCGTATTCGTCAGCACACTTCCCATTGGCTTCTTGCTGAGGTAGAACATCCTTCCAAAGATAAAGACCACCGTGGCAAGAACCAGCGCTATTCCCGGGATCAGGAAGCCCAGGAAGAAATCAAAATTCTGCTGCACATAGGCTGCTACTCCGATCGCCAGGAAGGATCCAAAGTTGACGGCCCAGTAGAACCAGTTGAAGAACATCCGCATGACCTCTGGGCCTTCGTATTTGACCTGGAAGGTGGAAAATATTAGTTTACATTTACCGCAGAACATCTACACACCAGAGGGGTGGGGCAGCAACAGTGAAAGCAAGCCTACTAAAGTCAGGATTCTGCACCTTCAGCTCTTCATCATGTATAACAGTCAAACTGCTCAACAGTTATGCATAGGAAGTGTTACTTTATACAGGTTCAGGGGCAAGACTACTGAATTCAGCAAAGAACTGATAGAATGTGTTTTTAGACCCTGAACATGTTTAGAGCAGACTGCCTATAAGGTTATACATAGGAAGTATTACCTTATACATATGCTATAGGGCAAGATGGCGATACAAGGTTTTGACAGAACTGCAAAGATACATAGGACACCTACTACTGCGCCTACCTATATTCCATACCTTATTTGGACACTTCCATACCTTATTTGGACATTCTCATACCTTGTTTGGTATAACCTACCTGGTCAGCCCCAAATGGTGACAAGTTGGATTTGGATTCAGGGGCAAAAGCACAGAATTCAGCATAGAAATGATATAATGTGTTTTTGGCCCCTGAACATGTTAAGAGCAGACTGCCCATAAGTTATAGGAAGTATATAGGAAGTATTACCTTATATACATGCTGAAGGGCCAGATGGAGATAGACACGGTTTGACAGAACAACAAATAGGACACCTGCTCATACCTATATTCCATACCTTATTTGGACACTTCCATACCTTATTTGGACAATCTCATACCTTGTTTGGTATATTATAACCTACCTGGTCAGCCCCAAATGGTGACAAGTTGGATTTGGAAGACCCTGTTCCGATGGCTATAAGAAGTAAAGCCGGATAGATTATTCGCCCACAATAGTGCTGCCTGGGCGATGGCTTCAATAACGGAATCAACGGGATATTGGAATCATTGCCTGGTGAGATCGGTAATGCGTCCTGTTCCATGTACTTTTCACCACACATGTCTTCAAGTAAATAGGCACCCTTGGGTGTTGTTCCATACCCGATCAAAACGAGGAGTGCCGCACCGCAGATGTAGATCACGAAGCTCAGCAGTATGGTCTTGAATCGTCCTAGCATCGTGTCAGCGATCCAGCCCCCGAGGACGGACGACATGTATGTTATTCCAAGGAATATAAGCAGCGTGTTGACCGCTTCGAAGGAGAGCCACCCGAAAGGATCTCCGTTTAGAAACAGCACCATGTTGGCAGTGAACCCATAGAATGCCAGCCTTTCAAACATCTCTGTGGTGACGATAGCGGTACATGCTGCCCGTCGTTTTGGACGAGACAGACCATACAAGCTATCAGCATGATATGTGCGGTTTGGGTCACTATCTCCCCCTGATTCCAAGCGGGTTCTATGTCGGCCAAGCAGAGGATTGGTTTCGCTGTTTGTGTTCGAGGCCATGATGAAAAGTGGTGATTTTCTTTAAAACGACATCTATCGGTAACATACCATGATCAATGTTATTTCCATCATCTTAGTTTTCTGTTTTAAGGTTGTTCATTTGTAATACCTGAAAATGAAAAATGAGATAAAGATTTATTATTTGCCTTTTAGGTTAGCACGTCTCAAATATGTGCAAGGTGCTGATTTCTACTATAATCTGACCCTAACCAGTCAGCTCCGGAACGATAGCCCGTTTCACTTGAGGGCGCTACAAATTGACTGCTGTGCGTCACCATGGTAATGTGTACCCGTCAATTTGTGGAATCATTGCATTTTCGCTTTTCAACCCTAAATATTTGCATACAAATTAACATCTTAACAAAGTGAGTGCAGCGTAGCTACCAGAATTCCTCGCGGCATCTAGTCTGATGATTTTATCTCACCTTTGACCCCAATATCTCGCAATACAGGTCAAAATACACCTTTTTACCACGATGAGACTATCATTTTCTAAGCGAGTTTATACCATTTTAATGAATTTGTAGGTTAAGTGCAATAATTTTGACATTAAATATAATCCTTGTAGTACTCTAAAGTTATGAATTTGGTAACAATTATCTCAGAGATAATAGACTTATTTTATGGTTGAAAATCGGCAAAATGGGATTTATTTACAATCTGTGACGGGAGGTCGATCCCTTGGAAACTCAGTACCGTTCCCAAGCCCGCCCTCTATTGAAATATCAAACCTATTCTTCACCCAGCTGAAGACGGTCTCACATCACTTAGGCCAACAACAAAAAATATGTTGTGTTGCCCTCAAGTGCCAAAAATTTAAATATTTGATATTGTCAGCAAACCTAAAGATCCTATGCCCAAGGGTCGTTCACCTTGCGTGTATAGCATACCATGTAGTTGTGGTGAACAATATATTGGTCAAACCAAAAGGCCTTTAAAGGTCAGATTGTCTGAACACAAAAGAGCTACATTACAGGGCAAGAAAGATAGCGCAGCACTAGCTGAACATGCGTGTGAAGAAGGTCATGAACCACTCTGGAACCAATCTAAAAGCATTGCACAGGTTTCCAATCTTGGTATGCGGCTTGTTCGTGAAGCTTTAGAGATCAGAATCAATGAATCATCAACAATCAATAGAAATGACGGCAAAGATATCAGCCGCATGTGGCGCTCTCTATTTCCTATCAACACGATCAATCAAATTGACGGTTTCTAGCAATACAATTTCCCCATACGTTGGTAGGGGGAAAAAAGAAAGAAAAATACCACCAACGTATGGGTTTCCTGTACTAGAGGGCGTTTTTCAATCAATAGCGATGATATTGTTTTAATCAAGTTTTGCTGTGTTTTTGTTAGTAGAAACAAGGTCAGGGAGTTATTATGTTAACTATGAATGATAACTCCTTGGTAAAAATAATGCCATGGTAGAAACAACAATAATAATTGCAATTTTTAATGTTCAACACCACTTCATGTCCCTTTAATGCATATATTGTATACCTACGTGCCCGAGACAACAGGTAATAAACGATTTATACGAACAATTTACAATGCAATACATAGTAAAATATCTGCCGAATTCTGCTCTTTGAAGAGTTAGGGTCTACGAAATTTCGGTTTCTCTCATTATCCTGAATTAGTTCATACAAATGTTTGACTGAAATCGAATCGGAATATTACATGTTTATAACGATTTATTTCTTATATTATGAAAAATAATACAAACGTTTAAAATTTCTGTAGAAATGATTCGCCTACGCAGAGAGGAAGTTGAAAACATCGTCAGGTGACTGAAAGTTATTTACGTTGAATTTTGCACATGGCTGACATCCTGTGACTATTGCCGTAAATACAGGGTGTTTCCAAAAAAAATAAAACGGGGTCAAAAAAGTGTCCCTTGAGTAAATAGAGGGGAAATGCATGTCTATAATAATAATAATAATAATAAAGGTCTAAATTGTATTGTAATCGCAGCCAACTGGCTGAATTGTAACAACATTACAAATCAAATACATTAATAAACAATCAACGTCCACTGGCAGCAGCTATTAGATTTAAAATCAGCGCCAAGTTGCGACGATAAACCGACATGAAACATACATAACCCCTATATAGTAACCCCCAATAGGCAATGTAGACTAAGTGCCTTGCCAAGGACACAAACACATTGGCACCAGCGGGGCGGGCAGCGGGGCTAGAACTCACGACCTTATGATTATGAGACCGCCACTACTCCACTGGACCACACGTGCTCTACTATGTCTTGCTAGACGTCCCGTGACTGATGTGCGCTTGCTCATAACAATTAAAATGCGTAAATAGTAATGCACGGTTTGTCCGGACGGGACGTCTAGAAAGATTTGTAACGCATGAAAATATTCCTGTCATTTATTGGTGGAAACTGCATCACGTGACATAAAATAGTTTCACCTTTTCACCTAAATAACGGGTCAAGCGGTCAATAGTACATTTTGATGGGAGCTTTTGGACCTGGCAGTCGCCCACTTTTTCCCCGACTCGCCCACACCCCGTTTCGCATGGAACTCATGGTTTCGCGTGGAATAATTACACTATTGACGAGGAATCACTTTGTTTTGGATTGTTTTATGAACTTGGGGAACTAATGATTTCGGACTGATGGGGAGCTCAACTCTGCTAAATTAGGTGAGTACCGTATCACTATCACTGATGGTTGATGAAAATGTGTAAAATGACAGAAATATTTTCATGCGTTATATAATCTTTATTCGGGAAATGGTGCAAACTATTGGCACCTTGGTGACTGGAGGCCGTGGGCCTACTATTTTCCCGAGACCAGAGGTCTCGGGAAAATAGTAGGCCCACGGCCTCAGTCACCTCGGGGCCAATAGTTTGCACCATTTCCCTCATGATCATTAAATATTTGTATAATACTAATTATAGGCCTATAGTCGACCAGGGACATAAATAATTAAAATCATCCCCATTTTATTAAAGTAAAGATGGATGCACCACCCCCTCTAAAAATGGGCAAAATTGTTACCCCTCTGTGCACTCCCCCCCCCCCCCCCCCCCCCCCCCCCCCCCCCCCCCCCCCAATGAAAATGTAAGAGGCCACAGTTTTGAAAATGGCCCGGGTCATGTCCCATGAAACTGTCAATTATAACGCGTACGTGTGTGTGTATTAGGGTTCGTCCGGAACATTTTTGAAATCAACGAATGTTCGAAAATGTTGACCCACCTTTTTGGAGCTTCAACCCTTTTATCACCCCCTCCCCTGTGCACCCCCCCCCCCCCCCCCCCTCCCTCCCTCCCCTCCCTCCCCTCCCACGAACTATGGAAACTCATTGATAATAAAATGAAAACTCTAAAAGACGACGATAAGTTACCGGACTGGCTTGACTTTGACTTTAGTCATTATTTTTGGTGACTTGTTGACTTGACTTGACAATGCTTGAGTCACCACATATCATGCATGCACTGAATTTTTGACGTGTGACTCATCGGGCTCATAACTTTTTTAAAAGTTTATGAGCCCCAGCCAGTCAAGTCTTTTGACTTGACTAAACTACACTTGATAAGTGGTAACTTGGATGTCTAAGCATATGCATGCTAGTAGGCAACATCACCATGATCACTGACTGACATTGTGTTATAATTAGTGGTGAAATTGTCTATAATGTTCACTATCTTCTTATATATAGTTCTTACTATACACATGGAAAAAAGTATCGCACCACTGCTTTTTGTTGTTGAAAAGTGCAAATGTGGCCTCGAATTTTGCCACCATGGCATCATTTGTTTGCGTAAGCTGTCCAACAAAATGTTGTGCAACAAAAGGGCCACATTTTAGTTTACATACTTTTATCCATGTGTATATTATATTTTTTATATTTAGGCCTACTCTAATTTGTTTTCAAATTTTAAGATAATAATGCACAAAGCGCTTTAAAGGCCGCTAAAAGAGTTCTATATATCACAAAACAGGCATCGCTGAATAGATACAAACAATTTGTTTAACGATTTGAACCACAGCATTGGTGGTTTTTTTTAAATAAACCTTGATTGGGGAAATTCATAAGAAAATTTTGGATATTTCTACTCCATCATTTAGATTTTATACATGAATCAGCAAAGTGAGTTGAAGCTTTTTTTCGGTTCAAATTGAGTTAAGGCTGCAGTGGCAGCGAAGTAGCAGCGTCATATTCCGTCAAAACCGTTGAACAGGTTTTCGACATTCCTCTCTTTGATCAAACATAAAATGTCAAGGTACATTTTATAATTTTGATATTTTGTTCACAAATTTCACAATGGGGCGAATCTAGGCTTCCAGAAGGTGTTAACATGACAGAAATCGATGCTTCAAAGGCAAACTATAAAGCTCCGACAGTACCACTCTTAGAAAAAAGGGTGCTTCAGGGGTTCTTGACTGTCCCGTATATGAAACCCTTTATAGCACCTTAAAAGGTTCCAAAAAACCCCCATTTTAAGGTTCAAAATGGGCAAAAAATGGGCAAAAATGGGTCTACAGAACCTTTTGGGGTCCTTTAAAATCAAAGAACCTTTAAACCCTTAGGGTTCCATATACGGGACAGCCAAGAACCCCTGAAACACCCTTTTTCTAACAGTGTATTTGTTTTTTGTATACGTTTTAGTGGTCAGTCACGGCCGGCAGCATGCAGCGTATCATTTTCCCTGTCAAAGTCGATTGGACAGGTTGCATTTTTGACTGGGACACGCTGTATATTCCTTTCTAACAAGCATAGTGCCCAAATTAAGCATCATAATTTAGAAGGGACAGGGACGTACGTACGTGGCGCGTGCATGATTTCTCTGGGGCCCAGGCTTTCCATTCCTCGACTTCACACCATTTTGCCCGAATACCTGATTCTGAAAACATGCGAGATAAATTATTGTTCACTATTTACATGAATCTGAACTTAAATCAAGGTAAATTGGTTATAAACGGCTTCTAAAATGAGTCATGGACACATGCGCGAGAATGGAAGGGGGCCTGGATCCGGGAGGCGAATATTATTAACCGTAGGCCTACTCACTCACTGTATAAATGTATTGCTGTACAATGTACATGTGCTATGCACTTTACTCCGTCAGGTAGTATCAAATGTTGTTTACGGTAATAAAGATCGCATCCGGGAGGGCCGTAAAATGTCGGGATGGATGGATAGATGGATGAAAGGATTATTGAATGGATGATGAATGGATGGATGGAACATTACTAGCTCCAAGGCTGGATTTACCATTGGGCCAGATGGGCCCTGGCCCAGTGCCCCCAAATCTAGGGGGAAAAGATGAAATAAATTGTGACTAAACACTGGCCAAATTAAGAAGAAAGTGCAGTAAATTTGCTCGCGCTATATGCGTATCTCCCAGAATGATAATTTTAGAAGCTTACGGTTCGTTCAAAGCCAAACTGTACCATGATATGGCCAAATAAGTGTAGAATAGCAATTTTTTGGGCGATACGCGCGCATTTGGTCAGATAGTTACACTGCTTTAGTGTCAAATTGGCAATTTTCGGGGCACACGGGGTGGCGCCCCCTGTCCCTACTTTCAAATCCTGGGTACTCCACTGGCGTCCTCTGCGATGGTTTCCTCACCGGTTGGGGGCCTCCAAATTCCGGCCTGGTCCAGGGCCCCAACATACGGCCATGGCTCTGGCTGGCTCCACTTAAGCATTACTATGTGATTTCCCCTAAATCAAGCATCAATCAACGCAGCACGGCACATCCTCCCATGTCTGGGAATAATCAGGGAACTGCTGTAGCGCCATCACACAATCATTCAATCAAGGAGGAGGAGTATCGATTCAATCAGCTGTTTTCTGCAGGGTTTCTGCTACCTGTTGCATGGTTGGCGCAGTGTGTGTTTACTTCTTTGCTGATGGAGACTAGAGTTAGTGAGGTTATATTGACTCAAGACTGAGAAAACCAATAGAAAGAATTTCTTGCTCTATCAAATTTTATTATAGACTGACCCAACGTATAGCTGCAATCACACAGAGTTTTAGAATTGAACTTTAGGCTGTCGAAGAAGGGTGAGTAGAATATTTGTGGGAAGTTTATTTTTTATGATGCCCCGAGTGATGCTGCAGTGTGTGTTGCATGTATATACTTCCCGTCAATTGTGTGCAGTGGAGTGGTTGATGTCTTTGGTTTGATGAGGAGGAGACCGCAGTGTAGACACACAGCCAAATTATGTCAAAACTGTATCTCGCGGTTTATGCAGAGAAGATGACCATATGATAGCATAGGCTCCAGAAAAAACCCCAGACCTTGCTTGGGTTTTGGGTGTGGCGTGGGGGAAGACCAGTGGCTTCTGTTCCGTTCCGTGGGGTGGGAGACCGGGTTGTTGGATGGGTCGGGACCCGGGGGGGGGGGGGGGGGGGGCACTGACATATGAAAAGGGTATAGGTATGTGCCGCGCTGAAGACCCCCTTTTTCACCCTCTGCTGCTAGCTCTTAATGACCCTCCCCCCTTTTGAGCCTGCATCAGTTCTTAAGACCCCAATTTTATTATATAGGCTAGCCCCTTGAATAAAAGAAATTGGTCATTGGGTTACAAAGCTACAATAAAAGAAACCTTCAATTTTGGGGGTGATTTGTCCCTTCAAACACTCAAATTTTGAAGAAGTATCAATGTATTTGTTTGTGTGAGAGTGCCTTCCTATTTTTGTAAAATTCTGATTTTGTAAGGCCAAATTAAATTGTCTCAAAGCTCCTCTCCTGTTGTAAAACTAATGCGGAGTGCGGTTTTTTCAAGGTTTTTTTTGGGTTTTTTTAAATATAAAATATTGAAATCCTTGTAAAAGTCAACTTTTGTATTTAAGATCAATGAAAATCTGAAAAATCGGTGACATTTTGGGGTTTTTTGGGGGTTTTTTTTGAAGAAAAAAAAAATCAAAAAAAAAAATCAAAAAAATTCTAATGCGCATCAATAAACTAACGCGCGCGGGAGCTTTGAGACAAACAATTAATTGAATTTGGCCCAATGGGAACAAATATACTACTTGTTGCTCAATATTTTGTTTGAACGGATTGTTTGTGTGGTTTAATTAATTAGCTATGCGTATTTTAATTCAAAAATGTAGGCTAAAAATTGATGATTATTGAAGTTTGGTGTTGTGTAAATTCTTAACTTGACACCTAGAGTTGATATGGGGTGAGGTTAAGGTAGGGACAGGGATTTTGCGCTTTTTAAAAGCACTAAAAGTTCTGCACAGACTTCTTCAAATTTTGAAGAAGTATCAATGTATTTGTTTGTGTGGGAGTGCCTTCCTATTTTTGTAAAATTCTGATTTTGTAAGGCCAAATTAAATTAATTGTTTGTCTCAAAGCTCCTCTCCTGTTGTAAAACTAATGCGGAGTGCGGTTTTTTTCCAAGGTTTTTAAAAAAAATGAAAAAAAAAATGAAAAAACTGTGACATTTTGGGATTTTTTTTAAATTTTTTTAAATTTTTATTTTTTAAAAATCAAACAAAAAAATCAAACAAATTCTAATGCGCATCAATAAACTAACGCGCGCGGGAGCTTTGAGACAAACAATTAATTCAATTTGGCCCAATGGGAACAAATATACTACTTGTTGCTCAATATTTTGTTTGAACGGATTGTTTGTGTGGTTTAATTAAGTAGCTATGAATATTTTAATTCAAAATATAGGCTAAAAATTGATGATTTTTGAAGTTTGGTGTTGTGTAAATTCTTAACTTGACACCTAGAGTTGATATGGGGTGAGGTTAAGGTAGGGACAGGGATTTTGCGCTTTTTAAAAGCACTAAAAGTTCTGCCTGATTTTGGAAAAAGTGCTTTTTAGTGCAAAAGGTGCTTTTTAGGTAAAATATACTTTTTACACACAAAAATATGCCATTTGCGTTAAAAATAATAAACCCAAAAGCGCGGCTATGTTGCGCGTTTCTATGTTGACATGTTTCTTTTTTCATTGTCAAAACCATCATTTTTCCATTCAAAACTACATTCAAACTAAACTCTGTGTAGAATAAGCAATGCAATATGTTGATTTTTTGTTAAATGGACGACATTATTTGCTTAATTTAGACAACTTTTGAAAAAGTGTACTGTAGTGGGATGAAAAGGTGCTTTTTTTTTAGCAAAACGTGTTTTTTGGTGCTTTTGCACATTTCCCCTGTTTTTAGTTTCAGGTTGTTGGCATGACTTGGATTTTCAGCAAATTCACTGGGTATTTAAAGGTAGATGACCCGATCACATTTTCGTAACACAGAATTATTTCAAACATACGGAGATTTTCATATCATATGAAAGCTCGTATTTTTCTCATCATACTGAAATTTGACGGCCTAAATCGGTATAATTACGGAGAAATTGACGAAATAACGTCGAATTACCGCGAATGGTGGTAACCACCGATATAGTTTGTGTACTACTCAATGGGTACAGTTCACAGCATCTTGTGCGTCTAAAATAAGAACCATTAGAGCTATGCAACTCAAACTTTGGAACACAACTTTTTTAAGGATGACCTTTCATGTAGAATAGAAAACTTCAAGTTGAAAATCGGAACATCTACCTTTAAATAAGGGTAAAAAACCAAAACTGTTAAGCCCAATTTGATTATTAGAGAAGTGTTTAGGCCTAAGGCATGAAAGCAATTATAATATTAATATCAGGCGAACCACCCTGCTCTACGGGCAAAGGGACCTCTCAGGTAGGTCTGGTCAGTCAGGCGTTTTTGTTTTGTTTTCAAAAATGTCTGGAAAGATGCCGCCGAGTCAGACACTTGAGGTGTGGGGGTTCAAAATGGCAGTACTATTGAATTTAATTCCCATTAATAGCTTGCCTGCTGTCTGATTTCCTTCATTTAAAATAAATTGATTGATTTTTGAGCATATATTTCAAACTTGTATACCAGAACAAAAACAAAAAACTAACCAGAGACTTTGAGACCAATGTTTGTATTTGGTTGGGGTGGTTGGCTTGGTTTGGTTCAGTCTGGTTTAGTTTGGGTTTTGTTTGTGTTTTTGTTTAGTTTTGGGTTTCATTTTGTGTGTGTCTAATTTTGTATTGTCTTGTTTTTTGTTTGTTTGTTTTTTGTGTGTTTTTGGTTGTTGGGTTTTTTGGGGGAGAGGGGCTTCTTTTCTTCTTCTTCGGGGGGGGGGGGGGGCACTGACATATGAAAAGAGTATAGGTATGTGCCGCGCTGAAGACCCCCTTTTTCACCCTCTGCTGCTAGCTGTTAATGACCCCCACACCCTTTTGAGCCTGCATCAGTTCTTAAGACCCCAATTTTATTGAAAATTCAAAAATCACGAAATTTTGCATTCCAAAGCCCCAATTCTTCGAAAATGTTGCGTCCTTAAACAACAAAAATTCAAAAATTTGCGTTCTTGCTAATCAAAATTGATCTATTATAGGCCAGTACTCAAGACCTACTTTTTTGAAACAATCAGTTCTTATGACCCTATTTT
Organism: Ophiura sarsii; assembly: GCA_035610835.1. Taxonomy (NCBI): domain Eukaryota; kingdom Metazoa; phylum Echinodermata; class Ophiuroidea; order Amphilepidida; family Ophiuridae; genus Ophiura; species Ophiura sarsii. Next base: position 36,785,243 of record CM069459.1, read on the forward strand.
TCGTCATAAAATCCACTCAGTTCAGTTCTGTAGCCCCCCTTTTTGAGACCTTGTGCGGCACACCCCTACCCAAAATAAAAGTTGAGTGCCCCCCCCCCCCCCGGGGGGTTGGGTTACAATCTTTACATATCAACTCTGTGTACCCCTGTACTAGTTACTTTGCAAAATAAATTTATTCACTTCAAACCCGGCCCTATATGCACTGTGCAGCCAGGGGGTTGGGGAGGGGGAGGGGGCTGGGGTGTGTGTATGTGTGACAGCGCTTGTTGCATCACTTGGGCTAGGTAAAGTCAATTATATTTTGTTTTGATCAAGAAGTGGGACGATACCGATAGAGGGCTATTCAAAACCAAAATGTTAGCATATTTACAAAGCTGGCTATAGGCTAGCCCCTTGAATAAAAAAATTGGTCATTGGGTTACAAAGCTACAATAAAATAAACCTTCAATTTTGGGGGTGATTTTTCCCTTCATACACTCAAATTTTGAAGAAGTATCAATGTATTTGTTTGTGTGGGAGTGCCTTCCTATTTTTGTAAAATTCTGATTTTGTAAGGCCAAATTAAATTAATTGTTTGTCTCAAAGCTCCTCTCCTGTTGTAAAACTAATGCGGAGTGCGGTTTTTTTCCAAGGTTTTAAAAATAAAAAAAATTAAATATGAAAAAACTGTGACATTTTGGGATTTTTTTTTAATTTTTTTTAATTTTAATTTTTTAAAAATCAAACAAAAAAATCAAACAAATTCTAATGCGCATCAATAAACTAACGCGCGCGGGAGCTTTGAGACAAACAATTAATTCAATTTGGCCCAATGGGAACAAATATACTACTTGTTGCTCAATATTTTGTTTGAACGGATTGTTTGTGTGGTTTAATTAAGTAGCTATGAATATTTTAATTCAAAATATAGGCTAAAAATTGATGATTTTTGAAGTTTGGTGTTGTGTAAATTCTTAACTTGACACCTAGAGTTGATATGGGGTGAGGTTAAGGTAGGGACAGGGATTTTGCGCTTTTTAAAAAGCACTAAAAGTTCTGCCTGATTTTGGAAAAAGTGCTTTTTAGTGCAAAAGGTGCTTTTTAGGTAAAATATAATTTTTACACACAAAAATATGCCATTTGCGTTAAAAATAATAAACCCAAAAGCGCGGCTATGTTGCGCGTTTCTATGTTGACATGTTTCTTTTTTCATTGTCAAAACCATCATTTTTCCATTCAAAACTACATTCAAACTAAACTCTGTGTAGAATAAGCAATGCAATATGTTGATTTTTTGTTAAATGGACGACATTATTTGCTTAATTTAGACAACTTTTGAAAAAGTGTACTGTAGTGGGATGAAAAGGTGCTTTTTTTTAGCAAAAAGTGTTTTTTGGTGCTTTTGCACATTTCCCCTGTTTTTAGTTTCAGGTTGTTGGCATGACTTGGATTTTCAGCAAATTCACTGGGTATTTAAAGGTAGATGACCCGATCACATTTTCGTAACACAGAATTATTTCAAACATACGGAGATTTTCATATCATATGAAAGCTCGTATTTTTCTCATCATACTGAAATTTGACGGCCTAAATCGGTATAATTACGGAGAAATTGACGAAATAACGTCGAATTACCGCGAATGGTGGTAACCACCGATATAGTTTGTGTACTACTCAATGGGTACAGTTCACAGCATCTTGTGCGTCTAAAATAAGAACCATTAGAGCTATGCAACTCAAACTTTGGAACACAACTTTTTTAAGGATGACCTTTCATGTAGAATAGAAAACTTCAAGTTGAAAATCGGAACATCTACCTTTAAATAAGGGTAAAAAACCAAAACTGTTAAGCCCAATTTGATTATTAGAGAAGTGTTTAGGCCTAAGGCATGAAAGCAATTATAATATTAATATCAGGCGAACCACCCTGCTCTACGGGCAAAGAGACCTCTCAGGTAGGTCTGGTCAGTCAGGCGTTTTTGTTTTGTTTTCAAAAATGTCTGGAAAGATGCCGCCGAGTCAGACACTTGAGGTGTGGGGGTTCAAAATGGCAGTACTATTGAATTTAATTCCCATTAATAGCTTGCCTGCTGTCTGATTTCCTTCATTTAAAATAAATTGATTGATTTTTGAGCATATATTTCAAACTTGTATACCAGAACAAAAACAAAAAACTAACCAGAGACTTTGAGACCAATGTTTGTATTTGGTTGGGGTGGTTGGCTTGGTTTGGTTCAGTCTGGTTTAGTTTGGGTTTTGTTTGTGTTTTTGTTTAGTTTTGGGTTTCATTTTGTGTGTGTCTAATTTTGTATTGTCTTGTTTTTTGTTTGTTTGTTTTTTGTGTGTTTTTGGTTGTTGGGTTTTTTGGGGGAGAGGGGCTTCTTTTCTTCTTCTTGGGGATGTTTGTTTTGGTTTTGTTTGTAGTCATTGATGGTTATTTCTTTGCAGTTTACCACAAGTCGATTCCACCACCATGACGAATTCGGAAGATTTCCGTAAAATGGGACGAGACATGTTGGATTACGTGGCAGGTTACCTAGACACCATCGAAGAGCGCCCACCTTTGGCTCAAGTATCCCCCGGCTATTTACGACAACTTATTCCGAACGAGGCACCGCGTAAACCTGACCAATGGGATGATATAATGAAGGACTTGGAAAGAGTTATTATGCCAGGGGTAAGATCAATCGATAATTAGGCCAAAAAGAAGAAAAAGTGTGTTATCTGTTACTTAGGTGGCATAAAAGTCTAATTTGTATTACATAATGCATGTTTTGTTTATTTAATTCATTTTAGTTGTGATTTCAGTATAAAATCTGCTTCAATTCATCCTAATTTAGCCTCCCCCACCCCCCCCCCCCCCCCCCCTAAAAAAAAGGGGTCTGTCTCATCCATAGATTTAAAATTTTATAATTAGATTGCGTGCAGGGTAAGTGAGACAGATCTTTTTTCTTCTTGGCTCTGAAAGGGGGAAAAAAGTGGGCCAAAAACACAATAATAAAAGAATTTCTGCATAAATTTAGTATAGCTATAAAACAATGCATATCCCATAGCTATTTTCCCAAATGTATGTGATGAGACCACAGAATTATAAATCTTTTTTTAATTCTGTGGTCTCATCACATACATTTGGGGAAATAGCTATGGGATATGCAAAGTTTTATAGCTATACTAAATTTATGCGGAAATTCTTTTATTATTGTGTTTTTGGCCCACTTCCCCCCCCCCCTTTTTGGAGCCATTTCAACTCCACATACTTATGCATGCAGGGTATGTGAGACAGATCTTTTTCTTCTTGGCGCGGCCTTATGGTAAACACAACTTTTCATTCAAGGCCTATGACAAAATGGTTGACTTGCCCTTTGCGACCGACCCTAACATCTGAAAATCTAGGGTCACTTCCCACCACCCTTTTTTTCCCCTTATTTTTTTCCAAATTAAAAGAAAAGAAAAATATTTTGTTATATATAATATTTAAAAATGAGTTTTGATATTTCGAAACTGATTTAAGTATCATTTAATTATTGGTTATAATTAATAGCAAAATGTGTTCTGTTTATGTTAACTGCAACTTATATGTATACAATTGTCAATTACTCATTTATTTCCAAAATATTAAAAGTTAAAATCTGTGTTCTTGTGTAGTATCTGTTTGGTTATCTAAAAATAAAGGGCAAATCTAACCCCTTTTTTTGCCCAATGTAATGGTGTTACATATTTTAGGGGGTCCATATCTGGTCCGTGAAGTCATAGCCCCGATATACAGGGGCGATATATTCTCAATTGTATCTGTCGCAATCAATCAATTAATTATTCCTGGCATCCGTTCCAGCTCTTTCTTAATTTTTGTTGATTTATATGATAACTTAAGAGAAAGATCAGCATTTGTTTTATACTTAGGGAAGGAAAAATGGATTTGAAATGTATCATAAGGTTTGGGGTTCTCCATTTTAAGAACCAATTTGTAAGCAAAAATGGTTCTATAATTCAATCAGTTCCAAATTGGCGAGAAAATTTGGTTTATATCTATCCGTGCGCAAAAGTAATCCAAGCGTATACATGTAAGCTCGATGTTGGCATATGCAAGGGCCACGCATACAATGACACTGCGACTTATTATGTGATCTTTTCCAGGGGACGCCCTCAATCCTTGAAAAAAAAATTGAAAGCAGATTTCATTGCAGATTTACTTTTATGATGATAAATCATAAATATATTCCAGAGCTATATATATCATTCCAAGTTACAGAGCGATACGATTCAAATTACCTCAAAATCATGGTTTTAGAGTAAATTTAGAGTAAAAACCATGATTTTGAAGTAATTAGGAATCATATCGATCTGTAACTTAAGGGATCTTAATGATTTATGATCAAAAATGCAAATCTGCAAGAAAATCTGCGTTCATAGTAAAAATCGATTATAGAGGGTGCTACTTGGAAAAGATCACATACTATGCCTTTAAGTACCATGTCAGCGTTTTGCACGTGACGCTCTTCTGAATAAATTATTCTATGCTGCTGTAAACCAGTTTCGCCAATTTGGAACTGACTGAACTATAAGTGTTTCCAAGGAGATGCGTCTTCAAATGACATTACAAAACTATAACACAAAATGTTTCAAAGATGTTAAAATTACTGAATTTCATTACCATATTTTGAATCACCATGAGAAATGCATTGAAATAAGTACAAACATGCCCTAGTATTGGTTCAGTAATCCTTGAGCTGGCCTTGAAAGTTGGGAAAGGTTTCTGAAAAATCTGTTCTGCATATTTGATGTGATCTGTGAAAATCCGCCACATGGTGGGATTTTTCATATTGGAGATATTTATATCTTAAAAAAATCTGAAACTGCGCTGATTACAGAACTGTTTCTATCATTTTTCTACGATCACTACAAAAAAGTGAATGATGGGATTGTGATGTCTTAAAAAGCTACAAAACAAGAAATCATGAAAACAGGTCCAAAGAGATACATAGTTCAATAGAATAACATTATAAGGTTAATTAGAAAAGTGACTTTAGTAAGTATTTGAAGGGAAATTTCAAAAAAGATGAAGACACAGTATTGGAAATTAATTTTCTAAAAAAAAATCTTTAATAAAAATCTAAAAAATTAAAATATATATACCCATAATCCCTAGTTCACATTTTGCGACATCCATCAGGTTTTCACAGATCGCATGTGTGGAAAGTGTTAAGAACCTTTTGAGGTTAGTGCCGGGGTGTGCCACTGAGCTTGCCGATCGGGTCCACTTTTAAATTAAAGTTTAGTCAGCATAGAATTGGTGGCGCTATACTGATAAGGCGTGATTGTAGCAGACGATGGTAGACACGAACGTCCGTTAATTTTGAATTTGCATTGCTTTCAATGTAACAATGGATTTTGCCCGGGATTTTGATTATATGACCCCATAAAATTCATCACACGTTGGAACTAAATAATTTCATCCAAAAACCGCTGGAGTTGGATAACTAACTCCAGTGTCAGTATCATTTTTTGACAGCAAGCTGTGTGTAAATCTACCGCATGCACAGCGCCACCAATTCTATGCTGACTAATACGCCAGTCACCGACGCATTCCAGACGATTATCATAATTTATTCAAATATTCAAAAGGACTGTTTTCGCTACGTGCGTTAGTATACGACTTTCCTATCCCAAAATTAATAGTATCCCTGGTTAGTGGTTCTGAGGGGGGAATGGTCATCCAATAAATACAAAAATAGTTCAATGAATACGAAGGTTGTTCAAAATATTGATTTCTGAAGAACAAAATTTGGGTTCTTCAATTTAAAGAACCATTTTTGAGGGTCCCATATAAAGGACAAAAAGGTTCCAAGTTAAACTATTTTTGCTGGAGGTGTAGGATATAAATCTGTTTCCTTTTTCACTTTTCCACCCCTCCCTCCCACTGTTCCCACTCATTCAAAATGATGAAACCATAGGCTTATTTGAGTAATGTTTCAGATTTCAATCATTTTGAAATCAATAAGATATTCTTTTCATCCTTATCTTTTGGAGAGATCCACTTCACCTTTTGATTGACATTATTGATTATCTGCCTTGTTATCAGCTTGTCAAAACTGATTGTTATAATTAGAGGAGACTTGGTAAACATGACTGCACTTAATTATCTAATTGTATCTGTCAGTGTCATTATATTAGGGCCTATTGTCTGATACCACAATGTGACCATTACCAAAGTGGATGTCAGAGGCAACTTACTACATACAGTAGCTAAACAAAGTCAGTGGTTGCTGAGTTTTGTGTCCTGTGCCCCCTATCAGGGGCCTAACTACAGGGGCACCCCCCTGTCAGAAGGCTTGCTCACCTGATGTCCCTCCAAATGAAATGACAAACTCTATGTATATTAACAACAAATATCCCTTTATCCTATTGTCTGAGGGGGGATGTGCCCCCCTCAGAAGTAGAATTTTTTTCAATTTTCGAACTCATTTGGTGCGATCTGGTGTATACTTTTGACCAACATTTTATCAAAAAGCCACCTCTTCATTTCCAATAAATATTTTGTTTTTTATCAATGCATGAAAGAAGTTGAGCATATTATATACCAATATATTTTTTATTTAAAGGTAGATGACCCGATCACATTTTCGTAACACAGAATTATTTCAAACATACGGAGATTTTCATATCATATGAAAGCTCGTATTTTTCTCATCATCATACTGAAATTTGACGGCCTAAATCTGTATAATTACGGAGAAATCGATGAAATAACGTCGAATTACCGCGAATGGTGGTTACCACCGATATAGTTTGTGTACTACTCAATGGGTACAGTTCACAGCATCTTGTGCGTCTAAAATAAGAACCATTAGAGCTATGCAACTCAAACTTTGGAACAAGACTTTTTTAAGGATGACCTTTCATGTAGAATAGAAAACTTCAAGTTGAAAATCGGAATGTGATCGGGTCATCTACCTTTAAGTATAGATGATTTGAAAGCTCGAACAGGGGGGGGTCTGAGGGGGGATGTGCCCCCCTCAGAAGTAGATTTTTTTTCAAATTGAATCGGATTTGTTTTAACTTGTTAGGTTTAATAAGATTTTTTTTTAATAATAATAATAACCAGGTCAAAGGTCAAAAAGGGGTCACTAGGGGTCATTGAACTTTACAGGGGTAACATTTAAGACATGCTCCGATTTTGACCGGACATGGTTTTTTTTGTGCGCATTGATAAGCCAAGAAAAAAAGTCAATCATCATAACCAGGTCAAAGGTCAAAAAAGGGTCATTAGGGGTCAATATGTGTCAACTTCGGAACTACAGGTATAGTTATTTTCTGCTGATTTACAAAAATACACATAAAAACACGAACACTATGTTGATGTTGATGCTTTAAACGCCACTAGCGCGATTTAGCATTCAGGCAGCCTATTATACATCGTTTGTTAACACACCCCCTTCTCAACTCCTGTAGTGACCAATATTGCTTCGGGTGGGATGGGACATCAATTACTGCACACGGTATATAATAAAATGAATAATAGGTGGTGGGTATACTTTATTTTATATACAAAAAGGTACACACTTCAGACTGGATCAACAAAGAAAAAAAGAAGTAAGACTATTAAGACAGTCTAAAGAAAGAAATTGCTTATTTGTAATTGAATAATTTTATTAAACACAAAACTAGTGAACATCGGCTTCGCCTGAATCATTGTTATTGGATGTACCAATCCTGACTCAATTTCATGCTTCTTCCAGCTGGTTCAATCGTATTACTTGACTTAGGCCAAACAAAGAAGAAGGTCTGTCTCAGAAGCCCACCCGCATTGGTATGTGAAATGAGCTAGTGCGCGTAGGTCTATGCGCTGGGGGCTAAAAAACTTTTTATTTCGACTTTTTTTTCTTTCTTTTTTTGGAGTTAAAAAAAAAAGAGTTAAAAAAAAGTTCTCCGTAAGCTTGAATAAGCAACAACAAAAAATCGCAAACCTCATAGCCTATTTTCTAAAAAAAAAATTAATTTAAAAAAAAAATCGCCCAGCACTTAGCTTTTTTCACAATGTTTCTGAGACAGACTTTCTTCTTTGTTTGGCCTTATTTATGGTCATTTTTATGAATATGTGTAATGTGGTGACACAGAAAAAGCCTCAAATCTAATAAATAGTGGATTCATTTCATAAGCTTGTTTCAGACATTTTTCTCAAGTATTGACACACACACACACGCTTGTTTTCGACGACAATAGTGTCACATTGGAGGCCTTATAATAAATTTTAAAAATTTGGTGCAGTATCTTTTTTACATGCGACAGGGCTCTGTGAAATGTATATTTCAACAATTACCATAGTATTAAATGTTGAACTAACTTCTATTTGTATGTGGCAATTTTACTCTTGTACGCAACAAATTGAAGTGTAATAAAGCTAAATGCGACTTTTTAAAGCTACACTGTTAATATTTTTAAACAACGCAAGTTTGTATCGCTCAACGTTGTTTAACATTTTAAACAATGTTGCTCAAAATGTAATTTACTTGTTTAAAATTTTGAGGAACAAACAATGATGTTTAAAATCTTCTGAGAGTGAGACATACTTTTTGTATAATAGCCTAACCTTAACTTTTCCCATTTGGATCTTTGGTTTTATCAATCACACCACATCGGAACCACGCACGTCCGCACATCAAACTTGCTTTGAAAATGAATTCATGTCGGAAAGGAGCCTAACCTTAACTTTTCCCATTGGATCTGTGGTTTTATCAATCACACCACATCGGAACCACGCACGTCCGCACATCAAACTTGCTTTGAAAATTAATTCATGTCGGAAAGGAGCCTATAACCTTAACTTTTCCCATTTGGATCGTTGGTTTTATCAATCACACCACATCGGAACCACGCACGTCCGCACATCAAACTTGCTTTGAAAATTAATTCATGTCGGAAAGGAGCCTAACCTTAACTTTTCCCATTTGGATCTGTGGTTTTGTCAATCACACCACATCGGAACCACGCACGTCCGCACATCAAACTTGCTTTGAAAATGAATTCATGTCGGAAAGGATGTTAAAATGTAAGAAAACAACAACACCAAGTAATATAGCTTTTGGTACAGCACACATATTTATTTTTCACTCTTTTCATACTCATCATAGTCATTTTGTTTGTTTGTTTGAACTTTGCTATTTTTCATGATTCGGACAATGCATGATGGTCACTTTAAAAGTAAATTAATTTCGAGCTGTATGTATTAGCATTCTTTGACCAGATCAATTCATTGGTCATAATTTCAAAAATACAGCTTTAGAAGACAAATGAGAAAATCGTCCCTATATTAGAGTTTTAATAGTATAATCAAGCTATTTTTTGGCATTTTTTACTCAAAAATAATTTTGTTAGCTTATCTTAGAAAATGTGATTTTTTGTGATTTTCTCAACAACTCAAAAGTGTTTGTCAAAATTGATGCCAAAATTGGATTTTCTGCCCCAAATCCCTTCCAAAAATGTGTACTTTTATATGCATTCGATTAATAGTTTAATTATTACAGCACTCACAAAATTCCAAAAAAAAACTTCCTTGAGTCCCCCCTTAAGTAAGTTTTTGAAGGTGAAATTTTATAACAGATGATGACACAAAGTATTGGACATTAATTTTCTAAAAGAATTCTTTAAAAAAAAAAATTAAAAAAATGTCCCTGTTTAAAAAAATAAATTACCAAATCCCTAGTTCACATATTGCGACATCTGACGGGTTTTCACAGATCGCATCACATATTTATAGTTTACATCAATTGATCAGCGTATAAACGACCCTGTATGCAGGCCCGTAAGCAGGAATTGTTTCAGGGGGGGGGGCATATTTTCTGGAAAAGGTACGGTACATTAGTACCCAAAAAATCGTAAAAGGTTGCCCCCAATTTTTAGTCATCTGAGAGGGGGGGGGGGGGGGGGGGGGGGGGGGTGGTTAGGACATGTTTTAGTCCAAAACGGCCCGAAATAACGCTTTACACAATGGGAAATTGGGCGTTTTTCAAAAATGTGGGTGGGTGGGGGGCGTTTTCACAAAAAAAGGTACATTAGTAACCAAAAAAAGGTACATTGGTACCAAAACAAGGTACATTGGTACCAAAAAAGGTACATTGGTACAAAAAAAGATTTTGGATTTTTTCAGATTTTGGGCCCCCCCCCTAGTTACGGGCAAGTTACGGGCCTGCCCATATGTAACAACTGGTAGCTATTAGAGATACCGCCTTGTGGCACTAACTAAGCCCTGGCTATCTTACACTGTTGCTGATTGATTAATTACGAGAAATATATCACATTGGATATACCGAAGATATTCTAATATACTCACTGAATACCAATTGAAATACAGCTTCTAAAATATTTCACTTCCAGTTTCAATAAAATGTCCCGTTAAATATGTTGAAATGTTCCCTGATGAAATGTGTTTTCTTTAAAGCGTTTTCTTTTTAAAGGCCTTTTTAAGGTGCTTTTTTGACACAAAATTGTTAAAGGGGCATGAGAGATTGCTGAGAAAAATGAAATTTGGAAAAAAGGAATGGTTCAATAGATGGTACGTAGGAACCATGAATTGTAATGATTTATGGAAAAACGGTTGAATAATTGTGGTAGATTGAAATGTGGTTGAAGCAAGTTATGTGGTGAGTGATGCTGACAATTTTGTCATCTACATCGAAATTACCAAATCGTGACATTTTACATAATAATCACTGAATTAAAGGTTAACGGTTTCAGATGGTAGTTAATATATGCCTAAGTATTACGTAGGTGCAAAAAAACCTGATTTCCAGATAAATTGAGGGAGCACTCCCATACGTATCTCTCAGTGCCCCTTTAAGCTCATATTTTTGAAAGGACTTGGCTATATGTACATGTTGGTATTAGGGGCATTTTAATTATTAGAGATTGTCTTGATTTGAAAAACCTTGGTCAAGTGCCCGGGGGGGGCCAGTCAAACATAATGGTGTACACATGCGTGACCAAATTTTTTCCAGACACCCCCTAAACAAGTTTTACCCTGCAAGCAAAATTATCCCCTAAACAAGTTTTTAGCGCGCTTTCCTTGCAAATTTTGACCCCTAAACAAGTTCTTGCCAGAATATGACCCCTAAACAAGTTTGTCTATTTAACGGGGAACAAAATAAGTTACCCTAAACATGTTCAACCTGTATTTTAAGCCGGGATTTTAAGCCACCCTTTTTCTTGAAAATCAGCGTTTTTGATACCCTTAACGCGTCACGCGCGTGACGCGTCCAACACTGAAAAAACACCCCTTTTTACGCGTTTTTTTGGTCACGCATGTGTACAACATTATGTTTGACTGGCCCCCCTGGGGTCAAGTGTATGTATACACCGGCCATCTTACTTCCCCATCAAGTTAAAATAATAAATCTAACAAATAAAAGTATGTTGGGCATGCAGCGACAAGAAACATATATTTTTATTTGACCTTACAATTAAATGAAGACACCAGCGGTAGATACTACCCTGTTGCCAATATCCGGTCTGAAATGACGAGCGTTTCTGCTGACATAGATACCAGTTGTGGCAATTTAATGAAGATCGCTAACTCTTAGTTAATCAATATTTGCTCAGAGGTTAATATCAAGATGGCACGCATGCATGCAAGCCCTGTGGGCTGTCGTCGTTGGAATCCAGGCTGCTGGCATTTGTGACCGATATATTGGGCCCTTATATAATCCGATTCCCTGTTTCCCGTCACATTTTTTTCCCAGCTCATTATAATGATGAGGTAACTTTTTTATTATTCATGACTGTAAAACAACTTAATTTCGTGAATTTCGCGAGGTATGTGGATTTGAAAAAATTAGATACCCCGAAATTGACAATTTTCCATTGAAAGTAGTTCAGTAATATTTCCAGATTCTCAAAATTAAATGCCCGCTAAAATAGCAGTAATTATAAATTCCCGAAATAAAGTATTTGCAAAATTATTGTGTTTTCCAGTATTTTATACAATTTCATTATTGCACAAGTTTATGGTGGGAAGAAATTGTAAAAATATGGATTCTTGCATAACACTTTCCACACGGCGGGAGTCTGCAGACGACATTCCAAAAATTCACAAAATGTTTCAAAAATGTCAAAATTGTTTAATTTCATTACCATATTTTGAATCATCACATGAAATGCATTAAAATAAGTACAAACATGCCTAGTATCGATTCAGTAATCATTTGGATATACTGTAAAGACCTTGAAAGTTGGGAAAGTTGGGAAAGGTATCTGTATTGTGTGGTAAAACCAATGGCCGAGTGGAAAGTGTTAAAACATCATACTATTGCCTCATCAGGAACATAACCAGGAAATGTTTGAATTTCATTAAAACCCTAACTCTACTACACCCGACGGCAACTGTGTGGAAAAAGTGTTTCTATAACCCGGCGGGCAGGTTTTTTGGCCACAAAACGGACCCATGCTATATAACGAGGCGAATATACTTGCCGAGTGTCGACTGGGAGCCGTGGTGTAGTGGCTAGGATCTGGGCCCTGATGCTGGAGGTCCGTGGTTCAAATCCCGGGGGGATCGGGGTAACCTTTCTGGTGAATTTTGGGTGTCGGAAAAAAATTCTGTTGCCGTGTGGTGAAATAGAGTTAGGGTTATACAACCATTTACCTTATACCTAATACTGTCACATAAATATATTGAAATAACCATGAGGAAATGCCAGACATTTTGAGAGCTCAAAATTTGGATTCTCTTCAGAAAATTAACCTTTTAAACAAAATAATGAAAGTTTTGGGAAAAAAATGTAAAAAGTATAGAATGTAGGTGATGGGAAACAGGGAATCTAATTTAAAAGGCCGTATTGATTAACTCTCTTGTTAGCTGCCATTGAAACCGAACTTGTTGCATCTTCTTGTATTCAGCTTCCAGCCTAAATGAAATATCATTTGTTTATCTTCTACTACAATTTGTAGAATTGTTCATTACTGTAAAAGCTGAAATATTTGCGGTGGTTTTATTTTCGTGCTTTTCACGCAAACTCTTTTTCCGCGAAAATTTTAACACATGAAAATATTGTTTTCAACATTCATGCAGTGCATACAGACGGTTGCCCGCGAAAAAAACAATTCGTGAAATGTCTTTGATATCAAAATCCGCGAAAATATGTGTACGCGAAAATATCAGCTTTTACGGTATATGATTGGGTTACCCCCTAAATTATGTCAGGGATATCTTGCTGTCCTGATGTACATTTAAAAGCGTGTGGAAAATGCTTAAATTTTCCCCATCTTGAATCCTGATGATACCCTTAGACCAGTAGCGTAACTAGGGGCTTCAATTTTGGGGGAGGGGGACAGGTCTGTGATCGGGGGAGGGAAAAAATACCCAACTAATTTTTGTCTACGAACATAGAGTTTGTCATTTCACATTTCATTTCGGGGGGGGGGGGGGGCTGTCAGGGGAATGCCCCTCCCTACCCCTCTTTAGTTACGCCCCTGCCTTAGACTAAAATCAGTTGACAAGCATTGTGATGAAGAAAAAACAGCACCCTCCCTCTCATCTTCACAAAATCATGATTGAAATAATATTTGATTTCTGAGCAACAGATGGTCTTAGAAGCCAATGACGTCCGATCAATAATTAACTTGTGATTGTTAACGAGCTATTCATTTCAGGATGTTGCATTGTGTGGTGGGCAATAACAAATGAAGCAATTTATTAGATTGTAAGAGCAATTAGGAATTGACGTAATTTGCCATGCTAATTAAGTAAAGGTTTAGTATTGATTGTATAGTGGGTAGCTGCATGATTAGAGCAAATTTGAATGATGAGACCAGGATGTATTATCTACTGCAAGAGGAGAAATCATAGTCGGCAAACAATGAACCACGATTTAAAAATATGGCATCATGAAATCAAAATAACATGTGTATCAAGTTGTACATCAGGTTCCTTAAGGGACGCACCATTATATTTTCAGGGTTGGGGGAAGTTTGGTTCGAGGGGGGATTTTTTTTTTCCCACTGTAAGAGGGGAATTTTTTTTTGTTGCGGCGCTGAATGTGCCGAATTTTTTTTTAATGTATTCATTCATATTGAGTTTGGTGTGGTAGAGTTTTTTGTTTTGATTTTTTTACTCATCAGGGGGATTTCTTTTTTTTGGCCTGCATTTGGGTGAATTTTTAAAAAACACACTTCCTACCCCCCACCTGAAAATCTAATGGTGCGTCCCTTACAAACATACAGTTTTGAGCTTTGGGTTTGACAAGCTAAATGCTGATCTTCAGCATGGATTCATCAAGATCACTGGGGAGAACTGTGTTTATTCTATCAAGATTTAGTTTTCTTTTCACTATTAAATGATCACTGTTTTGAACCAATTTGAACCAATATGAAACAACCTATTATTGGATTTGATGAAAAAAGAGTTACATGAATCCAGAAAATTATTTTTGTATGTCGTCAAACTTTTTCAATAGTATCATGACCTCAATCTATTCATTCACTGAATATGATTATACAGAGCTGTGATTGTTAAGGTTTTGAATGAACACAGCATGGATACACCTGATGTTCACTTCGCTTGTTCAGCAAGGCATGACGATGGGCATTGTAGAGAGTGTGTGTACAGACTATCAGTTTATAGAATTTAGGGTAGAGATCACATGATTATGAGAATTAAGATACTTTGTTGCACTCACGATGAACTGATAGTCTGAAAAACCCACTTGACTATGCATTATGGGATATAATAAGTTTGTCACAGTTTTTATACATACTGTAAAAGATGAAATTTTCGCGGTGGTTTTATTTTTGCGCTTTTTTGCGCGCAAAATATTTTTCCGCGAAAATTATAATACGCAAAAATATTGTTTTCAACATTCATGCAATGCATCCAGAAGGTCGCCCGCGAAATAAACTATTCGCGAAAATGTCTATGATATCGAAAATATCTTTACGCGAAAATATTGGCTTTTACAGTACTGCATTGTCTGCCAACTATGATTTCTCCTCTTATCTACTACCACAGATGGGGGATGGTACCTAAGTCCCAAAGAAGAAGACAAAAATGGTTTTCCTCGGCTGTCTCTTGTAATTTTTTGAAATTAGAACAAGTGAGGCTTTGAACCCCGGCTTTGAGTTCCATTTTTATTTTTATTTACCTCTTTCATAATTTTGATTTTTGAAATTACTAGACATTTTGTTTGACTTCCCGAATTAGGACTAATGCAAGCGCAATAATAATGAGTATAAAATTAGTTCAAGATTGATGCGAGCAATTAGGAATTGACGTAATTTACCATGTGAATTAAGTGAGGGATTAGTGTTGATTGCTCTGGCTAGGTAATGAGAGCAAGTTTGAATGATGAGCTATATATATAGTCAGTCTCACAGCCACGCAGTGGCGTAACTTGACTTTTTCATTTGGGGGGGGGGGGGGGGGGGGGGCAAGAAGGGGCAGTGACTTGAAATGGGGGGCTCCTAATGTGGGGGCTCCATTCCACACCCACACCGATTGATTTCATTTGGGGGGGCAAGGGTTCCAAGTGGGGGGACACCCCCTCTGCCCCCACTGGTTACACCACTGCAGCCACGCCTCAATGGGAGATGGTGTTCACTTTTTATAGAAAAGTGTTTCTAGGCTGACATTTTCTGTTGGTGTTTACCCATAAATCATAGCTTGTAAAATCATACGAATGAAGTGAGATTGGTGTGTATAAATGGGTTTTTTAGGGTCAATAATTTAGAATATGTTGTTTTAAATCCAAAATGGCTGCCATAGGGGTCAAAATTCGAAAGGCCATCAAAATAAGGCAATTTCATATGTATATCTCTCCCATGTGTAAATACATTTGTTGGTACATATATTTGTTACACAATTTGGGCTCGATAATTATTTTTTCTAACATAGAATGCACAATGTTGTGCTTGCTGGACACCTCCTAAGTTATGATCACTCAAGGTTGTAATTTGGTTTGGGACACCATGTATGATGTATTTTGTTTGTTACACCTTATAGAACTTTATTCTTTTTCATCAATTTCAGGTGACGCATTGGCACAGCCCTCATTTCCATTCCTACTTTCCAACGGGCAACTCCTTCGCAGCAATCCTGGGTGACATTCTCTCAGACGCCATCGGATGCATAGGCTTTACGTGGGTAAGTTGATTGGCACAGTGTAGCAAAAAAAACACATTAGCCCCATTTTGCCAGCAATAACTCAATTTTGATACAGTAACTTAATTTCGACAGCAATAACTCAATTTTGACAGCAATAACTCAATTTTGACAGCAAAACCACAATTTTGATACAGTAACTCCATTTTGACAGCAATAACTCAATTTTGATAGAACAATAACTCAATTTTGACAGCGATAACTCAATTTTGACGGAGATAACTCAATTTTGACAGCAATAACTCAATTTTGATAGAAAAATAACTCAGTTTTGATAGAACAATAATTCAATTTTGACAGCAATAACTCAATGTTGATACAGTTACTCAATTTTGACAGCAATAACTCAATTTTAATAGAACAGTAACTCGATTTTGACAGCGATAACTCAATTTTGACAGCGATAACTCAATTTTGACAGCAATAACTCAATTTTGACAGCAATAAATCAATTTTGGTACAGTTACTCAATTTTGACATCATTAATTCAATTTTGATGATACAGTAACTCAATTTTGACAGCAATAACTCAATGTTGATACAGTAACTCAATTTTTAGAACTGTAACTCCATGTTAAATACAGTAATGCTATTTTGACAGCGAAAACTCAATTTTGATACAGTAACTCAATTTTGACAGCAACTTTCATACCAACTATTCATACAAAAACAAGAAAATGAAGATGACGTAAATCCAACAAACAATTATTTATTTTTCATTAACATAAAACCTTCCGTGCTAGCAGACCATCTCGTAACCTTTAGTGTACCCCTACTATCTGTAAGCGTTATACTCCAGCAAAATGGTAAAAAATGCATCCCGCTAGAGTTGGAAAAGAGCGGAGCTAGATTTTGGTTAGTTACCTACTAGAGTTTTGTTGCTTAGAAACCCTACTACCCTACTGTAATACTAATTAATAAGCCACTATTGATTACTGGATTAATTAACATTTGTTGGCACTTGTAAATTTGGAAAATGCTCACACACAAATATTTGCTACTCTCTGTGTTGAGGGTTTTTCCCAAATAAATATCGCTATTCGATCACTGTTGCGTAGCCACAGGCAGCAGCTGTGAATAATCATTATCAGGAACAGCGTTTATTTAAGACCAAGAAAAAATGTCTATCGACTCAAAGATTTTGTATATGCACCTCAAACGTAAAATATTTTATGTTATTTGTTACCCATCATGCCAAGTTACTATCTGCCATTTGCGAGGAGAGCCTCTATTACTTGGAATCAGATTGAATGAAAGTGTTGCATCCGAGGGGGGGGGGGGTTGCGTCATAATGTTGTAATCATCCGCGTGAACAAGAATGAGGGTGTCTTTTTCAACATGAATCCGCTATAAGGGTTGCTTAGGGCAATAGTCATATGTCATCAATAAGATAGCCCCCAAAATGGTTGGCCCGTAAGATAAGTTTACAAACAAAACTGAATCACGCACTTACTTTATACGTTCATGTCAGTCTAAACTCTGTCTTGAGGGCCTTAATCATTTGTATGAGTATGATTCCTTGAGTTGTAATCCTTGTCAAGGGTCACTTTTTCCTTCTTTGAGAATCCGTGTTAAGGGGGAGTGGACTCTCAGGTACAGCCTCCGTAAAACCGCCGTAACTTCTTCAATATTTTATTTAATCTTTATATAAGTATACAGTTTTTTGCAGAAAAGGGTTCAATGAATCCAACCATGATAATGAAATTGACCATTTGGGAGAAATGCTAGAGTTGAAGAAGAGCGGAGCTAGATTTTGGTTAGTTACCGGCTGGAGTTTTGTTGCTTAGGAACCCTACTACCCTGCTGTAATACTAATTAATAAGCCACTATTGATTACTGGATTAATTAACTTTTTTGGCACTTGTAAATTTGGAAAATGCTCACACACAAATATTTGCTACTCTCTGTGTTGAGGGTTTCTCCCAAATAAATATCGCTATTCGATCACTGTTGCGTAGCCACAGGCAGCAGCTGTGAATAATCATTATCAGGAACAGCGTTTATTTAAGACCAAGAAAAAATGTCTATCGACTCAAAGATTTTGTATATGCACCTCAAACGTAAAATATTTTATGTTATTTGTTACCCATCATGCCAAGTTACTATCTGCCATTTGCGAGGAGAGCCTCTATTACTTGGAATCAGATTGAATGAAAGTGTTGCATCCGAGGGGGGGGGGGGGTTGCGTCATAATGTTGTAATCATCCGCGTGAACAAGAATGAGGGTGTCTTTTTCAACATGAATCCGCTATAAGGGTTGCTTAGGGCAATAGTCATATGTCATCAATAAGATAGCCCCCAAAATGGTTGGCCCGTAAGATAAGTTTACAAACAAAACTGAATCACGCACTTACTTTATACGTTCATGTCAGTCTAAACTCTGTCTTGAGGGCCTTAATCATTTGTATGAGTATGATTCCTTGAGTTGTAATCCTTGTCAAGGGTCACTTTTTCCTTCTTTGAGAATCCGTGTTAAGGGGGAGTGGACTCTCAGGTACAGCCTCCGTAAAACCGCCGTAACTTCTTCAATATTTTATTTAATCTTTATATAAGTATACAGTTTTTTGCAGAAAAGGGTTCAATGAATCCAACCATGATAATGAAATTGACCATTTGGGAGAAAATTATAAAAATCACGTTTTTTGACCCATTTTAGGTACTGCAAAGATAACTCAAAATATATTTTGTCAAATTTTGTCATACTAATTTTATGATATCCTGATAACATTTTTTTGAATATCTTATGAGTTATAGACCAAAAAGTGCCAAAAAAATGTGATTTGTTACCTCCAAAATCATGAAAATCACATTTCCTGCAAAAAAACTGTTTTCTTTTATAAAGATTAAATGAATATTGAAGAAGTTACGGCAGTTTTACGGAGGCTATGCTGTGGTTCTGAGAGTGGATTCACAAGGATGATTACAACTTTTATACATGAGTGTCCTCCCCCCGGGTTGCATCATTTCACAATGTCTCATTGCATGACCAGTCATACATTGTGCAGAGAGAGTCAAATTAGTTACAGAATGTTATGGACTAGTCCCATTCAATGCGGTACCAGTTTGAGGCTCTCCTCGCAAATGGTGGATTCGGGCAAAGAGCGAAGGTACATTCAGTTGTGGTCTTACTTCATTGGTTTATGAAGCAAGATTTTTATTTTAAAAGTGTCCTTCAAACCATTGAAATACTAAGAAATCGACATGGTCTATCAGTTTTCTTCTAAAAAGTTGTTGAAGAAAAAAAAGGTGAAGTCAACTAATTCTATTAAATTTGACAAAATTGTATAAATAAATTGAATATATCATCCTGAAATGAAACAAAAATCTGGCACGATCAGGCAGGCTATAATTATTATATTATGCCGATTCTGTGTCACAATCAGGGCTGGTTTTATTTCCATCACCGCCACAGCCGGACTCCCTCCCTAATTTGACCTTTTTTCTCCTCTGATAATCTGATAATAATAATAATAAAAGCATTTATATAGCGCCTAGTCAAAGGAGGTCAAAGCGCTTTACAAAGTTAACCAAATTAAAACAATACACAGCAAAAACACATTAATAGGAATACATAAATTAAAATGCCTCAATCTACAACTATTTAGGTTATACACAATCATAGCATAAAGCGAGTAAAATACATTATTAAAAACATTAAATACATCATCAAAAACATCATTATTAACATCATTAAAAACAGCATCAAAAACATCATTATTAACATCATTAAAAACATCATTAAAAACATCATCTAAACAGTAACAGTTTTAAGCAACCGTGAGACGGGGGGGGGGGGGGGGGGCACTTAACTGGCTGGAAATAGGTGCGTTTTGAGGCTCTTTTTGAAAGTAGCGATGGATGTGGATTGGCGAATGTAAATTGGTAAAGAGTTCCAGAGGCGGGGCGCGGCGGTCGCAAAGCCCACGTCGCCATATGTCTGTTTAGTGCGGGGTATAACCAGAAGTATTCTGTCATTACCGGATCTCAGGTTCGGCCTAGATGGAATATAGCTGCAAAGGAACTCACTGAGGTAGCTTGGAAGGAGTCCATGAATGCTCTTAAATGTTAGAAGCATTAACTTGAAAATGACACGTGATTCGAGTGGTAGCCAATGATAATTTTATTCCCATATTCCCCTTGTATTGGTGATTAGAGTTTAAAGGGGCATTGAGAGATGTATCGATATACTAAATAAGCAAATAACGTAAAGATAATCATCAACATAGCCAAAATCCAAAATATCATACAATTCCGACATCGCCTTCATGCCAAACTAAGCAAATAACGGCACTTCCGGGTTGAGATTTGCCGCGAAAGTCCGTGAGTAAAACTTAGCATAACTTCCGAATTCAGCTCCTTAGTTTCTATATGATCATATCGAAACTAAGAAAATCATGAAATTTTATATGATAAACGGCGAATGTTGGTAAACTGTTTGAGATGGTAGTTAGTATATGCCTAAGTATTACTTTGATGCAAAAAAACTGATTTCCAGGATAATTCGTCGTGCGAGTGCAACAATGTCGTAAGTGACATTTTGGCGAAATTGACTTTTTTATATATTTTGAAAGAGTAAGTAATTGCGCTCATTTTAAGCTAATTTTGAAGTTCTAAAACAAATTAATTATGTTTTAATTAATAAAAAACAATATCGTAAGTGCACTTTAATTTAATTTTATATTATTCTGAGTGCAACAACAACGTATCTACCACTTACGATGTTCTTGCACTCTGTTTTCTCATATTTTCTCAAGTTTTCTCAGTGCAATAATAACGTATCTGCCACATACGTTGTTGTTGCACTCTGATTTCTCATATTTTCTCAAGTTTTCTAAGTGCAATAATAACGTATCTGCCACATACGTTGTTGTTGCACTCACTAGATTTGTTATTGCAGATACGTTATCTAAAAATGTCAATATCTTTTCAAATACTTATTTTTATGACACAGTGTTCAATTTATATCATCAAAGAAAATAATCTTTATACTTCCGTAACATAATATGTTTACTCAAAAACACAATAAGTATGAGAAAACATAAAAATGCTTCTCTTGCAAATACAGCAAAATGCAGATACGATATTGTTGCACTCGCACGACGAATTGAGGGCGCACTTCCATACGTATCTCTCAATGCCCCTTTAAAGACTGAAATTAGATTCATTTCTTGTGAGGGTTTTCAAAATGTTGAAGAATTATTTTTATCTTAATCCTTACCATCCAAATCCAAAGTTTGTGTTTTATCAACTTTCTTGACACTTTTCATGTGGCTATTGGTTTTACCACATACATGTTCATAAAGAGTTTTTTCAAAAATCTTTCAAGGATTACTGAACCAATACTAGGCATGTTTGTACTTATTGTTATGAATTCCTCATGGTGAATCCAAATATGGTGATGAATTTCGATACTTTTGACATTTTTGAAACATTTTGTGAAATTTTTGAATGTCGTCTGCAGACGTCTGCCTCATGAAAAGTGTTAATGTTGCAAAATGGGATTAATTATGTGATTGATTGATTATTGATTAAGTGTGTTGTTTTGTATCTTGATTTAGGTGTCAAGTCCAGCCAGTACCTACTGGAAACCATGGTTATGGATTGATTGATTGATTGATTGATTGAGTTGTTTTGTGTCTTGATTTAGGTGTCCAGTCCAGCCAGTACCTACTGGAAACCATGGTTATGGATTGATTGATTGATTGATTGATTGAGTTGTTTTGTGTCTTGATTTAGGTGTCCAGTCCAGCCAGTACCTACTGGAAACCATGGTTATGGATTGATTGATTGATTGATTGATTAAGTGAGTTGTTTTGTGTCTTGATTTAGGTGTCCAGTCCAGCCAGTACCTACTGGAAACCATGGTTATGGATTGATTGATTGATTGATTGATTGAGTTGTTTTGTGTCTTGATTTAGGTGTCCAGTCCAGCCTGCACTGAACTCGAAACTGTGGTTATGGATTGGCTAGGTAAAATGCTTGGTCTACCTGATTCATTCCTCTCAGAAGAAGGGGGCAAAGGAGGGGGAGTAATACAGGTAGGTTGCCTTATGATGTTCTTCGAATTGGGGCAAATGATTAGGCTTAATACAGAATGGTTGGGTGGTGTTCCTCTCTGAAGAAGGGGCTAAGAAGGGGGAAAAGAAGGGGGCTTAAAATGAAAGGTTGTGGCGTTCCGCTCAGAAGAAGGGGGAAAGGAAGGTGCTGAATACAGTTAGGTTGCCTTATGATGTTCCTCTAATTGGGGTAAATGATGGGGCTTACACAGAACAGGTGGTGTTCCTTTCAGAAGAAGGGGGAGAAAAGATATGTGGGAGGAAACAAACCCTCTTTTTCAAAATGTGCAGTAGGAATTATGTTTTTGTGGTGGTATTACTGTTTGCAAAATAACTTGAGGACTAACAATTCAACATTCCCATAAAAGATAGGCAGAGGGGGCACAGGAAGGGGCGTAATACAGGTATGTTGTCTTATGTTCATACCATTTGGTAGGCATGAATGCCGCAATCTCATTTGTTAGTAGCTTTTTGATGTATTTTCGTATCACTCTGGAAAGGACCCATACCTATATATTTGACAGATTTTGCTCAAAATTAAGGATTTTAGACCCATAAATTTACCACAAATTGCTTTGATAAGAGGTCATTCATTTATCAGAGGGTGAAAAATGGGACCCTATTAGGCGGCACATCCCTGTAACTTCATATCCACTAAGGGGGGGGGGGGGGGGGGGGGGGGGGGGGGGGTGGTATACAGATAGGTAAGCTTACATTCTTCTTTATTTATTTATGGGAATGTTGAATTGTTAGTCCTCTATTTATTTTGCAAACATTAATACCACCACAAAAATAATACTGCACATTCTGAAAAGAAAAAGAGAGTGTGTTTTCTTGCATATCTTTTGCGCTCAATACCGGCAATTTAGTTTGTTGTTTAATTTGTGATTTTTGTTCTATTTTGTATACTTGAAACTGGAAAATATTTCCCTACACACGTATATAAGCACACCTGTTATGGCCAGGGAAAAAAACTACATAACAGTGTTCGTATCTATTCGATTTACAGGGTACAGCAAGCGAGGCAAGTGCCATGGCCATCCTTGCAGCCAAGATGAAATCCATCCGATGTGCACAGAAATTAGAACCGGAGAGAGATCAATACGAGATCATGTCCAAGCTGGTGGCTTATTGCTCGGAACAGGTAGGCATTGAACATGCTATTCCATCTGTAATCACTACACCCCCTGTGGAACTCTCTTAAATCAAAAGATTGAAAATTTCCGTTTTTTACAGATTGATTTTTTTCAATCTATTAGATTGATTTTAGATTAAAAACATGATAAAAACTTGTGACAATGAGTAGCTTTGAGTCAATCTGGAAAAAGATTGATATATACTACTGCACTCTACATGTGTGTTTGTACCGTCAATCTCGACTAAAGAGTCAATCTAGAAAAAGATTGAATTCCACACATTCGCAGTTAGGTAGGTCATATTGTTTTCGTAACACTTTAGATTGTATATTTATACATTTCATCGAATGATTCGATCTAAAACATTAACTGTTTCATAATATAAATGGCAAGTAAGAATATTAATTCACAAAAAACTATACACATGACACAATTCTTTTGGAGAATATGTGACGCGATCAAGAGGAATGAGTCGGATGTCGGGGAATCCCAAATTGAGATATGGCCAATTCAAAATGGCGGCTTACATAAGTTTTGATTGAAATTCATGTATACAATTTGACATAACTTTGGAACAAAACGTCGTATCGATATGGGGTTTTCAGTTTCTGAAAGCTCTTTAAGACTGTATCAAAACTCATTTTCGACCAGGGTCGACATCCGACTCATTCCTCTTGATCGCGTCACATATAAATATAAAAAGCCTAATGATATTGTTCTTCCAATTGCCATTTATTCGTGTGGACCAAAATATCAATCTGTATGTTTGAAAATATCAATCTTTTACTACAGATTGAAAACTTTTCAATCGGAAAACGATTGAAATTTTTAATCCAATAGATTAAATATATAAATCTTTTACTACAGATTGAAAACTTTTCAATCGAAAAACGATTGAAATTTTCAATCCAATAGATTGAAATTCCAATCTTTTTTAGATTAAAACTTTTCAATCCCAAAAAAGATTGAATGTCAATCTTAAAAGTTTGTTCCCTCATGGCAATCTATGAAAGATTGAAAAGTCAATCTTTAGAATGAATTTCCAATCTTTAGAATTAAGAGAGAAGACATGATCACCCCATTTGGAGTTCACACTCCCTGTGGGGAAGATTGAGGCATTGTCTTCCATAGGGGATGTATGGATTTCAAATGGAATAGAAAAAAAAGGTGGGGGGAAAAGATAATAACAAATGGGGGTATTATGCAAGAAAGGGTGCAAACAATTTGGGGTTTCATGTCAAGTTTGCGTGAAATGTTATAATATAAAATATATATATTTGTTGGATGTATAAATCCTGTGTAAATGCTGTTTACTATGCCTGCTTTAAGGGTAGCAAACAGCTACACATACAGAAATGTATCTACATACACGAGGACAATATTTTGGTCAAAGACCATCACTCACTCTATACGTCAATTATAGCCCAACTTGTACTGTACATTGAAGTCCAAATAACACAGTGTATCCATATTAACATGATTTTATCGATGATTCCTACCTTTGTAGATTACATAGATTTTTAATTATTTTGCAGGGGCCAGTTCATTTTTCTGTTCTTTTATTCCCTCATTGAAAAAGAGATATACATTTTTGTATCATGACGTAGGTTTGGAAATTCCAAATGCATTAACTGGCAGTAAATGAATTGTTGTTGATCCGCGCAATTGCACATTGTCCAAGTTCATAAGTTAAGATGTGAAGGCCACTAACCACGTGACAGTGTATTGACGTCACAGGATAACAGTTAAACAATATCAAAAATGCAATTCAGAATCAGTATTGTTCTCAATCCAGGGTCTAAATGATAACTCAAATAAATGTGTTTGTTTGAACTTTTCCCCCAATTTAGACTGATATTTCAACGTTCTGCGTTCATTGTTTATATGGGATATTATTGCAAATGTATTGAATTGTTGATAGGTTCAATCCTTTAAATTTACTGTTTAATATGTCTATTTTTATATTAATGGTTCTGTATAGAGTAAATCCATTGACACTACACTGTTTGAATGGTGGTTCGTTGAGCTAATTGGCGTAGCTATATTCTCGTATAATATAGTAGTATTGTATTATCATGATTATAGTCATATGATGTATATACATGGTGTACATGTATACATAACCTTGGACTAAATGACAAAATGCCAAAATAACTGCTTCAGAATGCTAAATATTTGCCTTGAAAATTCCTAAATCTTACTTGTTATTAAAAGTAATATTACCTACATCTTGTAATTAGTCATGTTATTGAATATTAAATAGAATGTGTCATTGAATAAAGAATTACTAAAAAGAAGGAAAAAAATAAAGAAAAAGTCAATCGTAGACACTGATTTTCTGTCAACGTCTATGATCAGCTATGGCACGATTTAGGGAAACTTTGAGAGGTAAGGATTTTAACTCTTACCAATCATATACAGTGTGCCAAAAGAACTGTGTACCTGGGAAAGTACGTTCCCTGTAGGTGCGCACAGCGGCGGCGCCACAGGGGGGGCAGGGGGGCTTTAGCCCCCCCCCCCCCTATAGAAGGATGGGAAAAAAGGAAAGAAAAGGGAAAGAAAAGAGGAAAGAAAAGAGGAAAGAAAAGAGGAAAGAAAGGAGGAAAGAAAGAGGAAAGGAAGGAAAACAGAGGAGCCTATCAGTGGTGTAGCCAGAGGGGGGGCGATCGCCCCCCCCCCCCCTCCAATATTGACGTCGTGTCGGTTGAGATTGGTACTGTCGGTTCATTTGACCAGAGGAATCATGGAATTATGATGGTCAAAAGTACATAGATGTTACCCCGAAATGCAATATTCGTTGGAACAAGCTTGTTTACAGCCAATATGTATCTCAATAGTGCCAAATATAGGTGTAAAGTCAAAAAATGTCGCGCGCTACGCGCGCATATCTTGACTCATAACAATCTTGTCGGTTCATTTTATTTAGCAACCCCCCAATATCAATAACCTAGCTACGCCACTGGAGCCTATAACATTTGAAGATGAGTTGATAATGTGATCAATAATGATAAAATGACCTAGCCCAACATAAAAAAGAAATATTAACAATTTACTGTAACCAAAAATAACCTCAGCAGACGGGGACACGAATGGCCATAAATGTTGAATCTCCGTTGGTGTTAATGTAAAAAAAGGATTTTAATGTTGGCACTAAATTATTGCATCCTAAAACCGCTGGGTGATGACCTAATGGAGTTGAATAACTAACTCCAGATCAATATCAATTTTCGAATAATTTGTTTATAATTTAATTCGTCGTTAACCATTTATTTGTCCTTCGTAAATTCGTGAAATAGCCCGTGTCCGGCATCGTCTGTAAAACGAGCAGCATATCGCCCGCCCTCACTGTTGTTGCAAACTTTTGACCAATATCATACCGTCCGGCGTCCGCAGGATAATGCTATATCGTCAATAGGCGTCGAGGTCAGAGTTCAAGATTGCACTCGCTTTATCATCGCTTTCCTGTCGTCATCAATCGTATACTTTTATTTCGCTTTCATAAAACTGAAGATAAATAAACATTTGACTAACATTCGGGTAACTCCACCCATTTCGGGGGAAAAAATTATATATTTTAAATTTTAAGGCGTCAGTCTAGGGAATCGAAACCAAATTCTTATACAAATAGTATGAGAAACCATGGTCGAACCTAATAACGAACCTAAAGCGTAAAAATGCTGCATAAAATAGCTTTATTTTGCTATACGGGTTAACAATTTATAAAAATGTATTTAAAAAAAGCTTCCATTCACCGTTACCAACCGCGAGACAGTTTTTCAACATAACATTGTTAGAAAATTTCATCAGTATGCACAACTTCTTTCTTGCATATAACGAAACAGCTGTCTAATTTTGATAAAAAGCCAATATTTATTGGAAATGAAGTGATGGCTTTTCAACCAAAAATCGGTCAAAAGTACACACCAAATCGCACCAAATGGGTTCGAAAATTGAAAAAACTTCTAACGCTGAGGGGGGCACATCCCCCCTCAGACTCCCCCCTGTCCGCGCTAGCGCAGAGCGCTGTGCTTCGCACCTTGGTGCTTTGCACATCACTAACAAAAATGCATTTATATACAATTTATTTTTATTTTGGGACGACCAATAGTTTGCCTCCCTTATCAAAATACCCTGGCGCCGCCCCTGGGTGCGCACACATACCGCTGGGCATTACGTCACATCATATACAGTGTGCCAAAAGAATTGTGTACCTGGGCAAGTACGGCAAGATGGTTCATTGTAATGTGTGTGGCTAAATCAGCAATTATTCATTATTCAGTTATATCCCCATAAACTATATAAATTCTAATCGTTGGTGTATTTTATGCTGTTTTTGTTTCTCTTTCTCTTCCTTTATTTATATGTGACCAGTCGCGTCAAAAAGGACATGTTGTCAGCAAACACAGTTTTGAGATAGAGGCCAATATACTTGGTGAAATATAACGAAATAATAGTCAAAATATGCTTCTTCAAATTATATCT
This sequence comes from Ophiura sarsii, assembly GCA_035610835.1. NCBI lineage: Eukaryota > Metazoa > Echinodermata > Ophiuroidea > Amphilepidida > Ophiuridae > Ophiura > Ophiura sarsii. Next base: position 36,813,040 of record CM069459.1, read on the forward strand.
TGTGATTAAAAAGTCCGATCACCTTCAACATGGTATCATTTTCAAGCTTAAAATGTCTTCTTCCAATTCATGACAATTACTCAAAATTGACTCATGCCACCAACATGTCCATTTTGATGTGACGGGCCACATATATGATGATGATTTCAAAATCAAATCAAGACAGGGACCAAAATGTCCTAGCACAAACTTATATCTCTTAGCATGTTCTTGAATCCAAAATGAGTAAACGACCCCTGGGGTCTACCTGTCTATCTTACAGTGGTTCTGATTGGTTTATTACAAGATGTACTCATATGAATAGCCAATTCAAATGCAACTTGTAAAATGTTTCACTCCCATCTTTATCAGGGATACAATTATTCTAACAATGTCTCTCATTGGTGCAATAAATGATGTATCCATCTTTCTGACCAATCGGCCGGTAGTTCTCAAAACACGCTGTAGTTGGCTGATTCCATTGAGTGCACTTGAATACAAATAATAATTTGCCAAATTTTGCTTGTTTTTATTTTTGCGATTTTAAGCTTCCTTATATAGACAGACCTACATACAAAATGAATGTAGTCGCACATTTTCATTTTGGCGCTTGCTGATTTTGGCGCGAAAAGTAAATTTAGTGCAAATTTCCACTTGTACAGAACCCCATAGTTCATTCAAGCGTAGATAGAGGCAGTACAATGTGTGTACGGCAAAATGGTCTGTTCTTATGTGACATAATCATTAATTTTTGTGTGTGTGTGGCTAAATTGTGTGTCATTTTGACAGTTACAGTGGGCTGTTCCATAAATTAATGGTACCCCCACCCGCCCCCGTAGCGGCACCAGCATCAACATTTTTTTATGTGGGGTTGGGGGGACAAGAATTTGTTTGGCTTTTGTAAAAATGGCCTGAAATTATAGATTGATTTGTGTTCTAAACTAGATATATTCGGACCAATTTTAAGCTAATTTTAAGTAATTTTGACAAATTCAACTTTTCTGATTGTTTGGGGACAAAATGGGATGGGGCTATGGCTGACTGTGGGGGTCGCAACTGGGGGCATTTGCCCATGGTTCCTTTTAATGTGACATAATACCTTCCTGCTTTTAACTTTTATTTAGTTACATACTCGATCAAATTCACCTTTTCCCATCAAAATTGGGACTTGAGTATCAGAAGAAACCCACATTCTTCTCATTACACCTGCAAAATTATGGGCCCATCATCATCGGTCGTCCTTGGACAGAATAGTTGAAGCAGCTGGCACATATTGGTACCATGTAGCTTTATTCATCATGTCTAGTAGCGTAGCCAGAGGGTAAGGAGGGGGGCAGAGTGAGTGCCCCCTAAAAAATTGACCGGAAAAATTGGGAATGCAGCGGAAAATCAGGAAGGCAAAGGAAGGGAAAGAAAGGGAGGAGAGGATCGAGACAAAGAGGAAAAAGGGAAAGGAAAGGGACAGATGTTAGGGAAGACATCAAAACTCGACCGGCCGTTGACCGCCGGTTCCGCCCGGTTCTTTCAGGTCAAATGTTTTACTGGTATATGAATATTCACGCATGCAACACTGAACAACCGCCGGTTGACATAATGCCGTAACCGGACCAATTTACACTATCTGTTAATTTGCGGTCACAATAGCGCACCCTTGGAATCGCCGTCTCTGATCGATTTTTCTCCCGTGTTCTGAGTGGCACTTCAGCAAAGCAAATACCCCGTGTGATTCCGGGTTGTGACTCACATGTTTTGTTTACCAATATAATGAATTTAAAAAAGTTAATTGAGCAGATTGAAAAAGCCAACCCCAGCGAAAATCAATAGCTGCATTGTGCTGGTTGTCAACTGAGACTTGAGAGCCCATTACTTCAAGATTTTATTGCTCACGCGTGTGACGAGGCACTATCAACCGGTCGTGTTCACCAGAGTGTAACTATTGACCTCATTATGTGTGTATATTATAACAGACAACACGTTTTGTGAGAACCGGGCGGAACCGGACGTAACCGGCAGCTGCTTGGCGATCGAGTTTTGACGTGATCCCTTACTGACCAATCCAAAGGTTGTATCACCAAGCTGACTAAAGTCAATTAACCATTGTATATATTAATTAATCAACGATGATGAAAATAAGTTGGTCCAGATTTTACTATCATATAATGAACAAAGAGGCTATGTCTATTCCCAAGGCAAGGTGGTCTTGACCTACTAATTAGTTCTATTTTATTGTAAACATAATTAATTGAAACAATAACAAACTTCTGGTTTTTGTAAATAATATGGGTGAGACTTGGTACATCTTCAATAGGTCAAATGACCTCTGTCAATCAAGTTGGTACCAATTTCATCCATCAAGCAAGGCATGTGATTGGTCAATAGTTCGGAGCAACTAATAGTCACTGCATTATATTCTGTAGATCTAGTAAGAAGCTTGTAATCATTTTAGATATTAGATTAAATTATGTTTGTGCCACCGATAGAACAAGACATCTTCCTCTAAGCAGCAATAAATCATCAAGGGTTGATCCCGCTCTACATGTATATAAAGTGTCTTCGAGTATTTGTCTACCAGCTAATTCCCTGCACATAACCGCCTGGTTATAATTGCCCTATTTGGTGACATTTTATACTTACAATAATAGTATTATCCATTGACTTTGCAGGCACATTCATCTGTAGAAAGAGCGGCCCTTATAGCATCTGTGCGGATACGTCTGCTTCCGACCGACGCGAAGAACGCCCTCAGAGGTGAGACCTTGCGACAGGCAATTGATGAAGATCGAGCCAAGGGACTTATACCCACATTTGTAAGTAAGGCCTAAATAAATATATATTTTGGTTATTCTCCTCTCTGTGGAAGAGTTGGTTTTCAAACAAAACCTTTTTGTTTTCAACAAATGATAGGTAAATAACTTACCAAAAAGGCTGATAAATATGTTTTTAAAATCACAAATATAAGGTCAAATTCAAAGCAAAACAATGAGTTTTGACCATTTGAATGTCAACATTCATTAGAATGTCAACAGTTTCAAAAGAAAATAAAACAACACTTTTTATGGAATTTGAAAATTCAGGTAAATATTCTTTTATACAGTCAAAAAACTTTTTTTCTGTGTCTGGCCGAGGATTGTTGATTTCGTATCCTCCATGAGATACTGGGCATATATTTACTTGACCAATCGCCCTCAATTCTCAAATTAAACAGGCTGAACTTAGGCTATAAGACATTTATGCTGTGATGTTTAAAGGAGGTGTCCCGTAAGCACAACATTGTGCATTATGTGCATTACGTCGCTATTCTTTCAAAACCTTGTATCTCCAACTTTCCTCGAAATTGATTTTTTTGTGTTTATCATGATGTCAGAGACATTGTGCAAATGATGGTAATGTTTTAATTTGCCACAGCAAATCAGAAGGCAGAAAAAATTGCTTTTTCAGCACCTGTGTTTCAAAACCTCGTATGTATACGAGGTTTTGAAACACAGGTGCTGACCATGTGCTGAGGGGAAACTTCTTGAATCTTGATATTTCGCAGCAAATTTGTGGACTACAGGTGAGAGTTAATTGCAAATGGCTTGAATTGATACGGACTGGTTAAATGACAGCGATATCGGAGATACGAGGTTTTGAAAGAATAGCGACGATTATATGTTTGGAAAATAATTATTGAGCCAATATTGCGTAATTATAGAGAACAAAACATCATACTTATGACAAAAACGAATACACAATGCCATCCCTCAACATGCAATTTTTAACATTTGCTGCGATCAAAAGCCCCAGTGTCGATGACGTCATGGTTATTGGTGCATTGTATAACTATGATTTCATCGACACAGGGACTTGCGATCGCCGCAAATTTTAATAATTGCATGTTGAGAGATGGCATTGTGTATTCGTTTTTGTCATGATGTTTTGTTCTATAAATTTCGCAATATTGGCTCGATAATTATTTTCCTAACATATGCACAATGTTGTGCTTGCAGGACACCTCCTTTAAAGGTAGATGACCCGATCACATTTTCGTAACACAGAATTATTTCAAACATACGGAGATTTTCATATCATATGAAAGCTCGTATTTTTCTCATCATCATACTGAAATTTGACGGCCTAAATCGGTATAATTACGGAGAAATCGATGAAATAACGTCGAATTACCGCGAATGGTGGTATACCACCGATATAGTTTGTGTACTACTCAATGGGTACAGTTCACAGCATCTTGTGCGTGTAAAATAAGAACCATTAGAGCTATGCAACTCAAACTTTGGAACACGACTTTTTTAAGGATGACCTTTCATGTAGAATAGAAAACTTCAAGTTGAAAATCGAAATGTGATCGGGTCATCTACCTTTAAGCAAGCTCCACTTTGAAGAATGATGTACATTTTGTGACAGCTACGCTAACGCTCAACAGTCGAACGTTAGGGAGTATGTTTTAAGTCCTGAAAGCACTTTCCTTGCGGCTATTCATTTTACAATTATACAAAACGTATTTTTCAGACACCTTTCCTAACTTTCAAGGTCTATCTCAAGGATTACTAAATCAATACCAGACACATGTGTGTACTTATTTCAATGCATTTCTCTTGGTAATTCCAAATATTGGAATGATATTCAATAATTCTGACATTTTCGAAAAGATTTTTGAAATTGTTGAACGTCGCCTGCAGACGCCTACTGTGTGGAAAGTGTTAAGGATGTGGACTACACTGAAAAAGGGGTGTAACGTAACACCTTTAAAGATACTGACAAAAATGATACTCATTAAGTGTCGAAAGACACCTCTTGGGAAGTCATTTTCCCCATTTTGAGAATGCAAAGGTTTCAAAAATACAAATTCGGGTGTCACGTTACACCCAAAGGGTGACCTTTGATTTTCTCCGTGCTATTTCTCTGAAACCCCAACACCCCAATGGTGCCATCGTAGCTCATTGTTGGTCGAATGTGACACTCCTGGTTGACCCTCATGACACCCTCAAAAATGGGGTGTAATGTGACACCTTTAAATTAGTGACAAAAATGACACTCATTAAGTGTCGAAAGACACCGCTTGGGGAATCATTTTCCCCATTTTGATAGCTCTTGAGAATTCAGTATACTACTTTTGTTTTGAGAATGCAAAGGTTTCAAAAATACTAATCCAAAGGTTAACAACACTGAAGGTGTCATTTGACACCTATAAAATGGGTCATTAGGCAAACATCCAAAGGTGTCAAAAGCAAATCGACACCCTCTAGGTGTCATGGCACACTTTAAAGGTGTCTTCCTGTCACCTTTGGATGTTGGCCTGAGGACCCAAATCTTAACACCCCTAATTTGGTGTCAAATGACTCCTAACTTTTTTTTCAGTGTATTTTGGAGGGAGCGTGAACTGTCTTGCACCCAGAACAAATATATATGTGATAATGTTTTTCTCTTATTCTTTTCAACTCAGGTTTGTGCTACTATGGGGACAACTGGGGTCTGTTCATTTGACAATATAGAAGAGATTGGAGTTATATGTAAGTAAACACCATGAACAAAGGAAGCAGCAAACTTATCTAAAATAGTTAGGAATTTTTACCAAATGTGATGTGATCAAGCAAAATCAGTTGGAAGTCTGGAATATTTATTTTGAAATATAGCCAGATAAAGGGTATCATTTCTTTAGATTTCTTTTCTTTTAAAAATCATTTAATTAATTATATCTTTGACATTAAAAGTCCATTCCTAATGGGGTTATCTGCAAAGATTGTTTCTGTTTTGTCTATAAAATAAATCGAATGCGCAAGCATCTATATCTTGAAAAATACACAGCCGCAAAGTCCCCTTGTTGGTGTGCTGCATTACATATAGTAACAGTTCAAGACAAGACCTTATTCATTCAATAAAGTACCGAGTAAGATTAATAGGCCGATATCTTGTGCAGTTTTGGCTTGTGATGAAATCCGACTGAGTATGTGACACTTTCGATTGCAAACCGCCCAAAGTTTTAATAGTGAATGTGTGAATCATGAACATTTAAGATACATTACCAGATATGCCGTATTTGTCACATTGACATATAGAGTATATGGCATTTAGGATTTAACCCTCCCCAAGTTTTAATAGTGAATGTGTGAATCATGAACATATATCCATGAGAAAACAGATACCAGAAGTGCTTTATTTGTCACATTGACTAAGTGTACTTTTCTTGTCTCTGTCTTTATTTCTCTGATCTATGTGTAGGTAACGAGGAGAAGATTTGGTTACATGTTGATGCTGCATACGCAGGTAGTGCCTTAATATGTCCTGAATTCAGATATCTTGCGGCTGGTTTGGAGGTAAATATCCGGGAGGGGAGGGGAGGGGGAGCGGGATGAGGGTGATGAGGAGAATATTTGGTTACATGTAGATGCTGCATATGCTGGTAGTGCCTTAATATGTCCTGGAGTCAGATATCTTGCAGCTTGATTGTGAGGTAAATATCCAGGAGGGGGAGGGGAAGGAGGGAGTGGGAGGAGGTGATGAGGAGAATATTTGGTTACATGTAGATGCTGCATATGCTGGTAGTGCCTTAATATGTCCTGGAGTCAGATATCTTGCTGCTTGATTGTGAGGTAAATATCCAGAAGGGGGAGGGGGAGGGGAGGAGGGTGATGATCAATTGAAGCATCCCCAATCCTCATTTTACTATCAACCTGTGAGATATCCCTACCAGTTAATCAATAATCTGCCTGTTGCTAGTCCAAGGCTGCGTGTCAACGAATAAAATGTTAAAATGAAAAACGGACTTGGTTTTGGTTTTGGGCACATAACTGAGTTTAATATTCATTCAATCTTCATGTGTAATATCTCAAATTTAAGAAAAGAGATTTCCTTACAACTTTAAAATGTAATATATTTACGTAACAGCTATAGTTTTGGAGTTGAGAGCATATTAATCACCTGGTCAGTTACTTATTTTGAGGACTGTATAAGAATATCAGATATGGTTCTTTACAACATTTTTGGTTCGATAGAGAGCCAGTAGAGGTTCCATATTGATTAAGGTCAGTTTAAGAACCCTTTAGAACTGTTTTTGCTTAACACTTTCCACGCGGCTATTGGTTTTACCATATACAAAACAGATTTTTCAAAAACCTTTCCCAAATCTTAAAGTCTATCTCAAGGATTACTGAACCAATACTAGGCATGTTTGTACTTATTTCAATGCATTTCTCATGGTGATTCCAAATATGGTAATGAAATGCAATTATTGCGAAATTTTTGAAACATTTTGTGAACTTTTGGAATGTGGTCTTCCCCACACTGATATTTCAATTGAGACTTGTTTCATATATTCTATAAGATTCCTATTTTTTTTAAGAAATCAGATGATTTAATATCAATATCATTCTATTTAGACATTTTATTTTCGGTTACACTTTAATTAATATTGAAATAATTAAGGTTCACAGGTAAGCTTTATAATCTCAAATGTGACCAGTCAAGTCAAAAAGGACATGTTGCCGGCACATAGTTTCGAGAGAGACTTGAACTTTATATTTGGTGAAGTATAAAGAAAATATTATAAAATATGCTTCTTCAAATCAAATCTGATGATTACAAAGTCCAACCAGGCCTTCAGCATGGTATAATTTCAAACCTTAAATTGTGCTCAAGTCATACTAAATAACACAGATTTTTTGTTTATTAATTATTTTATTCAATGATGCATATACTTACTTACACAATAACATCAATATTTACAAAATATAGGTAATAATAATACTGATAAGTATGTACAAATGTGACAATCTATTAAAACACTGACAATATTTAGTATTAATATAAAGATAAAATAAAATATGGCAAGCATAACATAACACAGCATATACTATTACATTAAATTCAGTCCACAAAGACAGGGTTCTTTCTTCAACAGGAGTAAAAGATTTGGGTGATAACTCAGATTTGACTCGGACCTCCAACTCGGCCATTTAGATGTGACATGTCATGATTGTGAAGCATCACATTGCAATAACCCTAACTCTAGTACACCACATGGCAACAGATTTGTTTTCCGACCCCCAAAATTCACCAGAAAGGTCACCTGACCCCCCCCCCCCACCGGGATTTGAACCACGTACCTCCAGCACCAGGGCCCAGATCCTAGCCACTACACCACGGCTGTCAGTCACACTCGGCGAAGTATATTCGCCTCGATATATAGCGAAGTATATTCGCCTCGATATATAGCCTGGGTCCGTTTTGTAGCCCAAAATCCTGCACGCCGGGTTATAAAAAACATTTTCCCGCCCGTGTGGTATAGTAGAATTAGGGGTAATGGAAATACCCACACGGCTGTCAACTCAGGGTGGACGATCATGTGTGTTGCAGCCCTACCCTATTAGTAATATTGTGTGAACTGATCATAATAGTAATATTGCTTTATTCTCTAATAATAAGAGGGATTAACATATTAACATAACATAACATAGCAATTAATATTTATAAGGCGCTATATTCCTTCTATATCATAGCGCAAAAATCATATTAAAATCAATCATGTGCTGGTCAGTTGGCCTCTCGCTAATCTAGTAGATGAGAGACATGCCTTTCAATGCGGGTTTCGTGGTCCCATAGGAGCACTTTTTCAACTGATTTATTTCCTTTTGTAAAAGTTGGAGTTAGAGATATTCTAAACGAATGAAAACATGTTTACAAGTTTGCTAACCCGCAGTGAAAATTGGCGAACCCGCAATTCCTGAACAACGAATGAAAACAAAGCGTGTGGTGCGTGCCCTCTGCATGCTTTAATTTCTTGTTTTCTGATTGGTTCGACACTAATAGAGTGTATGAATGGAATATCATAGCATGAGTACAAGACAGTTGTATGTATGTCTGGGATGTTTGACTTTTAAAATTGGAAATATAGCTTTATTGCACTCGCCTGGCAATTTTACTATCATAAAAATGCAGAAACCAAATCAATACTCTTATTCTAATAAATTATCTATTTTCAAGTTCTTAAACATTCATACAAAAAGGTGCTCACCTAGTTTGAAGGTCTTACTTAGTTTTTTACTCTACATTTGCAAGTTCAGATTCACAATAGCTGCCAGGTGTTACATTTAAGGCAGCCTCTATGCTGAGCAATTGATATGAACTAAATGTAACCCAGAGCAGCTATTGCAGATATGTTCCTTTTGCATTATCCTCTTGTGATGTGAGAAGGCACTATCTGTAATAGCTGCCAGGTGTTACATTTAAGGCAGCCTCTATGCTGAGCGCTTAATATGAACTAAATGTAACTCAGAGCAGCTATTGCAGATATGTTCCTTTTTGCGCTATCCTCTTTTGATGTGAGAAAGCGCTATCTGTAATTTCTGCCACTCCTGATGCTATATAAAGGGCATCCATTAAACATAAGACTTTGTGGCTCTAAACCCTCTTTATATTGTTTACTCTCTTTTGACTTGAAGCTTGCTGATTCATTTAACTTCAACCCTCACAAATGGCTACGCGTAAACTTTGACTGCTCCAGTATGTGGGTGAAAGATCAGCAAGACTTAGTGGGTGCCTTCCACGTGGATCCAACGTATTTAAAACATCAGCATCAAGGACAAGTTATAGACTATAGGGTAAGATTTTATGTCTGTTTGCTTGTTGGGGGGGGGGGGGGTGTTTATTTAGAGGGGGTTGTCTGTTTGTTTGTTTATGCACAGATATTGGAAAGGGGTATAGGTATGTGCTGCCTGAAGACACCCCTTTTCACCCTCTTATGCTAGCTCTTTAGACCCTCCTTTTGAGCCTGCATCAGCTCTTAAGACCCCTTATTTTATTGAAAATTCAAAAAAACAAACGAACATTTTCGTTCCAAAGCCCAAAATTTGTGTTCTTACTAATCAAATTTGAAAAACAAACCAGTTCTTAAAACCCACTTTTTTTCGAGAAAATCAGTTCTTATAACCCTAATTTTTCATTATAAATTCTCAGTTCAGTTCCTTTTTTTTTTTTTAAATGAAAGCCAAATTATTGGTCTGCTTATTATAAGTATGCCTAACACTTGTGTGAAGCTTGGGGCTTATGAAATGTTTTGATCATGGTTAAAACTTACACAAACGTACACCCAAATTTCCAAAACGTCGAGCACACCTTAGCTCTCTATACAACAGTGTGATAGGGCCTTTCAATTGACAACTACTTATTTTTCATAATTCTGTTTCATTATCAAGAGGCAGATCTGTGTGCATATTTGTATCCCTACCAAACACATCAATTTCCTCAACGTTTGGAACATGCATTGGAACATTGATTTCCATTGCAGGTAAATTGATTTCATTACCACTAAGAACTTGCATGGGAACATCTGTATCTTCAACAGGTACAGAAATATCATTTTCAGGTGGAACATATAGGGCCAAATCTATCTCCCTATTACATACGTCTATTTCATCATCATCATTCATTCTTCTATCAGACAAATTTACATCATTTTCAGTAGGAACATTTTGGGGCACATTCATTTCCCTTGCAGCAGGTAAATTGATTTCATTACCACTAGGAACTTGCAGGGAAACATTCATGTCTTCCAAATTAGGTACAGCAATATCATTATCATGGGGAACATACAGTGACAAATTTATCTCCCTACCACATACATCAATGTCATCATCATTCATTCTTCTATCAGGCACATCTACATCATTTTCAGTAGGAATATTTCGGGGCACCTTCATTTCCCTACCAGTTATGTACCTACGCCCAGATACTGTTTGTTGATATTCTCGACAACAAAATATACTGTACAAAAATGGATTCAGAGCGGAATTTATAGGCAAAACAAACGCTATAATCCATGCAAAAGCTTCTGGTGAGATTTTTATTGTATCAGTCTGCACCAATACCCCAAGGACAATGATTGTACCCCAACATAGGATATCAGTAAATGCTATGGCCCCCATCTTAAAAGCCATACGTATATATGTCCTCCATAGTGGAGCAGATGAGCGGATCAAATGTAAGAACATTTGTATGTAACATATAGTTGTAACTATACAACATACCGAATTTATACCAAGGAATAGTGCTATGGAATACGAGTGACCAGAACTGCTACCTATAACTGTCAAACTTTGAAATGTGTAAATATCATCTGGTCTGTCAATTTGGTAATAAGTTATAGTTATATTTTCAGTAGATGTATTGGTTATCAAATGTCTTGCTAATGGAAGCCCTAAACATACTTCGGAAAATTCATATAATTTGCCACTTTCTACAATTAATACGCTTACTATACTGAGGGCAATTGCAAATATCCATATTACTATAGCAATAACCGCTTCAGACTTTGGGCTAATTATTCTTTTAACAATATATACATGTCTGAATGACAACGATCTCTCGATACTTATGACTGTAATGAAAAACAAAGATGACTCACTTGATACAACAGAAAGGAATCCAGCAAGTTTACACATAATACTACTTTTCCAATTTTCCGCTTCGGATGGGAAAAAATTGTTATATCTTTGATCAGCACATGCAATTATTATCATGTATATGCCCATAAGTAAATCTGCAATGGCCAAGTTGGCTATGAAAACCATCTGTTTTAGACCTGTATCACTTTTCATGATTTTTTTGCATGACCAAAATATGACCAATGCATTTAAGAGTATTGCACACCAACCGATGATCCATACAGAATGTTTAACGTGGCTATTTGGCAACAGTTCCTTACAAGTCAAATAAGGTGATTTGGCTTCTTCAGATTTACAATGGGGTCCTGTTACATTATTGATGAAACAACAAGCGGCTGGAGAACTAACATACAAACTTGTGGAATGTTCAAGTCCATGAAAAGAGTGTTTTGTAATTTTTGAAAGAGGGTTGTCTAGTAATGACAGGTGTAAAAGCTGTTTTAAACCATTGAATGTGTTAGGGGGCAGAGTAGATAGTGAGTTAGAAAGTAAATGCAGATAGACCAAATTATGCAAATCTTGGAAAATGTTTGCAACTATAACTGAAAGTTTGTTAGATGATAAAACCAAAATTGTTAATGATTTTAGACCACTAAATAAACCAATTTCTAATGTTGTCATATTATTACGAGATATTGACAACACTCCCAATTGATTTAAACCATGAAATATATCTGTTGGTAGTTCAGTTAACAGGTTATCATACAGGTACAACTCTGTCAAGTTTACAAGGTCATTAAAGATGCCTGGCTCTAATGATGCTATACTGTTGCTATTGAGGTATAGCGTAACTAATTCATGCAATCCCTTGAATGTATTTACATGCAAATGGGATAGCTTGTTTTGATCGATTCGTAATACCTCCAATGCAACAAGGTCTGTGAATATATCTGTTGGAAGTTCAGTTAACATATTATCATAGAGGTACAACTCAGTCAAGTTTACAAGGTCATTAAAGATGCCTGGCTCTAATGATACTATATTGTTGCTAAAAAGATATAGCATAACTAATTCATGCAATCCCTTGAATGTATCTACATGCAAATGGGATAGCTTGTTTTGAGGGATTGCTAATACTTCCAATGCAACAAGGTCAGTGAATATATCTGTTGGAAGTTCAGTTAACATATTATCATACAGGGACAACCCTGTCAAGTTTACAAGGTCATTAAACATGCCTGGCTCTAATGATGCTAGATTGTTGCTTTCAATGGATAGCGTAACTAATTCATGCAATCCCTTGAATGTATTTACATGCAGATGGGATAGCTTGTTTTGATTGATTGCTAATACTTCCAATGCAACAAGGTCAGTGAATATATCTGTTGGAAGTTCAGTTAACATATTATCATACAGGGACAACACTGTCAAGTTTACAAGGTCATTAAACATGCCTGGCTCTAATGATGCTAGATTGTTGCTTTCAATGGATAGCGTAACTAATTCATCCAATCCCTTGAATGTATCTACATGCAAATGGGATAGCTTGTTTTTATAGATTGATAATACTTCCATGGTAACAAGGTCTGTGAATATATCTGTTGGAAGTTCAGTTAACATATTATCATACAGGTACAACTCAGTCAAGTTTACAAGGTCATTAAAGATGCCTGGCTCTAATGATACTATATTGTTGCTAAAAAGATATAGCGTAAGTAATTCATGCAATCCCTTGAATGTATCTACATGCAAATGGGATAGCTTGTTTTGATTGATTGCTAATACTTCCAATGCAACAAGGTCAGTGAATATATCTGTTGGAAGTTCAGTTAACATATTATCATACAGGGACAACCCTGTCAAGTTTACAAGGTCATTAAAGATGCCCGACTCTAATGATGCTAGATTGTTGCTAAAAAGATATAGCGTAACTAATTCATGCAATCCCTTGAATGTATCTACATGCAAATGGGATAGCTTGTTTTGAGGGATTGCTAATACTTCCAATGCAACAAGGTCAGTGAATATATCTGTTGGAAGTTCAGTTAACATATTATCATACAGGGACAACACTGTCAAGTTTACAAGGTCATTAAACATGCCTGGCTCTAATGATGCTAGATTGTTGCTTTCAATGGATAGCGTAACTAATTCATGCAATCCCTTGAATGTATCTACATGCAAATGGGATAGCTTGTTTTTATAGATTGATAATACTTCCATGGTAACAAGGTCTGTGAATATATCTGTTGGAAGTTCAGTTAACATATTATCATACAGGTACAACTCAGTCAAGTTTACAAGGTCATTAAAGATGCCTGGCTCTAATGATACTATATTGTTGCTAAAAAGATATAGCGTAAGTAATTCATGCAATCCTTTGAATGTATCTACATGCAAATGGGATAGCTTGTTTTGATTGATTGCTAATACTTCCAATGCAACAAGGTCAGTGAATATATCTGTTGGAAGTTCAGTTAACATATTATCATACAGGGACAACCCTGTCAAGTTTACAAGGTCATTAAACATGCCTGGCTCTAATGATGCTAGATTGTTGCTTTCAATGGATAGCGTAACTAATTCATGCAATCCCTTGAATGTATCTACATGCAAATGGGATAGCTTGTTTTGAGGGATTGCTAATACTTCCAATGCAACAAGGTCGGTGAATATATCTGTTGGAAGTTCAGTTAACATATTATCATACAGGTACAACTCAGTCAAGTTTACAAGGTCATTAAAGATGCCTGGCTCTAATGATGCTAGATTGTTGCTATGGAGGTCTAGTGTGACTAATTCATGCAATCCCTTGAATGTATCTACATGCAAATGGGATAGCTTGTTTTGATGGATTGCTAATACTTCCAATGCGGCAAGGTCTGTGAATACGCCTGCTTCTAATATTTCTATTCGGTTGTCAGCCAAAGTAAGGTTGGATAGTTGATTTAAACCATCAAAAATATCTGCAGGGAGTTCAGTTAACCGATTGCTATCTAGGTACAACTCAGTTACATTAACAAGGTTAATAAAGGTGCCCGTCTCTAATGATACAAGACTGTTGTGACTGAGGACTAGTTTAAACAAATTATTAGAGAGGCCACAACAAATTTCTTGTTTCAATGACATAATGTTGTTTTCTTTCAAAGACAATAGTTGCATATTATTTACACCTTGAAATACTCTCGGTTGGATTACAGAGATATGATTCTGATTAAGAACTAAAACTTGTAAATGTGACATACCTTGAAAACATCCCTCTATCAGTGTGTTCAACATATTCCCAGTGAGTGTAAGCTGTTTCAAATTATTAAGGCCTAAGAATACACCTTGGCTTAAGAACATCAACTTATTGTGAGATAAGTCTAACACTTGGAGAGAGTATAGGTCTGTGAATGTTCCTTCTTCAATGCTGTGTAGATTATTATAGTCCAGCAGTAGAAAATCAATATCAAGGGTGGTAAAACTGTAAGCTAGTATTGCCTCAAGTTGTCTTCTGGAACAATCAAATGCTGACATCTTGATGCTTGAATCTTGCTTGTAGATAAGTAGAATGCGCTCACTTTGGGAGGTGTTAGGACAATCAACGTGGTATTGGTGGAATTCCAGGGTACATACACATTCCGGGATGCATGGAGGTAGCTCTATTGTAGATATATTATCACGGGTTGATGGTAAAAAGTCAAATATAGCCTTGTTGTCGATGCGATATAAGTCTGGATCCAAAAGTGAAGGGTGTAGCCACATTAAGTCACCATGGCTTCTGTTCTCGTGGTTGAGATAGTGGAGTCTGTCAAATTCCTGGAGGTTTTCACAAAGGCTTGTCTGTGAGATGAACATGTTGCATTGAGGTTGCAACAATGAGACGTTATAGTTGACAGCTGGCTGTGATGACTTCACGGTAAATTTCAATGTCGCAGATGCTTTGATGTGGAATTCAAGATGATTAGTCAGGAACGACAGATCTCTACATTGGTCTGGTTGATTTGTAAAGCCAATGATACCAGTGCAGTTGTTGATGGTAGTATTTGGTTGTATTATGATAAAGTGGTGGTATAAGGACCAGGTGTCTATCCTCATAACAGACAACTGAATCGTGGTACCAACAGGGGATGACACTTGGAAAGTACAGTCATTGTCAAAGGTGGTAGGTACGGTAACATTTGTATTGACTTCCAATGTTATATTCTGATCAGGACAAACAGTCCCATTCTTCAGTCCACTATCGGCCAATGTTGGTCTATCATAATAACTTAATTGGAGGTAAATTGGAACCAGTACACACCACACAAAGTGGTGTATATAGCTTCGCATCATGGTGATGATTAGTTAAGAAGGTGATGCATCAATTGAATGGCGCGCTAGTTGTAAGTTCAAAAATTGAAATTTACTGGTAGTATCCAGCAGTGATGTGAGAAACTTAGATTGTACCTTGTTTTTAAAAAGTGAACCAGATCAGAACCTTAAGCTAATTCTTCATAATAGTTTTGTGATGATCGAGACACCAGTTGGAGTAAATGCTTAGTCTGTAGTCCACTTGTGGGCAAGTGTTTTTTTAAATTTCCTTCAGATATTCACAGCTGTCGTAGCTCGGTGGTATAAATAGTAGTTGATTGCAATAGAAACACAGTTTGTAGTTCACTATTGGTATAAACTGAAGTTGAACGAAGAAATACTCAGTTTATAGTTAACATGTGCTATAAACAGTGGTGCACACGCTGAGGGCATAAACATAGAAGTTTAGTTTTGTAGTTCACAAGTTGGTATAGAAGAAGCTAACTTTCTAATTCGCTGTTGGTTTTAAAAAGAAGCTTGGTTTGTAGTTCACTGGTGGTAATGAGAAGTTCAGATTTTTATTCACTGGTAGTGGATATCAGCAATTGAATGAAACTCAGTTTGAGGTTCACTGTAGAATAATAACAGTTGTATATGAAACTCAGTTTGTAGTTCACTGTAGAATACTAGCAGTTGAATAAGAAACTCAGTTGTAGTTCACTGTAGAACAACTGTTGAATTAGTAACTTAGTTGTATTTCGCTGGAGAATAATTGCAGTTGAATAAGAAACTAAATTGAGTTTCACTGTATATACATATCAGTTGAAATTGAATAAGAAACTCATTTGTAGTTCACTGTAGAACAATAACAGTTGAATAAGAAACTCAGTTTGTAGTTCACTGTAGAGTAATAACAGTTGAATATAAAACTCAGTTGCAGTACACTACAGAACAATATCAGTTGAATGTAAACTCAGTTGTAGTTCACTGTAGAATAATAACAGTTGAATAAGAAACTCAGTTGTAGTTCACTGTAGAATAATAACAGTTGAATAAGAAACTCAGTTGTAGTTCATTGTAGAATATTAACAGTTGAATAAAAAACTCAGTTGTAGTTCGCTGTAGAATAATAACAGTTGAATAAGAAACTCAGTTGTAGTTCATTGTAGAATAATAACAGATGAATATGAAACTCAGTTGAAGTTCCCTGTAGAATAATAACAGTTGAATAAGAAACTCAGTTGTAGTTCACTGTAGAATAATAGCAGTTGAATAAGAAACTCAGTTGAAGTTCCCTGTAGAATAATAACAGATGAATAAGAAACTCAGTTGTAGTTCACTGTAGAATATTAACAGTTGAATAAAAAACTCAGTTGTAGTTCGCTGTAGAATAATAGTTGAATAAGAAACTCAGTTGTAGTTCATTGTAGAATAATAACAGTCGAATAAGAAACTCAGTTTGTTGAATAATAACAGTTGAATAAGAAACTCAGTTTGTAGTTTATTGGCCGTACGCAGTAGTGTAGACAGCAGTCATGTGGACAACTTTATAGTTCGTATCGCTGTGGCATATATAGGACAGTTACAAATTAAGCCCAATTTGACTTTCATTAGTGGTATAGACAGGTGTTCGATGAGAGATTAGCTTACATAGTAATTCATTGTTGCGTGACCAACAGTTGAAAAGGAAGTTTTTCTAGTTCACTGCAGGTGATGTATAGGTGAATATATAACCTATGGGATATACAGTAATTGAATTGAATTCCACTCGAATCCACTGGCGTGTAGCAGTTGAATAAATTAATACCACACTATACTCCTAGACACGATGGAAGTAATGGTATCCCACGCAATCAATTGCTAGTATGGGAACAATAGGTTCACATTTTCCACGCGGCAGGCGTCACTGACGACATTTCGAAAATCTCACAAAATGTTTCAAAAATGTCAACATTATTGAATTTCATTACCATATTCGGAATCACCATGTGAAATGCATTGAAAATGAAATAAGTACAACCATTCCTCGTATTGGTTCAGTAATCCTTGAAATAGACTGTGAAAATTGGAAAAGGTTTCTAAAAAATCTGTTATTTATATGGTAAAACTAATAGCCACATGGAAAGTGTAAGATAATGATATAATCCCAGTATCAGGATAGCTTCCTAGTGATTGGTGAAACAATGGATAGGAAAGTCCCCAAGATTCCTGTAAGCACTAGAAATATTGTCTTGTGCCATATATGTTTCAAAGTGAAAATCTTGTGCAACTTGTTTATTATTATCTACAGATATTTGTTTTAAGGTTCAGCAATTCTATTTAGGCCAAGGAAAACAAATTTATGTTTGCTTAACCAGACCTGTAGCTCTTTTTTGATCGACCCTTAATGGTGAAAAAGCGAAAGAAAATAACAAGTGCAAATTATAATAGAAATATGATTAATATTGACAGGTACAAACATTTTGAAACACAAAATAACAAAATAATAAGCCAAATACGTTTTCTTTGTCAATTATAAACCCTTCTATTTATGGTACACTTTGTTATTATATATGGGGAAGTCTACCAAACCTAACAATACTTTTAACACTCCATGCCATAACAACAGCGCAAAAATAGGCCTTAATGCATGGACAGGTAACAAAAAGTTGACTTGAACTTTGCACTTACACCATAACGTTGAATGGAATTGTAAAGTACTGACTAGAACGTTCTATAACACTTTCCATGCGGCTATTGGTTTAACCATATACAAAACAGATTTATTTAGAAACCTGTCCCAAATTTCAAGGTCTATCTCAAGGATTACCGAACTAATACTAGACATGTTTGTATATACTTATTTCAATGCATTTCTCATGGTGATTCCAAATAATATGGTAACGAGATTCAATAATTTTGACATGTTTGAAACATTTTGTGAAGTTTTGGAATGTCGTCTGCAGACGCCTGCTGTATGGAAAGCGATAATCATATAATGGTTGAGCAGATTTGGTGAAAAGGCAGTGTGTTTCGTCGTTGTTTTTAGTTGTTTTTTTAGTGTACATTTCATTTTAAAAATGAGATTTTAATAAAATCTGCCATTATTCCAAATTCATTGTTATAAATGTTGTTGTATGAAAACGGTGCAATACCTATAAGCCAAGGAATGCTACTGATGCCGATGTTCACTTTCTTTCAATAGACAATGTGCATCATTTTTTCAATTCATAATTTAAAAAAATAGCATTCAGTGAGAACTACCTGCTGATTGGTCAGAAAAATGGATACAATTGTTTGTTGCACCAATCAGAGACATTGTTAGATTGTATCCCTGATTGAAGTTATGTATTTTAGAAACCAGATATGTGTGCATGCATTTAAATTTTGCTTATTTCTCGAGGAGTACTTACTTGCAAAGATTTCTAGCCGCGAATATTTCCATGCTGTGTATTAAAGGTATATTATGTGATCTTTTCCAGGGAACGCCCTCAATCCTCGAAAAAATATTGAAAGCAGATTTTCTTGCAGATTTACATTTCTGATCATTAATCGTACATGCATTCCAAGTTACAGTGCGATACAATTCTTATAATCTTAATTACTTCAAAATCATGGTTTTAGAGTGAAAATAAACTGTCGGAGTCTGCGCCGACAACTTATTTTTACTCTAAATTCCCTCTAAAACCATGATTTTGAGGTAATTAGGATTCTTATTGCTCTGTAACTTGGAATGTATTCATGATTTATGATCCGAAATGTAAATCTGTAAGAAAATGAATAGAGGGCGCTCCATGGAAAAGATCACGTAATATGCCTTTAAGCCAGTAGTGCTGATTCGCAACATTTTAAACTCTGGAACATGGTTTGCAGTACGTCTGTCAAATAGGCATGTAGTTCTCATGGGGTTAAGTTGTTGGTGTTAAATTGAGGTTAAACATTTGTTATTTTGAAAGATTGTTTATTAGGCCAAACAAAAAAACAAGTTTGTTTCCAGTAGTGTGTGCGTATTTCACTGTGACGCTTGAGAAAAAACAGGGGAAAATATTGTTAGTACGCCATCTCTTGTCGAAATTGTGTCCAACATGTTTCAAGATGGCGATTGGCCACATACATGTACAGCAAACACGAAAGTGAAAACCCGAAGGCATAAGAGTAACAAAAATGCACAGATTTGACTAAATAAAACCATTTCAAGTGAATCTCCACTATGAATTTGAGCAAAAATAAAAAATAAAAAAACACATTTTGCTTTTGTCTTTTCAGGCTTGCTACTGGAAACAAACTAGTGTGTTTTTTTGCCTTACATGTGTACATTGATTTTCTTGTCTATACTTTCAGCATTGGCACATTCCCCTTGGTAGACGTTTCAGGTCTCTCAAAGTCTGGTTTGTACTGCGCCTGTTTGGAATCGATAAACTCCAAGAACACATACGTACGGTAAGAAATTGTGGGTTTGGAGCACTGTATAGCACCAGAAGCGTATTACATATAGCAGCTATTACAGATAGTGACTTCAGAGGCGGCAGTATGGGGCTCTCGCCCCCCCCCCCCCCCCCCCCCCCTGTCTCAAATTGTCCCCACCCCACTTGACCCCCAAGTCATGGACTCCCCTCCCCCCCTCCCCACTTGACTAATTTCAGGCAATTTTTACATTGAAAGCCAAAATTGTGATGTGCTTTGCACACATTTTGCCCTCCCCCTCCCCCCAAAAAAGTTTACGCTGGTACCGCCACTGGTTTTTTTTAGTGGACATAACTAGACCTACAATCCAGGAAGATTTGTGTTTGGACACTGTGCTCATTTTTCTAGTATTTTTCACATTTTGGGAGCAATTTTCAAGCTTTGTTTTTTGTTATAAACTCTTGTGTAGAGCTCACACTTTCTACTACTTCATATCCATCCCCCACCCCACCAATCAATGGATCCGGCCAAAAATCGTGGACCTACCTGCTAATTGTTCTGCTTTTGTCCGATTTCTGAGT
The DNA here is from genome assembly GCA_035610835.1 of Ophiura sarsii. Classification (NCBI taxonomy): domain Eukaryota; kingdom Metazoa; phylum Echinodermata; class Ophiuroidea; order Amphilepidida; family Ophiuridae; genus Ophiura; species Ophiura sarsii. The sequence goes on from CM069459.1 coordinate 36,833,633, forward strand.
TTGAATACACCAGAAAATCTAAACGTTCCGATTTCCAGAATTTTAGGAAGGATATGAATATATATAAAACACCTGACAATTTTTAGCAGATTGAAAAAAATTATCACAATATGTATATGTATACACTTTTTTCCTTAAAATGTTGTGATTTTACATCATTTTGTCGGTTTCATAGTGTACATAAAGACTTACAAGAGGTATGTCTTGGTAACCAAAAGAGGGGGCCCGGATATCCCAAAATTGTGAACACATAAAATATTTCATGTGCACCTTATTTGTAAGAGAACAAAAGATTGTGTGTATCTCATGTGTATTTTATGTGTATCCCGTGTGTATTTTATGTGTATTTTATGTGTATCTCATGTGTATTGTTCTGGGCAAATTGAAACAATTTACCACTAGAAACTCATAAATACACATGATACCCCATAAGTGCACAAGTTTGCACATACGTGCTAATCCTCTACCCGAATCCTCCCATAATGGAGTGGCTATGTTATGTTATGTGCGTTTATGTGTAGTTAAACCCATTGTTCTCTTCTGTTTATGTGCTGCAAACACGTTTGATACATAAAATACACATAAAATACACATAATTGCTAATCCTCTGCCCTAATCCTCCCATAATGGAGTGGCTATGTAATGTGCGTTTATGTGTAGTTAAACCCATTGTTCTCTTCTGTTTACAGGGTGACCCAGAAAATGTTGAACCCAAAAATCACAAACTTAAACACAAAAAAATGAAAATAAATAAATATGGCATTCTGTTTTCAACAGTTATGTAAACAATTTATTTAGCTTTCTGGAGAACTTAAGGGGGGACTTAAGGAAGTTTTTTGTTGAATTTTGTTAGTGCTGTAATTATTGAACCATGACTCAAATGTATATAAAAGTATACCTTTTTGGAAAGGAAATGGATCAGAGAATCTTTTTTGACCCAATTTTAACAAAGCTAACAAACATAATTTTGAGTTAAAAATGCCCAAATCACTTGATGATGTTAAGACACTAATGAAGGGACAATTTTTTTTTTTTTAAACCTAATCCAATATTTTTTAAAATCCATTTTTTCACGTTTTTTGGCACTTTTTGGTCAAAATTTTCACAAATATTAGATTAGGTTTTAAAAAAAAAAAATCGTCCCTTCATTAGTGTCTTAACATCATTATAAAGTGATTTGGCCATTTTTTACTCAAAATTATTTTTGTTAGCTTTGTTAAAAAAAATTGGGTCAAAAAAGTGAATTTTGTGATTTTCCCAAATTTGGATTCTCTGATCCATTTCCTTTCCAAAAATGTATACTTTTATATGCATTTGATTAATAGTTCAATAATTACAGCACTCACAAAATTCAAAAAATCAAATCAAAAACTTCCTTAAGTCCCCCCTTAAGATCATGTAAATTGGCCTTACCAAACTAAAGATACACTTGATTGTGTGACAGGGGGTGTTTTCGCCCTTTGTTCTCTTCTGTTATTGTGCAGAAAACATGTTTGACACATAAAATACACATAAAATACCAGTAAAGAATTGGAACAAATTACAAAAGATTATGAACATATTCAGATTATGGACTTTCATTGTTAGCAGGTATGTAGTTAGTAAGATAAACCTTACGATATCAGTGGTTCCCCCATCTCTTTACCCTCGGCACTTTTGTTCATCAATAAAATGTGTGTTTTTCTTATTTTATAATTTCAGCAAGTGTCTTTGGCGCATGAATTTGAATCCTTAGTCCTTAGTGACAAACGGTTTGAAATTTCAGCCGATGTGGTCTTGGGACTAGTGTGCTTCAGGCTTAAGGTGAGTTGTGGACGTATAACTCCTATCGAAAGCCCCAGTGGCGTATCTGGGATTTTTTCCAGGGGGGGGCAAAGGCTATTTTTTCCTGGTGAACACCAGTTCGACCCGACAGAAATTTTCGTAAAAGGTTGCCCCAAATTTTTTCCCAGTCAGTCACCTCGTGAATTTCACGTAAGTGGGGGGGAGTGGGGGGAGGGGGGGATGGTCAAAAAATTTGCACGGTCACAAAATTTCGCACGGTCACAAATAATCGCCCTTCCCCCCCCCCCCCCATTTTTCCTGGTGGGTAGGTTTGAATTTCCTGCTGAGCACCTTCAGGGGGGGGGGGCACTGTACCCCCCTGCCCCCCCCCCCCCCCCCGGCTGTTACGCCACTGGAAAGCCCTCTTTCATACAAATTAATAAATGGATGAAACGGAACAAATCGGAGAAAAGATGGTGCCGAGAAATGACCCTGAACTGCTGGTACCGGGCATCCATATAAAAACAATTTAAAAATGAGACCTGTCACCACAAAATGAGCGTTAAGTCGCCAGTGTGCATTAGGAGATATGGTCTAATGAACATGCAAACAAACAATACAAAACAAAGGAATTTTTGTCTTTCAATTTGATTTTTGATCAGGAATACATTGAGATATTATGACATGTTGCATATCATTTTAAAGCTTGTTTTCTGGGCATTCTGAATCTGGATAAACCTCAGAATCTAATTTTCCGACTTAACTCTTATTTTGTGATCACAGGTCTCAAATGTGTAAAAAGCACATGAATGTTGTGTTAACACTTTCCACGCGGCAGGCGGCTGCAGACGACATTCCAAAATTTCACAAAATGTTTCAAAAATGTCAAAATTATTGAATTTCATTACCATATTAGGAATCACCATGAGAAATGCATTGACATAAGTACAAACATGCCCAGTATTGGTTCAGTAATCCTTGAGATAGACATTGAAAATTGGGAAAGGTTTCTGAAAAATCTGTTTTGTATGTGGTAAAACTAATAGCCGCGTGGAATGGCTATTATTAGTGTTACCCTATTCAAAACGGATTTTTCATTAAACCTTTCCCAATTTCAAGGATTACTGAACCAATACTAGGCATGTTTGTACTTATGTTAATGCATTTCTCATGGTGATTCCAAATATGGTGACAAAATTCAATAATGTTGACATTTTTGACTCATTTTGCCGTGTAGAAAGTGTTAAAATTGGGTCGGTCAGGTCGGTCTGCTAAAATGTGTTTCTAATTATTTATTTTTTAATTGGGTCGGTCGGGCCCATAGAACTTTTTTCTTGGGGGAGTTTTCGTCGCCTTTTTGAGTACCGCTTACTATCTTGTTACATTTGTTTATGAATCCAATACAGGCTTCTAATGAACAGAACCAACAACTCTTGGACGCAGTGAACAAGACCGGTAAACTCTTCATGGTTGGCGCCATGTTGAGAGATCAATTCATCTTGCGTTTTGCTATATGTGCCGCCACCACGGCATCGGAACATATTTTTTACGCATGGGGCATCATCCGTGCCGAGGCTAGTAAGGTATTGTCCGGCGACAAGCAGAAAGTGATCAAACCTATTACTACGTCCGATCAAGATTGCAACGGGGGAAGTATTGAAAATGGCGCCAGTGTTCAAAATGGTGTCAGTGTTAAAAATGGCGTCAGTGTTAAAAATGGCGCCAGTGTTCAAAATGGTGCCAGTGTTCAAAATGGCGTCAGTGTTCAAAATGGTGCCAGTGTTCAAAATGGCGCCAGTGTTCAAAATGACGCCAGTATTCAAAATGGCGCCATTGGTAAAAATCGGGAAATAGATGATTGTAATTGTAAATTGTAATGATGATGCAAGGAAAATTTCTGGTGTTACCTATGAGTAAGATATCACAAATTAGCCTAATCGTAAGTGATCGGACTTAGAAACTTTGCCCTTATTTTGAGAAAAAATTGAATTAAAAGCCAAGATTTAACAAATCAATCATACAATAGAGGTCTGCACTCTACTAATTTTGTGATAGCTACTGATAGGTAGAACCACGCTTCTTACGCAGTCCAGCTTGCTTTAACACTTTCCACGCGGCAGGCGTCTGCAGACAACATTCCAAAATGACACAAATTATTTCAAAAATGTCAAAAATTGTTGAATTTCATGACCATATCTTGAATCACCATGTGAAATTCATTGGAATAAGTACAAACATGCCTAGTGCTGATTCGGTAATCCTTTGGATAGACCTTGAAAGTTGGGAAAGGTTTCTGAAAAATCTGTTTTGTATAAATATGGTAAAACCAATAGCCGGGTGGAAAGTGTTAACATCACTGCACTGTCAGTTCAATCAAATCAGTTGTGCTACTTCCCAGGGTGCTCACTGGTCAGGCGCGTCCAAAAAAATCACGTAATTAGGGTAGTTTTTCACGCCGAGGCAAGTTACATACAGGTATCTAATAGGTATCAAAACAAGCAAAATTAGGGAAAAGGGTATACTTTTGTCAATGGATTTACGTATTTAGGGTAAATAAATAGCCACGATATACGGGCAGGATATTTCAATTTGTATTCATCGCTTGATCTGATCGAGATCGAGATCACCTCATCATTTGTTTAATACTACTTACCATTCTAGAGAGGGGAAAAAAGGAGAGAGGGAAATTTATGGTACTTGGTAAAAGGTTTAAACTATACAAATTACTTGTAAAATCTCTAATTATGGTCTGAAAGAAAAATATGTGTATATTTGTTAAAGACTTATTTAAACTTATTTATTGGATCATTTTACCCCATGAGAACTACCTGCCGATTGGTTTAAATTTAGGATGTGTGAAATATTGTGCCAATCAAGAGACAATGTTAGAATAATTACTATTTTCAAAATGATAAGCAATGCTTATAAGCAAAAATGTAATTGGTTATTAAGATGATTTGTATCATGTAATTGACCAATGGGAATTTGTGTATGAAAGACAGGTAGTACACATGGGGTTAAATAATTATATTGTCATTGTAAGTGCTGATCATACTTTTGTTCAAGATGGGTTTTTTTGTAACTTGTTCTTTTTTGAGCTATCCATTACACTCTTAGAAAAGATGGTTCTAAAGTTCTCCTGAGAGAACCATTAAAGGTTCTCTAGAGAACCAAAAAACGGTTCCTTAAACATGATACAGAACCTTTTTGGTTCATACAAAACTATTTTATGAAAAACCTTTTTCGGTTCTTCAATTTTCAAGAACCTGTTTTGAAAGATCTATAAAGAACCTCTCTCTCTCTCTCTCTTGAACATTCAAAAAAGGTTCTTGAAAATTGAAGAACCAAAAATGGTTCTATATCAACCAAAAATAGTAGTGTATCACGTTTGGGGAACTATTTTTGGTTCTTTAAAGAACCTTAAAGGTTTCTCCTGGGAGGACAAAAAAGGGTTCTTTAATTTCTTAGAGTGTACTTACACCTTTTGGAGAAATCATGGAGAAATATATGTGATTCATATAAATATACCAAAGACTTGATTCCCCCTCCACTATTTTTATACCAAAGAAAATATTTGCCAAATATATATTTAAAAATCACATTGTATATCATATTTATATATACTGAGTAGAAATCTCCCCTGAGAAATATCCTGATTTCATGACATTTCATTCAAATTTTAACCAAAATAAAGATAATTTCATTCAATTTTGATATAGCGCATCCCTACTGACAGATTTGACTTGTCAAGTCTGGGAGGGGGGGGGGGGGTACTCACATATCTTGCATATATTGGTCATATTGGTATGTGCAGTGCCGAAGACCCCTTTTCACACTTCTCACCAGTTCTATAAGACCCCATTTGCAGCATGTTTTAGTTCCCCCCCCCCTTTCAACCAAATAATATTACAATATTTTGAAAATCTTCAAGTTTTCTGAAAAGCAGTGAACCAATTGATTGGCCCATCAGAACTCTTTGTATCGAGTTATCAGTTTTATTTATGATCATTCGGTTTATTAACCTTGTTAATATATCTGTTGGGTTGGGCTATTGTTCACATTTGCTATTTATATACAAAGAGTTCTATATAACGTCAAATTGAGCTAAATTTCAGGTAAGATTTCAGTTCTTCATGACCACTAATTTTGCATTTGGCATCAGTTTCCTAGGCCCACAGGTTTGGCACTTCGGGCCACACACCTGTCCCAAGACTAAAGTTGATAACGCCCCCCCCCCCCCCCCCTGCATCTCTGTATATTGTACTATATGTACGGGGGGGGGGAGGTAACTCAAATTTTGACTTAACATATGGCTGATTTGACTGGTTTTGTTTGCGATTAATGGTCCCATTTTTGTTTGTTTTTTCATGATTTGGGAACCATACCCTATATTTGAAGAGTTTAGTTCCAAAAGGAGCTAACTCACTAAAAGTGAAATAGGAGAAAAGCAATGTTTTTTAAAATGAGGATGTTGCACTTCTTTGATTATACCAATTTTCTGCCATATGAAAGATACCATACGTGGAAGCTTAAAAACTGGTTTGATTTCATTTTTTGATTTTCACTGTATTTCCTATGTCTTTCTTTATTTTCGGATATCAGTGGAGTTAGCTCCTTTTGGAACAAAAATGTTTCGACCAATTTTCAAAAACCTCTTTACCTAACAATTTTTATTTCCAAATAATATACACCTTGAAAGACAATATCAAATCACATTGAAAACAGAAAACCGCATTAAAATACCTTTTCAACTTTTTTAATTATTATGTTTTTATATTTTGTGAGAAAACTGAAAATTTGGACATTTTGGCACATTTTTTGAAATAACAACAATTTTGTTCGTGTGCAATTTTCAAAACAATAATCCCATACATTTTACGTTTTCTTCATTGCATTTTATTAAGGACATTCCTATCAATGTTTTACCATGATAAAAGAACCATATTTCTACCATTTTGGCTTAAAAAATAGTGAATTATATTCAAATTTCCGGAAATTTCCGGCAATTAATGGGAATTTCTGGAAATTACCGAGGGCCATAACTTTGGACCCGAACATGCTACAGATGTAGATCAAAGTTTAAAAGTTGTATTTTGTTACTCTCTTTCATGTTCTGCACCTAACTCATTTTTTCCCAAAAAGGTGAGTTAGCTCCTTTTGGAACTAAGCTCTTCATTAAAGGAATTTTGGGAAAAAGTGACCCATTGGAGCTACACATGATACCTGTACACCTTATTTACATGTGTACCTCCCACCCCACCCCGTGCAAATACCCAATTCAATCATGTTGACATTTTCAACCAAAAAAAATGTTTTGGAACTCTTCTGCAGACTACAGCTGCGTGGAAAGTGTTAACAAAAGTGATCAACAAGAGGACAAAAAAGATGTATTTAAATCTACGTTTAAAAATCATGCTGGACGTGAAAACTTAAGTTATGTGTGAGATTGTACATATTTGTTGTGTTTGTAAAGTATGGATATGTAGATTTAAGTCAATATATTTGATTGTATTTCACCGTAGTGTTATTTGTCAGGTTTGCTTGGAATTGCACTCCGGTAAATGGTTTCCCTGTACACTCTAAATTATCAGGATTTAAATTAAGATCCATAAGATTTACTTTTAAAAGTTTCAGAGACTATAGTTAGGGTCCAATCAATATAGGATTTAAATAAGTCTTTAAAAAGTTTTACAAAATTCAGTCCCTCAAGGATTTAAAAAAAAAAATCTTTGAGATTTATATTTTAAATCTATGTTGATACTTTAAAGATTTAAATCAAGAAATAACAATACCTTTAAGAGATTGAAAATAGATTTTGTAAATCCATGTTAATTTTGTTGTGTGTGCGGCGTATTAGTCTTGACCAAAAATGGCTTCGACGCCAGCATTACTGACAAATTAAAAGGTATGTTTCAGTTTAGTGTACATCCGAGAGCATTTTGAGAAAATAATAATAATAATAATAAAAATAATAATAAATAATAATAAAGTGTAGTAACACAAAGGGATGCGGTCCATCATAGTTGCAATAAGTAAAAAAGAAAAGAAGTAAAGACTCGCGCCGAGCAAAGCTCGCGCACGGAGTGCCCATCTCTCTTTCATTAGCGTTTGGGCCAGACTCCCCATGTAATACTTGGCTGTGGGGGGTTCGCCACTCCTCCCGCACAGCGAGTCTGTTTTACTTCCCAACATGAATTAATGCCGGTACCCAATTATACACCTGGGTGAAGCGTGGCAAGTACGGTAAAGTGCCTTGCCCAAGGACACAACATGTTGGCACCAACGGGGCTCGAACCCACAATCTTTGCATTGTGGAGCGAGGGTGAATCCGCTGGACCACACGCGCCCGATAAAAAAAAGTTGCAATAAGGCAATAAAAGTTGCAATAAGGCAACAACAAAAAAGTTGACTTGCCCTTTCAGGGTCAAAGTCAGGGTCGGACTTTTTTTTGAAAACTTTTGAAAATTTACTGCACAAAAACACGTTTTAAAGATTTTTTTATAGATTTTTTTTGTTTTGATTTTTGATTTTTGATTTTTAAACAAGCAGATACTACTCAAAAACACGTTTTCATCTTTCTTTATTATTATGTGCTTTCAATTTTATTTTTTTTGAGAAAAAAAAAAAGAAAAGAAAAAAAAGCGACCCTAGATTTCCGAAAATTCGGGTCGATCGGAAAGGGCAAGTCAACTTTTTTTTTTTTTTGCCTAAGAAGTTACGCATCCGGAAGCCGATCACGGCTTCAGTGAACAACGCATAGGGCATTCCTGACTTTTACTCCATACATCGAGTCCGAACAGAAAAACACAAATTCTAGTAAAGTCTACATCTTATCACCGTGAAAACTGTTCAAAATGCTCTAGGATGTACACTACACTAAAACATACCTTTTAATAATGTCAGTAATGATGGCATGGGATTGGATCTTGTGCACGCATCATCATAATCTGATTGATTTAAAGTTTAAGTCCTTCAAAAGATTTAAACTTAATCGTGATTTCAGAGAAAATTAAAATCGAAGCCCGCAAAAATAAGTTTTTAAGACTTAAATTATTGTAAGTCTCAACTAAGATTTAAATTTTAAGTCTTTTTAATTTAGAGTGAACCTATAAAGAGACTGGAGTTTTCAACTCAACATTTTTCTTCAAGTTCATGATTTGTCTGCCCGGGGGGCCACTCATGTATAAAAGTTGTAATCTTCTGTGTGAATCCACTCTCAAAAACTACCCTTAACGTGGATTCTCAAAGAAGGAAAAAGTGATCCTTAACAACAGTAGCGTAGCCAGTGGGGGGCAGGGGGGCATACTGCCCCCCCCCCCCCGGACACCTAAAATGGGGACGGCGAAGCGGAAAAATGGGGACGAGAAGAAGGGGAGAAAAGAGAGAAAGAAGGGGGAAGGAGAGGGAGAAAGAGAAGAGAAAGGGGGAGGAGAGGGAGAAAGAGAAGGGAAAGGGGAAGGAGAGGGAGAAGGGAAAGGGGAAGGAGAGGGGAAAGAGAAGAGAAATGGGGACGAGAAATTGTTCATGTAGCACATTGACTGTGCGATTTTTTTTTTTACTGTGAGATTTTTTTTGGACTGTGCCAAAAAAAATTGACCTCACCCCCCCCCCCCCCCCCCCCCCCACTTACGTGAAATTCACGAGGTAAGTGACTAGAAAAAAATTGGGGCAACCTTTTACGAAAATGCTTAAAAATAGGGACGATATTGATGTTTGCCCCCCCCCCCCCCCCCCCCCCCCCGGAATGACAATGCTGGCTACGCGCCTGCTTAACAAGGATTACAACTCGAAGAATCATACTCATACAAAGGATAAGCCCTCAAGACAGCCATATTCTGCATTTTCGTTCACACGGAAGATTACAACATCATACCTGACTGGCCCCCGGGTTTTTCTGATCGTTTACTTACACACATATATATATATATGGTCACCCAGAAATTTCCGAGAAATACCCCAGTACAGTGGATTATATTGTAACACGGTGTAATAATATATTTAAAGATATAAGTTGTTGCCTTATAGGCCTATATGATAAAAATAAATTATTGTGCAATACATAAATTACTGTCATCATATTAGTGATTTCTTCCTGTAAATAAGGGACCTTCCCATATTCATTTCAGTCAAGGTGGAAAATAACAGTCTTTTCATGGACATTTGGTGTGAATCAAGCAGTGGTCGGCACCAGCATCAAAAAATCAAACAAAACGTTTGGCCAAAAAACTGTCGGTTGATTTTCCTTTTTGTTTTGTTTATTTTGCTGACAGATATCATATTACTGTCAGACCTTGTTTCGTGACAAGAACAAATTGGTAAATGTCAATTTGACTAATGTTTCTAGAACCCTACTACGTCTCACAGTCACCTCACAGCCAGCACCACTTGGCTGGCGCGCGCACCAGTTCTATCTCCTGTAGCACTATAACCTACGGGTATATATGGTCTCCGATTTTTTAGCCTGTGAAGCCCTCCCCCGGTGGCTGAGTGGTAGTATATCTCGCCTGTCACGCGGTCGACCCGGGTTCAATTCCCGGGGCCGGCGGACATAATTTTCCCCATTTTTTATTTAACCCCCTCCCCCTGTTCTTCGTTCCATCCCCACTGCCACGTTCTAGGGTTAGGGTTAATACGACACCACACAGTGCATTTCTATAATACGACACCACACAGTGCATTTCTATAACCCTAACCCTACTACGTCTCACAGTCACCTCACAGCCAGCACCACTTGGCTGGCGGCGCGCACCAGTTCTATCTCCTGTAGCACTAAACTACGGGTATATATGGTCTCCGATTACTTAGCCTGTGAAGCCCTCCCCCCGTGGCTGAGTGGTAGTATATCTCGCCTGTCACGCGGCCGACCCGGGTTCAATTCCCGGGGCCGGCGGACATAATTGTTCCCATTTTTTATTTAACCCCCTCCCCCTGTTCTTCGTTCCACCCCCACTGCCACGTTCTAGGGTTAGGGTTAAAGCAATCCATTCAAGTAAACTTTTTCAATTCAAGCAGAAAATAGTACTATTTTGACAAATTGGGTAAAATTTAAATCTTAAAAAAAATTACAAAAATAATTGCGACCCTGATTTTTGAGATTTTAGTGTCAGTCGCTGAGAGCAATACACACAAGAACATTGTGGCTTCATCGCAGACCACCTCTGTAACATGCCTACCTGCAGCGCCTATGGAACAAATTTAATAGTGCTAATTGTAAGATCTGAGTGAGAGTTTATTGTTTACTCACAGCAAACTTGTATTGTATAAATGTGGTTTACTTTGTGAGCTTTAAGGATATGTAAGTAAACAGCCACATATACATAAATGTAGCTTCATCTTATAGACCGGTGTGACCCGTGACGTCATGTATTTACAAATGGGACACCCTCTGTTGATTCCCTCCAGGCAGAATATACAGTGAAGTTAATGAAGACAACATGAAATTTCTTACTAATGAATTGTAAAACTCATTTATTTTTAATTTTTTGTGTGAAATGCGATAGCTCAAAGCATTCCTAAGCAAGTTTAAAGACAGTTTTGATAATAATTATCAATGACACCACAATCTAGTTAGAAAACCTGATCTGGCCTATGTAAACTATAGGAACTCTTGCCCGGTGTGTTTTGTCTCAAATCAACAGAGGGCGTCCTAAATGTAAACAACGGTCACCTCATCTATAGTTACGTCAGTTCCAAATTGGCGAAACCTGTTAATACAGCAGCGCATTGATACAGAAGAACAACGCGCAAATAATGCCAGCATGGCGCAATATGGCGCGCAATGTCTCAGTGTCGTTGTATACGTGACGATTGCGAATGCCAAATTGCGCTTATATGCTTGGATTACTTTTGCGCGCAGATAGATAAAAATACAAATATTTCGCCTATTTGGAACTGATTGAACTATAGACCTCAGAGAAAAACATCGGAGAGACCAACTAACTCTAGGCCAGGATAAATACATCTAGCTACATCCATGATGAAAATATTTTGGGCAAAGACCATATCATCACTCACTCCTAATATAAAGCCACACTTTTAGTCCGAACGGTAGCTGTCCAGGTTATCGTCTGTCAACGCGCTTGCGGTGCAGTATCTCGTCTTGTCAGAAGAAAAAAAACTGGTACATATGACCTGTTTTTCCAAACTTTTCTGATCTCTATTTGCAATGGTCTATACAGTGTGCCAAAAAGTGTACCTGGGCAAGTACGGCAAAATGGTTCGTTGTAATGTGACAACAACAAAAAAATGTGTGGCTAAATCAGCCATTATTCATTTTTCAATTATATCCCCATAGACTATTATCAATTCCAATTGTTGGTAATTGTGTACTGTTTTGTTTCTCTCTTTCTCTCTCACTTTAAATATGATGACGATTTCAAAATCAAACCAAAACAGGGACAACAGATGTCCTAGCACAAACTTAAATCTCTTAGCATGTTCTTGAATCCCAAATGAGTAAACGACCTCGAAATTGTCAACCATTTACTACAATTTCAAGTGAGGGCATATTTGTCACGCTGGGTGCAGGGTAGGGAAACAGTCACTAAACAGGGACCAGAGAAATCATAAAATTTGCCGGATATATTCTCGTTCACGAATATTAGAGGTTAAAAAGTATATGAGGTTATGTAATCAATCAAATACCAAAAAATGTTGATGACACAAGATGAACTTTCTGGAATCCGTATGAACAAGTTTACCCCTGAAACGGACATTAAATCATTCAGCGAGCCAATATACAAGGTGATTGACCTTTATCAAGGATGAGAGAGCCCAACTACACACTGTACACACAGTCACTGTACTGTACTTGGTACATCACTGTATTGATTTATATTGATTCGGTCACAGGAAGTTCATTTTCAGTAAAAAGACGCATGATTTGATGGGCAAATGGTCACCAAGAACCAATCACATCAAGCCTTATATCACTGTAAAGCTTAACCCTTAAAGACTTATTATCCATCTGAAGGAGATAAATATAGGGCATTAATTGTAGTGATGACCTGGCCTCTGAAAAGTGGTGAAAACATTTACATTTTGAGAAATTCTGCATGTTTTCAAGATTTCCAGATTTATAATCCATCCGAGGGAGCGAGTTTGGCCATCTCATTTTTCAATGGGTTGCCCATGAGTACAGTTAGGGCTGAAAGTGGTGGTTAATTTGCCGTGTTTAATGGAGGGTTAATTACTGTGTGGAAAATAATTATCCGGTAGTTGTTCATATGTACAGGGTGAGTCAAAAAGACTGCAATAGTGAAAGGAAGCCATTTTGTTTTCAAAACCAAAAGGAATTTTAAAACTTTTTAAACGTTGCAAGAATGATGTATTTAATCCTAACTTTGTGTGAAAAAATGAAATCAATATCATTTTCCGTTTGCCTTTGGTGAACCTTTTGTCCAGTGCACCCATTTCACACATTTGTCCACGAGACACCCAAAATATGCATCAGATCGCAAAACGTGTCTCCCATTCAAATTTGGAAACTCGAGTTCAATTGTGATGTTATTGGAATTTGATGCATCCTTTCTTGTTTACATAATCAATTATAATCCTACCCATGCTGTGAAAGCGTATAATGTTCTAAATTTTAATAAAAAACTGACATTTTTGTTGGCGGGATATTCAAATATGAAAATGCAATGTGTGCCATTTCAAATGAAAATCACTGTGCTCGTGGACAAACAGGTAAATTTGGTTGTGCAGCAAAGAGGGTCACCAAAGACAAACGAAAAATGCGGTCGACTTCATTTTTTTCACACAAAGTTAGGATTAAATACATCATTCTTGCAACGTTTAAAAAGTTTTAAATTCATTTTGGTTTTGAAAACAAAATGGCTTCTTTCCACTATTGCAGTCTTTTTGACTCACCCTGTATAATCGAAATCTATACTAGTATTTACATTGAAACCAATGTGGATTCAAACTATATTGCGGCCAACCATGTCCACCGTTGTCTGATCACAACAGTAAGATAAAGGTAGCCCTCTGTTGACATACTAGTATACTGTAAAAATAACGGTGTATGTAAGAAGAGCCCTCATAGGGCACAGAGAAAACTATACATGTAGTACTAGTAGTTGCTATAGTGATGCTGCCCTCATTAGCCCTTATTTTCCTTACTAAACAAGAGTGTTAACACAGTGTCACTGTCAAACCATGGAATTCTATATACCGACAAGAAAACCACTCAGAAAATAAGCTGTTGAGTTATTTGACAATTTTGGAAAACCTATTGCTCTGTAACTTAAAATGTATTTAGTTTCAAGTTTATAAATATAAGGCTAATGAAAGTGAATTGTTAGTTTCCCGTTACATTTTATTGGGTCAGTGAGTAGGCGACTATTTCATTATTCATTATTCATTATTTTTAAAACATTCATTATTTTTATAATATGTGCCCAAATATGTGTAGCGTATAGAACCAAGAGTGTATAATTGTGAATAGGGGCATAAATATGTCCTTACTACAATAAATATATGAATTCCAGGCCATTTTGCATATACAAAGTCTTGTTTATTTTAATTTAAAACTGTCTTCCTCTTAATGCTTTTCAGAAGATTTTTCATAGCACACATTACATGCACATACCCACCACCACCCATCTTAACAAACTCAGAAGTTCAAATCATAATGATGCGATTATGGCTTCGAAAAGTGCTTCGAAATTGCTAAAAATGAAAAAAGATTGTCATATGGACGGGTTGGTATGTCGAGTAGGCATATTCGATTTACATACATCGTATTTGTACTTATTTATTGATGAAATACGATATAATTGTAGTCAAACTTGGCTTATTTTTTCTAAACAAACAAATAATGAAATATTTACCAAATAATGAAATATTCACGTGGGGACCAAAATGTGATCAGTCGGTTGGGTAATGGGAAACTAACAATTCACTTTCATTAGCCTAAGGGGTCATCCAAAATTATTGCCATTTTCACTAACGCACAGAGCGTACATATCTTGTTACCCCTCCATCCACCTGGGTGCGTATGCAATAAATGGCAAAAATGTTCTGACCCGAGAAGTGAGCCACTTAAGATTTATTCATATATGGAAGGCCGCTGTCTACATGCATATAACTTTATTAGACTAATATTACATGGTGGAAGAAAACTCTTCATAAGAAAACTGGAAGTTGAGGATCAAGCAAAACTCAGTCGGATCGGTCATTAGGTATAATGCTTCCGGATAAAATGGAGGGATGAAATACATGTACTATAAACCTGTAAAAGAGACCGTTATATGCGTAAGAAATATCGATTTTTCAAGCTGCCTACTGTAAAAGTGGACATTTTCACGTGTGTGATTTTTCGCGCGGTGCACATTTTGATCTTGTTTGCCTGTAAAAGTTTTTATTTTTGCGATTTTGAGCTTCCTTACGATTTTGAGCTTCCTGTATTCACATGTTTTCATTTTCACACTTACTGATTTCCACTTGTAGGCCTACCTATCGTTCATACAAGCGTAGATAGAGGCAGTACAATTACGGCAAAATGGTTTATTCTTATGTGACATAAATCTCTTTTTTTAGTGTTGCTAAATTGTGTATCATTTTACAGTTACATTGGGCTGTTTCATAAACTAATGGTACCCCCCCCCCCCCCCCCCCCCCCCCTCCCCCACCACCCTGTAGGAGCACCAGCATCAACATCATGATTTGTTGGCTTTTGCGTTGCAAAATTGGCCTGAAATTAGATTAATTTGTTCTAAATTAGACATTTCAGGCCAATTTTGAGCTAATTCTAAGTAATTATGACAAATTCAACATTTTCGATTGTTTGGGGAACAGAAAATATTGGGAATTCCCATGGTCTTATAAAATAGAAATTACGAAAAGTTGGAAATTCCCAGCAGCATCTAAAGTTTGTTTTTGGATTTTCCAGATTATTTATTTTTGTTTGGGATTTCCCATGTCTTCTGTGCCATTGTGAAGCAGCATTGAACTTCTTTCTTGGGAATTCCCACCGGCAAAGGTTTTTTTTGGGATTCCCATGTCTTCTACAGGAGCTGTATACAGGGGCGGACTGGGACCTGAAAGCGGCCGTGGCAAAATTATTAAAGCGGCCCTTTTTGACCATGTCAGGCAGAAGTATATATGTCGTCCCGGTAGTAAATTTTCGGCAAAGGTTGCCCCAATTTTTTTCCCAGTCAGTCACCTCGTGAATTTCACGTAAGTGGGGGTGGGGGTGGGGGGGAGGGGTAGGGTCAAAAGAATTTGCACGGTCACAACATTTCGCACGGTCACAACATTTCGCACGGTCACAAAATTTCGCACAGTCACAAATTTTCGCACGGTCACAAAATTTCGCACAGTCACAAATTTTCTCACGGCCGCAAAATTTGAGTAACCGGCCCTGAGAGGCCCAAAACCAAGCGCCCCATGTGGCGATCGCCACAACGCCACAGTGGCCAATCCGCCCCTGGCTGTATACCAATAATGTGACAGTCAAGTGTGTTAACATTTATTTGTCTCTAAATCATGTGTCATTTCACAGTCACATTCGTGTGAAGATAGAGACTATGACCATGATGACGCGGGTATGGCAAAATGGTTTATTCGAAGGTGACACAAACCTTTTCATATTTGTAAATATTTATTTGTCTAAATTGTGTGTCATTTTGCTATTCCTGTAAAGATAGAGACTATGACACGATAATGGCAAAATGGTTTATTCAAATGTGACAATACAAACCTTAACAGCTTGTTACAGTTATTTGTCTAAATTGTGTGTCATTTCACAGTCACATTCGTGTGAAGATAGAGACTATGACCATGATGACGCGGGTATGGCAAAATGGTTTATTCGAAGGTGACGCAAACCTTTTCATGTTTATAAATATTTAGTTGTCTAAATTGTGTGTCATTGTGTAGTCACATTCATGTGAAGAAAGAGGCAGTACACTGTGTGTACGGCAACATGGTTTATTCTAATGGGACACAAACCTTTCAAGTTTCTGTACTAAATTGTGTATTACCTAATTAATTGCGGATGACGTCATGGTTATTGGTGCATTGTATAACTATGATTTCAACGACACCGGGACGCTTGATCGCCGCAAATTTTAAAAATTGCATGATGAGAGATGGCATTGTGTAGGCCTATTCGTTTTTGTCAGAAGTATGATGTTTTTGTTCTATATAATTACGCAATATTGGCTAGATAATTATTTTCCTAACATATAATGCACAATGTTGTGCTTGCAGGACACATCCTTTAGGCAAGCTCCGCTTTGAACAATGATGTACATTTTGTGACAGCTACGCTAACATGGCTAATGCTCAGCAGTCTAACGTTGGGGAGTATGTTCAGGACTTTAGCACTTTCTTAGCAGCTATTCATTTGACAAATATACAAAACAGATTTTTCAGACACCTTTCCAAACTGTCAAGGTCTATCTCAAGGATTACTGAACCAATACCAGGCATGTTTGTACTTATTTCAATACATTTCTCTTGGTAATTCCAAATATTGGAATGAAATTCAATAATTTTGAATTTTTTAAAATTTTGGAACGTCGTCTGCAGATGCCTGCCGCGTGGAAAGTGTTTTAAAGGATGTGGACTATTTTGAGGGAGAGTGAACTGTCTTGCAGGGTCCCAGAACATGTTTTTCTTTTATTCTTTTCAACTTGGGTTTGTGCTATCATGGGGACAATAGGGTCTGTTCGTTTGACAACATAGAAGAGATTGGAGTTATATACAAAGGAGGTAGCGAACTCATGTAAAATATTTATGATTTGTTACCAAATGTGATCAAGCAAAATCAGTCGGAAGTCGGAAAATATTGATTTTGAAATGTAACCAGACAAAGGATATAATTTCTTCTGTTTTCTTTTTGTTTTGAAAAGCCCTTAATTTGCTCATATCTTTGAAATTAAAAGTCCATTCATAATGGGGTATTCTACAAAAGATTTTTTCCCGTTTTGTCTATAAAAAAAATTAAGTGCACAAGAATCAAGCGTCAAAATGAAATGCATTTTGCTTGGCCTTATAATCTATATCTTGAAAAATACACAGCCGCAAAGTCCCCTTTTGATGTGCTACATTACATGTAGTAACAGCAGACAATACCTTATTCAATAAAGTACCGAGTAAGATTAATAGGCCGATATATTGTGCAGTATTGGCATGTGATGAAATCCGACTGCGTATATATGAGACACTGATGATTGTAAACCACCCCAAAGTTTTACATAGTGTGAATCATGACTTGACTTACTTACTTGACTTGACTTAGGGCGGATGATTTTTCCAAACCACAATGCCTCTCCAGATCTTCCTATCCAACATAGCTGTCTTGATTTCTTCCACCTGCAGTCCTGTATCACGTTTGAGTATGTCAATGTAGGTCAGGGCTGGTCTACCACGCTTTCTTGCTCCGTGCTTTGGGATCCAATGTATAAGTTTGTGTACAAGCTCCTTGGACCCTCTGAAGCAGTGCCCAGCAAATCTTGCTCTGCGTTCTCTGATCTTGTCCGAGACTTTTGGCATGTCCCCATACAGGTCCTTATTTGTCACATGCTGACTCCAGTTGATGTTGAACACAGATCTTAGCATCATAGTGTAGCATCCATCCAGTTGTTTACCAAGCTTTGGGGTGACTGTCCATGCCTCACATCCATAAAGGAGGACGGATTCTACTGTAGCTATGAACAGTCTTTCTTTGAGCTTTCTGGATTATGATTTAGCCTTCCATACTAATGGATTTAACCCATGACTAAGTTTGCCACAAGCTCTCCATGCAGCTGCTTTGCGTGTTTTGATGTCCTTTTCAGTGTTGTTCATCCAGGCTCCAAGGTATTTGAAGTCTTCCACTTTATCAAGGCGCATGCCTTCACTTGTGGTAATTACAGGTACTTGCGTCTGGTTGAAGGACATGTACTTCGTCTTTGCATCGTTCATTTTGAGCCCAACTCTTCCCACTGAAGTCTCCACTCTATTGAGTAGTGATTGCGCTTGAGATACTTCCTCAGACAACAGTGCAATGTCATCAGCAAAGTCTAAGTCTGTTACTACGGTTGGTCCTATTCTTCTGCTGCTTCTTTTTGTTAGGTGGAATCCTAGCTCTTCTTCTCTGCCATCTATGGCCTCTCTTAGGGCATAGTCAAGAACAATGACAAAAAGATATGGAGCCAGGGTGTCTCCTTGTAATACTCCAGCCAGTATCTCAAACACTTCTGTTTCTCCATCTGGATATGACCTTTGCCTTGGTGTCTTTGTATATGTCTGCTATCGCATTTGTAAGCTGATCAGGTACACCATAGGCTTTCAATATTTGCAGCATTCGTCCCCTATGTATTGTGTCAAACGCTTTCTTGAAGTCGATAAAGGTTATGATGGCTGGCAGGTGATTTGATCTTATTCCCTCAATAATTCTTCGAAGGGCAAGTATATGACCTACAGTGGTACGTCCTACTCTGAAGCCATTTTGATTAGCTCTTAGGTGGACGTCGAGCTCCGGTCTAATTCTGTTGAGTATCATCTTGTTGTATAGCTTGGCAACAATTGAACTCAGGCTTATTCCACGGTAGTTACCCCCCCCCCCCCCCCCCAAGCTGAGATCACCTGATTTCGGTATTGGTACTATGTTGAGAATGGACCACTGTTCTGGCTTTTTCCCGTTCAACAAGGCATCATTGCAGAAGTCGAGAATGATGTTATCCAAATCACATCTTTTGAGCATTTCAGGTGTAATACCATCTTCCCCACAGCTTTTCCCCTCTACTAGTGCCTTCTTAGCCTTCTCATATTCCTCCAAGTCAAAGGTTCCTACTTTAATGTTGAGATCTGATAGTATTGGAGCAATTTCCTCATCCTCATTACTTATATGTGGTGGGCTCCCAAGTAGATTTTTGAAGTGAGTGTACCAGTTGTTTAATCTCTCCTTTTGCGTGGACCCTTTGATTTGCCCCTTTCTTGTAGTCAGTCTTCCTGATATTTGGTTTATCAGTTTCCAACTCTTACCATGCTTGCTGTTTATGTGAGCATTTTCTACCTCTCTTAGCTTATTGGTAAGGTCTTTCTCTTTCACTTGATCATAAGCCTCCCCTAGGCTCTTCTTAGCATCCTTATAATCTCTGCTATTATTCTCATTGCTAGTGTCTAGTTGATATTTTGCGTAAGCTTCATCAATTTTTGTTCTCGCCCCGATAACCTGGGTGTCTTTTGAGAAGTAGTTTCTTTTCTCTTTCTTCCTCGCAGGAATGACTTCCTCTGCAGCTTCTTGAGTGGCTGTAATGAACCTTGTGAATCATGAAATTTAAGATACGTTACAAGATATGCCTTATTTGTCACATTGACAGAGTATATGTGGCATTTACGATTTAACCCCTCCACCTCGCCCCCCCCCCCAAAAAAAAAGGTGTAATATTGAATGTGTGAATCATGACAATTTCCATGAGAAAACAGATACCAGAAATGCCTTTGTGTCACATTGACTTAGCTAGTGATGGAAATTACCCTTTGTTATCTCAGTTTCCTTTTCTCTGATCTATGTGCAAGTAACCATGGTAACGAGGAGAATTTGGTTACATGTAGATGCTGCATACGCAGGTAGTGCCTTAACCCTAACACTTTTGAAGGATTTTCCAACGAAAATTTTTTCAAGCAAAAAAACCACACACAACGAGAGGTGCCACGCCCCGGGGTTTGAACCCACGACCTCTCGGTTACAAGTCGAACGCTCTACCAACTGAGCCACGGGGGGAGCTATGCTGGGCGAGTGTATTCGCCCAGCTATGTAGCCCGGGGCCATTATTTCCATTATTTCACACAAAAACCTCAGCGCCAGGTGGAACCGACAGGCTGGGAAATGGGATTTCATGGGGTGCGGGGCTGTAAGGGTTAATATGTCCTGAATTCAGATATCTTGCAGCTGGATTGGAGGTAAATACTCCGGGAGGGAGGGGAGAGGGAGGCCAGGGAAGGGGAGGGGGAGAGGGAGGCCAGGGAAGGGGAGGGGAGAGGTAGGAGAGGAGGGTGATGAGGAGAAGATTTGGTTACATGTAGATGTTGCATACGCAGGTAGTGCCTTATATGTCTTGCATGTCTTGCAAATATCTTGCATCTGCTGGTTTGGAGGTAAATATCCGGGAGGGGAAGGGGGGGGGGGGGGGGCGGGTGATGAGGAGAAGATTTGATTAAGGTAGTGCCTTAATAGGCCTATGTCCTGAATTCAGATATCTTGCAGCCAGTTTGGAGGTAAATATCTGGGGGGGAGGGGGGAATAAGGAGAAGATTTGGTTACATGTAGGTGCTGCATATATGCAGGTGCATTACTATATATGTCCCGAATTCAGATATTCAGATATCTTGGAGTTAAATATTCTGGGGAGAGGTGGGGTGGTAGGGGAACCCTGGACCATTTGGTAACAGAGAATTTAGGACTAGGAGACCTTGTTAAATTGTGAAAAAAATGAACGCAAAAAAAAAAAATCTAAAGTATTAGTTTCAATGTTTCATTATTCAAGCGTAACAAGACGGCTTCAGGAAATTTTCAATAACCATTTTAGTTCGACCAGTTTACAGGTTTAAACATTATAATTGGTCTCGAACCACACCAAATATTCGTAATACTTTACCTTTTTAGTGTATAAAAATACTAATATTTACTAATAACACAAGATTTTTTGTTTATTAATTATTTTATTCAATGATACATATAGGCCTACTGACACAATAACATCAATATTTACAAAATATTGGTATTAATAATAATGATAACAAGTAAATAAGTACAAATGTGACAATTTAATAACCATAACTCTAGATCACCACACGGCAACAGATTTCTTTTCCGACCCCAAAATTCACCAGAAAGGTCACCCGAACCCCCCCCTGGATTTGAACCACGGACCTCCAGCACCAGGGCCCAGATCCTAGCCACTACACCACGGCTGCCAGTCGACACTCGGCGAGTATATTCGCCTCGTTATATAACCTGGGTCCGTTTTGTAGCCCAAAACCCTGCACGCCGGATTATAAAAACATTTTCGCCGCACAGTTGCCGTGTGGTGTAGTAGAGTTAGGGTTAAAACACTGACAATTTTAAGATATAGATAAAATAAAATATGTCACGCAAAACATAAAATGGCATATACTATTACAATAAAATCAGCCCACGAAGACGGGGCTCTTTCTTTCTCGAACAGGAATAAAAGATTTGGATTTGACTCAGGCCTCCAACTCGGCCATAGACATAGATGTGACAGGTCATGATTGTGAAGCATCACATTGCATGGAAATACCCACATGACTGTCAACTCAGGGTAGACGATCATGTGTGTTGCAGCCCTATTACTTGTGTGTACTGATTATAATAGTAGTATTGCTTTATTCCGTAATAATAACTGGGATTAACATAACATAACATAACAATTAATATGTATAAGGCGCTATTCCATCTAGATCGTAGCACAAAATTCATATTAAAATCATGTGCTGATCAGTTGGCCCCTCGCTATGAGAGACATGCCTTTCAATGCAGAGGTCCGCTGTTCGATTACCAACCACTAGGGGCACTTTTTAACTGATTTATTTCCTTTTGTAAAAGTTGGGGTTAGAGATATTCTAAACGAATAAAAACATGTTTACAAGTTTGCTAACCCGCAGTAAAGATCGGTGAACCTGCGATTCCTGAACAGCGAATGAAAACAAGTCGCGTGGTGCGCGCATTGAACGACGCACACACGGAATGCATTAGACACTTTCAATGCACTCCGCATGCTTTAATTTCTTGTTTTCTGATTGGTTCGACACTACTAGAGTGTATGAATGGTATATCATAGCGTGAGTACAAGATAGTTGTATGTATGTCTGGGATGTTTGACTCTCAAAATTGGAAATACAGCTTTATTGCACTCGCCCGTCAATTTTACTACGTGTGCATAGAACATGGGTTATAATTTTACTATCATAATGATATATCTTACAGACATTTTTAGTATGACGTGCTATAAGGAATTAATAGCACTCACCGACAGTGACTATTTTAGTGATGATTTATGTGGCAGAGCTCTACCCTACACACCAGATACACACCACTTTCACAGTAGGACACCTCTCACTCACCCAGACTTAGACAATCATCTACTGGTATGTGCTATTATGGCTATAATGGCTCCCCAATTAGGCAGGCGCGTAGCCAGCATTGTCATTCCGGTGGGGGGGGGGGGGGGGGGGGAAACATCAATATCGTCCCTATTTTTAAGCATTTTCGTAAAAGGTTGCCCCAATTTTTTTTCTAGTCACTTACCTCGTGAATTTCACGTAAGTGGGGGGGGGGTGGGGTGGGGGGGTGGGGTGGGGGGGGGGGGGCGGTGAGGTCAAAACATTTCATTTCGCACAGTCAAAAAAAAGTCGCACAGTCAAAAAAAATCGCACAGTAAATGTACTACATGAACAATTTCTCGTCCCCAATTCTCTTCTCTTTCCCCTCTCCTTCCCCTTTCCTTCTCTTTCTCCCTCTCCTTCAGGTCAAAAAAATCGCACAGTCCAAAAAAAAATCGCACAGTCAAAAAAAATCGCACAGTAAATGTACTACATGAACAATTTCTCGTCCCCATTTCTCTTCTCTTTCCCCTCTCTTTCCCCTTTCCCTTCTCTTTCTCCCTCTCCTTCCCCTTTCCCTTCTCTTTCTCCCTCTCCTCCCCCTTTTTCTTCTCTTTCTCCCTCTCCTTCCCCCTTCTTTCTCTCTTTTCTCCCCTTCTTCTCGTCCCCATTTTCCCGCTTCGCCGTCCCCATTTTAGGTGTCCGGGGGGGGGGGGGGGCAGTCTGCCCCCCCCTGCCACGCTACTGCAATTAGGTACAGGATATCCACAGAATGTTCGAACTTAACATGGGATTGAACCTTTAAAAAAATGCAAAGAACAAATCAATAATCTACTTCTCATAAATTATCTATTTTCAAATTCTTACAACATTCATACAAAAGATGCCCCACCTATAATAATTTAGTTCAGTCAGTTCCAAATTGGCGAAACCCCGTTTACAGCAGCGAATGAATTCAGAAGAGCGTCGCGCGCAAAACGCTGACATGGCGCAATATGGCGTACAATGTTGCAGTGTCATTGTATGCGTCATGTTTGCGTATGCCAACAGCGCGCTTATATGCTTTGATTACTTTTGCGCGCGGATAGATAAAAAACAAATATTTCCCGCCAATTTGGAACTGAGTGAACTATAATTGTCGGAGGATCTTAATAGTTCATTACTCTATATTTGAAAGTCCTATATCCAATAGCTGCCAGGTGTTACATTTAAGGCAGCCTCTATGCTCAGCAATCGATGTTTACTAAGTGTAACCCATAGCAGCTATAACAGATATGTTCCTTATGTACTATTCTCTTGCGATGTGAGAAGGTACTATCTGTAAAAGCTGCCAGGTGTTACATTTAAGGCATCCTTTATGCTGAGCAATTGATATGAACTAAATGTAACCCAGAGCAGCTATTACAGATAATGTTCCCATTGCACTATCCTCTTTTGATGTGAGGATGCACTATCTGTAATAGCTGCCACGTGTTACATTTAAGGCAGCCTCTATGCTGAGCACTTAATATGAACTAAATGTAACTCAGAGCAGCTATTACAGATTTCTTTTGCAATATCATCTTGTGATGTGAGAAGGCACTATCTGTAATTGCAGCCATGCGTAACATCCTCCTGATGCTACATGGTGTGTCTTTGTATAAACCTGATATTATAAAAGGCAGCCATTATACATAAGACTTTGTGGCACTAAACCCTCTTTATATTGTTTACTCTCTTTTGACTTGAAGACTTGAAACAACTGCTCTTTGTTGGCAAAGAGGTCACAAAGATTTTAGGACTGCATATTCAAAACCAATGATAGTGCTAATAAGACCACATACAAGGGTCGGTCAATAAGCAATGAAAGTGATCATGGTATGGGATGCGTGATTGATTCTATTGACAGATTGTGTGATTTAATACAGAGTATGAACCTTTGTCTTTCGAACAATACACTTCATAGCATCAAATGTGGTTTTCTTATTTGAAATATTTTTATTCCGAAACTTATTTTAGGAAGTTGCGATCACCTCAAGTTGAGTTTTAAATTGTTTTGAGACACCCACTAGATCTACTTCTGATCATGTAGCCATACATTTTTCCAATTTGAGAAAACCCTAACCATGACTCCCTTGGGATGTGATTTGGTATAAAACAGTTAAGAAGAAGGGAAATGAATGGGTAGTAAATATACATGGGTCAAATAATGGGGAGAGGGGAATGCACTCTCCGTTGGTGCCAAGAATCAAACCCAGGTACACAATTGGCCGCTACGCCATATCAATTGTGCTATACATTTTTTAAAGAATTTGTGCACATTGAAATCCTAACGCAGTACGATTCTAGAAGCAAGTGCTTTTAACATAGGCTTCACTTTAGGTTTTGTGGTATTCAGGTGTATACATTGTATACGCCTAATTCATGTACAAACATTTGGTATGTAGCATTATTGTGGGATTATACATACATCATCATACATAGAGAAGTAAAAACTCAAGAATTAAAAGTATAGACCTTCCGGAACAGAAGTTGTTACTCTCAGTTTCATGCCTACAAAATAGCCAATCGTCAGATGACAGGATAACACCTTCTATTCATGAAGGTCTATACTTTTTATTTGTATATGCTCTGCCGTTTTGGCATTGAGCACTATATACGAAAGATATTCTATATCCATGAATTATTTACAATATACAAAACCAGTTAATTAATTGTCGATAAGCAAAGAAGTACATATTTTTCATAATTCTGATTCATTTTCAAGAGGCAGATCTGTGTACATATTTGTATCCCTACCAAAATCATCAATTTCATCATCGTTTGAAACTTGTATTGGAACATTTATTTCCCTTGCCGATAAATTTATATCATTATCACTAGGAACTTGCAGGGGAACACTCATGTCTTCCAAAGGTACAGCAATATCATTATCAGGTGGATCATACAAGGACAAATTTATCTCCCTAACACATAGGTTGATTTCCTCATCATTCATTCTTATATCAGGCACATCTACATGATTGTCAATAGGAACATATGGGGGCACATTCATTTCCCTGCCAGGTACGTACCTACGACCAGATACTGTTTGTTGATATTCTCGACAACAAAATATACTGTTTCCTATCATATACAAAAATGGATTCAGAGCGGAATTTATGGGTAAAACAAATGCTATAATCCATGCAAAAGCTTCTGGTGAGACTTCTCTAGTACCTGTCTGCACCAATATCCCAATGACAATAATTGGACACCAACATAGGATATCAGTAAATGCTATGGCCCCCATCTTAAAAGCCATACGGATATATGTCGTCCATAGTGGAGCCGATGAGCAAAGCAAGTGTAAGAACATTTGTAAGTAACAAATAGTTATAACCATACAACACAAGGAATTAACACCAATAAAAAGTGCTATGGAATAGAAGTGACCAGGGCGGCTACCAATAACCGTCAGAATTTGAAATGGCAAAATATCATCCGATCTGTCAATTTGGTCATGTGTTATAGTTACATATTCTGTAGATACATTGGTTATCACATGTCTAGCTAATGGAAGCCCTAAACATACTTCGGAAAATTCATATAATTTTCCACTTTCTACAATTACACTTATTATACTAAGGGCAATTGCTAATATCCATATTACTAAAGCAATAACCAACTCAGACTTCAAGCCAAACATTCTTTTAACAACATATATATGTCTAAATGCCAAGGATCTCTCGATACTTATGACTGTGATGAAAAACAAAGATGACTCACTTGATAGAATAGAAAGGATTCCTGAAAGTTTACACAGAATACTAGTTTGCCAATTTTCTGCTTCGGATGGAAAGAATTTGTCATATGATTGATCAGCAGATGCAATTATTATCAGGTATATGCCCATTAGTAAATCTGCTGTGGCCAGGTTGGCTATGAAAACCAACTGTTTCAGACCTGTATCACTGTTCATAATTTTAGTTAATGACCAACTTATGACAAATGCATTTAAGAGTATCGAACACAAACCAATAATCCATACAGAAGATTTAAGCAGGTTATTTGGCAACAGTTCATTACAAGTTAAATGAGGTGACTTGACTTTTTCAGGTTTACACAGTGGTCCTGTTACATTATTGGTGAAACAACAAGAGGCTGGGGAACTCACATGCACACTTGTGGAATTTTCAAGTCCATGAAAAGAGTGTTTTGTAATTTTTGAGAGAGTGTTGTTTATTAATGACAGATGTGAAAGCATTGTTAAACCAAAGAAAGCCTTATATTGCAGTGTAGATAATAAGTTTGACGCTAAGTTCAGATAGGTCAAATTATGCAAATCTTGAAAAATGTTTGCAACTATCACTGAGAGTCTGTTAAAAGATAAATCTAGCAGGTTTAATGATATTAGATTTCTAAACAGACCATTGTTTAATGTTTTGATCTCATTGATAGCCAATGAAAGGATATATAGTTGACTAAATGACTGGAATGTATCTGTTGGTAGTTCATTTAACATGTTATCAACCAGGTACAACTGTTTTAGGTTTACAAGGTCATTAAAGATGCCTGGCTGTACCGATACAAGACTGTTGTAACCGAGATTTAAATTAAGTAAACCGTGCAATCCCTTGAATGTATCAACTGTCAAATTGGATAACTTGTTATCATACAGGTACAAGTTGGTTAAGTTTCCAAGGTCATTAAAGATGTGTGGCCCTAATGATACTAGATTGTTATTGTTAAGCCCTATATTGTTATTGTTGAGCCCCAATTCCAGTAAACTATGCAGTCCCTTAAATGTGTCTACATGCAAATGGGATAACTGGTTTCTGTAGATTTCTAATACCTCCAATGCAACAAGTTCTGTGAATATAAATGTTGGTAGTTCAGTTAACATATTATCAAACAGGTACAACTCAGCTAAGTTTACAGTGTCATTAAAGATGCCTGGCTCTAATGATTCTAGACTGTTGCTACCGAGGTGTAATATACGTAATCCATGCAATCCCTTGAATGTACCTACATGCAAATTGGATACACTGTTTCCTCGAATTTGTAATACTTCCAATGCAACAAGACCCGTGAATATATATGTTGGTAGTTTAGTTAACATATTATAATCCAGGTACAACTCTGTTAAGTTTACAGTGTCATTAAAGATGCCTGGCTCTAATGATACTAGATTGTTATTAGTGAGCCCTAATATCAGTAAACCATGAAGTCCCTTGAATGTATCTACATGCAATTTGGATATCTGGTTGCTGTAGATGTGTAATACTTCCAATGCAACAAGGTCTGTGAATATATCTTTTGGTAGTTCAGTTAACATGTTTCCATACAGGTACAACACTGTCAAGTTTACAAGGTATTTGAAGATGCCTGGCTCTAACGATACTAGACTGTTGTTATTGAGCCCTAAATACAGTAAACCATGCAGTCCTATAAATGTATCTACATGCAAATTGGATAACTGGTTTCCGAAGATTTGTAATGATTCCAATACAACAAGGTCTGTGAATATTTTTTCTGGTAATTGAGTTAACATATTATCAAACAGGTACAATTCTGTCAAGTTTTCAAGGTCATTAAAGATGTCTGGCTGTAATGATACTAGATTGTTGTTACCGAGGTGTAATATACGTAATCCATGCAATCCCTTGAATGTACCTACATGCAAATTGGATACACTGTTTCCTCGAATTTGTAATACTTCCAATGCAACAAGACCCGTGAATATATATGTTGGTAGTTTAGTTAACATATTATAATCCAGGTACAACTCTGTTAAGTTTACAGAATCATTAAAGATGCCTGATTCTAATGATACTAGAGTGTTATTATTGAGCCCTAATAGCAGTAAACCATGCAGTCCCTTGAATGTATCGACATGCAGTTCGGATATCTGGTTGCTGTAGATTTGTAATACTTCCAATGCAACAAGGTCAGTGAATATATCTGTTGGAAGTTCAGTTAACATATTATCATACAGGGACAACCCTGTCAAGTTTACAAGGTCATTAAACATGCCTGGCTCTAATGATGCTAGATTGTTGCTTTTAATGGATAGCGTAACTAATTCATGCAATCCCTTGAATGCATCTACATGCAAATGGGATAGCTTGTTTTGAGGAATTGCTAATACTTCCAATGCAACAAGGTCTGTGAATATATCTGTTGGAAGTTCAGTTAACATATTATCATACAGGTACAACTCAGTCAAGTTTACAAGGTCATTAAAGATGCCTGGCTCTAATGATGCCAGATTGTTGCTATGGAGGTCTAGTGTGACTAATTCATGCAATCCCTTGAATGTATCTATATGCAAATGGGATAACCTGTTTTGATGGATTGCCAATACTTCCAATGCGGCAAGGTCTGTGAATACGCCTGCTTCTAATATTTCTATTTGGTTGTCAGCCAAAGTAAGGTTGGATAGTTGATTTAAACCATCAAAAATATCTGCAGGGAGTTCAGTTAACCGATTGCCATCTAAGTACAACTCAGTTACATTAACAAGGTTAATAAAGGTGCCCATCTCTAATGATACAAGACTGTTGTGACTGAGGACTAGTTTAAACAAATTATTAGAGAGGCCACAACAGATTTCTTGTTTCAATGACATAATGTTGTTTTCTTTCAAAGACAATAATTGCATATTGTTTACATCTTGAAATACTCTTGGTTGGATCCCAGAGATATGATTCTGATTAAGAACTAAAACTTGTAAATGAGACATACCTTGAAAACATCCCTCTGTCAGTGTGTTCAACATATTCCCAGTGAGTGTAAGCTGTTTCAAATTATTAAGGCCTAAAAATACACCTTTGTTTAAGAACATCAACTTATTATAAGAAAAGTCTAACACTTGGAGAGAGTCTAGGTCTGTGAATGTTCCTTCTTCAATGCTGTGAAGATTATTATAGTCCAGCAGTAGAAAATCAATATCAAGGGTTGTAAAACTGTAAGCTATTATTGCCTCAAGTTGTCTTCTGGAACAATCAAATGCTGACATCTTGATGCTTGAATCTTGCTTGTAGATAAGTAGAATGCGCTCACTTTGGGAGGTGTTAGGACAATCAATGTGGTATTGGTGGAATTCCAGGGTGCATACACATCTTGGGTTGCATGAAGGTAGCTCTGTTGTAGATATATTATCAGTGGTTGATGGTAAAAAGTCAAATATAGCCTTGTTGTCGATGCGATATAAGTCTGGATCTAAAAGTGAAGGGTGTTGCCACATTAAGCCACCATAGCTTCTGTTCTCGTGGTTGAGATAGTGGAGTCTGTCAAATTCCTGGAGGTTTTCACAAAGGCTTGTCTGTGAGATGAACATGTTGCATTGAGGTTTCAACATTGAGACGTTATAGTTGACGGCTGGCTGTGATGGCTTCACGGTAAATTTCAATGTCGCAGATGCTTTGATGTGGAATTCAAGATGATTAGTCAGGAACGACAGATCTCTACATTGGTCTGGTTGATTTGTAAAGCCAATGATACCAGTGCAGTTGTTGATGGTAGTATTTGGTTGTATTACGATAAAGTGGTGGTATAAGGACCAGGTGTCTATCCTCATAACAGACAACTGAATCGCGGTACCAACAGGGGATGACACTTGGAAAGTACAGTCATTGTCAAAGGTGGTATGCACGGTAACATTTGTATCGACTTCCAATGTTACATTCTGATCTTGACAAACAGTCCCATTCTTCAGTCCACTATCGGCCAATGTTGGTCTATCATAATAACTTAATTGGAGATAAATTAAAACCAGTACACACCACACAAAGTGGTGTATATAGCTTCGCATCATGGTGATAATTAGGAAAGAAGGTGATGCATCAAATGAATGGGATATTGCTCCATGTCATGCTAAGTTCAGAAACTGAATTTTACTGGTGGTATCCAGCAGTGATGTGAGAAACCTAGATTGTACCTTGTTTTTGAAAAGTGAACCAGATCAGAACCTTAAGCTTGTGATGATCGAGACACCAGTTGGAGTAAATGCTTAGTCTGTAGTCCACTTGTGGGCAAGTGTTTTTTAAATTTCCTTCAGATATTCACAGCTGTCGTAGCTCGGTGGTATAAATAGTAGTTGAATGCAATAGAAACACAGTTTGTAGTTCACTATTGGTATAAACTGAAGTTGAACGAAGAAATACTCAGTTTATAGTTAACATGTGCTATAAACAGTGGTGCACTCGCTGAGGGCATGAACATAGAAGTTTAGTTTTGTAGTTCACAAGTTGGTATAGAAGAAGCTAACTTTCTATTTCGCCGTTGGTTTTAAAAAGATGCTTGGTTTGTAGTTCACTGGTGGTAATGAGAAATTCAGTTTTTTATTAATAATAACAGTTGAATAAGAAACTCAGTTGAGGTTCACTGTAGAATAACAGTTGAATAAGAAACCCAGTTTGTAGTTTACTGTAGAACAATAACAGTTGAATAAGAAACTCAGCTGTGGTTCACTGTAGAATAATAACAGTTGAATAAGAAACTCAGTTGAAGTTCACTGTAGAATAATAACAGTTGAATAAGAAATGCAGTTGTAGTTCACTGTAGAATAATAACAGATGAATAAGAAACTCAGTTGTGGTTCACTGTAGAATAATAACAGTTGAATAAGAAACTCAGTTGTAGTTCACTGTAGAATTATAACAGTTGAATAAGAAACTCATTTGTAGTTCACTGTAGAATAATAACAGATGAATAAGAAACTCCGTTGTAGTTCGCTGTAGAATAATAACAGTTGAATAAGAAACTCAGTTGTAGTAGTTCACTGTAGAATAATAACATATGAATAAGAAACTCAGTTTGTAGTTCACTGTAGAATAATAACAGTTGAATAAGAAACTCAGTTGTAGTTCACTGTAGAATAATAACAGTTGAATAAGAAACTCAGTTGTAGTTCACTGTAGAATAATAACAGTTGAATAAGAAACTCAGTTGTAGTTCACTGTAGAATACTAACAGTTGAATAAGAAACTCAGTTGTGGTTCACTGTAGAATATTAACAGATGAATAAGAAGCTCAGTTGTAGTTCACTGTAGAATGATAACAGTTGAATTAGAAACTCAGTTGTAGTTCACTGTAGAATAATAACAGTTGAATAAGAAACTTAGTTGAAGTTCACTGTAGAATAATAACAGTTGAATAAGAAACTCAGTTGTGGTTCACTGTAGAATAATAACAGTTGAAAAAGAAGAACTCAGTTGTAGTTCACTGTAGAATAATAAAAGTTGAATAAGAAACTTAGTTGAAGTTCACTGTAGAATAATAACAGTTGAATAAGAAACTCAGTTGAAGTTCGCTGTAGAACAATAACAGTTGAATAAGAAACTTAGTTGTAGTTCACTGTAGAATAATAACAGTTGAATAAGAAACTCAGTTGTAGTTCACTGTAGAATAATAACAGTTGAAAAAGAAGAACTCAGTTGTAGTTCACTGTAGAATAATAACAGTTGAATAAGAAGAACTCGGTTGTAGTTCACTGTAGAATAATAACAGTTGAATAAGAAACTCAGTTTGTAGTTCACTGTAGAATAATAACAGTTGAATAAGAAACTTAGTTTGTAGTTTATTGGCCGTACGCAGTAGTGTATACAGCAGTCATGTGGGCAACGTTATAATTTGTATCGCTATGGCATATATGGGAGCACTGTACCAAATCAATGCGCAATTCGTGTAATCCTATAATAGTTCCGGAAAAGCACGAAGACTAGGCTTGTAAATGTGAGGTTTTCGGGCAATTTGTTTCTCCGGGGATGGTATGTTTGTATTTAAATGAACGAATGGGACCTACCCGTTGCACCTACAATGATAAAATACGATATTTTTAATTTATCGACCTAAATAGTGCCCAGGGCGTAAGCACCTGCCTAAATGGTAAACAGGCATGCCAGAAAACGTGAAAAAGTGAGGGCGCTATGTGCAGGTCCGTAGCGGAAAATTTAGCTTAATAACCCCTCATGGAACAAGGCTTAAATTAAAGTTGAGATGTTACTGAAAATGGTCATAGGTGACAAGTATGCCATAAATGTAACCGGAGGGTAGAAAAGGTGTCTTGAAATATGGCACTTTTACACGTATTTCAATGAGAAAGATATTTGGTGTGGTGCTCCCATATAGGACAGTTACAAATTAAGCCCTATTTGACTTTCATTAGAGGTTATAGAGACAGTTGTTCGATGAGAGAAGCTTACATAGTAATTCATTGTTGCGTGACCAATAGTTGAAAAAGATCGAAGCTTTTCTAGTTCACTGCAGGTGATGTATAGGCGAATATATAACCAATGGGAAAATACAGTAATTGAATTGAACTAGCGTGTAGCAGTTGAATAAATTAATACCACACTATACTCCTAGACACGATGGAAGTAATGGTATCCCACGCAATAAATTGCTAGTATGGGAACAATATATAGGTTCACACGTTCCACGCGGCAGGCGTCTATGGCAGGCCCAATGTCAAGTAACTCGAAAAACCAAAGTTTTTCGCCGAAAAACTTGGTTTATCGATTGAAAATCCATGTTTTTCTCGAACACTTTTGATAAACCAAGTTTATCTAATTATTTTACAATCTGTGTTGAAAAACTTGGTTTTTCAATCAAAAAACCAAGATTTTCTCAAGTCAACTGAAAATCTTGGTTTTTCAAATCGATAATCTTGGTTTTTCATTTGAAAAACGAAGTTTTTCGCCTAGCTGTCGAAAAACTTGGTTTTTCGAGTTACTGGACATTGGGCCTGCCATAGGCGTCTGCTGACGACATTTCGAAAATCTCACAAGATGTTTCAAAAATGTCAACATTATTGAATTTTATTACCATATTCGGAATCACCGTGTGAAATGCATTGAAAATGATATAAGTACAAACATGCCTCGTATTGGTTCAGTAATCCTTGAGATAGACTGTGAAAATTGGAAAAGGTTTCTAAAAAATCTGTTATTTATATGGTAAAACTAATAACCGCATGGAAAATGTTAAATAATGATATAATCCCAGTTTCAGGATAGCTCCCTAGTGATTGGTGAAACAACGGATAGGAAAGTCCCCAAGATTCCTGTAAGCGCTAGAAATATTGTCTTGTGCCATATATGTTTCAAAGTTAAAATCTTGTGCAACTTGTTTATTATCATCTACAGGTATTTGTTTTAAGGTTCAGCAATTCTATTTAGGCCAAGGAAAACAAATTTATGTTTGCTTAACCAGACCTGTAGCTCTTTCTTGTTTGACCCTTAGATGGTAAAAAAGCGAAAAGAAAAGAACAAGTGCAAATTATAATAGAAATATGATTAAAATTGACAGGTGGCTCATTCCATGAAGTTGGGGCATTTGTTAAAATAGCAGAATTTGGTACTTTAGGCAGCTTATAAACTGTTTTACTCTATGTGTATATCAAAAAAAATTAGTGTCCAAAAACAGCACTAGGTTATAGTATTGAGCCATGAAAAAAAAAAAAAAATTGACCCTTCCTTGAAGAAGAAAAAAATAAAAAATTAGGTGGTGTCCAAGACCATTTTTGCTAAAAAACGTGACATGGAAAACACAACAATTAATATGAGTTTTATGTAAGCAAAACTATCATAGAATTGCTTGGAAATCGATTTGATTAATAAAAGATACATGTATTCATAGTTTACTGACCAAAACACCTCGTCACGCTGGACTGATTTTTCACCCAAGCAACATGAAAATTGCCTTTCCGATGCTACGCACGGTGTCCACAAAATATACACGTGTAGCATCGGGAGTTTTCATTGCTGAATGGGGGTAGTTCTCTATCATACATTTTTTAATTATTTTCCAAAATTAAGAGCATTTATCAATTGAAAACTATTGCAAATGAGAATAAATTTCATGAAGACCATTCCATATATTCATGAAAAAGTATACCGTGCCGTGTGCATGGTGTCCTAACCATAAAATGTAGCATCGTGATAAACATCCTATGCAATTTGTGGGAATCCCCCCCTGGAGATAAATAAAACATTCCATATTTCTTTTTGTAAGGATAGAGGTCAATAGCTATCAGGTTTGTTTGGAATTTGCTACACGTGTGCTAGTTTTATCAAGGTTTCAGTCGCTGGTGTCCCGTTGTAGCATCGGGACTTTTATGTAGCATCAAAATGTAAACATTGGATAGTTTTGTGAATGTTAAGTGCGATTGTAATTATTTCTTAATGTTGCTTGTATGTCTGTATTTATTAATGCATTTTTATTGAAAGGGAAACACTGAATCAGAATTTCTTTTCATGTTATGATATTAATTTTGAGTCACGGACGCCATAATAATTAAGCGTCCATGTAGCATCGGGCATAGCATGGGCAATATTTTGCATTGGGTATCGTTATAGTTCATTGAAATTGTATTCTTTTTGTAGAATCACATCATTAATAAACTTTGAAGTTAATAATGAATTAGTTTTTGCTCTTTTAATGCTAATAATATAGCTTACCAATACGATGCTACATGGACACCATGTCCATGTAGCATTTCATAAAATTTGCCTAATTAGACTAAAACAATTACCCCATTTGAAATTATCCATCACCCAAAACATTCAAAACATTGCCTACATTTTACTACACTTTACAGAAAAAAAAGGCATATTATGAGAGATGTATATCTAATGAAATATATTAATACACAATGCTACATGGGCACCATTTCCATTAGCATTTCACTGAATTCACAATAAACATTCCCTTATTTTAGTTTTATTTACTATAAATAAAACAAATACTTGTAAATCATTTAAGTTCTCTATCCTTTGCTATTCTTTTTCATGTTAAATGAATAATAAATCAAATACTCCAGCATGATTTTAATATAAATATTTTCCTGCAACACAAAAAGTGCAACATGAATAAATAATCTACTCCAATATCAATACACAATGTTCCATGAAGATACTAAGCCATAGGGTTTATTTTGTTTTGCTTTGCAGGTTCTTGACATTAATTCAGAAGACAGTTCTATCGTCCTGGAATTTATGGAGATGAAGACAAGGAACCCATCATTTTCAAAAACTAGTACCTTTCCAAAGAAATCCATCATGGCAATTAAATTATTTTTTGCAAACTGACTTTTTAAGTGATCAAACTTTTCAATCATCTTTATCAATAATAGAGGATGATTCAATCAGAAACAAGCAAAGAGACTAAGATCACAAAGGGTACTTTAAGAACAACACTGCATGAAGTTTGTTTCAGTGGACATCTTAAGTTTCTTTGATCAATGGTGTATTGTTATTGTGTAATTGTAAGAAATGGTGTATGTGTATCATAGGTAATTATGTTTTATGCTTCATGGCAGGTTATCTTTTTTGTAATTTGTAGTTTTACAATCCATGTTATTAATTTTATCGTGTGCTTATAACATAAAAAGTTAACATCATAGTACATCCTCTCTATTGATCTGAAAAAGATGCACCTGTTCAAGCTGTTCCAAATATTTTAGGGCACGGTGTCCATGTAGCATCGTAATACTTAAGTACACAGAAAAGGTAAATTTTACATCAACAGTGTTTAGATAAATTTCAAGCAATTCACTCTGTGTATCTACTTGATATGATGAACAAGTAGACAAACCATTCACACTCATGTAGCATCGGTAGTGCATTTTATAACATTATACAGGTAAATAATACTTCATATACTTACTTTATGACTATAATGTAATCAATGTGCATGGTTTATAGAGTACTTTACATCAAACAAATATTGATATGTACTTTATTTAAATTCATTATACAAATTGCAAAATAAAGAGTCACTTTTCAATGAGTTTTTACATAAAACAGTTAATCTACGATGTCTTGTTCGTTAAGTTATGTTCAACCTAGACAAATCTGGTTTCTTTTCATGTATTTGTGGTTCCAAGTAGTTAATTGAGGTATAGAAACTTGGCCCACATCTTAAGCTATTTTATTAGAAAATGATATGGAAATGAGAAATGGTGTCCATGTAGCATCAGGATTTTTGGAAATGTCATCCAACTGTTGAACATGTGCGGTTATTTTACACCAAATGTTACATTAAAATAAAAAGTTCTACATTGGACTTTGGTAAATGTAGAACCTAAAAAAGAAGAAAGAGTTGGAAAATATCCATTTTGAAAATTTCACTTGGATGTCACATAATATGCCCCAACTTCATGGAATGAGCCAGGTACAAACATTTTGAAACACAAAATAACAAAATAATAAGCCAGATACATTTTCTTTGTCAATTATAAACCCTTCTATTTACTTTGTGATTATATGGGGAAGTCTACCAAACCTAACAATACTTATAACACTCCATGCCATAGCAACAACACAAAAATAGGCCTTAATGCATGGACAGGTAACAAAAAGTTGACTTGAACTTTGCACTTACACCATAACGTTGAATGGAATTGTAAAGAACTGACTAGAACGTTCTATAACACTTTCCATGCGGCTATTGGTTTAACCATATACAAAACAGATTTATTTAGAAACCTGTCCCAAATTTCAAGGTCTATCTCAAGGATTACAGAACTAATACTAGGCATGTTTGTACTTATGTCAATGCATTTCTCATGGTGATTCCAAGTATGGTAATGAGATTCAATAATTTTGACATGTTTGAAACATTTTGTGAAGTTTTGGAATGTCGTCTGCAGACGCCTGCTGTATGGAAAGCGATAATCATGTAATGGTTGAGCAAGTTTGGTGAAAAGGCAGTGTGTTTCGTGGTTGTTTTAGTGTACATTTCATTTTTAAAATGAGATTTTAATATAATCTGCCATTATTCCAAATTTATTATTATAAATGTTGTTGTATGAAAACGGTGCAATAGAAAGTCAAGCCAAGGAATGCTACTGATGCAGATGTTCACTTTCTTTCAATAGCATCATTTTTCAAATTCATAATTTTGTGAAATTGGCAACAAATATAAATATGCATACAAAAAACCCACCAATTAACCCCCTGAGATCTACCTGCTGATTGGTCATAAAAATGGATACAATTG
This sequence comes from Ophiura sarsii, assembly GCA_035610835.1. Lineage (NCBI taxonomy): Eukaryota > Metazoa > Echinodermata > Ophiuroidea > Amphilepidida > Ophiuridae > Ophiura > Ophiura sarsii. The sequence goes on from CM069459.1 coordinate 36,871,421, forward strand.
TTTGTTGCACCAATCAGAAACATTGTTAGATTGTATCCCTGATTGAAGTTATGTATTTTAGAAACCAGAAATGTGCGCATGCATTTAAATTTCTTGAGGAGTGCTTACTTGCAAAGATTTCTAGCCGCGAATATTTCCATGCTGTGTATTAAAGGTATATTATGTGATCAGGGAACGCCCTCAATCCTCAAGAAAAAAAATTGAAAGCAGATTTTCTTGCAGATTTACATTTCTGATCATAAATCGTACATGCATTCCAAGTTACAGTGCGATATGATTCTTATAATCTTAATTACTTCAAAATCATGGTTTTAGAGTGAAAATAAACTGTTGGGGTCTGCGCTGACAACTTATTTTTACTCTAAATTCACTCTAAAACCATGATTTTGAGGTAATTAGGAATCGTATCGCTCTGTAACTTGGAATGTATTCATGATTTATGATCCGAAATGTAAATCTGCAAGAAAATATACTTTCTAAAAAAGTAATGAATAAAGGGCGCTCCATGGAAAAGATCACATAATATGCCTTTAAGCAAGTAGTGCCGATTCGCAACATTTTTAACTTTGGAACATTTTTGGTTTGCAGTACGTCTGTCAAACAGGCACTCATGGGGTAGAATTGTTGGTGTTGAATTGAGGTTAAACATTTGTTATTTTGAAAGATTGTTTATTACATGTGTACATTGATTTTCTTGTCTATACTTTCAGCATTGGCACATTCCCCTTGGCAGACGTTTCAGGTCTCTCAAAGTCTGGTTTGTACTGCGCCTGTTTGGAATCGATAAACTCCAAGAACACATACGTACGGTAAGAAATTGTGGGTTTGGAGCACTGTATAGCACCAGAAGCGTATTACAAATAGCAGCTATTACATATAGTGACTATTCATATTACTTACTATGAACAAAAAGATCATGCAATAGCTGCTCCGAGTTACATTCAGTTGATATCAACTCCATCTTGCAGCTATGACAGATACGGGCCGTGTAGCACTAACAAAGCCATGTATATATTGTTTGATGTATAATCTTGCTCATTTTTGGATTGTACGCTTAAAATGGAAAACATTTTCAGCGGCGGCAGTATGGGGCCCTCCCCCCCCCCCCCCCCCCTTCCCCACCCCACTTGACCCCCCAGTCACAGCTAACTTTTCCCCCCATTTGACTAATTTCAGGCAATTTTTACATTAAAAGCCAAAATTTTGATGTGCTTTGCACACATTTTGACCCCCCCCCCCCAAAAAAAAAAAGGTTTACACTTGTACCGCCACTGTTTTTTTCAGTGGATATAACCTGAGACGAATATACCTTCGTCTCAGATATAACTAGACCTACAATCCAGGAAGATTTTTGTTTGGACACTGTGCTGGGAGCAATTTTCAAGCTTTGTTTTTTGTTATAAACTCTTGTGTAGAGCTCAAACTTTCTACTACTTCATATCCATCCCCCACCCCACCAATCAATGGATCCAGCCAAAAATCGTGGAGTGGGGGGGGGGGGGGGGGGGGGGGGGGGGGGGGGGATAGGTAGCATACTAGCCAACTGTTCTGCTTTTGTCTGAACAGTTCCGATTTCTGAGTTTGAATACACCAAAAAATCTAAACGTTTCGATTTCAAGAATTTTAGGACGGATATAAATATATATAAAACACCTGACTATTTTTAGTATAATGAAAGAAATTTATCACAATATGTATAATTTATGTATACATTTTTTTACTTAAAATGTTGTGTTTTAGATCATTTTGTCGGTTTCATAGTGTACATAAAGACATAAAGGTATGTCTTGGTAACCAAAAGAGCCGGGGGGGGGGGCCTTGCCGGCCGAATATCCCAAAATGTTGAACACATAAAATATTTCATGTGTACCTTATGTGTAAGAGAACAAAAGATTGTGTGTATCTCATGTGTATTTTATGTGTATCTCATGTGTATTTTATGTGTATCTCATGTGTATTGTACTGGGCAAATTGAAACAATTTACAACTAGAAACTCATAAATACACATAATACCCCATAAATACACAAGATTACACATACATGTACTTGCTAATCCTCTAATCCTCCCCATAATGGAGTGGCTATGTTATGTGCGTTTATGTGTAGTTAAACCCATTGTTCTCTTCTGTTTATGTGCTGCAAACACTTTTGATACATAAAATACACATAAAATACACATAATTGCTCTACCCTAAGCCTCCCATAATGAAGTGGTTATTTTGTGAGCGTTTATGTGTAGTTAAACCCATTGTTCTCTTCTGATTGATGAATTTCAGTGAACTAGTCCAAGGAAAACCACTTACTTGTGGACGTTTCGGAAACGAGCTGTTTCCTTTATCAACACTTGATGTGGAGTGATGACGATCTGCTGTTTACAACACGTGATTTTGGTTGCTTAGTTGCAGTGATGCTAGATGATTTATCCGCAATCAGTAGATCGTCAAACACGTGACTCAGATTGTATTGCCCCTCGTCTCTGTTCATTGTCTTGCCCTGCTTTCTAATGGCGATTGCCTCTTTGATCCAGCGTTTGTATCGATTAGCCTCTCTGCCTACGATCCCTGCCTCCTCCCAGTCGATTACATGATTTTTGTCCATTACGTGGTCGGTGATAGCCGATTTGTTAATGGCGGATTGAGAGCTCTTACGGGATGCTCTGGTACGAACTGACGTCACCGCTTTTTCGGACTCTGTCTTGTGCTCCTCTAATCGCTTCCCGAATTTTCGACCGGTCTCTCCTATGTACGGGGTGTCACAGTTTTTGCACGGTATAGAGTAGATGACATCTGTGGTATGGAGAGGGTCACGCTTATCCTTCGGGTGAACAAGAAGGTTCCTAAGAGTGCAGTGCGGTTTCATGGCCGTAGATATGTTGTACGATTTTAGTACTCTGGAGAACCGTTCAGACACTCCTTCCACGTATGGAATGACAACCATGCCCAGCGACTTGTTTAAATCTCCTTTCTTCTTCGTTTGAACTTTCTTCGGTTTCGGTGTACTCATTTGTTTCTTGATCTTGTCGATGGTCCACTGTGGATATCCGCAGCCTTTGAGAGCATGTTTTATTTTAGACTCTTCTTCCTCCTTGTCAACGTCTTCTGTTACAATCTTGTCTTTGCGGTCAAGGAGGGTGCGTATAACACCCAGTTTATGATGTAGTGGATGGTGCGACTTGAAATTTAAATATTGGTCAGTATGCGTTGGCTTGCGATACACCAGAAGTTTGAGGGTGCCATCCTCTCGACGGACTATTAGTGTATCCAAGAACGGTATCTGTCCATTCTGTTCTTGTTCGTACGTGAACTTGATGGAGTTGGTATCATCCACTTGGTTTAGATGTTCAGTGAGTTTGTCGACTGCATCATGTTTGATTATTTCAAGAATGTCGTCAACATACCGTTTCCATAACTTCGGCGCGCAATCAAGGGGTGCGGTAGCTATAGCTTGTTGTTCCAGATGCTCCATAAATATGTTGGCTACCAATGGAGATACAGGGCTGCCCATAGCGGTACCAAATCGTTGCCGATCAATCTTACCCCTGAAGGTGAAGTAGGTGGTGGATAGTATGAACTCAAGTAGTTCAACCACATCATTGACTGTGAGATTAAAGTCAAACATTTTGTTGTACTCCTTCAGACTGTCATCTTTTGTCAGTCGTTCTTTCACAATTTCCAACACTTTATTGATTGGGGTGCATGTAAACAGCGCTATTACATCATGTGAATTGAGTATATCACCCTCATCAATTGCTACATTGACTAATTCTTCAGCGAGCTCTTTAGAGTTTTTGTGCTAGCTATCACGATAGCTAGCTCTTATAGCCTGAATTCAAAATCAATATTCCAAGTACGCGATGACTTCGAGTCACTTGGTTCAGGAAACCGTGACCAAATCGGTATAATTATCGAACGGGTCCAGCCAAATGACACTCTCATACGGGTATATTGGTTGATCGAGAAGTGTGACGCTTGGATGCTATGTGTATTGCATCAGGGTCACTTACAAGCGCCGCCTAATCCATCTATGTCCATGGCTTTGATTGGACGAGAGATGTGTTCAGTTGTTTAGCGCCCGGGGTGAAATTTTGAGATGATGTCCGCAGTTGTTTGCCTAGCCTGTGTAAAGTATATTTACTCCGATAGGTAAACAAAGCGATAAATATCCACTAGCTTGTGGCAATGTAAAGAAATGGAGGGGGGGGGGGGGGGGGGGGGAAGCAAACTGAGAATTTTAGGCAAATATAGAATAGATTAACGCTGTCCATGCGAGCGGTTATGCACACGCAAAATGTTTCACAAACGTATTTAATTTATTGGCTTTCATCATCATATATTTCGAATCACCATGAGAAATTATTTAACATAAGTACAAGCACGTCTAGTATTAGGTCAGTTATTCTTGAGATAAGACTTTGAAAGTTTAGAAAAGGTTTTTGCAAAATCTTTTTTATATGGCAAAACCAGGGAGGTGTAATAGGTAATATCACTCTGGTAAAACTAGCCGCATAGAAAGTGTCCCTTATGTCTGTTATTTTGTTATTCAACGTAAGCCGTTTAAAAACTATTGTACTTTTTAATTCACTATTGAGCAAATATACCTCTGACAATCTGTGTTGATTTTTACAACACTTATACCAATAAAGCCTATGGAGAGGGTGGTTCTAAAATGTTTACTCTCGTGTTTGCCAAAGATGGAGATATCGTTTATAACTGCACAAACAAATCATACTGGGTAGTTAATTTCCATTCTTTGGTAGGCTTAATGAAATAAATACAAAATTGGCGGTCGTTTTATGAGTTTTGAAGTCAATTGTTTGCGACATATGGGCGTAGCCAGGAGGCTTGTCATCCCGGGGGCACGACAGTGGCGTGGGGTCCAGGGCCCACATTACATAAGGGCCCCGGCCCGGTAGGTCCTGGGACAAAGCCTCTGCTGCAGGTGATTAGGATTGGTATTGATTCCCCACGACGAGAAACGCCATGAAATTGGAGATAAGTATATATATAAAACCCTTTAACTCCCCTGAATTGTTAATTGCACCCCCCCCCCCCCCCCCCCCACCCCCGAATGACCCTTGGTGGGTTACCTGTAGCTACGCCGCCAATGAATGCACACAACAAGATCAAATGATTCATAAAGACTATAACTGAAAAATTATATAACTCCGCTTAAAAAAAGAGTACAGCCCAAACCCTAATTGGAGGTGATTCTTGTAAATAATTAATTTTCAGAGTGTTTATAACATTAATGTGAAAGTTTCAGATTAAAAATTCAAACCAAAAAATAAAGAAAATAAAAAAATACAAATAAAAGTACATCGTTAGTACATTATAAGTACATCTTTAAAGGATGATATCTCAGTTTGGAGTTTTCATAAAGACTATAACTGAAAAATTATATAACTCCGCTTAAAAAAAGAGTACCATTGTTAAGCGGAAGATCTCTACTACAATAATCAAATACAAGCTCAATGTTGATATCTTGCCTAATTGTGTCTGATTTTCACATATATACAGTACGGACAACTACTGCAAATTTGTCTTCATATTCATTACTTGATATCATGCCCAAATTTGCCAATACGTTCACTGCCTGCTCTTGTGCCAATACTGATTACCCAATTACATGTCATTATTCTACCAAATGCTTTCCTAAAAAATATCAAAGTCTTTCATTTGTACTAGCACTTCCCCTTTAAAGGGTTTTTATTAACATGATGACACGTATTACCAACTGCGGGGCCAAGAATATCAGCTAGCCATCTTGAAGTGTCGTAGCCTATTGTTGCTGTGTAGTCAACTATGGGTCTTAACGGAGCATTGGGTTTGTGTATTTTTGGTGTACAATACAGGCGAGGTATATTTTCAGCTGTAGGATAAAGTTGTTTGTATTTAGCTTTGGAAATTTTACCTTCATCAGTGAGCCTTGTAAGGACGGATACCAGCTTCTTCTTGTACTTGGCAGTTGGATCCGAAGATAGTTCCTCGTAGGTTTTGGTATCTTCCAACATCGTGGTGGCCTTTTTCTCATACTCATCTTTATCAAGTACAACAGTGGCTCTCCCTTTATCAGCTGGCAGAATGATGATGGACTCTATCTTTTTAAGCTCATTTATAGATTTCCTCTCTGTCTTAGAAATGTTTGACTTTGGTGGTTTCGCCGATTTTAGAGTACTAGCTATCTTTGCACGAAGTTGCACTGCGTCCGGATAAGGTAAGTTTTTGCACGCAAGTTCTGTAGCCAACACAAATTCGTCAGGACACACATTTTGAGGTGAGACAGCAAAGTTTAACCCCTTGGCTAAAACACGATTCTGCGATTCTGTAAGCTTATACTGCGATAAATTCACGACCCACTTTTTGAGTTGCGCTCCTGTGAGATCAGGTTCTGTGGACTTGCTTCGTGTATTCCGGTTAGTTTTAGCTTCCAGATTCTGTAGTTTTCTCACTTGGCGTAATTTTGTTTTCTGGAACGTAGTCTCGCGAGATTTCGTTATGTGGGACGAGATTTGACGCTCAATGTCGGAATTCGCGGGAATTTTGTCCTTTAAATCCTGTTCTAGTAGCGATTTGTTGTCTTTCAATGTATCCAATTTGTTGTTCACTACTCGTATTCTTTCACGAAGAAGAGATTGTTGTGCTCTTTTAACGATGTTTCTGGCGTTGTTAGTGTTGATCGGGCATTTGAGTTTCAAGCTGGGAGGCGTGAGGCTAAGATCGCGGCATCTGAGGCTAAATACAAGATGGTTGCGGTGACGGGCAATTTTATTCTCGCAATTTTCTAAGTCACGGAGATGTTTTACCGTTCTCTGGCCGTAATCTTGTCGTAAATTCTTGATAAAGTTCATCAGGACTGTTATAATAAGATGATTGATGAAATTCAGTGAACTAGTCCAAGGAAAACCACTTACTTGTGGACGTTTCGGAAACGAGCTGTTTCCTTTATCAACACTTGATGTGGAGTGATGACGATCTGCTGTTTACAACACGTGATTTTGGTTGCTTAGTTGCAGTGATGCTAGATGATTTATCCGCAATCAGTAGATCGTCAAACACGTGACTCAGATTGTATTGCCCCTCTTCTGTTATGTGCTGCAAACACGTTTGACACATAAAATACTCATAAAATACACATAATTGCTCTACCCTAAGCCTCCCATAATGAAGTGGTTATTTTGTGAGCGTTTATGTGTAGTTAAACCAATTGTTTTCTTCTGTTTATGTGCAGCAAACACGTTTGACACATAAAATACACATAAAATACATATAAATAATTAGAACAAATTTCAAAAGATTATGAACATAATTTTATTCAGATTCTGGACTTTCATTGTTAGCAGGTATATAGTAAGATAAACCTTACGATATCAGTGGTTCCCATCTCTTTACTCTCTGCACTTTTCTTCTTCAATAAAATGGTTTTTTCTTCTTATTTTATAATTTCAGCAAGTGTCTTTGGCGCATGAATTTGAATCCTTAGTTCTTAGTGACAAACGGTTTGAAATTTCAGCCGATGTGGTCTTGGGACTAGTGTGCTTCAGGCTTAAGGTGAGTGGAAGTATAACTCCTATCGAAAGCCCCAGTGGCGTATCTGGGATTTTTTCCAGGGGGCGAAGGATATTTTTTCCTGGTGAACACCAGTTCGACCCGACAGAAATTTTCGTAAAAGGTTGCCCCAAATGTTTTCCCAGTCAGTCACCTCGTGAATTTCACGTAAGTGGGGGGGGGGGGGGGGGGGGGGGGGGGGGGGGGGGGGGGGGGGGGGGGGAGGGGGGGAGATTGTCAAAAAATTTCGCACGGTCAAAAAAAATTGCACGGTCAAAAAATTTCGCACGGTCACAAAATTGTGCATGGTCACAAAAAATTGCCCTCCCCCCCCCCCATTTTTCCTGGTGGGTAGGTTTGAATTTCCTGCTGAGCACCTTCAGGGGGCACTGTGCCCCCCTGCCCCTGGAAAGCCCTCTTTCATACAAATTAATAAATGGATGAAATGGAACAAATCAGAGAAAAGATTGTTAAACCGGTGCCGGGAAATGACCCTGAACTACTGGCACCGGGCATCAAAGTCCATAAAAAAAAAATCAAAATGTGTAAAAAGCACACTAAGGTTGTGTGTGAATAGGGTAACACTAATAGCCATGTGGAAAGTGTTAAAACACTTTCCACATGGCTATTAGTGTTACCCTATTCAAAACAGATTTAAAAAAAAAAAAAATAATGTTGACATTTTTGACACATTTTGCCGTGTAAAAGTGTTAAAATTGGGTCGGTCAGGCCCATAGAACAGTGTTGGGTTTTTTCATCATCTTATTGAGTACAGCTTACTATCTTTGTATCAAATACAGGCTGCTAAAATGTGTTTTTAATTATTTATTAATTGGGTTGGTCGGGCCCATAGAACTTTTTCTTGGGGGAGTGTTCCTCGCCTTATTGAGTACCCGGGGTGGGGGTGGGGGCACTGACATTAGAAAAGGGTATAGGTATGTGCCGCGCTGAAGACCCTCTTTTTCACCCTCTGCTGCTAGCTCTTATGACCCCCCTTTTGAGCCTGCATCAGTACTTAACACTTTCCACGCGGCTATTAGTTTTACCATGTTCAAAACAGATTTTTCAGAAACCTTTCCCAAATTTGAAAGTCTATCTCAAGAGTTACTTGACCAATACTTGGAATGTTTGTACTTATTGTAATGCATTTCTCATGGTGATTTCAAAAATGGTGATGAAATTCAATAGTTTTGACATTTGTGAAACATTTTGTGAAATGTTGGGATGTCGTCTGCAGACGCCTGCCGCGTGGAAAGTGTTAAGACCCCAATTTTATTGAAAATTCAAAAATCACAAAATTTTGCGTTCCAAAGCCCCAGTTCTTCAGAAATTTTGGGTTCTAAAACCAAAAAATATCAAAAATTTGCGTTCTTGCTAATCAAAATTGAACTATTGGCCAGTTCTCTCAAGACCTACTTTTTGGAAAAAATCAGTTCCTAAGACCCTATTTTTCGTCATAAAATCAACTCAGTTCAGTACTGTAGCCCCCCCCCCTTTTTTTGAGACCCCGGACGGCACACCCCTACCCAAAAACGTGATGATCATACGCACTGAAGGTATTATTATTCTAATAAATTAAACCCCGCCCAAAACTATACACCATTGTCTCATAATGTATGGGCGTATCGAACAAATCAAATTCCCTGGTGACATCCCAAACCACACCCACTACTATATAAGATTTAACGCTAATTAAATTATCTTCCTAACTCTCTTATACATTTTGAATATACACGCCTGAAATGTTCACAGCTCCTTTGACAAGAAAAATGTCTGTTCTTTCTGACTCACCCTTTACTATATCTAGTTTCAAGTGGAAAAAGATTTCTGTATCATTTGCTTATTTCACCCGTGATGTCACTTTGCACATGACAAAAAAGTTGAGCGCTGTATTAAAGTTGTTTATAAAGGGGGCTGTCAACTCTAAAAAAAATGAAATTTATCAAGCGCTGTAACTTTCGAACTTTTAATATGATATGTAAAAGTATACATTTTTGGAAAGGAAATGAGTTGGAGAAACCATTTTTTGGTATAAAATTTCACTAAAAATGCTGATTCAGTTTTGGGGGAAAATGCAGACATTGCACCAAAAGCATCTTAAAACACTTTCCAGGGACTTTTTTTTTTAAATTTGACATAAAAATGGGTAGTTTTGAAATGTTGACCAAAAAGTACCATTTTTTATTTCCAAAACCACATGTTTTTAAGGTTGACTGCCCCCGTATGTCTAAGCTTATTCTGTTTGGGTGGTGAAAAGCAGACCTTGCCTGAGAGTTCTATCAAACACATTTGCAGCGAGGGCAGCGTTCAAAATGCTGGCAAAAATTTGATTGTTAAGCAGACAATTTTCGTTTTCTACTGTATTCACTTTCCACAAAAATGTTGTAAAATCTCTTATTATAGTCTGAAAGAAAAATATGTGTTTATTTGTTAAAGACTTGTTAATTTAACCTATTTATTTATTTATTTTACCCCATAAGAACTACCTGCCGATTGGTTGAAATTTAGGATGTGTGAAAAAGTGTGCCAATCAGAGACATTGTTAGAAAATGATTGGCATTAAATATTTATAAGCAAAATTGTAATTGATTATCAAGATAAATATATCATGTATTTATAAGCAAATTTGTAATTGGTTATCAAGATGATTATATCATGTAATTGACCAATGGGAATTTGTGTATGAAAGACGGGTAGTGCCCAGGGGGTTAAAATAATTATATTGTCGTTTATAATGGAGAGTATGCTGATCATACTTTTGTTCATGATGTGTTTTTGTAAATTGTTATTTTTGAGCTTACCATTACACTCTTAGAAAAGATGGTTCGAAAGTTGTCCTCTCATGAGAACCATTAAAGGTTCTTTAAAGAACCAGAAAAGGTTCCTTAAACATGATACAGAACCTTTTTGGTTGATACAAATCTATTTTATAAAGAAAAAAATTGTGTCTTCAATTTTCAAAAACCTTTTTTGAAAGTTCTATAAAGAACCTCTATCCCTCTCTCTCTTGAACATTCAAAAAAGGTTCTTGAAAATTGAAGAACCAAAAAAGGTTCTTCATAGAACCAAAAATGGTTCTTCAT